>CM053028.1:8016996-8616996 GCA_028564925.1 Lithobates sylvaticus | reverse complement strand
CTTTTAACCCGTTTAATTTGTTTTCGGAATTAGTTTTGTTTAATCGAATTCGAATTGAATCTTCGGAATTGTAATCAATTCGATTTGTTTTTGAATTCGAATCCCCATCCCAGCATTTGATTGACAACAGAAGGAGGCAAAGGCTCCCTCTGCTATCTATCTGCCCAATGGGGGGGGGGGGGGGAGGGGGCAGTACAGAAGGTATTTTACATTAATGTATAGAATGCAGGTAAAGGTAAAAAAAACCTCAAGGCTTTAGAACCACTTTAAGAAACCAGTAATTACACGCTTGTTAACATAATAAGTTGGGCAGCTCCCGCCCAGAACAGCAGCCCCTCCATCCCTCTGCCCAGATCAGCAGCCCCTCCATCCCTCCGGCCAGAACAACAGCCCCTCCATCCCTCCGGTCAGAACAGCAGCCCCTCCATTCCTCCGCCAAGATCTCAAGCACCTCCACCCCTCCACTCAGATCAGCAGCTCCTCCATCCCTTCGCCAAGATCTCAAGCACCTCCATCCCTCCACCCAAATCAGCAGCCCCTCCATCCCTCCGCCCAAATCAGCAGCTCCTACATCCCTCCGCCCAGATAAGCAGCCCCTCCATCCCTCCGCCCAGATCAGCCCCTCTGCCCAGATCTCAAGCACCTCCATCCCTCCGCCCAAATCAGCAGCCCCTCCATCCCTCCGCCCAGATCTTAAGCATCTCCATCCATTCCACCCAGATCAGCAGCCCCTCCATCCCTCCGGCCAGAACAGCAGCCCCTCCATCCCTCCGGCCAGAACAGCAGCCCCTCCATCCCTCCGCCAAGATCTCAAGCACCTCCACCCATCCACTCAGATCAGCAGCTCCTCCATCCCTTCGCCAAGATCTCAAGCACCTCCATCCCTCCACTCAGATCAGCAGCCCCTCCATCCCTCTGCCCAGATCTTAAGCACCTCCATCCATTCTGGCCAGATCAGCAGCCCCTCCATGCCTCCACCCAAATCAGCAGCCCCTCCATCCCTCCGCCCAGATCTAAAGCACCTTCATCCATTCCACCCAGATCAGCAGCCCCTCCATCCCTCCACCCAGATCTCAAGCACCTCCATCCCTCTGCCCAGATCAGCAGCCCCTCCATCCCGCCACCCAGATCAGCAGCCTCTCCATCCCTCTGCCCAGATCTGAAGCACCTCCATCCATTGTGCACAGATCAGCAGCCCCTCCATCCCGCCACCCAAATCAGCAGCCCCTCCATCCCTCTGCCCAGATCTGAAGCACCTCCATCCATTCTGCACAGATCAGCAGCCCCTCCATCCCGCCACCCAAATCAGCAGCCCCTCCATCCCGCCACCCAAATCAGCAGCACCTCCATCCATTCTGCACAGATCAGCAGCCCCTCCATCCCGCCACCCAAATCAGCAGCCCCTCCATCCCTCCACCCAGATCAGTAGCCCCTCCATCCCTCCATCAAGATCTCAAGCACCTCCATCCATTCCACCCAGATTAGCAGCCCCTCCATCCCTCCACCCAAATCAGCAGCCCATCCGCCCAGATCTGAAGCACCTCCATCCATTCCGACCAGATCAGCAGCCCCTCTATCCCTCCACCCAGATCAGAAGCACCTCCCACCCCACCCCAAGTACTGTGCCTTGAACGGGCATGTTAATGTGTAAAGGGGCACTGTGACATGAAGGGGCAGATGTGTAAATTGGCAGTATGATGTATAAAGGGGCACCGTGATGTATAAAAGGGGCACTAGGATGTATAAAGTGGCACTGTGATATGAAGGGGGCAGATGTATTAAGGGGTACTGTGATATGAAGGGGAACTGAGAACTCTGTTGGACTGCTTTTGGACTCCTCCATCCCTTCGCCAAGATCTCAAGCACCTCCATCCCTCCACTCAGATCAGCAACCCCTCCATCCCTCTGCCCAGATCTGAAGCACCTCCATCCATTCTGCACAGATCAGCAGCCCCTCCATCCCTCCACCCAGATCTGAAGCACCTCCATCCATTCTGCACAGATCAGCAGCCCCTCCATCCCTCCACCCAGATCTGAAGCACCTCCATCCATTCTGCACAGATCAGCAGCCCCTCCATCCCGCCACCCAAATCAGCAGCCCCTCTATCCCTCTGCCCAGATCTGAAGCACCTCCATCCATTCTGCACAGATCAGCAGCCTCTCCATCCCGCCACCCAAATCAGCAGCACCTCCATCCATTCTGCCCAGATCAGTAGCCCCTCCATCCCTCCGCCAAGATCTCAAGCACCTCCATCCATTCCACCCAGATTAGCAGCCCCTCCATCCCTCCACCCAAATCAGCAGCCAATCCGCCCAGATCTGAAGCACCTCCATCCATTCCGCCCAGATCAGCAGCCCCTCCCACCCCACCTCAAGTACTGTGCCTTGAACGGGCATGTTAATGTGTAAAGGGGCACTGTGACATGAAGGGGCAGATGTGTAAATTGGCAGTATGATGTATAAAGGGGCACCGTGATGTATAAAAGGGGCACTAGGATGTATAAAGGGGCACTGTGATGTGAAGGGGGCAGATGTATTAAGGGGTAATGTGATATGAAGGGGAACTGAGCACTCTGTTGGACTGCTTTAAAGACGGGTGATGTGAAGCCTGTGGACACTGATGTACAGGGGGGGTTGTGATTTTATAGGGGGGGACTGTGATGTGTCATAGAACAATAAAGAGATTCGGACCTCTGAAGAAAGTTTTACCAACCGAATCTCTGTAAATTTTACCAAATTTTTTACAACAATTTTGTAAAATTTACAGCCCCCTGCAGTATACAGTATATAGTGAGAAAGCTGTAACATAGTAACTCCTGGTCCTTCGGGTTTATGGAATCTGTTATGAGGACGATCGATGTGGAGTTTTCTTCTCATTTCGGCTCAGATTTTGGCAGCGCTCCGTAGATTGCTTGGCACGTGTGTGCGTCCGGCGCTGTGGCTGAGGACCTGTCTGTATTCATTAACAATCACGCTGTGAGTACAATTGGTATAAAACCTGATTCTAAAAACGTCTCCTTCACCAATAATAAGAGGAGCTCAGCCTGGGAATAATAGAGCCGCTTCTCAGATCGTCACATCAAACAATCTATTTATATTTCTTCATGTGTGTCCAACGCGTCTTCTAATTGCCAGAAAAGTACTGAAGTCAAGTTATTTAGGGGCGCTCCGATCCATATAATGAATTCATCTAAACCCAAAAACTGCAATGTAACGTACTGCAGCTTACTCCTCCTTTGATGTGATGGCCGCATTTGTTTTCTTTTTTTTTAGTCTTTTTTTCTTTATTTTCCCCTGGTGATTCTGCCAGTAACACACTTACTGACCGAGGGTGACACAGCCCACAATCTCCATCTCTGCAGCCTCAGCTGCACGGAATGAATGGACAGGAATTGCTCTGTACAGAGCTTCTCATTCATTTACAAACTGAAGCAAAGTAACACAGTTTACTATGCTTCGGTTATGAAAGAACACAGTGAGTGATCGCTACGGATCACTCACTGTGTCCATTCAGAAAAGGAAGGGGCCGGTAAATTACATATTTACCAGCCCCTGCCCTGTTTTCCATCCTGGCACATACCCAACAGCAGATGGCGGGAGAAGGGAGGGGGGGAAGCCGGTGTTCTGTCACGAAGTCTGGCAATCGAAAAGCGTCCGCCCCGTACTGCGCAGGCGCAGCGCATGCGCAGTACGGAGCAGAAGGACATTCGGAAAATATCCTAGAAGATGAACGGCGCCTGCGCTGTGAGTCGAGGTGCAAGCCCCACCATCCAAGTGGACATAGGGCTACACAAAGTTAGAGGGCCCCTCGCGGGCTCACTTCGCTCGCCATGATTCGGGCACGGCCTCGCTGCGCTCAGCTCTTTTTTATTCTAACTCTATGTCCACTTGGATGGTGGGGCTTGAAACGGGACTCACGGCGCAGGCGCTGTTCATCTTCGGCTATTTCCGGAATCTGCCTGTCATGTGTACTGCGCATGCGCAGTACACAGCGGACAGTATCTTATGGGGGACACAATTTGACAGGACACAGGCAGTGCAGTGGGGGGGGGGGGACCAGGGGAGCACACAGGACGGGGGGCAGCATGAGACAAGTAACCTGGATAAGAGTGGTGACGGGGATAGCATAAAGAGGAACCATCCGATACTCTCCATTTTCCTCCTGCAGCTGCTGAGTGTCTGCAGGAGGGAGAGGGGGAGAAGCAAGCTTTCAGCAGCTGCAGTAGCAGCAGCCCGTCCATAAGGGGCACAGGAAAACTGACCCCCCCTAATCTCCATGCGCCGCGTCCTAATCTTCATTCGGAGTGTCGGGCTCATAGGTTTCTATGAGTTTTTTGAAGCACATGATTAGAGCCTGAGGCTCTAATTGGCTTCAAAAAGGTTGGGCTCGGGGCGCAGAGCACTGTGCCCTGAACCCACTCACTTGTGACATTAGCAAAACTATATTCACTATTGTCTTCTCTTCTGGCTTCTCCTCCCAGCCAATCAGGACAGGAGGCGGATCTTAAGACCAGATTAGGCAGGAGGAGAAGCCAGGGAAGCCGCGACCTGGATGGGGTAAGTGCGGACCTGGCGCGCGCGCAGGGGGCTTGTTTTCCGTCCCCTCAAAAAAATGGAGCACCAGCCGCCACTTGGCTGCAGAAGGAAAATAGAGGGCATTGGTTCCTTTATATGCCGCTACTCCTCCTATCCAGGTGTAGCCTGACTTTTACTCAGCCTTAGCTTTGCTTTGTTTTGGAGGTATTGCAGGTATGAGATATCCCAGGATGCACTGGGAAAGCAACAAACAAACCCAGAAAGACATCATCAGCAGTCACTTCCAGTTCATGTGCATATATTCTTGGCGTGTCCGGTGCAGACGTAACATCTGGTGTGCGGCGTGAAGCAGCAGGAAGGTGAGCGGGGTCCGGACTGAAGTGGAGCAACTAGCAGACGAGTCGACAACACATGTGGTTTGCAAAATGGGAACACTATAATAAAAGGTGAATGGGACTGGAGAGTGAGGATTGAGCAGCAGTGGATCAGCAGAGCTAGGGGACTGAAGCAGGAGGAACCAGCAATGTCACACGTGGTATGCAGCATGGGAGCAATATATCATGAGGTAAGCGGGGACTGGAGAGAGAGGAGGATCAGAAAAAACAGAGGATCAGTAGAGCTGGGGGTTACTACTGAGTGTGAAATAAGCAGAGCTGGGAGTTAACACTGAGCGGGGGATCAGCAGAGCTGGGGGTTACTACTGAGTGGGGGGGATCAGCAGAGCTGGGGGTTACTACTGAGTGGGGGATCACCATAGCTGGGGGTTACTACTGAGTGGGGGGGATCGGCAGAGCTGGGGGTTACTACTGAGTGGGGGATCACCATAGCTGGGGGTTACTACTGAGTGGGGGGGATCAGCAGAGCTGGGGGTTACTACTGAGTGGGGGATCACCATAGCTGGGGGTTACTACTGAGTGGGGGGGATCGGCAGAGCTGGGTGGTTACTACTGAGCGGGAAATCAGCAGAGCTGGGGGTTACTACTGAGTGGGGGGGGGGGATCAGCACAGCTGGGGGTTACCACTGAGCGGCAGAGGATCAGCAGAGCTGGGGGACTGGAGCAGGATAAACTAGCAGATGTCACATGTGGTGTGCAGCATGGGAGCAATATAGCAGGAGGTGAGCGGGGACTGGAGAGAGAGGAGGATCAGAAAAAACAGAGGATCAGTAGAACTGAGGGTTACTACTGAGTGGGGAATAAGCAGAGCTGGGATTTACCATTGAGCGGGGGATCAGCAGAGCTGGGAGTTACTACTGAGCAGGGGATCAGCAGACTTGGGGGCTACTACTGAGCGGGGGATCAGCAGAACTGGGGGTTACTACTGAATGAGGGATCAGCAGAGCTGGGAGTTACTACTGAGTGGGGGATTAGCAGATCTGGGGGTTACTACTGAGTGGAGGGGATAAGCAGAGCTGGGGGTTAGTACTGAGCAGGGGATCAGCAGGACTGGGGGTTACTACTGAGTGGGGGATCAGCAGAACTTGGGGTTACTACTGAGCGGGGGATCAGCAAAGATGGGGTTTACTACTGAGTGGGGGATCAGCAGAGCTGGGGGTTACTACTGAGTGGGGGATCAGCAGGGCTGGGGGTCACTACTGAGCGGGGAGAACAGCAGAGCTGGGGGTTACTACTGAGTGGGAGATCAGCAGAGCTGGGGGTTACTACTGAGCGGGGGATCAGCAAAGGGGGGTGCAAAGATGCCCCCTTAATCATTACCTTAGTTTGTTATTTTCTGTGCCTTAATTCAGAGTGCTTCTTTAACATTTATTTTAATTTGCTGTTTGATATACAGTATGTGGCAACAATGTTCCATAGATAAAGATGAACTTAGGATGCTGAGAAATAACCTGGCAGTGCGCCGAGCATTAATGCTTAAAGAAATGTAACCACAATATGCTGGCAATAAGCCTAGAAAGCTTGTAAGGGAAAAGGAACCAACTTTAGTTATGCATTAATCTCTATATACTAAAAGATATGTATACTAACTAATAAGTTAACACGTGTATCTCTATGATTGGATGATAAATGTTTGGGGTATATAGGCCACACCCCATGTTAGCGGGTCTGTCCTTCTTTGGAGGTAAAAACTATGGATGGACATCCTCTATTGGTTTCATGGAAATATGGCCCAGTCATATCCTGTTTTGTATAATGTACTTAAAGCGGAGTTCTGTCGAAAATGTATTTTTACATTTTTTATTTATCCCTGCATTATTACAAATGAAATACAAAAACGATCATACAATGATCGCGATCGATTTAGCATAAATATATATTTCTTACTTGAATATTTTCTGCCTCCATTTGTGGCCGTTGCCATCATGATTGTGGGCATGTGAAGCCCAAATCGAGATCTCTTCCTGGATTAGCTCTGGAGAGGTGCATGCCGAGCTGTCCCCGAGTATTTCCAAGGCTCTCCGGCGCCCCCCCCCCACCTCTGGCCACATGCGGTATTGCATGCAATAGAAGTCAATGCAGAACGAATTATCTTCGTTTCCATTGACTTCTATGGGGAAACTCGCTTTGATATGCGAGTGCTTTGGATTACATGCATTCTCCTGAAACGGATTATGCTTGTAATCCAAGGTTCCACTCTTTTACAGGGGGGGGGGGGGGGGGGGGGGTTACTGCAGAGTGGAGGATCATCAAAGCTGGGGGTACTATTGAGCAGGGGATCAGCTGAGCTTGGAATCTTCTCAACAAGGGTACTAATAAGCTAGGAACCTGTTGAACAGGGGTACTAATGAGCTGGGGATCTGATGAACAGGGGTACTAATGAGCTGGGGATCTGATGAACAGGGGTACTAATGAGCTGGGGATCTGTTGAACAGGGATACTAATGAGCTGGGGATCTGTTGAACAGGGGTACTAATGAGCTGGGGATCTGTTGAACAGGGGTACTAATGAGCTGGGGATCTGATGAACAGGGGTACTAATGAGCTGGGGATCTGTTGAACAGGGGTACTAATGAGCTAGGGATCTGTTGAACAGGGGTACTAATGAGCTGGGGATCTGTTGAACAGGGATACTAATGAGCTGGGGATCTGTTGAACAGGGGTACTAATGAGCTGGGGATCTGTTGAACAGGGGTACTAATGAGCTAGGGATCTGTTGAACAGGGGTACTAATGAGCTGGGGATCTGTTGAACAGGGGTACTAATAAGCTAGGAACCTGTTGAACAGGGGTACTAATGAGCTGGGGATCTGTTGAACAGGGGTACTAATGAGCTGGGGATCTGTTGAACAGGGGTACTAATGAGCTAGGGATCTGTTGAACAGGGGTACTAATGAGCTAGGGATCTGTTGAACAGGGGTACTAATGAGCTTGGGATCTGTTGAACAGGGGTACTAATGAGCTGGGGATCTGTTGAACAGGGGTACTAATGAGCTGGGGATCTGTTGAACAGGGGTACTAATGAGCTAGGGATCTGTTGAACAGGGATACTAATGAGCTGGGGACCTTCTGAATGGGGGAATTATTGATCTGGGGTTCTACTGGGCCCCTTTAAAACAAATAGAATATCAACACACACAGGGCATTTGCCAAGTTTCATTAACCACTTAAGGACCGCCTCCTGCACATTTACATCGGCAGAATGGCATGGCTGGGCACAACAGCGTACAGGTACGTTGTTTTTTAAGAGCCCAGCCCTGGGTTCGTGCGTCCTAAGCTCCGTGGCCGCGGGACCCGATCGCCGCCGGTGTCCCCGCGATCGGGTCACAGAGCTGAAGAACGGGGAGAGGTCTGTGTAAACAAACCTCTCCCTGTGCTTCCTAGTGAGGCTGTCACTGATCGTCTGTTCCCTGTCATAGGGAAAGACGATCATTGATGTCACACGCCAAGCCACGCCCCCCCTACAGTAAAAAAAAAAAACACATAGGTCACACATACACTGCCCCCTAGTGATTGACCCCTTCACTGTCACTGTCATTTACACAGGAATCAGTGCATTTAATTAGCACTGAATGCTGTATAAATGACAAAAATGTGTCAAAAATGTCCGATGTGTCCGCCATAATGTCGCAGACATGATAAAAATCGCTGATCGCCGCCATTACTAGTAAAAAAATAATTATTAATAAAAAATGCTATAAAACTATCCCCTATTTTTTAAACGCTATAACTTTCGCGTAAACAAATCAATAATCGCTTATTGCAATTTTGTTTACCAAAAATATGTAGAAGAATACGTATCGGCCTAAACTGAGGAAAAAAAACGTTTTTTTATATATATTTTTTTGGGGATATTTATTATAGCAAAAAGTTAAAAATATTGAATTTTTTTTTCAAAATTGTCGCTCTATTTTTGTTTATAGCGCAAAAAAAAAAAAAAAAAACGCAGAGGTGATCAAATACCACCAAACGAAAGCTCTATTTGTGGGGAAAAAAAGGACGCCGATTTTGTTTGGGAGCCACGTCGCACGGCCGCGCAATCGTCAGTTGAAGCGACGCAGCGCCGAATCGCAAAAAAGGGGCCTGGTCCTTTGGCTGCAAATTGGTCCGGGGCTGAAGTGGTTAAAAGCTTAAAAAAAATGGAAGCATCAAAAACACATCAAAAAAGCATGTTGAAGCGGTAGAAGCTTTAATTTGTGTTAAAGTCGAAGCGAGTGTAAATGATCCCTTAAAGTAACAGGTTCTCTTTAAGAAGGGAGTTTGACCAATCAATAATTGATCCCCGAGGGACCCCTGACGTGTGGCCATTGCTGGAACTCCAGAAGTTCTTGGCTCTGTCCTCCTAGGGTAGACATGGAGTCCAAGGCCATAATAAGAATGCCGATAGATGGACTCGGGGAAGGACTCAGTAATACAAGATTACCCAGCAGGGGGCGCCCTCTGAGAGCTTTGGACAGCGGTGTACCTATAGACCAGTGATTCTCAACCAGGGTTCCTCCAGAGGTTGCTAGGGGTTCCTTCAAAATTGGGCCATCTATTTGGCTATCTGTAAGGAGGTAATTCTTCACAATGACCACAAGCGTAAGGACCATTCTTCCCACTGACCATCACACTAATGTATCATGAGTTGTAAATTTCTATTTTTTATCAGAGGGTTCCCCAAAACTGCAGAACTATTTCAAGGGTTCCTCTGTGTTGAAAAGGTTGAGAAAGGCTGCTATAGACACAGGGCCGGTTCTACCACTAGGCAAACTAGGCAGCCGCCTAGGGAGCCCTGCTGCCTAGGGCGCCCGGCCACTGGTTTTCCTCCTCTCTTCTCTCTGCAGCAAGCAACTAAGTCAGAGGCGCAGCAGTGGTGGAGGACTGTGTCTGTGTCCCGACTCCCGCAGCAAGCAAACATTCATTGATGGGCACTGGTAGGCTGCATTGAAGGGCGCTGGTAGCCTGCATTTGATTGGTGCTGGTGAGGCCGCATTTGATGGACGCTGGTGAGGCCGCATTTGATGGACGCTGGTGAGGCCGCATTTGATGGGCGCTGGTGAGACCGCATTGGATGGGCGCTGGTGAGGCCGCATTTGATGGGTGCTGGTGAGGCTGCATTGGATGGGCGCTGGTGAGGCCGCATTTGATGGGCGCTGGTGAGGCCGCATTTGATGGGCGCTGGTGAGGCCGCATTGGATGGGCGCTGGTGAGGCCGCATTTGATGGGCGCTGGTGAGGCCACATTTGATGGGCGCTGGTGAGGCCGCATTTGATGGGCGCTGGTGAGGCCGCATTTGATGGGTGCTGGTGAGGCCGCATTTGATGGGCGCTGGTGAGGCCGCATTGGATGGGCGCTGGTGAGGCCGCATTTGATGGGCGCTGGTGAGGCCGCATTTGATGGGCGCTGGTGAGGCCGCATTGGATGGGTGCTGGTGAGGCCGCATTTGATGGGCACTGGTGAGGCCGCATTTGATGGGCGCTGGTGAGGCCGCATTGGATGGGCGCTGGTGAGGCCGCATTTGATGGGCACTGGTGAGGCCGCATTTGATGGGTGCTGGTGAGGCCGCATTTGATGGGCGCTGGTGAGGGCGCATTTGATGGGTGCTGGTGAGGCCGCATTGGATGGGCGCTGGTGAGGCTGCATTGGATGGGCGCTGGTGAGGCTGCATTTGATGGGCGCTTTATTAAAAATGTGGGATTTACATGGGCTGGGGAAAGGGGGCGGAGTCAGCCAAGGGGGGGTGGCAAAATGAGGTTTCGCCTAGGGTGTCAAAAATCCTTGCACCGGCCCTGTATAGACATATATGTATGATGTACATGTAATAAATCCATCACCTGATCCGGCCCACTTATCTAAGGCCAAACTCCGTCACCTATCTGCTAGACATGTGCACAACAAAAAAATTTGTTTATTTTCGTTTCGTTTTTTTCGTTTCCGAAAAAAAATCATTTTTTTTCGTTTTGTTTTTTTTTGTTTCCGTCGATTCGTAACGATTCGTACATTCGTAAGTCGTCGGTGTTCGTATTCGTAACGATTCGTACATTCGTAAGAGTTATTTTTTTGTTGATTCGTTGTTTCGTTAGTTTAATTTTCGGACGCATTCGTATTTATTCGTACATTCGTAACATTCGTAGATTCGTAATCGGAGCATAATTCATAATTTGATGTAATGTGTATGCTATTATTACATTTTAATAATTTACGAATCGAAAAAAAAAAAGTTACGAATGGAAAAAAAAGTTACGAATGTACGAATTTTTTTGTTCAATAGAGACACGGAAAATTACAAATCGAAAAAAAAAAAAAAAAAAAGTTACGAATCGAAAAAAAAAAGTTACGAATCGAAAAAAAAAAGTTACGAATCGAAAAAAAAGTTACGAATGTACGAATTTTTTGGTTCAATAGAGACACGGAAAATTACAAATCGAAAAAAAAAATAAAAAAAGTTACGAATCGAAAAAAAAAAAAGTTACGAACCGAAAAAAAAAAAAAGTTACGAATCGAAAAAAAAGTTACGAATGTACGAATTTTTTTGTTCAATAGAGACACGGAAAATTACAAATCGAAAAAAAAAAAAAAAAAAAAAAAAAGTTACGAATCGAAAAAAAAGTTACGAATGTACGAATTTTTTTGGTTCAATAGAGACACAGAAAAATATAAATCGAAAAAAAAAAAAAAAGTTACGAATTGAAAAAAAAAGTTACAAATCGAAAAAAAAAAAAAAGTTACGAATCGAAAAAAAAAAGTTACGAATGTACGAATTTTTTGGTTCAATAGAGACACGGAAAATTACAAATCGAAAAAAAAAAAAAAAAAATAAAGTTACGAATTGAAAAAAAAAGTTACGAATCGAAAAAAAAAAAAAGTTACGAATCGAAAAAAAAAGTTGCGAATGTACGAATTTTTTTGTTCAATAGAGACACGGAAAATTACAAATTGAAAAAAAAAAAAAAAAAAAAAGTTACCAATCGAAAAAAAAGTTACGAATGTACGAATTTTTTTGTTAAATAGAGACACGGAAAATTACAAATCGAAAAAAAAAAAAAGTTACGAATCGAAAAAAAAAGTTACGAATCGAACAAAAAAAAAGTTACGAATCGAAAAAAAAAAAGTTACGAATCGAAAAAAAAGTTACGAATGTACGAATTTTTTGGTTCAATAGAGACACGGAAAATTACAAATCGAAAAAAAATTTAAATAAAGTTACGAATTGAAAAAAAAGTTACGAATCGAAAAAAAAAAAAAAAAAAAAAAGTTACGAATCGAAAAAAAAGTTACGAATGTACGAATTTTTTTGTTCAATAGAGACACGGAAAATTACAAATCGAAAAAAAATAAAAAAAAGTTACGAATCGAAAAAAAAAGTTACGAATCGAACAAAAAAAAGTTACGAATCGAAAAAAAAGTTACGAATCGAAAAAAAAGTTACGAATGTACGAATTTTTGGGTTCAATAGAGACACGGAAAATTACAAATCGAAAAAAAAAAAAATAAAGTCACGAATCGAAAAAAAAAAGTTACGAATCGAAAAAAAAAAGGTACGAATCGAAAAAAAAGTTACGAATGTACGAATTTTTTGGTTCAATCCATTCGAAGCACGTTTAGCAGCACCATTGTAAGGGACACGGAAAATTACCAATTCAACAAAAAAAAAAAGTTACGAATGTACGAATTTTTTTCGTTCGTTTTCGTTTTTCGGATTTTCTTCATTAGTACATTCGTTGTTTCTAATTTTGTTTTTTTTTTCGGATTTTCGTTGTTTTTCGGATTCGTTCGATTCGAATGATTCGCTAATCGGATTCGTACGATTCGTTATGATTCGTTATTCGGATTCGTACGATTCGAATGATTTGTTCATTCGTACGAAAACGAACGAGCGAAAATAACGAAAAAAAAACGAAAAACAAAAAAAAAAAAAAGAAACGAATTGCACATGTCTACTATCTGCCGGGAGGAAGACCCAGTCCATAAGACGGTATGGAACGCCATGAACTCATCAGAACTCGTTATCCCTTCTCCTCATACAACTGTCTACGGGGCGCTGAGGCCGGCCGCTATTCCCGCTGATGGACTACAAATTGGATTTTTATTTCAAGGAGCCCTTTTCCACACATTTGTTATCAAGTCATTTCATTTCATAGGTGACGACCGTCTCTTAAATTTACGACCGCCGCGTTTCTAATATATCTACAGGCGACAGCAAATATGTTTTTTAATCTTAATAGGAACCGCGGACGGTGAAGGCAATACATCCTCATGTAATCATCGGCGCATCTTCCATTCCGCTTACGGCTCCGTATTACTCTCCGGGGGACTCTAACATTTTACACCGAGGCTGATTAGCTACATTGTATCAGAGGTCTTCTAAAAAGAGCGCGTTCCCCAATGATGTCACGTTCGGTCAACAGTCCCAGAGGAATCTAAAGGGACTTTTGTGAGCTTGATAGAAAAACGCTGTCAGGGAACCGATCAGAATCGTTTCACATTCGTTTAGTTACGAATTAGACATGTGCAATTCGTTTCGTTTTTTTTTTTCGTTTTCCGTTAAAATTCGTTATATTCGTTATCGGACGAATGAACGAATGATTCGCAAATAATTTTAACGAATAACGAATTATCGAATCGAACGAATATGAAAAACAACGAAAATCCGAAATAACCAAATTAGAAACAACGAAACTACGAATGAAGAAAATCCGAAAAACGAAAACAGGAACAACGAAAATCAAAATGAACAAAAAAAATCGTACACTCGTAACTTTTTTTTTTTTTTGTTGAATTGGTAATTTTCCATGTCCCTTACAATGGCGCTGCTTAACGTGCTTCAAATGGATTGAACGAAAAAATTCATACATTCTTACCTTTGTTTTTTTTTCCGATTCGTAATTTTCCGTGTCTCTTACAATGTCGCTGCTTAACCGCTTCAGCACCGGGCCATTTTTCACCCTTCCTTACCAGAGCACTTTTTGCGATTCGGCACTGCGTCGATTTAACTAACAATTGCGCGGTCGTGCGACGTTACACCCAAACAAAATTGACGTCCTTTTTTTCCCACAAATAGAGATTTCTTTTGGTGGTATTTGATCACCTCTGCGGTTTTTATTTTTTGCGCTATAAACAAAAGAAGAGCGACAATTTTGAAAAAAAACACAATATTTTTTACTTTTTGCTATAATAAATATCCAATTTTTTTTAAAAAAAAACTATTTTTTTTTTCCTCAGTTTAGGCCGATACGTATTCTTCTACATATTTTTGGTAAAAAAAATCGCAATAAGCGTATATTGATCGGTTTGCGCAAAAGTTATAGCGTGTACAAAATAGGGGATAGATTTATTGAATTTTTTTTTTTACTAGTAATGGCGGCGATCTGCGTTTTTTTTTCGTGACTGCGACATTGCGGCGGACACTTCGGACACTGTTGACACATTTTTGGAACCATTCACATTTACACAGCGATCGTTGCTATAAAATTGCAATGATTACTGTGTAAATCTGACTGGCAGGGAAGGGGTTAACACTAGGGGGCGCTGCAGGGGTTAATATGTTCCCTATAGGAGTGATTCTAACTGTGGGGGGAGGGGACTCAAGGGGAGGAGACCGATCATGTGTTCCTCCGTACTGGGATCACATGATCGGTCTCCTCTCCACTGACAGGACGTGGAGCTGTGTGTTTACACCCCATCATTACACACACACAGCTCCATGGTCTTGCACGGTCCCGTTGTTTTAACGGGCAATCGTGGCCGCCGGGCACTCGCGATTGCCCGTTAAAACAACGGTACGGCGCCCCCCAGGCGGCCGGGAATGCGAGGACGTCATATGACGCCCACCCAGGATGGGAGATCCACCTTGTGGGCGTCATATGACTATAAGGCGGTATTGAAGTGGTTAACGTGCTTCGAATGGATTGAACGAAAAAATTGGTACATTCGTAACTTTTTTTTTCGATTCGTAATTTTCCGTGTCTCTTACAATGTAATAATAGCATACACAGTACATAAAATTATGAATTATGCTCCGATTACGAATCTACGAAAACAATGTTACAAAAGTACGAATTAATCAATCTTACGAAAGTACGAATGTAACTAAATCTACGAAAATACGAATGCGTCCGAATTTCGAATAAACGAAAATGAAACTAACGGAAAAACTAATCAACGAAAAAATAACTCTTAGGAAAATACGAATCGTTACGAATACGAACACCGACGACTTACGAATTTACGAATCGTTACGAATCAACGGAAACGAACGAAACGAAAATAAACAAATTTTTCTGTTGTTCACATGTCTAATGTATATTACGAATTGAAATTCGGATGAAACTTTGGAGATTTGGATGTATTTTCTGAATCACAATAGTACATTTCAAAGAATCCAAAACAATTTTTAGTGAAACAAATCCGAATTCGAAGATTAATCTGATTTAGAAAATGTATTTAATTTGACAATCAATGTAAAACATATTGCAGGGTATAAAAGTGAAATAAGATGATTATTCCAACTTAGGCTGCTTAATGCCTCGTACACACGGTCGGACTTTGGGACGGAAAATGTACGATCAATTTTCCGACAACAAAATCCGAAATTCAGATCGTGCGTACGCAAATCCGATGCACAAAGTGCCACGCATGCTCGGAATCAAGCAGAAGAGCAGCACTGGCTATTGAACTTTATTTTTCTCGGCTCGTCGTACGTGTTGTACGTCACCGCGTTCTTGACGTTCGGAATTTCCGACCAACTTTGTGTAACCGTGTGTATGCAAGACAAGTTTGAGCCGACATCCGTCGGAAAAAAAAACATGGATTCTGTTGTCGGAATGTGCGATCGTGTGTACGGGGCATAACAGTCTTGGGTGGTCCACAAGGGGCACTGCCCCTCCAGCCCACACCATCTATGTGGGGCACCAGACCAACAGGTCTCTACCAGGTCCTTCACCCCTCACAAGCCCATGACCACATCCCGAGACCCCAAGTAGCCAGTTTCATATTGTCCTTGGGATGCAAGCACCGGCACCGGCACCGGCTTCCAGCTTCTTGGCCAAATAGGACAGGAAGACCTAGAACCTGGAAAGAAGACCACCATTTTGGACCCTCTCTGGTGTTCTTTGGGGGCACTGCAGTGGAGTGGTGCACAGCAGGGTTGGGGGGGTCAGAGTTCCACAATGGAACAAAGGTGAGGGTTCTTGGATGTGTACGACCACCATTTTGGACCTTCTCTGGTGTTCTTTGGGGGCCCTACAGTGGAGTGGTGCACAGCAGAGTGTGGGGGGAGGGGGTCAGGATTCCACAATGGAACAAAGTTGAGGGTTCTTGTATGTGTACGACTGCCATTTTGGACCCCCTCTGGTGTTAGTTGGGGGCACTGGATTGGAGTGGTGCACAGCAGGGTAGGGGGGGGGGGGGGGGCAGGAGTCCACAATGGAACAAAGTTGAGGGTACTTGGACGTCTATGCTGACCATTTAGTACCCTCTCTGGTGTTCTTTGGGGGGGCCCTGTAGTAGAGTGTGGCACAGCAGGGTGGGGTGGGTGAAGGGGACTAGAGGTCCACAAAGGAACAAAGTTGAGGGTTCTTGGATGTGTACGCCACATATATGCGCAATATAACATACTGCAGAATACTCCTCCTAAGATGTGGTGGCCGCATTGGTTTTCTTTTTCGTGGGGGCACTGCATTGGAGTGGTGCATAGCAGGATGGGGGGGGGGGGGGCAGAGGTCCACAATGGAACAAAGTTGAAGGTTCCTGGACGTATATGCCAACCATTTTGGACCCTCTCTGGTATTCTTTGGGGGGCCTTGTATTGGAGTGGTGCACAGCAGGATGGGGTGGCAGATGTCCACAATGGAACAAAGTTGAGGGTTCCTGGACGTGTATGCCGACCATTTTGGACCCTCTCTGGTGTTCTTTGGGGGGCCCTGTATTGGAGTGGTGCATAGCAGGATGGGGGGGGCAGAGGTCCACAATGGGACAAAGTTGAGGGTTCCTGGACGTGTTTGCCGACCATTTTGGACCCTCTCTGGTGTTCTTTGGGGGGCCCTGTATTGGAGTGGTGCATAGCAGGATGGGGGGGCAGAGGTCCACAATGGGACAAAGTTGAGGGTTCCTGGACATATATGCCAACCATTTTGGACCCTCTCTGGTGTTCTTTGGGTGGCCCTGTATTGGAGTGGTGCACAGCAGGGTGAGGGTTAGAAGTCCACAATGGAACAAAGTTGAGGGTTCCTGGACGTATATGCCAACCATTTTGGACCCACTCTGGTGTTCTTTGGGGGGCCCTGTATTAGAGTGGTGCATAGCAGGATGGGGGGGGGGGGGGGGCAGAGGTCCACAATGGAGCAAAGTTGAGGGTTCCTGGACGTATATGACAACCATTTTGGACCCTCTCTGGTGTTCTTTGGGGGGCCCTGTATTGGAGTGGTGCATAGCAGGATGGGGGGGCAGAGGTCCACAATGGAACAAAGTTGAGGGTTCCTGGACGTGTATGCCGACCATTTTGGACCCTCTCTGGTGTTCTTTGGGGGGCCCTGTATTGGAGTGGTGCACAGAGGATAGGGTGGCAGAGGTCCACAATGGAACAAAGTTTAGGGTTCCTGGACGTGTATGCCAACCATTTTGGACCCTCTCTGGTGTTCTTTGGGGGGCCCTGTATTAGAGTGGTGTACAGCAGGATAGGGTGGCAGAGGTCCACAATGGAACAAAGTTGAGGGTTCCTGGACGTGTATGCAGACCATTTTGGACCCCCTCTGGTGTTCTTTGGGGGGCCCTGTGGTGGTATGGTGCACAACAGTGTGTGGGGGGGATTTGAGGTCCACAATGGAACACAGTTGAGGGTTCTTGGATGTGTACGCCCACCATTTTGGACCCTCACTGGTGTTCTTTGGGGCACCTACAGTGGAGAGGTGCACAGCAGGGTGGGGGGGGGTCAAAGGTCCACAATGGAACAAAGTTGAGGATTCTTGGATGTGTACGGTTGCCATTTTGGACCCTCTCTGGTGTTAGTTGGGGGGCACTGCATTGGAGTGGTGCACAGCAGAGAGGGTGTCAGAAGTCCACAATAGAAGAAAGTTGAGTGTTCTTGTATGTGTGCGCCCGCCATTTTGGATCCTCTCTGGGCACACAACAAAGGTAGCCCACGGCTGCACGTCCCTTCTTTCAGAGACAGTGTCAATTACCGGGTATTCCAGGTCACAGGATCCTGGTAACTGTTTATTATTGATCGGTTACTCAATCTCCTTTTATACCTAATCAGGCCGCGTGCGTCTCCGCTCTGCATGGACAATAAACTTAAACCCAATTTAAAAAGCTGAACTCTGGCGAAATTCTAGAACCTTTCACACGTGACGGCTTTTTATTGTTATTGATTGGGCTGGAGGCAATCTCGCTCGATTTTCCATCGCCTAATTAAACGTAGCAGGCCTCCGCACTTATCCGAAATTGTCTGCCCCGCCAGTAATTGTTTCGTCGTGACGCATTAATTAGGGGATGACAATATTTTAGTGTCGCCATTACTCACCAGCACTGATAAGTAGCTCTGGGTAATGGCTGCATGTAAACAATCAACGGCGAGGCAGGTTACCGCCAGCGTCTGGTACATAAGTATGTGTTCAGCCATGAGCATGCCTTACATTGTACCACGTCAGTCCACCCAAAGCTGAGATTTTCATTAGACATGTGCACAACAAAAAAATTTGTTTATTTTCGTTTCGTTTTTTTCGTTTATGAAAAAAAATCGTTTTTTTTTCGTTTCGTTTTTTTCGTTTCCGTCGATTCGTAACGATTCATAGATTCGTAAGTCGTCGTTGTTTGGATTTGTAACGATTCGTACATTCATAAGTCGTTGGTGTTCGGATTCGTAACGATTCGTACATTCGTAAGAGTTATTTTTTCGTTGATTCGTTTTTTCGTTAGTTTAATTTTTCGGACACATTCGTATTTATTCGTACATTCGTAACATTCGTAGATTCGTAATCAGAGCATAATTCATAATTTGATGTAATGTGTGTGCTATTATTACATTTTAATAATTTACGAATTGAAAAAAAAGTTACGAATCGAAAAAAAAGTTACGAATTTTTTGGTTCAATAGAGACACGGAAAATTACAAATCGAAAAAAAAAAGTTACGAATTGAAAAAAAAAGTTACGAATCGAAAAAAAAAAAGTTACGAATCGAAAAAGAAGTTACAAATTTTTTGGTTCAATAGAGACACGGAAAATTACAAATCGAATCGAAAAAAAAAAGTTACGAATCGAAAAAAAAAAGTTACGAATCGAAAAAAAAAAGTTACGAATGTACGAATTTTTTTGTTCAATAGAGACACGGAAAATTACAAATCGAAAAAAAAAAAAAAAAAAATTGAAAAAAAGTTACGAATTGAAAAAAAAAGTTACGAATGTACGAATTTTTTTGTTCAATCCATTCGAAGCACGTTTAGCAGCACCATTGTAAGAGACACGGAAATTCAACTAAAAAAAAGGTTCCGAATGTACAAATTTTTTCGTTCGTTTTGGTTTTTCAGACTTTCTTCATTAGTACATTCGTTGTTTCTAATTATTTTTTTTTCGGATTTTCGTTGTTTTTCAGATTCGTTCGATTCGAATGATTCGTTAATCGGATTCGTACGATTCGAACGATTCATTGCGATTCGTTATTCGGATTCGTACGATTCGAATGATTCGTTCATTCGTATGAAAACGAACGAATGAAAATAACAGAAAAAAACGAAAAACTAAAAAAAACTAAGCGAATTGCACATGTCTAGTTTTCATCTCTTGGTGGATGCTAAAGAGTTAAACCACCAAGAAGTGAAGTCTCATCAGTCCATGGACAAGAGATGGCGGTCAAAGAGTTCCGTCATTCCACATCGACATTAGAGGGCACTTTTATGTTGTAAGTCTAGAAATGTAAAAGTAAAGCCTAGAAAGATGTATTGAGTTCCTCCTGTTCTGTAGACACATAGCTGTATATCTGCAGTGAGAGATCATCTAAGGCACTGCTGCCTCTCAGCAGATTTGGAATTAGATCAATGGTGATGTCATTGCTGTGCTGCTCACTGTTCTCCTTGCTGGAGAGGTAGCTGTACCTGAGGACCTGCAGTGCAAGGATGTTCCTGCTTAACCGCTTCAGCCCCGGGCCAATTTGCAGCCAAAGGACCAGGCCCCTTTTTGCGATTCGGCACTGCGTCGCTTTAACTGACAATTGCGCGGTCGTGCGACGTGGCTCCCAAACAAAATTGGCGTCCTTTTTTTCCCACAAATAGAGCTTTCTTTTGGTGGTATTTGAGCATGATCCCCTCCCATTAGAGACTGGGCCGCAGGGCAGTATTCCAACATGATAACCACCCCAAACAAACCTCCAAGAAGACCACTGCCTTGCTAAAGAAGCCGAGGGTAAAGGTGATGGACTGGCCAAGCATGTCTCCAGACCTAAACCCTATTAAGCATCTGTGGGACATCCCCAAACGGAAGGTGGAGGAGCCCAAGGTCTCTAACATCCACCAGCTCCGTGATGTCGTCATGGAGGAGGGGAAGAGGACTCCAGTGCCTACCTGTGAAGCTCTGGTGACCTCCATGCCCAAGAGGGTTAAGGCAGTGCTGGAAAATAATGGTGGCCACACAAAATATTGACACTTTGGGCCCAATTTGGACATTTTCACTTAGGGGTGTACTCACTTTTGTTGCCAGCGGTTTAGACATTACTGGCTGTGTGTTGAGTTATTTTGAGGGGACAGCAAATTTACACTGTTATACAAGCTGTACACTCACTACTTTACATTGTAGACAAGTGTCATTTCTTCAGTGTTGTCACATGAAAAGATAGAAGAAAAGATTTACACAAATGTGATACAATATATCTCTTAGTTTGTGGATTCTATAACTTTCCTACAGACTAAATAATATACACTGATTTGGGTTGTTTTCACCAAAGAAATGTAACAGAATACATTTTGGGCTAAAGTTTTTTTTTTACAACATTTTCGGTCTTTTTTCCTTTTATCTAGCAAAAAATAAAAACTCCAGAGGTGATTAAATACCACCAAAAGAAATCTCTAGTTGTGTGAACAAAATGAAAAAATTTTAGTTTGGATGCAGTGTTGCATGACCGCGCAATTGTCATTCAAAATTTGACATCACTGAAAGCTGAAAATTGGCCTGGGCAGGAAGTGGGTAAAAGTGCCCGGTATTGAAGTGGTTAAAAAAATAAAAAAAAAACCCCAGCGGTGATCAAAAGACCACCAAAAGAAAGCTCTATTTGTGTGAAAAAAATTGTATCAATTTAATTTGTGTACAGCGTTTGCATGACCGCGCAATTACAAGTTAAAGTAGAGCAGTGCTGGAATAGCAAAAAATGGCCTGGTCATGAAGGGGGGGTAAAACCTTCCGGAGGTCAAGTAGTTATAGAACCAGGGGCAGCCCATTCATTAAGGGCGCACGGGCGATGCCCCCTCTCTCCAGCCACCCCCTCTATGACTAATGGATAGTCATAGAGGGGGTGGCCGCCGATGCCATCCCCTATTCAGGCGACTGGCCCATTTTTGGACGCGGGCGCCTGAATTTCAGTGGCGGGGTTTTTTTTTTTTAAGCACCTGATTAAAGCCAGAGGCTCTAATAGGCTTCAAAAAAAGGTGAACTCAGAGCGCAGAGCATTGTGCTGGCAGTCCACCCAGATTTGTTAGAAAAGCAAATGAATATTTGCTTTTCTAACACTGAACCGCCTCTCCGCCAACCAGGTAGCGTGGGTCTATTACCTGTTACCTGATTGGCTGAAGGCAGAGGCGCTCAAGGCAGAGGCGCTCTGATTGGACGCCTATCAAAATGGAACAACAGAGAAAGGGTTAGCATGGAGGACACAGCTTGCCGTCATCACCCACTGCCTGACCCGCCACTAAGATGGTTTAAGTGCCGGGCACACAGCAGGCAGGGGCCACAGTGGCCCATTAAATGGGAACAACTGGCGGCATTTGATGGGCACAGTGGCTGCATATGATGGGCACGAGTGGCTGCATTTGATGGGTACTAACTGCTGCATATGATGGGCACAAGTAGCTGCATTTGACAGGCACAAGTGGCTGCATATTATGGGCACAAGTGGCTGAATATGATGGGCACAAGTGGCTGCATATGTTGGGCACGAGTGGCTGCATTTGATGGGTACTAATTGCTGCTTATGATGGTCACAAGTAGCTGCATTTGATGGGCACAAGTGGCTGCATATGATGGGCACAAGTGGCTGCATATGATGGGCACAGTGGCTGCATTTGATGGGCACAATGGCTGCAATTAATGGCACAGTGGCAGCATTTGATGGGCACAGTGGCTACAAGTGATGGCACAGTGGCTGCATTTGATGGGCACAGTGGCTGCATATGATGGGCACCGTGGCTGCATATGATGGGCACAATGGCTGCAATTAATGGCACAGTGGCAGCATTTGATGGGCACAATGGCTGCATTTGATGGGCACAGTGGCTGCATATGATGGGCACAGTGGCTGCCTTTGATGGGCACAGTGTGGCTCAAATTGATGTTTTTTTTCACTACTTTTTAGTTTGTTTGTGCCCCTCCAAAAAATTTTGAGCACCAGCCACCACTGTATAGAACAAATCTACGGTTATATGTATTATATTTCCAAACGGGATGATAAAACCAGGGTAGATGCCCAGAACTGAACCCACTTACAAGAGGAGACTATTCTATCCTCGTTATAGGGCTGTCACATCCTCCACGCAGAGCGCACAGTACAATCACATTGGAGAGTCGGGTCAGGAGCAGGTAATCTGATAGCTGATGATTATTGTAATTGATAATAATGATTTGTCTTCCTGGAGGTGCCATGGGTAATAAGGGTATTACCAGTCCTCCCGCTGTGACTGCATACAGAGGATCTGGATCAGGCCGGAGCCGAGGAGAAGAATTGGGTGCGATTATCCACAATCAGCGCTTCGCACAATCCTCTACCGGAGCCGGGGACAGCAAATTGCCATCATTTATTCACAACGCACAGGAAGTGCGGGGAATGGGGACTATTGTTGCACGTGTTTACCGTTATCTGCTCGCCGCGTACGCCGGAGATGTCAGCCGACCACGTGTCCTCTTTGAGATAAGGACATTTTCTGGTCTTTTCTAGAATCGGGAGACTTTTATCATCTTTAGTGGAATAAAATTCCAAAAGAACATAAAAACGAATTCCAACATTTATCTGTTTGTTTTCTCCATTTTTACAGTTTTTATTTTTATTTTTTCTGTTTGCCTTTGTATTTATTTGATCTACTTCTTCTTTAATGAATTCCATATAAGAAATCCTAATTCTAGCTTTATTCATATTGTTTTGCGCAGAAACCTTAGGCCCCTTTCACACTAGTGCGACTTCAAAGTCACGCGATTTTACAGCGATTTTGCCGCGATTTCAAGGAATGCCTGTGTAAGTGGCATCAAAATCAGACCAAAGAAGTGCTGGGACTACTTTAAAGTCGGAAAAACTTGAAGTCATACTAATATGAACGGCTGTCATTGTAAATCATGGGGAACGACTTGTCATGCTACTTTGCAGTCCCAAATCGTGGGACAAGTCATATAAGGTCGTACACACGATCGGACTTTCCCACGGGATTGTCCGCCGGACATTCTGACCATGTGTGGGGCTCTGGCTGACTTTTTGTTCCCAAAAGTCCAGCGGACTAAGTTTTAAGTTTTGATTTATAATTGTCCCCCGGACTCGGCAGTCCGGCGGACAGTCCCGCCGTCTGTGTGCTAGTCCGTGGGACTTTTGAAATGAACGGACTTGCCTCACACATGGAGGAAAGTCCGTTCATTTAGAACGTAACTCCGGGTAGACGGGACTAGCGAAGGAAGTGAATGCCACCTCGCTAGCCCCGTCACCTGGTATGGATTTAAAGGGGAATCCCTACGCCAAAAAAAACTGCGTGGGGGTCCCCACCAAATCCATCTCAGACCCTTATCCGGCCGGTCAGGAAAGGGGTGGGGACGAGCGAGCGCCCCCCCCCTCCTGAGCCGTACCAGGCCGCGTGCCCTCAACATGGGGGGTGCCCTGGGGAAAAGGGGGCCCTGCGGCCCCCCCACCCCAAAGCACCTTGTCCCCATGTCAGGACAAGGGCCTCTTCCGGACAACCCTGGCCGCTGGTTGTTGGGTCTGTGGGCAGGGGGGTTATCGGAATCCGGGAGACCCCCAGATACCAGCCCCCACCCTATGTGAATGAGTATGGGGTACGGTGTACCCCTACCCATTCACCTAAGGAAAAAAGTGTAAATAAAAAAAAAATGGAAAGTCCGGCGGGTTGTCCGCTGGACCTAGACAATCCCGCCGGAAAGTCTGCGCGTGTGTACGCCGCATACGTGTGAAAGGGGCCTTACTTTGTATGTTGACTCAAGTGAGTCTTGCACACTGGTCATGCCCCTTTATCACTTTGCCTTCATTCCTTATGGAGAGTACCTATAATGCCGCATACACACACGGTCAGAATTCTCGTCAAAAAAAGCTCTGATGGTTTTCCCGTCGGAATTCCGACGTAATTTCGCTCAAACTGCCTTGCCTACACGTGGTCACACCAAATTCCGACGGTTAATAACACCGCAGCATACAACACGTTCGCCGGCACTATAAAATGGAAGTTTAATGCTTCCGAGCATGCGTCGAATTGTTTCTGAGCATGCGTCTGAATTTTGCGTGTCGGAATTGCATACACACGATCGGAAAATCCGATAGAAAGGTTTTCCGTCGGAAAAATGAAGAACAGGTTCTCAATCCAAAGTCCGTCAGAAATTCCGACAGATGGCATTGTGAAATAGCTCTTGAGATAATTCAGCTTCACTCCATGCCCATATAAATATAGCCTAGAGAATGTACATCTTTCTATATTACAATACATCTGTTGTGGCCATATTTTTATTTTGATGAAAGCAGCCTATACAGTATAGGTTGTTTCCATCAAGATCAAAATATGGCCACAACAGATGTATTGCAATATAGAAAGATGTACATTCTCTAGGCTATATTTATATGGGCATCATGGACTGGTATGCCTGAGAGAGTAACTTCCATACAAAGTGAAGAAGATATTATAACACACACAAATATATTTTCACAGCAATAGCTCAGCTGTCCAACTTTCCAAGCAATATACTGTATATATATTCTCCTCCTAACTGGCACAGTGGCACTGCAGTGCTGCTACCTGTGGTTCTTCAGCGATGCGATAGCACTGGCAGCGTATTCTCTCTCGGCCACTGCACGCACCTGTGGGAGGAGCCGGTGCCATGCCGGCCGGATCGGCATAGCGACGTTACACAGGCAGGCTGAGGCAGCCAATCACGTTGCGGAACAGCCAAGATGTTGAGCAGAGGCCCGAGCGGCAGTCATAGCCAATCCGATGATCGGGCCGGGGGTGAGGGAGGGAGGGACAGATGTCTGTATCAATCTGTGATAAGTCGGAACAGACTGAGAGCAGCCCCAGGCCAGCAGACGTATAAAAAAAGTCCATGGCTGACCCAGAGGCGGCCGCGGCGGCCATTGCGTTACACAGGACAACTGTCTTCACTCTTCAACACCTTCTTACAATTCCAGGGGGGCAGTTGCCCCCCCTGCCCTATGCTGCGGACGCCCATGGTACACCCCTCACATTTTTGTAAATCTTTTCTTCTATCTTTTCATGTGACAACACTGAAGAAATGACACTTGTCTACAATGTAAAGTAGTGAGTGTACAGCTTGTATAACAGTGTCAATTTTCTGTCCCTCAAAATAACTCAACACACAGCCATTAATGTCTAAACCGCTGGCTGGTGAGTACCAGTGTTGGTCATCTTACTTTAAAAAAGTAATTAGTTAAGTTACAAATTACTTCTCCCAAAAAGTAATTGCGTTAGTAACTCAGTTACTACATTGGAAAAGTAATTAGTTACTCAGCAAAGTAACTGACTTTTTTTTTAAATATTCTATACGTGTAACTAAGGGGCGGGTCTAGTATTACTGTAACCAAGGGGCGCATTTATTATTATATATCGTGTAACCAAGGGGCTGCTCTATTATTACTCTAACTGAGGGGCAGATCTGGTTACAGTAATACTAGACCCGCCCCTTAGTTACACGATAGACGCCCCTTGCAGTGTAGCACGAGCATCGGGAGCGTGCGGCATCGCCTCGTACAAATACATGTTAACTGCGCCAGCGCGGCAGCGCGGTGTTTAGGTTCGGCAATTTTCGGAAGCTCCGTAGTCCTTCGTACTGTGCAAGCGCTGTGCCTGAGCAGTACAGGGGGGTCCTTATCCGGCGGGGGAACTTTTTCGGCAGGACACCGGAATTACACTACTGCCATCTAGTGGCGGTAGATGTAATTGGGGTAACTAAGCCAAAGTAATGGGAACTGAGTTACCATGAGGGGAAAAGTAATCAGTTAGATTACTTGTTACCCTCTAAAGTAACTGCGTTAGGTAACTCAGTTTATTTTAACTCAGTAGTTACTTACATCACTGGTGAGTACACCCCTAAGTAAAAATGTGCAAATTGGGCCCCATTAGCCATTTTCCCTCCCCGGTGTCATGTGACTCGTTAGTGTTAAGCCCCATACACACGGTCGGACAATCCGCGGACCAGGTCGGTCGGATCCTGTCCGTCATACTTTGTCTGATGTTGGTTTTGCGTACACACGGTCGGACAAAGTTGTCGGAAAATCCGATCATTCTGAACGTGGTGACGTTTGTTGTCTACGGCGGGACTACGTAGAGGCTAGTAGCCAATAGCTTTGGTCTTGTAATGTGATCTGAGCATGCGTAGCACTTTGTCCGGTCGGACAACCGTACACACGATCGGATTTGGTGTGATCGGACCGTGTTGTCGGCAAATCTTTCCAGCAGGAGATAAGACTTTGTCCGTCGGACAATCCGATGTACACTGTCCGATGGTGCATACACACGGTCTGTTTTTTTAACAACATTGTCCGATCGGACAGAATCCATGAAAAAGTCTGACCGTGTGTATAGGGCTTTACAAGATCTCAGGTGTGAATGGGGAGCAGGTAGGTTAAATTTGGGTAAAACAAAAATAACATACGTAGCGCTAGATAGGTCCTATACTTAATAATCCGTGCCTTAATCTATAATTATAGATGCACAGGTGAGTAATAAAGTGCATAGATAATAAACACACAGCTGGTTTAAAGTGCAGGTGAAATCTGTGGCAAGCAAATAATGCGCACACACAAAATGTAAACGCACAACTGGAAAAAAAAGGTGCACAAGTGCAAATAGTGCCAGAACCACACTCAATAAATTTGATCAAAATATATAAGCCTAACCATTACGTGGTGCCACCATATACATATAACACAAATTAAAATAAAAACAGAAAGTGCGTATTGCATACCAATGTGACAACAAAATTGCAAAAAGTAAATGAATATATATATATATATATATATATATATATAAAGAAGTTCAAGTGCATACACCATATGATAAACATTAAACAGTGTTTTGTAGCAGCCTGTGTTAGGCTGTGATAAGAAACAAAGTCCTAATGGTGGTGAGATAGATGCAAAACAACGTGGTCTCCAGTGATTCTGAATTATGCATAGGTGAAATCCAGAAACCCCTTATGGTAATGAGCTCACCTTGGAGCGTGTGACTAGCTTTTACACTGATGCCGCGTACACACGGTTGGAATTTCCGATAGAAACAGTCCGATGGGAGCTTTTCATCGAATGTTCCGGTCTTTTTCTGTCGGCATTTCCGATGGACTTTGGATTGAGAACCTGTTCTTATTTTTTACGACGGAAAACCTTTCTATCGGATTTTTCGATCATGTGTATGCATTTCCGACACGCAATTCCAATGCATGCTCGGAAACAATTTGACGCATGCTCGGAAGCATTAAACTTCCCTTTTATAGTGCCGTCGAACGCGTTGTATGTCGCGGTGTTATTGACCGTCGGAATTTGGTGTGACTGTGTGTAGGCAAGACAGTTTGAGCGAAATTCCGTCGGAATGCCGAGGGGAAAACCACCAGAGCTTTTTCCGACGAGAATTCCGACCGTGTGTATGCGGCATAAGTCAAATCACGCATATGAACCACTATGGGTTTCTCAGCTGTTTCCCTGGATCAGAAGTTTCCTCAATGCAGTATTCAAAAAAGTACATGAAAAAGGAAAAAAGCTGATAAGTGCAATATCGTTTTAAAATGTTATTACACACAAGTTAAAAAACGCTCCCCCGCCGGGGTACTCACATATATAAGGTGCGTCAGTGCACCGTACTTCATAGAGCTTAATAGACACTGAAAACAGAATGGGTATGGCTTGTATTTCCTCTAGGCAGGTATACTGTCTCTCACTCCGTCCTGGCCCCTCCCCTACGCATGTCGATACTCAGGGTGTGGCATATCTTCCTCAGGGGGTTAAATATGGTGTTATCGCTCTCACTCTCTCATACTGGTCACTGGAAGTTTAACATGGCACCTCATGGCAAAGAACTCTCTGAGGATCTGAAAAAAATTATTGTTGCTCTACATAAAGATGGCCTAGGCTATAAGAAGATTGCCAAGACCCTGAAACTGAGCTGCAGAACGGTGGCCAAGATCATACAGTGGTTTACCAGGACAGGTTCCACTAAGAACAGGCCTCACCATGGTCCACCAAAGAAGTTGAGGTCACGTGCTCAGCGTCATATCCAGAGGTTGTCTCTGGGAAATAGACATATGAGTGCTGCAGAGGTTGAAGGGGTGGGGGGTCAGCCTGTCAGTGTCAGTGCTCAGACCATACGCCGCACACTGCATCAAATTGGTCTGCGTGGCTGTCATCCCAGAAGGAAGCCTCTTCTAAAGATGATGCACGAGAAAGTCCCCCAACAGTTTGGTGTTCAAACCATACGCCGCACACTGCATCAAATTGGTCTGCATGGCTGTCGTCCCACTGGCTTTCATCCAGTTCTTTTTAGGAGAAAAATGACGGGGACAAAATCTCAACGTGTTTCAATGATCTATACAGTCACTTCTTCAGGAGCTAGAGAGGATATGGATGGTTTGTAATCCAGTGTAGGACTTAAGCCAGCCACATTAAAGCTTTTAGGTTCCTGTTAAATGTATGTGAACCCAACCATCCAGGCCCGACCATCAGGGTTTCAAGAGACAATAGAGTAACAGATAGACAGATTCTTCCAATAGAGGCTTTACACCAAGAATTCATTCTTATATATGTCTCCTCCATCCATAAATGAGGCCCCAAGTTGTCCCTTCACAGAGTTACATCATAGCGGTCTTGGTGGGATAGTTGTAGCAAAGCAGTTTGATGGCCAGTGGCCTCAAAGTGATGTAAAGCTAACGTCTGTCTTATAGTTCATATAAAACTCCTAGTGGCGGTCCTTCCCCAATAGCTGCATGGGTTCAAAACCTTGAGCTATCCCCTCACAAAATACTCCATCAGCCCAAAGTCTTATGGAATCAATGGATGGTATCCACTAGCATCTGAGAGCACTCTACTGGCCATTGTTACATGTATGTGAACCCATTCATCCAAGGCAGAACCATCAGGGTCTCAAGGGGCAATAGAGCAACAGGTAGATAGATTCTCTCAGTAGAGGCTTTACACCAAGAATGTATTCTTATACAAGTCTCTTTCACCCATAAATGAGGCCCCAAGTTGTCCTTTCACTGAGTTACATCATAGTAGTCTTAGTGGGATAGTTGTAACAAATCTGCCTGATGCTCAATGGCCTCAAAGGAATGTATAGCTAACATTTGTCTTGTAGTTCATATAGAAATCCTAGTGGTGGTCGTTCCCCAATAGCTGCATGGGTTCAAAACCTTGAACTATCCCCTCACAAAATACTCCATCAACCCAAAGGCTTAAGGAATCAATGGATGGTGTCCACTAGCATATGGGAGTCAGCCATCCAGGCCACCTGTCTATCAAGGTATCAAGGGACAATAGAAGGACAGCTAGATAGGTGCTCCCAGTAGATGCTTTACACTGAGGATACATTCTTATATAATTCTCCTCCACCCATAAATAAGGCCCCAAATTGTTCCTTCACAGAGTTGCATCATAGTGGTCTTGGTGGGATAACTGTAACAAAGCTGTTTGATGCTCAGTGGCCCCACGGGGATGTATATCTAACCTATGTCTTGTAGTTCATATAGACTTCCTAGTGTAGATCCTTCGGCCAATAGCTGCATGGGTTCAAAGCCTTGAATTATTCTACCAAAAACCCTATGGGGCCAATGGATGGTGTCCACCTCTATCTGGAATCAATTCTCTGGATAGGTGCTCCCAGTAGAGACTTTACACTGAGGATATATTCTTATATTATTCTCCTCCACCCATAAGGCCCCAAATTGTTCCTTCACAGAGTTTCATCATAGTGGTCATGGTGGGATAACTGTAACAAAGCTTTTTGCTGCTCTGTGGCCCTACGGGGATGAATACAATATCTAACCTATATCTTGTAGTTCATATAGACATCCTAGTGGCGGTCCTTTGGCCAACAGCTGCATGGGTTCAAAGCCTTGAACTATTCTACCAAAAACCTTATGAGGCCAATGGATGGTGTCCACCTCTATCTGGAATCAATTCTCTGGATAGGTGCTCTCAGTAGAGGCTTTACACTGAGGATATATTCTTATATAATTCTCCTTCACCCATAAATAAGGCCCCAAATTGTTCCTTCACAGAGTTTCATCATAGCGGTCTTGGTAGGATAACTGTAACAAAGCTTTTTGATGAAGATGCAAATTAAGGACTCTGAACGGCCGCACTCTAAGAAAAATTCTCCATACTACTGAATTACTGGATTTAAAGCTTTTTGATGCTCTGTGGCCCTACGGGGATGAATACAATATCTAACCTATATCTTGTAGTTCATATAGACATCCTAGTGGCGGTCCTTTGGCCAATAGCTGCATGGGTTCAAAGCCTTGAACTATTCTACCAAAAACCTTATGGGGCCAATGGATGGTGTCCACCTCTATCTGGAATCAATTCTCTGGATAGGTGCTCCCAGTAGAGGCTTTACACTGAGGATATATTCTTATATAATTCTCCTTCACCCATAAATAAGGCCCTAAATTGTTCCTTCACAGAGTTTCATTATAGCGGTCATGGTGGGATAACTGTAACAAAGCTTTTTGATGCTCAGTGGCCCAACGGGGATGAATACAATATCTAACCTATATCTTGTAGTTCATATAGACATCCTAGTGGCGGTCCTTTGGCCAATAGCTGCATGGGTTCAAAGCCTTGAACTATTCTACCAAAAACCTTATGGGGCCAATGGATGGCGTCCACCTCTATCTGGAATCAATTCTCTGGCCGATGTCCACTTAGATGGTTGATAGGATAGTTGTAGGGTTCGATAAAGGGAAATAGGGGGGGGGGGAGAAACCGTATCCAAAATTCCGGAGTGTTCTTGAATGCAGCACAAGCGCGGTTTATGAGAGAAATTAAATGCTGTCATGAAGTTCACAGAAATATTTTTATTACTGTTGAATTGCTTGCCAGGCATGGAGACGGACATAAAAAAAAAGTGTAGAGCCTCGCAATGATTAATTCATAATCACTCAAAATTCTCAACACGGCGCATGAGATGTGGAACAAGAGGAGGGCGAGGAATAAATAGACAAAGATAAAGAGTAGATGAAGTCTAAAGAGAGATGACAAGGGAGAGCAGCAGGTAGTATAATCAGACCCACGTTGTCTCATTGACGAGTTTTGGAAATGATAAGAACTTGATAAGTTAACGCACATCCTCTGCGCTTGTACCGTTCCGCTTCCTCCGAATCCAGTTTAAGTTTACAATTTATCTTGTCAGTTTTTCTATTTCGGTCCATTTTTTCATTCCAGTCCATGCCTTCTGTTTCTACATATTGATCGAAACTTTGTTTTTAACCCCCGCTAGCATTCCTGATTTTAAAAGTACCAGTGCCTTAAGACAGCCCTTCTCCCCCCAGGCAGTTTTACTTACAAAGCCATTCTGCCCGCTCTGCACCACCAGAGCAGCGAGGCCTCCAGATATGAGGAAGCATGTGACCTCTACCATGTGACAGTGCTTGGGCTTGAAGCAGAACCTTCACCTTAAAGAGCATGTTGGGCTGCCCTGCTCCGTTTTGGGCCAAGGTTCCAAGGTAGCCCTGTGCATGCGCCGGATTCCCTGACCATATGCACATGTATGGGGGGTGTGGGGTTTCTCATGCATGTGCTAAGACTGCTACAAGGGAAGTCCAACACCTTTTCTGTCTTTGCATGTGCACGGCAATTCCCCTGCATGCGTGCAGATGTACCAACGGGCTCTGCCTAAAACATGAAGGCTGAGTAGAGCTCATAGGCTCATCTTCACATGCATCATAATGGTTGTGCCTGAGGGGGGGGGGAGTGGCACACTCACTAGGTGGACTGAAGTCCTGCTTTAAGTGGCCAATCCCTAATCCCTTATTTGAGGGCTGACGCTGGATAACACCACCATCCATCTCACAGGATTCACACACTCCATCAGTGTATGCCTCTGAACATACTGGCAGATCCATCCAGCCCCCCAGGGCTTAAGTCCTGCGGGAACGCATGGGAACAGAGTTCCTGTACTTTTTCCACAACAGGAACTCAGTTCCCATTAGCAGCCGTGTCCTGCAAGACTTTGAAGTATGCGAGCTGTTTGGCAGGTGCTACACCAGCAGCTACCGGCACAGCTCGCAATAGTAACACCTGACCATTCAGGCATTTCCAGTAGGGGGCCCCATGACAGCTTCCGCTTCGATCTACCTGTCAATCACAGCTAGCTGATGGGTAGATCAGGTCCCTGCTGCTAAGAGATTGTGTTTAGTCAGACCTCTCGTGATGCGCTCCTCCCCGCTGGCCCCTCCTGATTTTCCTCAGGAAAATCCTGAGTTTCCTCACCCCCCCCCCCCCCAGTCTCCTGCATACTTTCTCTGTGTCCCCGCTGAATCCCCCCCCCCTCCTCTATCTTCAGTGCTATATGATGAGAGAACCCAGAGGAGGAACACAGCTATTCTGCTCACAGGACATGCAGGGAGAGAGGTGAGCTGAGGGAGGAACATCAGTTTGGGGTGGTGGGCTGAGCACAATACCTGGCAAAGTTTAATGCCAGGAGGGAAGTTTATGTGGAAATATGTGAAGGGTTGGAATAGCAGCGAGTGTGTGTTGGAGCCCTGCAGAGTTTGCAGCCCCCCCCCCAAGCTAACATACATCTCCTAAGCAGGAACACATCACTATCTCCCCAAGCATTCTGTCCAGATAATGTGCAGTTCATTTATCACCTTTCCGTTTAACCCTGTGTTATCCAAACTCTGTTCAATGAAAAGTGTAAACTCACCACATAAACACTCTATATATAAAATAACATTCCCCAATAAAGATCAGAACATGATGTTCACATTTTCATGGAAGCACAATTGTATGAATGCTGATTATTCAGAGAATTACCGTATTTATGTTTATTGAGGATTGTTTTTTTTTTTATGTACTAACAGTTAAGCTTCATACACACAATACGAAAATTTAATGATAAATATCACTTTTGAAGCGTTCGTGCATATGAGCGTATCATTTTTTTTTTTGGTGGGGGAGTGAATCTTGGGTGGGAGTTCCCACACTTTTTTTTCCCCAGGACTTGACCCCTGCAGCCCCCCCCCCCCCCATATTAGGCTGCAGGCCCCCAATCACAGAGTCTTGACCCCCTCCCTCCATGGCCATTAATATGGAGTTCCCACCTATGCCATGGCCATTATAATGGTGTAGCCCGGCATGAAATGGAGTTTCCTGCCATGGCCATTAATATGGAGTGTCTCCCCTCCCCCCATGGCCATTGATATGGAGCTGTCCACCTCCCCCATGGCCTTTAATATGGAGGTGCCCCTATGTGGCCATACCATTCTCCACTCTTCTCTTAGAACTTCCCACCAGATTTTGGGTGGTGTCTGTGGGAATTTGTGCCCATTTATGAGGTTGGGTATGGATGTTGAATTAGACTAGATCCGGAGGACAATCCGCCGGAGTTTTGGCGGACATCCTTTTACACGGAGTAAAGTCCATTAATTTATAACGTGACTCCAGGTAGACGGGATTAGCGAAGGAAGTCAATGCCGCCGCCTCGATTGGCGAGATTGACACCTCGCTAGCCCTGTCACCTGGTATGGATTTAAAGGGGAACCCCTACGCCGAAAAAACGGCGTGGGTATCCCCCCCAAATCCATATCAGACCCTTATCTGAGCACGCAGCCAGGCCGGTCAGGAAAGGGGGTGGGGACGAGCGAGCGCCCCCCCCTCCTGAGCCGTACCAGGCCACGTGCCCTCAACTTGGGCAAGTCCGTTCATTTCAAAAGTCCCGAGGACTAGCACACTTTTGAGTCAAAACTTTTTACTAAGTCCGCCGGATTTTTGGAAAGAATAATATAGCCAATATTAGAAAAAGTCCGCCGGAGCCCACACGCGGTCGGATTGTCTGGCGGACTCTAATCCGGGGTACAATCCCGCCGGATAGTCCGATCGCGTGTACGGGGCATTACTGTGCATGCGTTCATTATCATGATCGGGGCTGTGAGTGGGTGGTCCCAACGTTATTAGCGGTGGGGTTGGGCGAGCAACTTGAGTAACCTGAATCACCCAGTCACTTGGTAGGTCGAAAAAAGACTGTGGGAGGGTCTAACTGTGTCCCAGGGACCTGGACTGAATTATTGGTATCATATGGTACTCTTCGTGGCAGAAACATAATAAAAGCTCCTAAACTGCCAACACAAACCTGAATAGGGTTGCACCGATACCACTTTTTTAAGACAAGTACCAATAATTTTTTTCAAGTACCGATACCGATTACCAATATTTTTTTTTAATGGGCACTGATGGGTCCTGATGAGGCGGTACTGAAGATCACTGATGGGGTGGCACTGATGAGGAGGCTCTAATATGAAGCACTGATGGGCACTACTGATAGGTGGCACTGATGAGGCGGCACTGAAGGGCACTGATGGGGTGGCACTGATAAGGAGGCACTAAAATGCAGCAGTGTTGGGCACTGAACTGATATGTGGCACTGATATGCAGCAATGATAGGTGGCACTGACTGATGGGCACTGATAGGCAGAACTGATGGGCACTAATAGGTGGCATTTGTGGGCAATGATAGGTGGCACCGATGGGCACTGATAGGTGGCACTGATGGGCACTGATAGGCAGCATTTATTGGCAATGATAGGTGGCACCGATGGGCACTGATAGGTGGCACTGATGGGCACTGATAGGCGGCACTTATGGGCAATGATAGGTGATACTGATGGGCACTGATAGGTGGCACTGATGGGCACTGATAGGTGGCATTTATGAGCACTGATAGGTGGCAGCACCAATGGGCAGGCACTGATTGGCACTGAAAGGCAGCACTGATTGGCAATTGGCATAATTAATAAGGGCACAGATTGGCATTGAGGCAACCTATTATAATAATAAATATTAAATAATAGTTTTGTTTTACCAAGAGACAAATGCCGGGAACATAGCGGCAGTCCCCCTGCTCCTGCCAGCTTACCTGCCACTGCCAGCGTGTTGGTGACTCCCTCTGTCTTCTCTCCACCCTCTAACATCCAGGAGTGATGCCTCTTTGTTCCTGCAAGTATCGGATTAAGCATTTGAGCATTTGCATGAGTAAAAAGTACTCATGCAAATGCTCGGTATCGGCTCCATTACCGATACTAGTATCGATATCGGTGCAACCCTAATCCTGAAGATCGCCCATGTCCTGGTTGGGATCAGAACTGTTGGTGATATGTTTCATCCACCTATTGGATCGCTCTTACTTTTTTTAATTACACAAAATTTGCTGTGTGTATAATCAGCCTCGGAGCTCAGAGACGAGTCGGGTTCTCTGTTAATCCTCTGCCTTCGGTGTTTAAGGCATTAGAGGAGTTTGGATGCTAATTGTATAATTGTCGCTCCATTAGCAGGTTTGCACTCCTTGATAAATGAGCCCAGTGGAACTCACGGCTGTCAATAAAATGCGAGGCTGAAAATTAAGGCAATCAACGGAGAAGACCCTGGGGGGGGGGGGAGAGATCACGGGTCTGAACTTGTCATGTTCATGGTTCATGGAAAGTTCTTCCATTTCATCCATTGACTGAGCTGCACCACCTGGGACCAGGACAGGCAATGGAATAGCAATAGTTTCTTCTACTTAAACTCTGTACGGCGCTCCGTCATGATGTGAGTTTTGTTCGTCTTCAGTCTTGCACAGTTCTACCGGCTCCTGGAACCTGGACACAGGGCTGGAGTTTCCGCCCCACCCAAGATACTATGGACTCTCCAAACTACAGAGCCCCATCCAGGAATACCAAAACCTGGAGAAAGCTGCAAAAGCCGTGTTCTCCACTCCATGCCTATACTCTGTAGTCCTTCACAGAGTCAATGTGTATGTGCACACTTCGTGTCCTTTCACTGACCAATTTTGTAGTGACAGAGTCTGACCCTGTCACAAAAATAATAATAATATATATATATATATATATATATATATATATATATAAAATATTGTATATATATATATAGAGAGAGAGAGAGAGAATTTTTTTTCTTTCTCTTTAATTTTTTTAATCTATCTATCCCTCTAAAATATTTTCCAAATGTCGGGCGCCATGTAAATGTATTTTTGCTTTCGGGGACAAATTGGAGCCTTTTGAGGTCAGAAGGAAATGTCGGCGTGGACGTCACACAAGCCGGGGTCAGTGAGGTCAATAATTTTAGCGCTGGTTGGATGTGAATTTGGCTCGGGAGATTATATCAAAGAGCACCTAAGTGTAGAGACACTGAGATATTATGAGATGTTTACATAGAAATGACACTCTACGTTTACATTGTATAAAATAAAGAAAAAAAATGATACATCCATTTTTTTATGCTAAATTATCTGCTAATTTTTTTTTCCTTATTCTTTAATGTTTTTATTAAATTTTTTTTTTATTGATTTGTTATTATTATTGTTTTTTATTGATTGATTAATTTATTTTTCACACAATTAATTTATATGCAGTGCACATTGTGTATATGATATATATATATATATATATATATATATATATATATATATATATATATATATAAATATATATATACTGTATGTATATACACAATATGTACTGCATATAAATTAATTGTGTAAAAAAATAGATTATTAATCATTAAAAAAACAATAATAATGATAACAAATCAAAAAAAAAATCATTAAAAAATAATGAAAAATGAATATGAATAAAATAATGAATATATATATATATATAATTTTTTTTTCTTTCCTCTGTGCCATGTCTTTTTCTGGCCATGGGCGAGTGGTGGGCAACTCTATATTATTGGCCATGAGCGAGGGTTGGGCAATGCTATATTATTGGCAATAAGCGAGGGGTGGGAAATTTTATAATATTAGCCATGGGCGAAGGGTGGGCAACTCTATATTACTGGCCATGGGCGAGGGGTGGGCAACTCTATATTATTGGCCATGGGAGAGGGGTGGGCAACTCTTTATTAATGGCTATGGGCTGGGGTTGGGCAACTCTGTATTACTGGCCATGGACGAGAGGTGGGAAACTTTATTATTGGCCATAGGTGAGGGGTGGGAAACTCTATATTAATGGCCATGGGAGAGGGTTTGGCAACTGTATTAATGGCAATGGGCGAGGGGTGGGAAATTCTATATTATTGGCGATGGGTGGGAGACTCTATAATATTGGCCATTTGCAAGGGGTGGGAAACGCCATATTATTGGCCATGGGCGAGGAGTGAGCAACTCTATAATACTGGCCATGGGCGAGGGGTGGGCAACTCTATATTATTGGCCATGGGCAAGGGTTGGATAACTCTATATTACTGGCCATGGGCAAGTCTATATTATTGGCCAAGGGAGAGGGGTGGGCAACTCTGTATTAATGGCCATGGGCGAGGGTTTGGCAACTCTATATTACTGGCCATGGCCAAGGGGGGGGACCATGGGTGAGGGTTGGGCACTTTTATATTATTGGCCATGGGTGAGGGTTGGGCACTTTTATATTATTGGCCATGGGCGAGGGGTGGGCAACTCAATATTATTGGCCATGGGTGAGGGGTGGGCAACTCAATATCATTGGCCATGGGTGCAGGGTGGGCAACTCTACATTATTGGCCATGGGAGAGAGGTGGGCACCTCTATATTAATGACCATGGGCTAGGGTTGGGCACTTCTATATTATTGGCCATGGGTGAGGGTCAGGCACCTTTATATTAATGCCCATGGGTGAAGGGTGGGCAACTTTATATTACAATGTTGTGGCCCCTAAAAGTTGCACATCTAGGTATCATGGAGTGGTGAGTAGAGTGGTAACCTCAGTCTGGACTCCAACCAGGCCACGTCCCCAACACGTTTTTCTCCACCCCCCCCCCCCCCCCCCCCAGAGCTTAGACATTACTGGTCATGGGCGAGGGTTGGGCACCTCTACATTAATGGCTATGGGCGAGGAGTAGGCATCTCCATATTATTGGCCATGGGTGAGGGTTGGGCACCTCTCTATTAATGGCTATGGGCAAGGAGTGGGCAACCTTATATTAATGGCCATGGGCGAGGGGTGGGCAACTCCATATTACTGGCCATGGGCGAGGAGTGGGCAACTCCATGTTATTGATTTTGGAATGGGATGTCGAACAAGCTCACAAAGATGTGAAGGTCAGGTATCCACACACATTTGGCTGTACATTGTATTTTTCAGGGTCCTGGTAATATTTATTAGCAGTGCAAGTAATTGGCAACCCGTTGCTTAGCCCAACGGGCTTCCCTACCGCACTTGTCTCTACTTTAGAGGGTCATCACCATTGCCTCCATCCATAGAGGTGATTTGGTCTGACCTAGGAGCAGAAGTTCTGATCTCCAAGTGTAGGTCAATAAAGTCTACCCAGAGATTCAGGGCTAATCCCCCCCCCCAACCTATTGCCCCTGTCACTCCACCAAGAATGAGGTCTCCTTCTCCAGGTCGAGGCAAATATGCACTATATATGCTAATAACTACCCCGAACTTTATTATTTTATTTGTTTTATGAGTTTGTGTCTCTGAAGTCCTCTAAGCTTGTTATTTCTTAGCAGCGCTAAACCTAAAAATATCCCTCCGTCTTCCCTACATGCATTGCTTCTCTCCCGAGGCTGCTGTGAGTCGCGCTGTACATGCCTCTCCAGCTACAATCAGGTCAGTTAAACAGCAGAGTCTGGTTGGTGTATTACATGAGGATATACGTTACTTTACCAAACTCAGAATATCTTCCATGTTATATACTCGGCTGTATATTATTCTATTTGGCTGGTAATAATAATAAAAAAATGGCAATGGTCAGCATTGGGTCGGCATTGGGTCAGCATTGGGTAAGCATTGGGTAGCAAACGAGGAATTCGCCATTTTTTTTTTTAAATGAATGATTTTATACAGATAGTTAAAGAAGAATTAGTGCTTTTCAAATCCTCGGCCTGACGTTACAAAGAAATGTATTAATTGTGGAAATCAATGGATTAGATCATAATATCATCTATCACGTGGATTCAACTGAAACCTGAAACTTTAATGCCTTCGTCGTTAACAAAACGTATTGCCGCGGTAGGAGGCCCGATAACCTTTGTGGATTTCTCAGAATCACAGGTGACATCATTGCGTGCCGGACGCCGACATCATTTTTACAGATGAACGGAATGAAGAAATCGACTTTAGTACATATGAAGACCTCAAGGCTCTCTGCTGCCAATGCAAGTCTACTTTAACCGCTTCAGCCCCGGTAGATTTTACCCCCCTTCCTGACCAGAGCGCTTTTTGCGATTTTCGGCACTGCGTCGCTTTCACTGACAATTGCGCGGTCGTGTGACGTGGCACTCAAAACAAAATTGACGTCCCCACAAATAGAGCTTTCTTTTGGTGTTATTTGATCACCTCTGCGGTTTTTATTTTTTGCGCTATAAACAAAAAAAGAGCGACAATTTTGAAAAAAAAATCCATATTTTTTACTTTTTGCTATAATAAATATCCCCCAAAAAATATATAAAAAAAATATTTTTTTCCTCAGTTTAGGCCGATACGTATTCTTCTACATATTGTTGGTAAAAAAAAATCGCAATAAGCGTATATTGATTGGTTCGTGTAAAAGTTATAGCGTCTCCAAAATAGGGGATAGTTTTATGGCATTTTTATTATTATTTTTTTTTATTAGTAATGGCAGCGATCTGCGATTTTTATTGGGACTGCGACATTATGGCGGACACATCGGACACTTTTGACACTATTTTAGGACCATTGTAATTTTTTACAGCGATCAGTGCTATAAAAATGCACTGATTACTGTGTAAATGACACTGGCAGGGAAAGGGTTAAACATAAGAGAGCGAAGGGGTTAAGTGTGTCCTAGGGAGTGATTCTAACTGTGGAGGGGATGGGCTACCACTCACATGACAGCGATCACCGCTCCCGATGATAGAGAGCAGTGATCTCTGTCATGACACAAGCCAGAACGGGGAAATGCCTTGTTTACATAGGTACTTCCCCGTTCTGCGGCTCCGTGACATGATCGCCGGGAGACCGCGGGCACGGACACACTGTACGCGGCGCGTGCGGGCCTGCTAGCTCCATCTCTTAAAGGGGACGTATCTGTACGTCCATTTGCCCACCGCTGCCATTGTGCCGACGTATATAGGCGTGCGGCGGTCGCCAAGTGGTTAATTCAAACCTGTCCTTCAAGATGTATTTGGCTGATCGTTAAATTTTGGGTTGTACTTACCCCCTTCAATACTGGGCACTTTCACCCTCTATCTGCCCAGACCAATATCAGCTTTCAGCACTATCGCACTTTGAATGACAATAACTCAATCATGTAACATTGTACCCATATGAATTTTATTTTTTTTCACACAAATAGAACTTTCTTTTGGTGGTATTTAATCACCACTGGGTTATTTTATCCCTCGCTAAATAAACGGGGCGGGTCATTTTTCTTGGTTTCTGTTATAAAATGTTGCAAATAAATAACCTTTCTTCATAAATTCAGGACAAAATGTATTCCGCTACATTTCTTTGGTGAAAATAACCCAAATCGGTGTATATTAGTCAGTCTGTAGGAAGGTTATAGAGTCCAAAAACTATGGTATACAGCAGGGGTCTCCAAACTGTGGCCCGGGGGGCCAGATGAGGCCCTTTGCTTGCTTATATGTGGCCCTCAGGGCACAGTTTAATTTACTGATACCAACAATGGGACATAATCCTCCCCCCCACTCACACCAATAAAGGGGCCCAATTCCTCCCAATTACACCAAAGATGGGGCACAATTCCCCCCAATGATCCCAACGTTGGGGCATAATTTCTCCCAATGACACCAATAATGGGGCCCAATGACACCAATAATGGGGCCCAATGACACCATCAATGGGGAAAAAATTCTTCCAATGACACCAATAATGGGGCTCAATGACACAAATGACAGGGCGAGGGCACAATTCCCCCAATGACACCAATGATGGGGCACAATTCCTCCCAATGACACCAATGATGGGGCACAATTCCCCCCAATGATACCAACGATGGGGCACAATTCCCCCAATGATACCAACGATGGGGCACCATTTCTTCCAATGACACCAATAATGGGGCCCAATGACACCAACGATGGGGCACAATTTCTTCCAATGACACCAATAATGGGGCCCAATGACACCAACAATGGGGAACAATTTCTTCCAATGACACCAATAATGGGGCCCAATGACACCAATGATGGGGCCCAATGACACCAATGAGGGGGATCAATTTCTTCCAATGATACCAACGATGGGGCACAATTTCTCTCAATGGCACCAGTAATGGGGCCCAATGACACCAATGATGGGGCACAATTCCTCCCAATGACACCAACAGTGGGGTCCAATGACACCAATGATAGGGGACAATTCCTCCCACTGACATGGGGCATTATTTTTCTCTCAATGATGTCAGGACCTTTTCTACTCATAATGGCCACAGTCCGGCCCCCCCTAAAATATGAAGGACCGTAAACCGGCCCTTTGTTTAGAAAGTTTGGAGACCCTTGGTATAGAGTATATCTGAAAATTGATCAATTCTCATGTACTGATGGCCGATCTCATTTCTTGAGGCCCAAAAATGCCAGAACAGTAGAAATACCTCCCAAAATTACCCCTTTTTGGGAAAGAAATTTGAAGTTGTCATTTTTGTCCCAATTTTTTGGAAAATTAAGAAATGTATTTATTTTTATTTTATTTTTTCCATAATTTTTATTGTTTTCTGGATAATTTGTACAAACAAGAGGTTATCATACAGCATGTGTCAAATAACGCTTATATTGGAAGAATATTTTGTTTTAAAAAATTTTTTTTACATCCTGTCACCAGTGCCGTACATCGTCATCATATAACTGGTGTGGTGGTGATCAGGGACACTGACAGGTGACAGTAAGTAAAAAAATATGTAAAATATTTTTTATTACTTTTTTTTCTTTGTTTACAATTTTTTGTTTTGTGCCCAGAGAAATACAGTCTTACCATAGTAACACTGTACTACTCTGGGCAGGTGATCAGGATTTTTTTATTTTTATTTTTTTACTCGCTATGATTTCCAAATCCAAATCCATGAATCCGAATCTATAAATCGGAATCCATAAATCAGAATTTTTAAATCCGAATCCATAAATCGGAATTTATAAATCCGAATCCATATATTGGAATACATAAAATCGAATTCATAAATCAGAATCCATAAATCCGAATCTATAAATCAGAATCTGTAAATACGAATCTATCAATCCGAATTTATAAATGCGAATCCATAAATCGGAATCCATAAATCTGAATTTATAAATCCTAATCCATAAATCCGAATCCATGAATCAGAATTTATAAATCCGAATCCATAAATCGGAATCCATAAATCAGAATTTATAAATCCGAATCTGTAAATACGAATCTATCAATCCAAATTCATAAATCCGAATTTATAAATCCGAATCTATAAATCGGAATCCATAATTCTGAATTTATAAATCAGAATCCATAAATCCGAATTTATAAATCCGAATCCATAAATCCGAATCCATAAATCAGAATTTATAAATCCGAATCCATAAATCAAAATTTATGAATCCAAATCCATAAATCAGAATCTATAAATCAGAATTTATAAATCCGAATCTGTAAATATGAATCTATCAATCCGAATTCATAAATCAGAATTTATAAATCCGAATCCATAAATCGGAATCCATAAATCTGAATTTATAAATCCAAATCCATAAATCGGAATCCATAAATCAGAATTTATAAATCTGAATCCATAAATCGGAATCTATAAATCAGAATTTATAAATCCGAATCCATAAATCCGAATTCATAAATCAGAATTTATAAATCCAAATCCATAAATCGGAATCTATAAATCAGAATTTATAAATCCGAATCTGTAAATACGAATCTATCAATCCGAATTCATAAATCCGAATTTATAAATCCGAATCCATAAATCGGAATCCATAAATCTGAATTTATAAATCCGAATCCATAAATCTGAATCCATAAATCAGAATTTAAAAATCTGAATCCATAAACCGGAAACCATAAATCTGAATTTATAAATCCAAATCCATAAATCTGAATCCATAAATCAGAATTTAAAAATCTGAATCCATAAATAGGAATCTATAAATCAGAATTGATAAATCCGAATCATCTGTAAATTCAAATCTATGAGTCCGAATTCATAAATCAGAATTTATAAATCAGAATCTATAACTCCAAATCTGTAAATCAGAATCTATAAGTCAGAATTTTTAAATCCAAATCTATGAATCCGAATCTATAAATCAGAATATATAAATCATGGAGAAATGGGGGTTTCACATGTTGTGTGGTCAGACGTTGGGGAAGCTGTGATCTAAGCACCTCTGAGGGTTGTTGGTGCTGATTGCGATGGGAGAAGAATCTCAGAAACAAGCTGAACCCTATTTTAGGGTCTCTAGACTGATGACTGTTCACTGTGGATTAAAAAAAAAAAATGTAGTCAATTCTCTCTGGTGTTAAAGTATAACCTACCACTTCAATATCGGGCATTTTCACCCCCTTCCTGCACAGGCCAATTTTCAGTTTTCAGCGCTGTCGCACTTTGAATGACAACTGCAATTTTTTTATTTTTTTTTACTAGTAATGGTGGTGATCGGACACTTTTGACACTATTTTAGGACCATTCACATTTATACAGCGATCAGTGCTATAAAAATGCACTGATTACTGTATAAACTGATTATAGAACTATGAACTATGACTCTGTGCAGTAGACATGGGAACTGTCAAAAAATTAGTTTCGTTTCGTCCCGTTTCGTATATAAAAAAATTCGTAATTCGTAATTCGTGTATGAAATTCCGTTCGAATTCGTACGATATTACGAATTTCGTACGAATCGTACATTTTTTTTCGAATCGTTAGTAAAGTTATGAATCGTTACGAATCATTACGAATCGTTAACGCGGCTAATGAATTGTCGGTTCTCATAACACAGAGAACAATTCGAATCCAACTACAAATATCGAATTTCAATTTCAAGTTACGAATCGTTACGAATTGTTAGTAAATCCAACTACAAATATCGAATTTCAACTAATATGAAAGAAATTATAATAGCGGATATAATGAATGCTTCGAATGCTTCGAATGAATTTGAGATTCAGTATATCTAATATAGAGAACTGTTCCTGCACAGTGTAATTTTTGCAGGAAAAAAAGCTATTTAAAATCACTCGCGGCTAATGAAATGTCAGCTCCGTAACACAGAGAACTGTCATTCATTGATAAAAAAAAAGCGTAGGGGTCCCCCCAAATTCAATAACCAGGCCCTTCAAGTCTGGTATGGATTTTAAGGGGAACCCCGGCCAAAAAAAATAAATGGCGTGGGGTCCCACTCAAAATCCATACCAGACCCTTTATCCGAGCACGCAACCTGTCAGGCCGCAGGAAAAGAGGGGGGGGCGAGAGCGGCCCCCCTCCCGCCTGAACCGTACCAGGCCACATGCCCTCAACATTGGGAGGGGACCCCCAAAGCACCTCGTCCCCATGTTGATGGGGACAAGGGCCTCATCCCCACAACCCTGGCCATTGGTTGTGGGGGTCTGCGGGCGGGGGGCTTTATTGGAATCTGGAAGCCCCCTTTAACAAGGGGACCCCCAGATCCCGGCCCCCCCTGTGTGAAATGGTAAGGGGGTACAAAAGTACCCCTACCATTTCACCAAAAAAGTGTCAAAAATTTTAAAAATGACAGGAGACGGTCTTTGACAATTCCTTTATTAAAATCTTCTTTCTTCTTTCTTCTGCTCTTCCTTTCTTCATCCTTCGGTTTCTTCATCTTCTCCTTCCGGCATCTTCTTCCATCTTCTTCTTCCTCCGATCCGATTCTTCTTGCGCCGGTCTTCTGGTCCTTCTCATCCGGCATCGGCGTCTCTTCTGGGCCGCTCCTCGCAATGGGAGGCTCCCGCTGTGTGAGGCTTCGCTCCGTCTGATAGATCTTTTATAACGGAGGGCACCTGGTAACCCCGACCCCTCTGACGCATGGGGACATCATGGGGACTTCCCTATGGCTTTCCCCATGACGTCAGATGGGGGCGGGGTCACCAGGTGCCCTCCGTTATAAAAGACCTGTCAGCCGGAGCGAAGCCTCACACAGCGGGAGCCTCCCATTGCGAGGAGCGGCCCAGAAGAGACGCCGATGCCGGAGGAGAAGGACCAGAAGACCGGCGCAAGAAGAAGTGGATCGGAGGAAGAAGAAGATGGAAGAAGATGCCGGAAGGAGAAGATGAAGAAACCGAAGGATGAAGAAAGAAAGAAGGAAGAGCAGAAGAAAGAAGAAAAAAGATTTTAATAAAGGAATTGTCAAAGACCGTCTCCTGTCATTTTTACCATTTTTGTCACCTTTTTTGGTGAAATGGTAGGGGTACTTTTGTACCCCCTTACCATTTCACACGGGGGTGGGCGGGTTCTGGGGGTCCCTTGTTAAAGGGGGCTTCCATATTCCGATAAGCCCCCCGCCCGCAGACCCCCAAAACCAATGGCCAGGGTTGTGGGGATGAGGCCCTTGTCCTCATCAACATGGGGACAAGGTGCTTTGGGGGGGACCCCAAAGCACCCTCCCAATGTTGAGGGCATGTGGCCTGGTACGGTTCAGGAGGGAGGGGGGGCCGCTCTCGTCCCCCCCTCTTTTCCAGCGGCCTGCCAGGTTGCATGCTCGGATAAAGGGTCTGGTATGGATTTTGAGGGGGACCCCACGCCATTTTTTTTGGCTGGGGTTCCCCTTAAAATCCATCCCAGACCTCAAGGGTCTGGTATGGATATTTAGGGGGACCCCACGCCATTTTTTTTTTGGCTGGGGTTCCCCTTAATATCCATAGCAGACCTGAAGGGCCTGGTTATTGAATTTGGGGGGACCCCCACGCTTTTTTTTTTTTTTAATATCAATGAATGACAGTTCTCTGTGTTACGGAGCCGACAATTCATTTGCCGGCAATAGCCGCGAGTGATTTTAAATAGCTTTTATTTTTCCTGCAAAAATGACACTTTGTCATTGGAATCATTCGAATTCATTTGAATTCATTCAAATTCATTCGTTATATCCGCTATAATAATTTCTTTCGAATTAGTTGAAATTCAATATTGGTAGTTGGATTCGAATAATTTGGAGCTGAAATTCGTAAACGGAATTTTTCCTGCAAAAATGACACTTTGTCATTCGAATCATTCGAATCCATTCGAATTCATTCAAATTCATTTGAATCATTCGTTATATCCGCTATAATAATTTCTTTCATATTAGTTGAAATTCGATATTTGGTAGTCGGATTCGAATAAATTTGGCGACGAAATTCGTAAACGGAATTTCGTATTCCGTACGGAATTCGTATTCGAAAAAATTCGTACTAGGGATTCGTAAATTCGTACGAATTACGAATTCGTACGAAACTAATCGCACATGTCTACTGTGCAGGCCAGTCAAGTTCCTCCACCCCAAACTCGCTCATCCATGTCTTTATGGACCTTGCTTTGTGCACTGGTGGGCAGTCATGTTGGAACAGGAAGGGGCCGTCCCCAAACTGTTCCAACAAATTTGGGAGCCTAAAATTGTCCAAAATGTCTTGGTATGCTGACGCCTTAAGAGTTCCCTTCACCGGAACTAAGGGGGTCAAGACCAACACCTGAAAAACAACCCCCCACCATAATCTCCCCTCCCCCACACCATAATCCTCCCCTCCACCAAATGTGGACCAGTGCACAAAGCAAGGTCCGTAAAGACATGGATTTTGGGGTGGATGAACTTGACTGGTCTGCACAGAGTCCTGACCTTAACCCGATAGAACACCTTTGGGATGAATTAGCGCGGAGACTGCGAGCCAGGCCTTCTCATCCAATATCAGTGCCTGACCTCACAAACGCTCTTCTGGAAGAATGGTCAAACATTCCCATAGACACACTCCTAAACCTTGTGGACGGCCTTCCCAGAAGAGTTGAAGCTGTTATAGCTGTAAAGGGTGGGCCAACCCAATATTGAACCCTATGGACTAAGACTGGGATGCGATTAAAGTTCATGTGTGTGTAAAGAAAGGTGTCCCAATACTTTTGGTAATATAGTGTATGTTTTATATGGTGTATACCGCATTTATCGGCGTATAACACATACTTTCTTCCTCTGAAAATAGAGTGAAAACAACGGAGCTAATAAGGTATTTAGAGGCTTCAGTTTACAATGACAGTGACACAGTGTAGGAAGGACCAATGAAAGGGGGCTGGCAGCGATTTTTTATTTTTACTTTAGAGTACCCTGGCAGTGCTGTCCCAGGAGACTGGGGGTCTCCTGGGACAGCAGGAGGGCTGTGCAATGAAAGCAGATATGAACTGTGCAGGGGGAGGGGGCTGTGCACAGTAAAGGGGGCTGCGTAATGTGCAGGGGATCTGTGTAATGTAAAGGGGGGCTGTGTACTGTGCAGGAGGAGGGGGCTGTGTAATGTAAAGGGGGCTGTGCAATGTATAGGGGGCTGTGTAAAGTAAAGGGGTCTGTGTAATGTGCAGGGGTCTGTGTAATGTGCAGGGGGTCTGTGTAATGTAAAGGGAGTATGTTTAATGTAAAGGGGGTCTGTGGAATGTAAAGGGGGGCTGTGTACTGTGCAGGAGGAGGGGGCTGTGAAATGTAAAGGGGGCTGTGCAATGTATAGGGGAGATATGTACTGTGCAGGATGAGGTGGCTGTGGAATGTAAAGGGGGGCTGTGGAATGTAAAGGGGGGTTGTGGAATGCAAAGGGGGTATGATTAATTTAAAGGGGGTCTGTGGAATGTAAAGGGGGGCTGTGAAATGTACAGGGGGCTGTGTAATGTAAAGGGGGCTGTGTAATGTAAAGGGGGGCTGTGTACTGTGCAGGATGAGGTGGCTGTGGAATGTTAAGGGGGGCTGTGGAATGCAAAGGGGGCTGTGCAATGTATAGGGGGGCTGTGTAATGTAAAGAGGGGTGCGTAATGTAAAGTGGGCTGTGGAACATAAAGGGGGCTGTGTAATGTGCAGGGGAGCTGCGTAATTGTGCAGGGGGTCTGTGTAATGTAAAGGGGGCCGTGGAAAGTTTTTTTCCTGAAACTTCCCTCTTTAAATTAGGATGCGTGTTATATGCCCATAAATACAGTATGTTTAATATAATATATAAGGTATATATAGTATATATGTATGGTATAGATGGTAAATATATGTTATATAGTATATAAAGTATATACAGTATTTATGGTATGTACAGTGTTTGTGGTATATATGGTCCTGTCGGTTCCTCCGGTGTACATATTTTGCGTCTCGTTCCTCCAATGCGCGGTTGTTCTGGAAGTGTCCAGGTGACGGACGATTGATCTTGGGTTATGTACTTTACTAATAGTCATTAGAGGAGGTCAGCGGGTGAATGAGTCGGATGTTCTAAGAAATGACTGAACACTTCATTCACCGGGATAACGACATGCAGATTACCGCTGATTTGCATACAGATAGACTGAGAACATCTCCATTATCTCCGGGAAAGTGACCTCCAGGGAGGAAGTTCTGTTTGTGGTCCAAAACAGAAAAAAAAAAAAAAACAACGAGCAAAAAGAAAGTTAGAAACTTTAAATGGACCAATCACGTGTCTTGTACGTTATCTCACAAAAGTAAGTACACCCCTCACATTTTTGTAAATCTTTTCTTCTATCTTTTCATGTGACAACACTGAAGAAATGACACTTGTCTACAATGTAAAGTAGTGAGTGTACAGCTTGTATAACAGTGTAAATTTGCCGTCCCCTCAAAATAACTCAACACACAGCCATTAATGTCTAAACCGCTGGCAGCAAAAGTGAGTACACCCTTAAGTGAAAATGTCCAAATTGGGCCCAAAGGGTCAATATTTTGTGTGGCCACCATTATTTTCCAGCACTGCCTTAACCCTCTTGGGCATGGAGGTCACCAGAGCTTCACAGGTTGTCACTGGAGTCCTCTTCCCCTCCTCCATGATGACATCACGGAGCTGGTGGATGTTAGAGACCTTGCGCTCCGCCACCTTCCATTTGAGGATGCCCCACAGATGATCAATAGGGTTTAGGTCTGGAGACATGCTTGGCCAGTCCATCACCTTTACCCTCAGCTTCTTTAGCAAGGCAGTGGTCATCTTGGAGGTGTGTTTGGAGTCGTTATCATGTTGGAATACTGCCCTGCGGCCCAGTCTCTGAAGGGAGGGGATCATGCTCTGCTTCAGTATGTCACAGTACATGTTGGCATTCATGGTTCCCTCAATGAACTGTCACTCCCCGGTGCTGGCAGCACTCATGCAGCCCCAGACCATGACACTCCCACCACCATGCTTGACTGTAGACAAGACACACTTGTCTTTGTCCTCCTCACCTGGTTGCCCCCACACACGCTTGTCACCATCTGACACCAAATACGTTTATCTTGGTCTCATCAGACCACAGGGCATGGTTCCAGTAATCCATGTCCTTAGTCTGCTAGTCTTCAGCAAACTGTTTGCGGTCTTTCGTGTGCATCATCTTTGGAAGAGGCTTCCTTCTGGGACGACAGCCATGCAGACCAATTTGATGCAGTGTGCGGCGTATGGGCTGAGCACTGACAGGCTGACCCCCCCACCCCTACAACCTCTGCAGCAATGCTGGCAGCACTCATACGTCTATTTCCCAAAGACAACCTCTGGATATGACGCTGAGCACGTGACCTCAACTTCTTGAGTGAGGTGAGGCCTGTTCTGAGTGGAACCTGTCCTGTTATACCGCTGGATGGTCTTGGCCACCGTGCTGCAGCTCAGTTTCAGGGTCTTGGCAATCTTCTTATAGCCTCGGCCATCTTTATGTAGAGCAACAATTCTTTTTTTTCTTCGATTTGGCATGCGATTTGACATGTCAAAACGTATGCCAAATCGGCGGCAATTGCCGGCAATGGCACCGTCTGAATCGTATTTGTGGCGCCGCACTGATTCCCAAAAGTAATTTCTGTACTACTTTTGGCGATTTAGGGGTGCGTTTTCCATTGACATTTATGCAGCAACCCGCGCAGATGTCTCTGAAATCGCCCCGAAGTCGGGACTGACATGAGGGAATGAAAATGTGTGAGTTCAGCTGAAATCACACGATTTTATTTCCGCTGTCAGTGTGAAGCAATGAGTAATGAACAAAGCATATCCCTATTGCCTCACTCCAAAGCACTGAGTGTGATGTCTGTCTGCTGCCTCCTTCCTCTGCCATCTGTACCACTTTGTGACTTGTTACAAAATGTTACAAAATGACAATGTACAGTCTAATCAGTGGAGGAGGGGAGACTGAGGAAATGTCTTCTCCTGCCTGCAGCAGACTTAGGACGGCATCTCAGTCTAGGCAAAGTCACTGGGTTGGAGCACAAGGATGGCCGTTTAACGATTAAAGATGGAGCTCTTCTGAGGAATGGAGCTCTTCTGTATATTGTCAGCTGTCAGGGATTTACTTATTCAGACTTGTAAAGAACTTTGCAAAATCCACTTTACCCGCAGAGGTGCCTTAGAGATAAAAGTCTAAAAGCTCAACGTCAGCCGAACCGATCTTTATTTTTGGATGGAGTTTTTAAGCTTTAAATCTCCTCCTGACTTTCGATCTTCCTGACGAGTGTCGGACAAGACAGGATAAATCTCCTCCACAGGAACACCGGCAGCAATAGCAACAATGTTTCTAGAAGAGCCAGGACTGGTTAGATCAGGTTTTTATTTCTGTCCGTGTCCCCAATGGAGGGATTCTCCCTCACTTCCTGTCCAGGTGACAAGTATTAGACATCACAGGAAGTGAGGGAAAATCCCCCCCACAAGAGTACGAGAAGAGCATTTAAAGCTGAACTCCGGGCACAAAAACTTTCATATGGACACATAATAGCCACAAAGGATAGGAATCCACTTTCTGTGCATCAAACATATTTACAAACCCAGATATTACAAATCCAGATATAAAAGTAGCAGTAACATCATCTCTGTGCTGTACATAGCCTGTGCAGAGATCGGTCCTGACAGCTCCACCCACTCCAAAAAACGACGGGAGGGGGGCAGAGAAAAGACCAGTCCCCCTGCACAAGGAGAGAGAGCAGAGCTGTGGGAGGGGACTAGCAGGCTCCACCCACTACAGAAAACTACAGGATGGGCGGAGACAAGTCCAGTCCCCCTGCACAAGGAGAGCGAGCAGAGCTGTGGGAGGGGACTAGCAGGCTCCACCCACTACAGAAAACTACAGGAGGGGCGGAGACAAGACCGGTCACCCTGCACAAGGAGAAAGAGCAGAGCTGTGGGAGTGGCCCAGCAGGCTCCACCCACTAAGAAAACTACAGGAGGGGGTGGAGACAAAACCGGTCACCCTGCACAAGGAGAGAGAGCAGATCTGTGGGAGGGGCCCTGCAGGCTCCACCCACTACAGAAAATTACAGGAGGGGCGGAGACAGGACCAGTCCCCCTGCACAAGGAGAGAGAGCAGCAGTGGGCGGTCTTTATTACAGGAAGTCTCACACTGGATTACTGCACAGATCTGGGAGAAATACACAAAGATCACAGAGATCCAAGAAGAAGACACATGACTGATGGATTTACTATCCTGGAGTTCAGATTTAAGACCCGTCAGCAGGGCTGCTGATAAGGCAGTACAACCAGCCCTACTGTACTGGGCCCGGACCTCATCAGTTTAAAAGGGGGCTCGCGCACAGATCCAGGTTTTTTTTGTTTTTGTTTTTTTGTTTTGTTTATTATTATTATCATTTTATTATTATTATTATTTTTACATTTTTTTATTTATTTTTTGTTATTTTTTTATTTTATTTTTATTTTATTTATTTTATTTCTATTTTATTTTAGTTTTTTATAGCGCTGCTACATTGAATTTCATATCTGTACATGTGTGTATCTCACAGTTTTAGCAGCAGCTTTTTTTTTTGTGGTCTTTTTATTTATGTTTTAGCACGGTATATTTCCAATTTTCTACATATCCAGCTGTACTGTCTTATTTCAAACACCAATTCTCTTCTTCCTCCCCCTGCAGCGCTGCCAGCTTCTCCTCTTTTTTCTCCCTCTGGCTGCACTGCGGGGCGATTGGTTCTAACACATCCGCCCCCTCCCCACACCTTGTGTGCACCTCTCCCCCTGGCAGAGCTTCCAGCTTCCCTCCTCTCCTGCCAACCAGCTGCTGCAGGCACACAGGGGAGATGTTTCAGGATGGAGAGCAGAGAAGGGACCGGTAAATATGTAATTTACTGGCTTCTTCCATTTGCTGAATGAACACAGTGAGCAATCAGCACTAATCACTCACTGTTTCGTTTCGCCACTGAAGCCTAGTAAACTGTGTTTACTAGGCTTCGGTTTGTGAATGAGCAGGAAGCCTCGGAGGGCTTCCTATTCAATCATCTGTGCAGCTGAGGCTACAGAGAAAGGGACAGATAAATCTGTCTTTTGCCTGGGGGGGGGGGGGGGGGGGGGGGGTGTCAGATAGGCTGTATGGGGCCCTGTGATTTGTAACAGCAGCCCTGCCCTTCAGGGGTTCTAGTTCTTCCTGGCTCTCTCCAAAGCTAATGAAGAATGATGCTTTTGGTTATAGATTGGCTTCACATTAGCGGAAGGGGGCCCCGTCAGGTAGGCTGTATGGGGCCCCATCAGGGGTTCTAATTAGACATTTTCGTTTTTCTTTGTTTTTTTCTCTCGTTTTCGTATGAATGAACGAATCGTTCGAATCGAACGAGTCCGAATAACGAATCGTTCGAATCGTACGAATCCGATTAACGAATCGTTCGAATCGTACGAATCCGAAAAACAACGAAAATCCGAAAAACCAAATTGGAAAAAACGAATGTACGAATGAAGAGAATCCGAAAAACGAAAAAAGGAACAACGAAAATGAACGAAAAAATTCGTACATTCGTAACTTTTCTTTTTGTTGAATTGGTCATTTTCCGTGTCCCTTACAATGGTGCTGCTTAACTTGCCTCGAATAGATTGAACGAAAAAATTCGTACATTCGTAACTTATTTTTTTCGATTCGTAACTTTTTTTTTTTTCGATTCGTAAATTATTTAAATGTAATAATAGCATACACATTACATAAAATTATGAATTATGCTCCGATTACGAATCTACGAATGTTACGAATGTACGAATAACTACGAATGCGTCCGAATTTCGAATAAACGAATGAATGAAAATTAAACTAACGGAAAAACAAATCAACGAAAAAATAACTCTTACGCCCCGTACACACGGTCGGATTTTCGCATGGATTCTGTCCTATCGGACAATGTTGTCGAAAAATCCGACCGTGTGTAGGCACCATCGGACAGTTTACCTCGGATTGTCCGACGGACAAAGTCCTATCTCCTGCTGGATAGATTTTTCGACAACAAAGTCCGATCACACCAAATCCGATCGTGTGTAACGTAGTCCGACGGACAAAGTGCCACGCATGCTCAGATCACATTACAAGACCAAAGCTATTGGCTACTAGCCTCTACGTAGTCCCGTCGTACGCAACAAACGTCACCACGTTCAGAATGATCGGATTTTCCGACAACTTTGTCCGACCGTGTGTACGCAAAACCAACATCGGACAAAGTACGACGGAAAGGATCCGACGGACCTGGTCCTCGGATAATCCGCGCGTGTGTATGGGGCTTAACGAATGTACGAATGATTACGAATACGAACACCGACGACTTACGAATGTACGAATCGTTGCGAATCAACGGAAACGAAAAAAAAACAAAACGAAAATAAACGAATTTTTTGCGGAAACGGAAAAAACGAAACGAAAATAAACTATTTTTTTTGTTGTGCACATGTCTAGTTCTAATTCTTCCTGGCTCTCTCCAAAGCTAATGAAGAACGATGCTTTTGGTTATATATTGGCTTCACATTGGCCATGCAGGACTATCCTATCAGTGTTGGGTGGAGTTGTCCTCCTGGGTCCTCACGTAGAGTCTCTCTTCCTTTGGTGCGGAGATTGAAATCTGTCTGCTGGTCCGGTGACAACACCATAAAAGAGGAGATGATGTATATATTAATGGATGACATTCCTCATCCGCCACTAATGGCTGGAGGTGACCGGCTGTCACGTCTGGCGGACACGCTCAATCTCCCGCGTCGCAACTGAAGGACTTCTCGGCCGCCGTTCAACTCTCTCCAGCTTTGTCTTCTGATCTTTCCTTTATGCAGCATGGAAACTGATGTGATTTATCTGGGCTTGGATGATATTTTTATTTTTTAATAACATTCTGCGAACAATCTGATTGGTGAACCCGCTCATTAGCGCCCGAACGCTCAAATTGTGTGCGAGAGAGCACGTCCAGAATTATTATTTCTAATAAAGTTTTGTTTTTTTATTTTCCCAAAACGAATATTGAGGCTCAAAATTGAAAAAAAAAAAACAATTACTAAAATCTCATTCAAAGATTTTTATTTAAAGATCAGCAGAAAATGACAATAACAGATCGATAAAGAATCATATAACAATTTTAATGTGAAATAAAAAAAATACAAGTTGAAACATTGTATGAAGAAATGACACATAGTGGAGAGAATTCATAAATCTATCTCCTATTTTGTAGACGCTGTAAATTTTGTGCAAACCGATCAATATACGATTTATTTTGATTTTTTTTACCTAAAATATGTAGCAGAATACATTTTGGCCTAAACTGAGGAAAAAACATTTTTTATTATATATTTTTGGGGGATATTTATTATAGCAAAAAGCGAAAAATATAGATTTTTTTTTTCTTTTTAAATTGTCGCTCTTTTCTTGTTTATAGCGCAAAAAATAAAAACCGCAGAGGTGATCAAATACCATCAAAAGAAAGCTCTATTTGTGGGGAAAAAAGGACGTCAATTTTGTTTGGTTACAGCATCGCACGACCGCGCAATTGTCAGTTACCGTATTTATCGGCGTATAATAGGCACCGGCGTATAACACGCACCCCAAGTTTAGGAGGGAATTTTAAGGAAAAAAAGTTTTAGGAGAGAAGTTTAGGGAAAAAAAAAACGTACATTTAAGCCTCATTTGCAGCTTGCCCAGCGTCATTTGCAGCTTGCCCAGCATCATTTGCAGCTTGCCCAGCGTCATTTGCAGCCTTGCCCAGTGTCATTTGTAACTTGCCCAGTGTCATTTGTAGCCTTGCCCAGCGTCATTTGCAGCCTTGCCCAGCGTCATTTGCAGCCAGCCCAGTGTCATTTGTAACTTGCCCAGTGTCATTTGTAGCTTGCCCAGTGTCATTTGCAGTTTGCCAGCGTCATTTGCAGCCTTGCCGACGTTTAAATTTCCCGCCGCTGAGACAGACCGCGCATGCGCCGCCGAAAAAGACCGAACCGTGGCCGAAAAAGGCCGAAACGCGTCCGGAAAAGACCAAGCCGACTGTTCGGCTCCGCTCGGAGTCCCGCCTCCCTGCTGTTTCGGGAGCGAGCGCAGGGAGGCGGGACTACGAGCGCAGCCTAACAGTCGGCTTCAGTCTTTTTCGGCCGTGGTCGCTATTTTTCAGCGCCGCAACCAATTTTTGTCATTTTTTTGGGGGGGTATCGGCATATAACACGCACCCACGACTTTCCCCCGATTTTAAGGGGGGGAAAAGTGCGTGTTATACGCCGATAAATACGGTAACCGCTACAGCCCCGGAAGAATTTTACGCCCTTCCTGACCAGAGCACTTTTTGCGATTCGGCACTGCGTCGCTTTAACTGACAATTGCGCGGTCGTGCGACGTGGCACCCAAACAAAATTTACTTTTTTATTTTTACCACAAATTGAGCTTTCTTTTGGTGGTATTTGATCACCTCTGTGATTTTTTATTTTTTTTGCACTATAAACAAAAAGAGTGTCAATTTTGAAAAAATAAGGTGGCCCCCAGATTCTGGCCCCTCACCCTATGTGAATGAGTATGGGGTATGATGTACCCCTACCCATTCACCTCTTCTTTCTTCATCCGATGTTGACACGATGCTGTCTCCGCTTGTAATGGCCTAGACGTGTTGCGCGCCCAGTTATATAGGGACAAGGGGCGGGGCCATCGGCTCATGTCACAGTATGACCCCCGCCCCCTTAAGATGTCACAGTCCCAGAGAATGCTGGGACTGTGAAATCATAAGGGGTGGGGTCACCATGTGACATGAAGCGGTGACCCCGCCCCGTGTCCCTATATAACTGGCCGCGCAACACGTCTAGGCCATTACAAGCGGAGACAGCGTCGTGTCAACATCGGATGAAGAAAGAAGAGGTGAATGGGTAGGGGTACATCGTACATCATACCCCATACTCATTCACATAGGGTGAGGGGCCAGAATCTGGGGGCCACCTTATTAAAGGGGGCTCCCGGATACCGATAAGCCCCCCGCTCGCAGACCCCGACAACCAACGGCCAGGGTTGTCGGGAAGAGGCCCTTGTCCTCATCAACATGGGGACAAGGTGCTATTTAAAGGATTTTTTATTGTTTCACTTTAAGCATCATTAAATTACAGCTTCTTTAAACCCTTGCCTACCAGGCACTATCATCCCCTTCCTGCTCCAGGCCATTTTTCAGCTTTCAGCGCTGTCGCACTTTAAATGACAATTGCGTCATGCTACACTGTGCCCAAACACATTTTTTATCATTTTCTTCACACAAAGAGAGCTTTCTTTTGGTGGTATTTAATCACTGCTGGGCTTTTTATTTTTTACAAAAAAAAGCTTATTTAACCCCTTGTGAGGAGATGCCGCTGATCGTCTCTCCTCGCCACACGCTCTGTCAGTGTGAAGCGAGGAGAGGTGATTACCGGCATCTCTGTGTTTACATGTGGACACAGCCGATCACATGGTTAAAGAGCCGCGGACGCCGGTCTTTACAGAGATCGGGGTCGCGCTGTGTCCTAGCAACACGTTGCTGCCATTCTGAGACGCCTTCATATGACGGCGTCCCAGAATGAGAGCCGCACCGCTCTGCCGTCATTTGACGGTGGGCGGGCGGCAAGCAGTTAAAAACAATCCTTTTTTAAACTTTTTTTTGTTGCATTGATATATGTCCCCAAGGGCAGTACCCGGGCGCCCATACTCTTTTTATGGTCAATAACTTGCATATAAGCCTTCAAAATGGGCACGTTTTATTTTTCAAGTTTTGTCCCATTGACTTCAATGGGGTTCTGAACTTTTGCAATGTTTGAGAGTTCTGGCACCAACCGAACTGAGGGGTGTTCAGCCCAACTCAATTGCCCCGTACACACGGTCGGAATTTCCGACGGAAAATGTCCTATCGGAAAATCCGACCGTGTGTGGGCTCCATCGGCAATTCCGCCGGAAAAAATTTGAGATCCTGCTCTCAAATTTTCCGACAACAAAGTCCGATCGGACTTTTTCCGATCGTGTGTAGCGAATTCCGACGGACAAAGTGCCACGCATGCTCAGATCACATTACGAGACCAAAGCTATTGGCTACTAGCCTCTACGTAGTTCCGTCGTACGCAACGAACGTCACCACGTTCAGAATGATCAGATTTTCCAACAACTTTGTCCGACCGTGTGTATGCAACACCAACATCAGACAAAGTCCGTCGGAAAAAATCAGACGGATTTTGTGGTCGGAATTTCCGACCGTGTGTACGGGGCATTAGAGGGAGGAGAGCGGCTTACAAAAAAATTGGACCTTTTGCTTGCCATGCCGTCTTGCTGCTGCCAACCCACATTCCGCTTGTCCTTGGATTCCAAGCCTTTCCCAGTCCGTCCAAAGTGAAATAAAAATAATTTAAATTAGGAAATGTAACAATTTATAAATGTTACTCATTTCTTCCTCGGAAGGGAAGTTCTCCTTATAATAAGTGTAAGGTGAATATATAAACTCTAATAACACGCTATAGCATTAGCTGCGCACATCATTCTTCTTATAAACAAATGCATAAATACATAACTAATGGGCTGTAATCCCGGCCGGTGAAGGTGAATAATTTCTTTCCCAGACCTATCATGTAGAGTAGACTTTCATTGAATCCCCATCTTCCTCCTAATCCTTTTATTGTGAATCCAGTTTACTTGTCACTCCTTTTTGAAGTGCGATAATCCTCTTACCATACAAAGCCGGGTGTATCTGGGATGGCGGCAGGGACACCGCTGCTTCTCTTCTTCAAGCAGGCTGTGCCTGGAAATGAATAGTAATAGTACCCACCTTACACCATTGTCAGCCTGCCAAAGTCACACTCACCTGTGCCCAGTCCTAGGTCATTGCCCCTGAGCAAGGCCACTGGCACTCAACCAAGTAGAGGACGCTGGTACTAGAGCCGGGTAGACCTGTGTGCTTTCTTCAAGGGCCAGGCAGCAGGACGCTCAGCGTGCGAGCAACACAACCGTACACTCCCTGCAGAGGGTGTCCATAGAGGATCCTTGTGTACCCCTGTGGCTTCTTGTGTTCCCACGCTGCATACCCCATGTTTTCTGTGGTTCCGGGACAGCTTCCAGCGTCCCTCCACCTGTGTGCCTGTGTATGACTAATGAGCTCTTAGCATTTCTACACTCTGTGCTCCCCATTCTTCATTGTTCCGGTTCTCCCTGTACTCCAGTGTTCCTGTGCTCCCTGCACTCCATCGTTCCTGTGCTCCCTGCACTCCATTGTTCCTGTGCTTCCTGTACTCCATTGTTCCTGTGCTCCCTGTACTCCATTGTTCCTGTGCTCCCTGTACTCCAGTGTTCCTGTGCTCCCTGTACTCCAGTGTTCCTGTGCTCCCTGCACTCCAGTCTTCCTGTGCTTCCTGTACTCCATCGTTCCTGTGCTCCCTGCACTCCATTGTTCCTGTGCTTCCTGCACTCCAGTGTTCCTGTGTTTCCTGTACTCCATTGTTCCTGTGCTCCCTGCACTCCATCGTTCCTGTGCTCCCTGCACTCCATCGTTCCTGTGCTCCCTGCACTCCATTGTTCCTGTGCTTCCTGTACTCCATTGTTCCTGTGCTCCCTGTACTCCAGTGTTCCTGTGCTTCCTGTACTCCATTGTTCCTGTGCTCCCTGTACTCCATTGTTCCTGTGCTCCCTGTACTCCATCGTTCCTGTGCTCCCTGCACTCCATTGTTCCTGTGCTTCCTGTACTCCATTGTTCCTGTGCTCCCTGTACTCCAGTGTTCCTGTGCTCCCTGCACTCCATTGTTCCTGTGCTCCCTGCACTCCAGTCTTCCTGTGCTTCCTGTACTCCATTGTTCATGTGCTTCCTGTACTCTATTGTTCTTGTGCTTCCTGTACTCTATTGTTCTTGTGCTCCCTGTACTCCAGTGTTCCTGTGCTCCCTGTACTCCAGTGTTCCTGTGCTCCCTGTACTCCAGTGTTCCTGTGCTCCCTGTACTCCAGTGTTCCTGTGCTCCCTGAACTGCAGTCTTCCTGTGCTCCCTGCACTCCATTGTTCATGAGCTCCCTGCACTCCATTGTTCCTGGGCTCCCTGCATTCCAGTGTTCCTGTGCTCCCTGCACTCCATTGTTCCTGTTCTCCCTGTACTCCAGTGTTCCTGTGCTCCCTGTACTCCAGTGTTCCTGTGCTTCCTGTACTCCATCGTTCCTGTGCTCCCTGCCCTCCATTGTTCCTGTGCCCCCCCCACTCAATGGTTCCTGTGCTCCCTGCACCCCATTGTTCCTGTGCTCCCCATACTCCATTTCTCCGGTGCCTCCCTGCACTCCATCGTTCCTGTGCTCCCTGCACTCCATTGTTCCTGTGCTCCCTGTACTCCAGTGTTCCTGTGCTCCCTGTACTCCAGTGTTCCTGTGCTCCCTGCACTCCATTGTTCCTGTGCTCCCTGCACTCCAGTCTTCCTGTGCTTCCTGTACTCCATCGTTCCTGTGCTCCCTGCACTCCATCGTTCCTGTGCTCCCTGCACTCCATCGTTCCTGTGCCCCCCACTCCATTGTTCCTGTGCTCCCTGCACCCCATTGTTCCTGTGCTCCCCATACTCCATTTCTCCGGTGTCTCCCTGCACTCCATCGTTCCTGTGCTCCCTGCACTCCAGTGTTCCTGTGCTCCCTGCACTCCAGTGTTCCTGTGGTCCCTGCCCTCCAGTGTTCATGTGGTCCCTGCACTCCAGTGTTCCTGTGCTCCCTGCACTCCAGTGTTCCTGTGCTCCCTGCACTCCAGTATTCCTGTGCTCCCTGCACTCCATTGTTCCTGTGCTCCCTGAACTCCGGTGTTTCTGTGCTTTCTGCACTCAATTGTTCCTGTGCTCCCTGCACTCCAGTGTTCCAGTGCTCCCTGCACTCCGGTGTTCCTGTGCTCCCTGCACTCTGGTGTTCCTGTGCTCCCTGCACTCCATTGTTCCTGTGCTCCCTGCACTCCAGTGATCCTGTGCTCCCTGCACTCCAGTATTCCTGTGCTCCCTGCACTCCATTGTTCCTGTGCTCCCTGCACTCCATTGTTCCTGTGCTCCCTGTACTTCAGTGTTCCTGTGCTCCCTGCACTCCATTGTTCCTGTGCTCCCTGCACTCCAGTGTTCCTGTGCTCCCTCCACTCCAGTGCTGCTTTTACTAAGGGATGTGCTTTGCAGGGAAACAAAATCCAGCATTGTTTACATAGGCAGAGCTCCGTCCTGTCTTCTCCTCGTCAATCAGCAGGTGCCAGCAGACGTTCATTGGTCGGCACCCGCTGATCGGCTGACTAATCACAGCAAAAGCGGCTCACTCGCTCCCCCTACCTGGAAGAGCAGGATCACATATATATACGTGATTCTGCACAGAGCGGCCACCCTGTAGCAGCAAAACTACTATGGGGTGGTTGTTAATTGGATTATCACATGGCTTTTGTTTATAAACAAAGCCATGTGACACAGTGCCAGGGTAGTACTTAATTTTCCCATCGCACACGTTCCTGGAAATGCTCTCAGTTTTGGGTGCTGTAGCAACAACCAGCTGGATACTGGTTCAAGTCACAATGAAGATATTTGCCAGCACACCATGGAGCGACACAAATAGCGTCCAAAAGGGTGATTTATTGCATGATCACAATATGGGGATAGTGCAACGTTTCGGAGCCACACAGGGCCCCTTCGTCAGGCATGTGATGTGCCATACCCAACAGGAGCCATGTGATCACAAACAACGCTGGAGCTGTAATTTTGTTGCATAATCAAATTGTAAAAGATATGTCTGCCCTCATTTCACATCATGTTCTATGGTGGCACAATTTATGCAAAACAAAATGGCGTAACTTCTTATTACATCATGTAGTTCTTTGCGTTATAAATCACGTGCCAGTCCTCCTTTTTTTTTGCAATTTCTCCACGTGTAATCGTTGGAACATTCTGAACCGTATAACCAGCCAACTTGTCTATTTCTCGTTGTTTTCCTGGAAAATAAGTGAACGATGCCGGGAGCCCCATTGAGATGTCAATCGCGTTTGATGAGGTTTTAGCGATTCCTCGGAATTAATAAATTGCACTCATAGAGACAAAGAAATTGCCATTCCAGATAAACAATGAACAGCGCGGGAAATAAATGGTTGTCATCGTGCGTAGAATTACCGGAACAATGTGTTATTAAATGCGGACATAAAAGCTTTCGCCGTGCGTAACGTGTGCGTCCAACGCTACAAACCTGTCATAGGAAAGGAAGAAATTTTGCTACTTTCTAATGCCAGAAATTGTAAAAGGGCTAAATTTATATATATATAAAGTGACTCCGTACATAAAAAGGAAATTGATTGATTAATTGATTAGATCATGTTTTAAATACTCCACTGTTTTAAGGTGATTTTCAAACGTGAAATTAACACACGATACACTCAAGAGTCGTGCTTAAAAGAGATAAAAACCTCCACCTCTGCACACACTGCCGCTTACCGACTCCAAATGATCCCCTATTACAGGAGATCACACTCGCTTGTGGCTTAATACCCAACGATGGGCCTTTTAAAGTGGAAGTAAACCCTCCTATCGTTTTCAGCCAAGGAAGCTGCCATCTTGGCCTCTGTTCAATCTTCAACTGCCATGATGCTGCACATGTGATCAGTTATGACACCAGCCATTGGATGGTTTGACAGTTTGGTTGAAAGCATAGTCAATGTGACAGGTAGCATTTCCGGCATGCCATTTTTTTAAACTATTTAAATCAAAGAGTTTACTTCCGCTTTAAGAGATGAAACTGCTTGAGGCTGTTAGAGATCAACACGACCTGAGGTCTGTTCCAATACTTCAGCACACAGTGGTGTGGCTGTGAAGGCACTACACCCCCTTTAGGGGAGAGCCCTCTGATAAGCACATTATATAGAAAAGAGCACGGAGTGAAGCACCTGCACCTTAAATACTTCCCATATTTTTAGGAACTACACATGCAGGATGCATTTTGAATTTGAGAACTACAAAAAGATTAATTTAATCTAACCAAACATGGGTACATTATGAACCACTCGTATAGAAGCTAAGTAAGGACATGGGCTACAACAAAATGGTGGTTACCGCATGGTATATACTCCAGGGAGTGTAGCAAGATGGCGGCGCTCCAGATGACGTCTAGACGACGAAACGCATAGGTCGGTGCCACAGCGTCATTGCGTCACTTCCTGTTTTTGTCTGAGGCACCTCCGGGAATCACGGACTTCCCGTTTCTCATTGCTCACACAATTTTTAAACAATGTAAGTGCAAATTTTATATGTTTGATGACCAAATAAATCGAGTTAAAATGGTATTGCACTACTGGGTGTTATTTATTTTTCTTGCATATTGTGTATAACGAGGCTGATAGAGATCAACACCACTGAAGGTCTGTTCCAATACTTCAGAACACAGTGGTGTGGCTGTGAAGGCACTACAGCCTCATTGAGGGGAGAGCCCTCTGGTAAGCCCATTATATAGAAAAGAGCACGGAGTGAAGCAGCTGCACCTTAAATACTCTATATCGAGCACGGAGAGGATTAAGAAGCACAAGTCACCTTCTTTGTCTGTTAAAGAAGATTTTTTTCTTTGCTTTTTTCAATGGATTGTTTTTGTCAGGGCTGGGCTCAGCCCTTCCTTCTCTGAGCTGGCCGCTCAGCTGTCGGCTAATTTCCAGCTCCTATCTCTCCACAGTTACTCAGCTGTTGATGATATCCTGCTCGTCAGTCCTGCCTGTTAGGTCCTCTGTTTCAGCCCCTCTTTGTCTCAGCTGGACTTTGACGGTCAATGGAAAAAAACGCTCTCTGTCCGGACAGGTAATCATAGACCATACACAGTATATGGTTGGTCGGAGAATACAGTTTGTTTCCAGCTCTACAGAGTATATGCAATAATCAAAAAAGGGGTTGCATAGGGGCCCCATGAACAACCAATCACATTCAAGCATTTTGTTATACAATCAATATTGATCTGCAAGATATTCATAATATTTCTGCCTTTCAGACTCAGTGTCACAATTCTAATTCTAAGAATGTTCCACGCAATATATGTCCTTGACAAGGTTCTCAGCAATTTTTTGGTAAACTTTCACAAGCCAGTGTGAGAAAGGAAAAGCGTGAGAGAAACATCTTCTACAGAGAAGCATCTTTGTACAATATTATTAAATCTTAAAGGGTAACTCTACACTCCTTGCAATAACAACAAGGCCTGGGGAATGCCCAGGAAAAAACCAAGCCTACTTACCACCAGCTTGCAGACAACCAAATTAACCTGTCTAACAGTATGCATTAAAAACAGGGGTTTAGTCCGCACGCATTTGCAAACGCATGCGTAAGCCACAGAGCCTCGTCAAGGCACCCTGATATCTGTGGTCCTAACACTAAACTAAGAGTGTCCCCACAGTGGAGGCACATACATTCTAATGGGTAGATGAGGGCAGGTGGACTGAAGGGGAGCCACCCCTTCTTAAAGGTACAGGAGCACACCAAACCCCCAGCAGATAGCACAATGGCTGCAAAGGTGTTGGTGCGTTGCTGGACCAATACAAACACTATGTGATAACAAAAACTCGCCACCGCCCCCATCTACAGCTGGCTATCGCAGTAAGAGGCATTGAAAGGCTAAAGCAGATAACAACAAGGCCTGGGGAATGCCCAGGAAAAAACCAAGCCTACTTACCACCAGCTTGCAGACAACCAAATTAACCTGTCTAACAGTATGCGTTAAAAAACAGGGGTTTAGTCCGCACGCATTTGCAAACGCATGCATAAGCCACAGAGCCTTGTCAAGGCACCCTGATATCTGTGGTCCTAACACTAAACTAAGAGTGTCCCCACAGTGGAGGCACATACATTCTAATGGGTAGATGAGGGCAGGTGGACTGAAGGGGAGCCACCCCTTCTTAAAGGGACAGGAGCACACCAAACCCCCAGCCACTCCTTGCAATAACCCTAAAGAGTGATCCCACATTTCCTCACAATCCCTCCTTTGATCATAGGAAACTTAAAAAAGTCTCCGCAGATCACTCACTGCAACACCTATGTTCTGAGTAGAACATGGTCATGGTTGTTTCAGACTTATCAATTGGGTTCTTTGATTTTGCTACTTTACTTATCAGGCAGAACACCAATTTGATTGTCACATAAATAGCAAAATAGCAAAAGAAGAAAAATTGTCCAGGTGCTGCATTTTGGCTCACAGGGAAATGTTATGGCAAGAATGGTTTGGGCGGCTAAGGGGTTTTGTGGGAGGGGGCAGGGGGCAATAGTGGCTGAGTCTCTTCTTGTGCAGTTATTTGAGGGGGCTGCTCCTCCATTTTCTTTCCTGTCTCCTTCATCTGTGGGCTCTTTTTCAACCTTGATGCATGGATCCATTGCGGGCTTTGATCCATCAGTATTGCTGTCCTGGAGACCTTGAGGACTTCAAATGGACCTTGGAAGACGGGGCCTGGTTGTTTGCGGACTTGCGGTCATTCAGTCATATATTCTTTATCATAAGGAAACGGTGGATAATTATACTGTTTATGTTGGCCACACATTTTAGTGACTTCTTCCCATTCCTCTGCAGAACATGGTCCGCACTCAATTAGCCCCGCAATTTGTAGAGCATGTGCTCTGGTCAATATGTTTTTCCAGAAGGGTTCAGTATAATGTGTTCCATAGTTTCCAGACACGAAATCTAAAGGAGTGGGCTGATCCAGCTTACCTTCCGAACCTCCCTTTCCCGGCAGATTTCCCATTCCTATACTTTATCTTATCACTCTACAATTCTTATACTTTATCTTTTATCTTATCACTCTATTGGTACACATCAGCTGGAGAACATACAGTTAATGATTTAGGACAAACCACAAAAGTTTCATCAGTTCCAAATTCAATAGTACTTCTGACACCTCTAACAGTTAAAGCTTCTTGAAATTTAAAAGTTTTATTCTTGGCAAAATGGCCAAAAACATTCCCTTTGGCCAGAGGTTCCCCTGATTATAAGCAAGCTTTGTATGTTATTACTTTCCTTATAACCAAACAATTTTGATTTATATTTCAAATTTCTTGGCATAGTGCCAACAGGTTTAAACAATACTTTTAATTGATGTAATACTGATGTCGTAAACAATTCCCAACTATCTATTACGGTTGGTGAGATATTAGCATTTGAACCCTTGTTGGCAAAATGCCAAAATATCCAAAATTCACACCTGACTTCCCCTGCGCAAGAGATGTCAGTGGCAAAAAGAATTATTCACATAGCATGTTTTGATCAAAAGTTAGTCTCACCAATCCATGTATTACCCTAGAAAAATGTTATAACGTCCCTGATGTCACAATGTATCAAAGACCCTCCTGGAACACAAAACTATTATGTATATTAAACCTGGTAATAGCCTCCGGGAATACTAGCACACAAATAAGTATTTGATCCCTCATACACAAATAATAGGCCTGTTAAACACTCTGGGCAGCGTCCTGCCAAAAACAGTTAAACATTACAAACATGACATTAAACATGACATTAAAATGATTTAGAGGTTTCCAATGACCAGTCCTTCTGGTTAAAAACAAGGTTTTCAACCTCCTATGGTATTAATACAATATATGGGAGGGATCCTGGCCAATTTAGTGAGGTATCCTTGTCCCCTATATTTTGATACCTGGGATCCTGGCCTACCTAGACAGGTATCCTTGTTCCTTTATATTAATACCTGGGATCCTGGCCCACCTAGACAACAGGCATCCCTATTTATGAGCGAGCTGTGTTACAATTCTCCTGGGATCCTGGCCAACCTAGACAGGTATCCCTGTTTAATGTCCCTATCTCTTAGGCAAGTTAATGAAATTAATTAATTATGCCTTGAGTTCTATAATGCAATGGGTTATAACATTGACAGAGTAAGCTGTTCAAAAATACTTTGAAAAAGTAATTTTAAAGAAAGCTTACCTGTTCAAATGTACCCCACTATTCTGGTACCATCTGTTAGGTCCTCTGTTTCAGCCCCTCTTTGCCTCAGCTGGACTTTGACGGTCAATGGAAAAAAACTCTCTGTCCGGACAGGTAATCATAGACCATACACAGTATATGGTTGGTCGGAGAATACAGTTTATTTCCAGCTCTACAGAGTATATGCAATAATCAAAAAAGGGGTTGCATAGGGGGAACGCCCCATGAACAACCAATCACATTCAAGCATTTTGTTATACAATCAATATTGATCTGCAAGATATTCATAATATTTCTGCCTTTCAGACTCAACGTCACAATTCTAATTCTAAGAATGTTCCATGCAATATATGTCCTTGACAAGGTTCTCAGCAATTTTTTGGTAAACTTTCACACGCCAGTGTGAGAAAGGAAAAGCGTGAGAGAAACATCTTCTACAGAGAAACATCTTTGTACAATATTATTAAATCTTAAAGGGTAACTCTACACTCCTTGCAATAACCTTAAAGAGTGATCCCACATACATTTCCTTACACTGCCTATTTAAGCCGTCCAGTCCAGAGGATCTCTGCCTTCGCCTTGATCAACATCACAGAAATTATCTATTGCGATCCTGTTCAAGACTTGCTTTGCTGACTTCACTTCTGGCTCCGGATCCTGCTTGCTGTGCCACTACATTGATCCCTGACCTCTGGCTTGGCTGACTATCCATTCCGGGTTACTGATCTTTGGTTATGTTTTGACTACGTTTGTTATTTTTAGTTTTATTATTAAACAAGTGCAATTTAACTGTACTTCTGTCTCGGTCTGATTTCATGGTTTCTGAGAGTCTCATGCCCAGTGGAGTTTCTTTGAGATTTTTCTGAATATTAATTAGAACATTTAAGATACTTCCTACCATTTATTATATATATATTGTGATGACTTTTTAATGTATATGTATTGCATATATACTGTTATTTTTTTTATTTTTTTTACTACTGTTTTTATTATTTTTTATTTTTTTTACTGATTAGTGATTATCTCCAGTGGCTTAAGCCCCTGAGACTGTTCCTTTTTTGAGACTGTTCATCTTACTCACTGTACACAGATTGATTGATTGATATTTATTTGTTTTTTTCCCGCTTTGCACATGTCAGCTACATAAGCACCACAGATGATTAGCACTTGGCCCTTTATTGATTAGTCCCCATCACAGATTTTATTTATCATCACTATTAAAGCATTAAAACTAATTTACCACAGAGCAGCGCCATCACCGCTAATAACCGATAGACGGTTTTTCACCCAAACTAGGTCAGTGTCATAGTGGAGGCGGCAGCTCCTATATTTATCACTATCACATTATTCCATCAGCGCAGATTAAAAACTTTCTTACTCATAGAATATAATGTATAAAACACTTCCAATAAATGATTCACTAAACAGCGGTGTGATGTGTCCATAGGGGGGCGCTAGTTTTAAAGCATCCAAGTTTTCTCCTTGAATCTCGTGATCTTTGTGTATTTCTTCCGGATCTGTACAGTAATCCAGTGTGAGACTTCCTGTAATAAAGACCACCCACTGCTGCTCTCTCTCCTTGTGCAGGGGGACTTGTCTTGTCTCCGCCCCCCTCCTGTAGTTTTCTGTAGTTGGGTGGGGCCTGATGAGCTCCTCCCACAGCTCTGCTCTCTCTCTCCTTTTGCAGGGTCACTGGTCTTGTCTCCGCCCCCTCCTGTAGTTTTTTGTAGTTGGGTGGGGCCTCATGAGCTCCTCCCACAGCTCTTCTCTCTCTCCTTGTGCAGGGTTACTGGTCTTGTCTTCGCCCCCTCTTGTCGTTTTCTGTAATTGGGTGGGGCCTAATGAGCTCCTCTCACAGCTCTGCTCTCTCTCTGTCCTTGTGCAGGGTTACTGGTCTTGTTTCCGCCCCTTCATTAAAGGTTTTCTACAAGTAGCCTATAGTGGGTGGAGCTTGCTGTGCCCCTCCCACAGCTTTACACTTTCTCCTCGTGCAAGGTTACTGGTCTTGTCTCCGCCCCCCTCCTGTAGTTTTCTGTATTTGGGTGGGGCCTGATGAGCTCCTGTCAGGGCTCTACTCGCGCTGTGCGGGCGAATCTGCGTGCGCGCATGCGCACGCGTGCCACTAGGCTGCCCAGGCATTGGTGCGTGTGTTTGCGCCTATGTGCTACTCAAGTGCACGTGCATGCGCAACGGGTGCAAAGTGGATCTAAATCCTTTGTAGAAATAAAAGAACATATTTAAATAGTAATTTTCGTGCCCGGAGACAGAGGTTCAAGAGGAACTGCAGTCTGCCCACATAATCTGTAATATTGCCATTCTGAAGCTTCCCTCCAACCTTTATATATACTGTGATTCTGTACTTGCCAAATATGCTGCAGAAATCTCCCTCCACTGAGTCTGGCTGCAGCCATTTTAACTGGGGGCAGCGGAAGCTGCTGCCTTTTCGCTTCCTGGATTTACACACAGAGGCACACCTCCAGCTCTGCAGCTCTCATTGTCCCTCTTATAACTCACCCCCCCCTCCCTTCCTGGCAAACTCTCACTAGGGTGCTTCAGTTAGGGTGCCGTTACCGGTGGCTCCCGGACAATCACAGCGCCCGAGCCTGCGATACCCGGAAGTAACTCCAGGAGTGTGAGACGTCATCGCGGCTCCGGCCAATCACAGCGCCGGAGCCCGCGATACTGGGAAGTAACCTCGGGAGTGTGACATCATCGCGGCTCCGGCCAATCACAGCACCGGTGCCCGCGATACCTGGAAGTAACTCCGGGACTGTGGCGTCATTGCGGCTCCGGCCAATCACACCGCCAGAGCCTGTGATACCCGGAAGTTACTCCGGGAGTGAGACGTCATCTCAGCTCCTGCCAATCACAGCACCGGAGCACGCAATACCTGGAAGTAACTCTGGGAGTGCGATGTCATTGCGGCTCTGGCCAATCACTCCGGGAGTGTGACGTCAACGTGGCTCCGGCCAATCACATCGCCGGAGCCCGCTATACCCGGAATACCCGGAAGTAACTCCGGGAGTGATACGTCATCTCAGCTCCTGCCAATCACAGCACCGGAGCCCGCTATACCCGGAAGTAACTCCGGGAGCAATGTCGCTGAAATACTTTAAGGTGAGTATTTCATAATGAGCTAGTATGCTATGCATACTAGCTCAATATGTCTTTGTCTTGCAGGTTTTTTTTTTTTTTTTTTTTGGGGGGGGGGGTTTACAACCACTTTAATATCACATTTTAATTACAGTTGCAATTTTAAAACCTTTCCTTTAATCTATGTAATGTATCCTAGTGTAACCTAGTTTGGAAATGTGGTCACCCTAGGAGGGGGGCACCTCTCCTGCCGCCTGTAAAAGTGACCCTGCCGCGAATCTATATATATTTATATAATGTTTGGGGGTTTTAAGTAGTTTTCTAGCAAATAAATTATACTTTTGTAGAAGAAAAAAATCTGAATTTGCTCGGCAGGCAGGTGGTTAAATAACCGATGGGAAAGAAGATACGAGTTGATAAGTTTGCAAAAATTTGAGATAAAATAGATTTTTTTTTAATGTGTTGCTATATGTCTCCAACAAGATTCATCCTAGAAAAGATTCCCTTTCTGCCCCATCGGCGGGCATTGGACACCCTTCCCTTAGAGCTGATCCTCGGAGGGTGCACACTGTGAACAATGCTAATGGATTCACACTTTCAGCTGCCAACCGCACCCATAACAACAGCCGGCAGAAAGCTTCCCGAAGATGCTGCTCCCCCCCCCCTATATTTCACCGTCTCCGTCTCTTCACACCTCAGACACCTCAGCCAAGAGCCCATAAATGATCCGGTCCTGCCAGCCGCGCACCCTCGGCTATTTTTAGACTCCCCGGGCAGTTTATGAAAGTAATAAAGTGTAAATAATTGGAGCAGAAAGTAATGCCGTTGTCGGAAAATGGGATTATTAGTTTTGGACAATCAACGAAAGAGCTGTAAAAATGATTGGTGGGCACTGGGGAGGGAGGACAAAATCCCAATGTCTCAATATGCCAGGGACATCAATATTAATGGTCGGAGGGTGGAGGGGACCACGGTGGATGGAGGGGACCCCGGAGGGTGGAGGGGACCACGGAGGGTGGAGGGGACCCCGGAGGGTGGAGGGGACCACGGAGGGTGGAGGGGACCACGGAGGGCCTCCTGCAAATGGAGAGGCAGAGAGCGGCTTCTCCCTGGAACTCGGCTCGGCTCCAATGAACAACAGACCCTCGTTATGTGAATGGATGAGTGTAGTAATAAAACGGAACATTTGTTAAGAAAGGAAATTCTAATATGTTGCCATTTAAAAAGTATCTGATGATGACCAACTTCCAAATTCCTGGATCTGCTTCCTACAGCAATATATATATATATATATATATATATATATATATATATATATATTTAAGAAAACATTTTGTGTTTAATGGTTAAAAAAAAAAACAGTAACAGTAGTGTTGTCCAGGTTGTTATTCCTGGCTAAAAGAATCCAATGAGCCGGGCCTACGCGTTTCGCAGGATGACCCACTTCATCAGGGCAAGAAGTGCTGGCAAGCAAGGCTGCATACTCAGATGAGGGTTTGGTATGGATATCGGGGGGGGGGGGGGGGGGGGGATATCAAATTTTAGATTTGTTCTTTGAACGGGAAAATTATTTTTACTTTAATAATAATTAAAAGCTATACCACACCTGAAGTATCTGGTATGGATTTGGGGGGGGGGGGGGGGGGGCTACTTTATTTAAGGATAAACTATGATGTAGGGGGGACTCTAATGGGGACAGTGATGTTTGGGGGTACTCTGATGTAAAGGGGGACTCTGATGTAAGGGGGATGCTGATAGGGACTCTGATATAAGGGGGAACTCTGATGGGGGGCCTGATTTAACGGGAGAATCATGATGAGGACTCTGATGTAGTGGCGAACTCTGTTGGGGACCTTGATGTAAGGGGGATTCTGATTGAAACTCTGATGAAAGAGAGGACTCTGATGGGGGGTCCTGATTTAAAGAATCTGTTACCCCCAACATTTTATATTCCTGATATGTGGCTGCTGTACCATGTACTTAAAAAGTCTCCTGTTCTCTTTGTATTGCTTCCTTTAATGGAAATCCCTGGTGATCGCACCAGTTCACCCGCTGTCCTATGTCAAACTGACCACGCTAGGCATGAAAGCATGTCTAGGCATGAGAGCACATCCATCCCAGTGTGGGCAGTTTTCTGGCTGTGCTGAGAGAACGACTAAGGCTCTTTGCCGAAACGCGTCAACACTACTATTTTATTTTCACTCTGATGTAACCAATAAAGTACTCTTTAAATGATTACCGTGTTACCGGCTCTCTTTATGTTTTTGTGCTGAGAGAACAGCCTGCCTGTCCTCCAATGATCAGACTTGTGTGCTGACACACCCCTCTGCACAGCCATTCACTGGGAAGATCAGTGTACTGCTGTTTCTCCGCCCCTACCTCTCTAAGCTCCTTATGTAGCTGAGATCAGAGATTATATGATCACAATGAGCCAAAAAATACACACAAATGTTTTGATTTCATTTCTATTGTAAACTTAATGGATTGTTTTACAAGGTGAGGATTTACATGCACTTTAAGAATGGACTGTAATATAACGGGGGACTGTGATCAGTTCTAAATCATATCATGCTGATTACAAAAAAAAGAATACAAGTAAAACTTGTGCCATGGCACTCAGGATCAGAGTCAGCTTCGGACGGACGCTTCGATAATACACTAAAGCCTTCATCAATGGGGGGACCACATCGAGCGTCATCACCTCCCCTCCCCCATACAGAGAACGTTTACTATTAAATTACAGGTTCTCTTTAAGTGGATTACACTTATACTCGTGCCCCCCTATGGTGACCTCCATTCCCGCAGTGTCACCATTTCTAAAGGCCAAGAAATGAGATTTGGTGCTGAACTATACATTTCATGTTATCAGATTGAAGAGCGCTCCATTATCCATTCATTGGGATTGATCCGCGGGGCTCCATGGGGAATACAGAACATTCCACAACACCAGAGAAAGGTCAGCTAATATATATCTGATCCAACGCCAAGATGGCTCCACGCCGTCACCTTGCGCCACTTTGTATATAAGATCACCACGGGGAAAAAAAATGATCCATCGGTGAAACCATAAAAGTGTTTTTTATATTTTTTAACCCCGGAATGTGTCCGTTCTTCTATTATACATGGAAGGAAATTATAGAGAGAAGGCGTGGACTACTTATTGTAGATATATCTAAGAAAGAGAGATGCAGAAAGAAAGAGAGAGAGAGATACAGAAAGAGAAAGAGGTACAGAAAGAAAGAGAGAGAGAGGGAAAAAGAAAGAAAATACAGAAAGAAAGAGGGAAAAATAGAGACAGAGAGAGAGAGAGATACACAGAGAAAGAATGAGAGGGAAAAAGAAAGAAAGAAAAATACAGAAAGAAAGAGGAATAAGGAAATATACAGAGAGAAAGAAAGAGAGAGAGGGAGGGAGAAAGAAAGAAAAATACAGAAAGAAAGAGGAATAAGGAAATATACAGAGAGAAAGAAAGAGAGAGAGGGAAAGAGAAAGAAAGAAAAATACAGAAAGAAAGAGGGAAAAAGACAGAGAGAGAGAGAGATACAAAGAGAAAGAAAGAGGGGAAAAAGAAAGAAAGAAAGAGAAAAATACAGAAAGATAGAAAGAGGGAAAAGGAAAGACAGAGAGAGAGAAACAGAGAGAAAGAAAGAGAGAGGGATAAAGAAGGGGAAAAAACAGAAAGAGGAACAAAGAGAGAGAGAAAGAAAGGGAGAAAGAAAGAGGGAAAAAGAGGAACAAACAGATAAAAAAAAAAATAAAGAAGTAAAGAAAGAAAGAGAGAGAGAGAGAAATATACAGAGAGAAGGAAAGAGAGGGGGAGAGGGAATGAAAGAGAGAGAGAGAGGGGGCAGAGAGAAAGAGAAGGAGGAAGAAAGAAAGAGAAGAGAAAAAAAGAAAGAGAGAGATACAGACATAGAGAGAGGGAGAGAAAGAAGAAAATAAAAAGAAAGAGCAATAAAGCATGAATAGATAAGAGGAGAAAAGACAGATCAAGAGGTAAAGGAAGGAAAGAAGGAAGGAAAGAAGGAAGGAATAAGGGAATAGATAAAGAGAGAAAAGAAGGAACAAAGAGGAAAGAAAGAAAGAGGAACAAAGAAAGAAAAAGAAAGAAGTAAAGAAAGAAAGAGGGAGAGAGAGAGAGGGCGAGATACAGAGAGAAAGAAAGAGAGAAGGGGGAGAGAGGAAATGAAAGAGAGAGAGGGGGAGAGAGAAGAGAAGGAGGGAGAAAGAAAGAAAGAAAGAAGGTGAGAGAGATACAGAGATAAAAAGAGAGGGAGAAAGAAGGAAAGAAAAAAGATAGAGAGGGAGAGAAAAAAGAAAAAAAGAAAGAAAGGAGAGAGAGAGAGAGAGAGAGGGAGAGAGAGAGAGAGGATAAGCTACATACATTTTTCTGGCTCAGATCCGGACAGTGACAGTGGTGGACAGGGGGGGCCTTACTTTACAATGAGGGGAGTTTACTAAAACTGGAGCAGCCAGAATATGGAACAGCTGTGCATAGTAACCAATCAGCTTCTAGCTTTTATTTTCACAGCTTAACTGAACGAGCTGCAGGTAGAAGCCGATTGGTTGCCATGCACAGCTGCTTCCTATTCTGTCTGCTCCAGGTTGGTAAATTCGTCCCCACTGTGTTTTCTTACTTCACAAGGCCAATACACTTTGGTTCTGCTTCCGTATGTCATCAGATTGTCTGTAAAATGACCCCACCCCCTCTATTTTGTATAAGTGACAGGTCCTCTTTGAAGAGGCACTGCTCCCTTGCCCACCCAACGACCACTTTATACTCCCCTCTACAGTTCCATCCCCTGTCACCCAGATATTTCGAGTGTTAGCCAGTATATGTGGAGAAGTTTGAATTGTATTCAACATTTATTGGGCGTTTAATGATCTGTATTGTTCTCATTTCAGGTTTCCATTATGTGAAGACCTCGTCCAGCAATCCTCTGAACTTCTACACCTGGAATATATCGTGGATTATGAGGGAAGTGTTTTCATACATCGGCCCCAGACCCAAACATGGTGAGTGTTCCCGGAATCTTTGTCCTGGTACCCCTGGCTGGTCAGTGGTGATTGGTAGACTGAGTTGTGTTTCAGGTTCCCTTGTGGTCCTTCTCCATGGTGGACACGTGTCGGAGTCTCTCCACAGTTGGGTAAATGTTGGATTTCTCCCACATGAGCTCCTGTTATGTAATTATTACTATGATTTCCTGAACTTATGAGAGGGAGGTCAACAGAAAGAAGGTTTACTATAGCACCAATATTCAGTTCTGCGCTCTTTAGAGGTCATTATTTGTGCCCCAGGTGTCCTAAATATTTATCTGACCCTCCAAAATGGTCGGCCGGTAGCACTCCCCCCTCCCCCACACCGTTGGTTTACACTCACCCCCCGCAGGCGGTTGGTCAGTTGTTCATCCAGCCCCACACTTGCCCCATCTAGGTCTCAGACGTGCAGCGCTCCTACGGGCGACGGGCAGGTTCTTCCATTGCATCTCCTCCTCCTCTGCATCACGGCGGCTTCCGTTGTGCATCTCCTCCCTATTCCTCCTAGGTGTCCAATAGGGTCATCTGTCCTTTCAGCCAATTGGGTCACGGGTCTCAGGACCCGCCTCAGGCTCTAATCACGTGCTTAAAAAAAAAAAAAAACCTGATTGGAATCCATGCGTCCAGTGCCCTCCAAGTAGATTAGGGGGGGGGGGGGGGGGTGGCGCCCGTGCACACCTAATGGACGGACCGCCACTGGTGCATTGCATTAAAGTGGATGTCAACCCACACCACATGAATAAATACTGTTACCAGGATGATAACGTATGTATCTGTACATGGCTTCTAATTCTAATCCTACCTTCCGCAACTCACCCTCATTCCAACATCGAGCCCCACAAAACTCCAGAATCCATGGGAGGATCTATGCTGCGGCGCTCGGTGGGCAGAGCCGGAACGTCACTAGGCTCCCGCCCACATCTCCGCTCCCCTTGTGCTGGCAGCGGCGTGAGTACGAACAGGGGTCAAGTCCTGGGGAAAAAAGTGTGGGAACTCCCACCCAAGATCCACTCGCCCACCAAAAAAAAAATAAAAATGATACGCTCATATGCACGAACGCTTCAAAAGTGGTATTTTTCATCCAATTTTCGTATTGTGTGTATGAAGCTTAACTGTTAAAAAAATCCTCAATAAACAGAAATACGGTAATTCTCTGAATAATCAGCATTCATTCAATTGTGCTTCCATGCAATGTGAACATCATGTTCTGATCTTTATTGGGGAATGTTATTTTGTATATAGAGTGTTTATGTGGTGAGTTTACACTTTTCATTGAACAGATGCAGGGCTGCAACACTCACTCGCTGCTATTCCAACCCTTCACATATTTCCACATAAACTTCCCTCCTGGCATTAAACTTTGCCAGGTATTGTGCTCAGCTTACCACCCCAAACTGATGTTCCTCCCTCAGCTCACCTCTCTCCCTGCATGTCCTGTGAGCAGAATAGCTGTGCTCCTCCTCTGGGTTCTCTCATCATATGGCAGAAGATAGAGGAGGGGGGGATTCAGCGGGACACACAGAGCAATTATGCAGGAGACTGGGGGGGGACACACAGAGCAATTATGAGGAGACAGAAAATCAGGAGAAGCGCATCACGAGAGGTCTGACTAAACACAATCTCTTAGCAGCAGGGACCTGATCTACCCATCAGCTAGCTATGATTGACAGGTAGATTAAAGCGGAAGCGGTCATGGGGCCCCCTACTGGCAATGCCTGAATGGTCAGTCCACCCCTGGTGTGCGTCACTTACTATTGCGAGCTGTGTCGGCAGCTGCTGGTGTAGCACCTGCCACACAGCTTGCATACTTCAAAGTCTTGCAGGACGCGGCTGCTAAAGGGAACTGAGTTCCTGTTGTGGAAAAAGTACAGGAACTCCGTTCCCATGCGTTCCTGCAGGACTTGAGCCCTGAGTACGAACCTCGTGCTTGTTATACTAGAAGTGCGTGCACAGGGGACACAGAGCACGTTCTGGGCAGAAGCAGAGCGTGATCACGCCCCCCCCCCCCCCCCTGTGATTCCTGCGCATGTGCCACACAGGCTGTAGTGGGGAGGAGTATTTAGTATAGCTAGCACAGCTCTGAGAGGCTGAGGGGAGAGAGGGGAGATGTGAAGCTCTGTACACTGGTTCGTGAGATAAGGAAATCACCTGTCACTCCCAGCAAGGGGGAAATATAAGAGGATTGCTCAGAGCTGGATTTACTCTTGTGGGCACTGATGACATGAATACCTCTACTCTACAAGGTGATAATTATAAAAAAAAAAAAAATTCGGGTCTACATCCACTTTAAGTTAGGCAGCCCATTCAAAATTAATGGGTTTTGGAGCACCTCAATGCAAAAAAATGTTGGTCCTGCTGCATTTTTTGCAGTGTTTCACAATACACACTGAAGAAGTTGGAGAAGCTTTGTGTCACATCTCCAACAGATGAACAGACAGACAGAAACAATAGGTGACTCAATTAATAATGGGAATTGACACCTAGGAGGCACACAATGGGGAAATTATACCATGGGAGAAAGACACCTTAGCAAACAGATTATAGCAGGAGACTCCAGCCCAGCTCAGACTATCCGGCACCAGTATATAAGAAGACCCAGGGCTGTCCAAATCTCATTAACAAGCTTTCTTTTCACATTCATCTTCTCACCGAGTTTTAAGTTGGCAGAGACCATCATGGCCTCCTTGACTGTTACGTGTAATAAAATGACATCTTCCTAAATTCTTGTAGAGGCTACCCTGCAGTCCACTCCAAAAGCCCCATGTCCCAGTTGGGTCTGTCACAGGGATGATGAAGCATTAGATTTCCCCTCATTTCATGATGGGTTCTTTGTGCAGGAAGTAAAGGGAAATATCTCCAACTGGGGACACAGACAGCAATGAAAATTAGGTTTATTAGTGTAAGCAGTGGTGGTCAAATCTTTTAGGTCTGAATCCTATTGAGGAGATTTATTCTTGTTTCCTGTGACATTGACTGGAGTCTCCAGGACAGGAAGTGAGGGTCAAATCTCCCCACTAAGGACAGCTTACTTCGATATGAGTTTTGTCCCTTCTGTGCTCCATCCGAAAACTACATCTGTTTTTTTAAATATTTTATTAAAATATTTTTCTTTTTGACAATGCGTTGCTCTGTATTAATTTATATAATTATAATCTATAAAATTACATACAGGGCTACCATCAGGGGCCCATACACATGAAGGGGGCCGGCTTTCCTGAGGGTCCTGGGCATCCAGGCCCAAACCAATGTGACAGTTATTGCTGCTGTAGTAACTAGCAATTGCTAAAGCAGGGTGGCCGCAGAGTAAGCTGATGCAGTCGAAGGGCTGTCTCTTTGCTGGATTGGGCTGTCTTTTTCCTGGATTGGGATGTCTCTTTGCTGAATATATGGGGATGTCTCTTTGCTGAATATATGGGGATGTCTCTTTGCTGAATATATGGGGATGTCTCTGCTTAATTGGGATGTCTCTTTCCTGGATGGGGCTGTCTCTTTGCTGAATATTTGGGGCTGTCTCTTTTGTCTAGATGGGGATGTCTCTTTGCTGAATATATGGGGTTGCCTGTTTGTTGGATTGGGATGTCTCTTTGCTGGATTGGGCACTACGTCGCTTTAACTGACAATTGCGCGGTCATGCGACACTGTACCCAAACAAACTTGACATCCTTTTTTTTTACCACAAATAGAGCTTTCTTTTGGTGGTATTTGATAACCTCTGCGGTTTTTATTTTTTTTTGCTATAAACAAAAAAAGACAGAAGATTTTTGAAAAAAATAAAAAACAATAATTTTTACTGTCTGCTATAATACATATCCAAAAGAAATATATAAAAAAAAAATGAATTTATTCATCAGTTTAGACATATTCTTCTACATATTTTTGGTAAAAAAAAAAAACAATAAACGTATATTGATTGGTTTGCGCAAAAGTTATAGCGTCTACAAAATAGGGGATAGATTTATGGCATTTTTTATTACATTTTCAAATTTCAAAATTTTTTAATTTTCTAATTTATGAAATCTCGAATATTCTAATTTCCTAATTTAGAATTTTTCTAATTTCTAAAATTTCGAATTTCCGAATTTTTTAACTACTTCCCGACCGGCGCACACAGATATACGTCGGCAGAATGGCACGTACAGGCAGGAGGGCGTATATATAAGTCCCTCCTTAATGCCTGTCGTGCCATCGGGAGCGCGCCGGGAGCGGCGCGCTCCCGCGCCGGTCAGGACCCCCGTGAGGCCGGTCGCGGGTCCCGCGGACTCGATCGCCGCGGGGACCCCCGCGATCGTCTCACGGGAAGGCAGAACGGAGAGATGCGGAAGTACACAGCATCTCCCCGTTCTGCCTAGCAACTAGTGACGCCGATCTCTGCTCCCTGTGATTGGAGCAGAGATCAGCATTCACTAGCTGACAGCCCCCCCCCACAGTAAGAAACACACCCCTAGGCATACTTAACCCCTACACTGCCCCCTTGTGGTTAACCCCTTCACTGCCAGTGTCATTTCTACAGGAATCAATGCATTTAAATAGCATTGATTGCTGTATAAATGACAATGGTGTCAAAAATGTCCGATGTGTCCGCCATAATGTCACAGTCACAAAAAAAATCGCTGATCGCCGCCATTACTAATAAAAATAAATTATTAATAAAAAAAATGCTATAAAACTATCCCCTATTTTGTAAACGCTATAACTTCTGCGCAAACCAATCAATAAACGCTTATTGCGATTTTTTTTACCAAAAATATGTAGAAGAATACGTATCGGCCTAAACTGAGGAAAAAAACGTTTTTTTTATATATTTTTGGGGGATATTTATTATAGCAAAAAATAAAAAATAATGCTTTTTTTTTCAAAATTGTCGCTCTTTTTTGTTTATAGCGCAAAAAATAAAAACTGCAGGGGCGGTCAAATACCACCAAAAGAAAGCTCTATTTGTGGGAAAAAAGGATGTCAATTTTGTTTGGGAGCCTCGTCGCACGACCGCGCAATTGTCAGTTAAAGCGACGCAGTGCCGAATCGCAAAAAGGGGCCTGGTCCTTTGGCTGCAAATTGGTCCGGGGCTGAAAGTAGTTAATTTTCTAATTTATGAAATTTCGAATATTCGAATTTCCTAATTTAGAATTTTTGATATTCTGAATTCGAAATTTCGGAAATTTGGAAATTCGAAATTCAAAAATTTGGAAATTCGGTAATTTGTTAATTGAAAAATTCGGAAATTCCGAAATTTCGAAATTAACGAATTTGTCAAAAATTTTTTTAACTAATTTGTAACTAAACGTCTAATATATTCCTATTTGCAGTTTGCATTTTATACAATAATGTGATCAGGCTCACCCCGAGCTTGTGTGCTATATAACTTCTGTGTGAGTTTTCAATAAAGGTGAGTTCCAGTTTGCACCTCAGCTAGTGTCGTCTAGTACCTTGGGTGCAATATTCAGCTATAATACCCGGTTCCTGGTTCCAGACTGGAGGAAGCTAGATCTTGACGGAAGCACCCAAGCTGGGTGCTGGACGGTTCCGTCACAGTCCTAGTAAAATAAGAGGAAGGCCTGAGGTCTCTACTTTAATTTCTGCCCTGAAGTTCAGCCAAAAGGACAAGGATATTCCGATAGAATGAAGTAAAAAAAAGACGGCACAGGAAAGGTGATGAGAAAAAGATGAAATCGTGTTTTATGGGGAATGTAGTTTTATTTTTAAGACTTTTGGCAACGAGAAGCAACGAGGACTAAGAAGGCTGAAAACACTGTGAGTGCGATGCCAAGGGCTATAAATGCAAGAACTCCAGGGGGGGGGTGGCGAGCAGATGATCTCATTCATTGCTGGTTCCTCCAGTCTGTGGGGGTCACCCAATCCCGAGGACACCCCCCCCCCCTTACCTGCTCTGCTCCTAGAAAGGCCACTCTAGTGATGGAGGTGGAAATCCTTGATTTACAGATCACAGAGTAAAGCCATTATAGTAGTACTAAAGGCTAAGGGGTCTGTTAATAAAAATTTGCTGAGCATTCACACAGTCACCATGAATAATCCCTGTATTGTGTCTAATTTCTTTATTTCCTATAAATGTCAGCTCAATCTATTGGTCATAATGCAGTATTTCCTTGATTGAGGCATTTCAGGAAAATACCACACTATGGCCACTTGTCAGAAACCATGAAGTCAGACAGAGACAGAAGTACACTTAAATCACACCCAACTGTGCAATTCGTTTCGTTTTTTTTTCGTTCATTCATTATCGTACGAATGAACAAACGATTCGGTAAAAATTTTAACGAATAACGAATCGTTTGAATCGAACGAATCCGAAAAAAACTAATTAGAAACAACGATTCTACGAAAGAAGAAAATCCGAAAAACGAAAACATTTTTTTTTTCGATTCGGAATTTTCCGTGTCTCTTACAATGACGCTGCTTAACGTGCTTCGAATGGATTGAACGAAAAAATTCGTAACTTTTTTTTTCGATTCGTAATTTTCCGTGTCTCTTAAAATGTAATAATAGCATACACATTACATAACATTATGAATTATGCTCCGATTACGAATCTCCGAATGTTACGAATGTACGAATAAATACGAATGCGTCCGAATTTCGAATAAACGAATAAACGGAAAAACGAATCAACGAAAAAATAACTCTAGCGAAAATACGAATCGTTATGAATACGAACACCAACGACTTACGAATTTACGAATCGTTACGAATATGAACACCGACGACGTACGAATTTACGAATCGTTATGAATCAACGAAAACGAAAAAAACGAAACGAAAATAAACACATTTTTTTGTTGTGCACATGTCTAGTGAAAACATAGCCAAAGTTCAGTAACCGGAACGGATAGTCAGCCAAGCTAGAAGTCAGGGATCAATGTAGTGGAACAGCAAGCAGGATCTGGAGCCAGAAGGGATGTCAGCAAAGCAAGTCTTGAACAGGATCACAGGAGATAGTCTCTGTGATGTTGACCAAGGTGAAGGCAGAGCTCCTCTGGGCTGAACGGCTTAAGTAGGCAGGACTGACGAGCAGGATATCATCAACAGCTGAGTAACTGTGGAGAGACATGGGAGCTGGCAATTATCGGACAGCTGAGCGGCCAGCTCTGAGAAGGAAGGGCAGAGCCCAAACCTGACACCACTAGATGGAGCTGATGATCATAGGAAATACAGAGATTGTTCATGACAGCTGTGCAATTGCTTAACTGCGATTGCTTAACCGCTTCCGGACCAGCTGCTGCAGTTTTGGCTTGCAGGGTCCGGATGGCAGGCGCGCGCATGCCCGTTACAAAACGCAAAAATACGTGTGACATAAAAAAGTGCACATGCGCAATTTTAAAGCATGACATGTTAGGTATCTATTTACTTGGCACAAAATCATCTTTCATATTAAAAAAAATAAATAAATTGATGTATTTATTATATTTTTTGTTTTATTTTAAATACATTAAAGTGTATTTTTTCCCAAAAAAGTTGCGCTTTAAAAACTGCTGCGTAAAAACCATGTGGCATAGAAAAAACGTTGCACGCAATTTTAAAGCATGGCATGTTAGATATCTATTTACTCGGCATAACATCATCTTTTATATTATACAAAAAAAAAAAAAAATTGAGGTGTATATATTATGTTTTGTTTTTTTTACATTCATAAAAGTGTATTTTTTCCCAAAAAGTTGCGTTTTAAAAACCGCTGCGCAAAAACCACGTGACATAAAAATGCGTGCACGCGCAATTTTAAAGAATAACATCTTAGGTATCTATTTACTCGGCGTAACAACATCTTTCATATTGTACAAAAAAAAAAAAAAGAGGTATTTATAATGTCTTTTGTTTTTTTTTTTTAAATACATTAAAGTGTATTTATTCCCAAAAAATTGCGTTTGAAAAACAGCTGCGCAAAAACCGTGTGACATAAAAAAGCGTGCGCATGCAATTTTAAAGCATGACATGTTAGGTATCTATTTACTTGGCGCAAAATCATCTTTCATATTAAAAAAAATAAAAATCGAGGTATTTATTATGTTTTTTGTTTTATTTTAAATACATTAAAGTGTATTTTTTTCCCCCAAAAATTGCGTTTTAAAAACAGCTGCGCAAAAACCGTGTGACATAAAAAAAACGTGCAATTTTAAAGCATGACATGTTAGGCATCTATTTACTCGGTGTAACATCATCTTTGATACTATACAAAAATTGCGTTTAAAAAATGGCTGCACAAAAACTGTGTAACAAAAAAAAACTTCTATAACTGCCATTTTATTCTCTATGGTCTCTGCTAAAAAAAAAATATATATATATATAGATAGATAGATATATATATATATATATATATATATATATAATTTTTGGGGGTTCTAACTAGTAATTGTCTATCAACAGATACTGATTTAATTTAAACTTGTAAACAACAAAGGTCAGTAAAAGTCCTATCACTTTAAGTGGTTAAAATTCTATTTTCGGCATGAAGTGAAATTACCTTTTTGAGGAAGCGTGTAAACAATTCCTTTTTATAGGCGTGTTCCCGGTCTAATTTCTCGCCATTAAACAGATCTAATGGCCTTATTACAGTGAGATGAGAGAACATTCTACGAGCCCATAAATTGCGGCGATACCTGGGAGCATAAGTGGCGCCATCTATAAACCGGAGCGGCGCCTGGCCATACACCGCGCTCATTTATAACGCACTTTACTGGGGCGGAAATGAAGACATAACGTGTTATCTCGCTAACGTCGCGTTTCGCTCATGCCGGTACATTTCCATAATAATGAGCTCCCCCCCCCTCCCCCTCCCCTGTTCATTATGGCTGACAAACTTTGCCTCCATATTGGAGTTTTTAAATCAAACATTTTTATCTGCCGCGGGGAGCGGGGGTTATCAAAATACGCTATAAAAACGAGTGGATTTAATTTTCGCCTGGCTGGGAGGCGATGACTTCCAGACGTGATGAATACAACGCCGTAATGGCAAAAAAAAAACGAAATAGCAATAGCGAGCTGCTGGCTCCGTGTCATGGAGAAATAAGTACGGCGTGCCTGGAAGGAGCGCCCAAGACTTCCGCCCGGCGCTCTCATTTAATGGAATGACAATTCCGACACCGAGATCCGCCAGACTTCATTATGACGGAGCGCTGAAACTCAAAATTAGAATTTTTAATGGGACTTTGTGTAACGTCGGGGAAAATTAAAATTGGATTCTATTAATTGCCCCCCCAGTTTTTAATCTGCTCACTCACTGGTGAGGTTCTATTGTTGCTGGTGGCTGGTCTACTGTTGCTCTGGGAGTCTTATGTTGTTGGGGGTGATTTATGGTTAATGGTTGGGGATCTATTGTTTATGGAGGGGAAATTGTTGCTGGGAGGGTGTCTATTGTTGCTGGTGGGTTTATTGTTGTAGGGGAGAATCTGTTGTTGCTGGGTAGGATCCCTTTGGACTGAGCGATGCCCCAGTATGTTCCAAGGCTTGATGGAGAGATGTTTGGGAGATTTCAACTTCGAGACTGCGTTTGTCTACCTGGACGATATCATCATTTTCTCCAAAACATTCAAGGACCACGTCCAACATCTGCACCGAGTGTTGGTGAAGAAACACTAAAAGTGAAAGAGTCATTGAGAGGTGACTCCGCTGCAACCTTGCGCGACTCTTCCTCTTGAGAGGTGAATGTTCCACCAAACCAGCCAAAGATAGAGAGGAGCAAGTCTCCGTGGATGTTCCACCACTACAAGAAGTCCCTGACGAATTGTATCTGCCCCCTCTCCTGATAGAACCTCCGGCTCCCACAGATTCAGAAGAATGAGGCCACAGCACAGTGCCTGTGGACAGTCCAGAAGCCTCTGTAGGCCCTGCTAACGGACTAGACTCTTCAGAGGATTCAACCTTGGCTGTCCCTGTCATCCCACAACCACCTGAGGTTACGGAGTCACAGACAGAAGATGTCTACCTAAACAGTGATCCCACAGAGTTGTGGGGAGTTGTGTTGGTGGGGGAGATCTACTGTGGCTGGTGAGGTTCTATTGTTGCTGGTGTTTGGTCTACTGTTGCTCTGGGAGTCCTATGTTGTTGGGGGTGATTTATGGTTAATGGTTTGGGATCTATTGTTTCTGTGGGGGAAATTGTTACTGGGAGGGTGTCTAATGTTGCTGGTGGGTTTATTCTTGTAGGGGAGGGTCTATTGTTGCTGGTTAGGATCCCTTTGGGCAATTAAGCAATGCCCCAGTAGGTTCCAAAGCTTGATGGAAAGACGTTTGGGAGATCTCAACTTTGAGACTGTGTTTGTCTACCTGGACGATATCATAATTTTCTCCAAAACTTTCAAGGACCAATGTCCGACATCTGGACCGGGTGTTGGTGAAGAACACTAAAAGCGAAAGAGATAGTAAGCTGTATTCCCAAGCGGGAGCGCACCCCCTATTGGGTAGAGAAGCAGCCCTTCCCTCCAACTCCAGTGTATGACTCTGCTGCAACCTTTCGCGAGTCTTCCTCTTGAGAGGTGAATGTTCCACCAAACCAGCCAAAGATAGAGAGGAGCAAGACTCCGTGGATGTTCCACCACTACAAGAAGTGCCAGACGAATTGTATCTGCCCCCTCTCCTGATAGAACCTCTGGCTCCCACAGATGCGGAAGAATGAAGATCGAGCAAGACTCCGTGGATGTTCCACCACTACAAGAAGTCCACGATGAATGCTATCTGCCCCCTCTCCAGATAGAACCTCTGGCTCCCATGGATTCGGAAGAATGAAGATAGAGAGGAGCAAGACTCCGTGGATGTTCCACCAGTACAAGAAGTCCCCGATGAATGGTATCTGCCCCCTCTCCTGATAGAACCTCCGGCTTCCACAGATTCGGAAGAATGAAGATAGAGAGGAGCAAGACTCCGTGGATGTTCCACCAGTACAAGAAGTCCCCGATGAATGGTATCTGCCCCCTCTCCTGATAGAACCTCCGGCTTCCACAGATTCGGAAGAATGAAGATAGAGAGGAGCAAGACTCCGTGGATGTTCCACCAGTACAAGAAGTCCACGATGAATGGCATCTGCCCCCTCTCCTGATAGAACCTCCGGCTCCCATGGATTCAGAAGAATGAAGATAGAGAGGAGCAAGACTCCGTGGATGTTCCACCAGTACAAGAAGTCCACGATGAATGGTATCTGCCCCCTCTCCTGATAGAACCTCCGGCTCTCATGAATTCGGAAGAATGAAGATAGAGAGGAGCAAGACTCCGTGGATGTTCCACCAGTACAAGAAGTCCACGATGAATGGTATCTGCCCCCTCTCCTGATAGAACCTCCGGCTCCCACAGATTCGGAAAAATGAAGATAGAGCAAGACTCCGTGGATGTTCCACCACTACAAGAAGTCCACGATGAATGCTATCTGCCCCCTCTCCTGATAGAACCTCCGGCTCCCACAGATTCAGAAGAATGAGGCCACAGCACAGTGCCTGTGGACAGTCCAGAAGTCTCTGCAGGCCCTGCTAATGGTCTAGACTCTTCCGAGGGTTCAATCTCGGCTGTCCCTGTCAACCCACAACCACCTGAGGTTTCGGAGTCACAGATAGAATATGTCTACCTAAACAGTGATCCCACAGAGGACAGTGAGGTTTGCCTCCCAATGCGGTCCAACCACGGACTAGTGCCTGCAAAGTACTCTGCTTATGTTGTTTGAGATGCTGTTGCCAGTGCCTTAACCATGTTTATTGCAGTTTTCATGTTGTTCTATACTGTGTTGAGATGACAAGGACGGAGATGGGGGAGTGTAGGCAAGTGCAGTCTATTTTCTCCACTGCAGGTGGCGGTCATCCGCAGAGGAGGAGGAAGGTGAGGGGGAGGAAGTCGAGGGGAACCTCGTTCCCACAGAGAGGCAGCTATCCGATTGGATGCGGGCACCCTATGTGACTTTGGTGGCCATCTTGCATCAGGCAGAGTCTATTTAACACCCTGGCTCCCAGGTTTGGCACACATTATTTGCGAGTGGCAGCGTAGGGACAGGTTATCTCTCTGTCAGGGACAGTGTTTAGCATCAGGCTAAGGTTTCGTAGGAGTAGGGAAAGTGCAGGGACACACCAGCTTTCCTAGAAGCCTCCCCATTTAGGTACGGACCAAGCAAGCCGGATTCTGCTTCTCAAGACCGAGGCTGTTGGCACCTCTGAGTCTTCAATCTAGTGTTTCATCACTGTTAGAACTTGTGAGTGTTGCCGGTAGGGTTGCCTTCCCGGTTGGTCTGTTGTGTAGTGTTGGACCTCTGTTACAATATATTCCTATTGCTGCACTTAGGCTCCATGTGTTTTCTGCCCGCCGCCCTGAACCTGCCCACAAACAAGCTGCGACAGTCCAGGAATGACAAATCAGATGTCTCCGTTATAACCAGCCTCATAACCCCGGACTGCCGCTGTAGATATATAAGGAGAGCGATTCCCCGTGTCATCCGGGGATGTTGCGATTAACATGGGATATGGCCCACTTAGAGCCGACACGTTCCCGCTATCTCTTCCCTGGTGGGATCTCCAAACGATGAAATATAGAACACTGAAAGTAACGAATTAAAAATAGTAAAAAGATAACAAAAAAAGCGTTGGCAAGGTATATGGAGGGTGGCGTTTCCACATTATTACGAGGCTCTCGGGAGGGCATCAGATGGCTCAGTAATAGAGACAAACGGCTTTATATAAGATAAACATATAATCGTGTGAAGTCTGAACCGCCGATTAATTCCAGGTACCTGAACATCTGCATGGATCACGCCACGTTAACTATAAAGGGGGATGGGGGGGGACATATTTTATATATGAGAGACCTCACGTATAGGGGGGATGGAGGGACATACACTATATTGCCAAAAGTATTGGGACGCCTGCCTTTACACGCACATGAACTTTAATGACATCCCAGTCTTAGTCCGGAGGGTTCAATATTGAGTTGGCCCGCCCTTTGCAGCTATAACAGCTTCAACTCTTCTGGGGAGGCTGTCCCTCAAGGTTTAGGAGTGTGTCTATGGGAATGTTTGACCATTCTTCCAAAAGCGCATTCGTGAGGTCGGGCATTGATGTTGAACGAGAAGGCCTGACTCGCAGTCTCCACTCTAATTCATCCCAAAGGTGTTCTATCGGGTTGAGGGAAGGCCAGTCAAGTTCCTCCACCTCTAACTCGCTCATCCATGTCTTTATGGACCTTGCTTTGTGTGCTGGTCCAAGTCATTTGGTCGAGGGGGGGTTATAGTGGGGGGTTGTTTTTCAGGGTTGGGCTTGGCACCTTAGCTAGGGTTGCCACCTGTCCGGGATTTACCTGGACAGTTTGGGTTTTGAATCATGTGTTCGGGTTTCGGTCCACCTGAAACCCGGGTACAATTTTCAGACAAGAATGTGGTTCAGAACAGGGCCCCATAGGAGGGTGAGGGGGGCACTATGCATGCCACATTACTATTCTCTTTGGAGCGCCCTAAGGTGTCCCGGGTCTGTTACAATCCTATAGTGTATGCTAAAAAAAAATATTTTTGCTGTGCGCCACTAAAGTGTTCGGGTTTAGCTTGAAGAAAAAGTGGCAACCCTACCCTTAGCTCCAGTGAAGAGAACTCTTAAGACGTCAGCCTACCAAGACATTTTGGACAATTTTATGCTCCCAACTTTGTGGGAACAGTTTGGGGACGGCCCCTTCCAGGGTTGTCGGGAAGAGGCCCTTGACCTCATCAACATGGGGACAAGGTGCTTTGGGGTGGGGGCACGTGGCCTGGCACGGTTCAGGAGGGGGGGGGGCGCTCGCTCGTCCCCACTCCCTTTCCTGATCGGCCGGGCTGCATGCTCGGATAAGGGTCTGGTATCGACTTTGAGAGGACCCCCCCCGCCGTTTTTTCGGCGTAGGAGTTTCCCTTTAAATCCATACCAGGCGACGGGGCTAGCAAAGTGTCAATCTCGCCGAAGGAGTCAGCGACATTGACTTCCTTCGCTAGTCCCGTCTACCTGGAGTCACGTTCAAAATGAACGGAGTTTACTCCGTGTGTGGGCAAGTCCGTTCATTTGAAAAGTCCGGCAGACTAGCAAACAGACGAGCGGATTGTCAATTTTGAGTCAAGACTTCTTTCTAAGTCCGCCGGACTTTTGGGAAGAAAAAGTCTGCCGGAGCCCACACACGGGCGAATTGTCCGGCGGACCCTGGTCCGCCGGAACAAGTCCGCCAGGTAGACCGATCGTGTGTACGCGGCATTAGAGAGGAGACTGCGAGCCTTCTGGAAGAATGGTCAAACTTTCCCATAGACACCCTCCTAAACCTTGTGGGCGGCCTTCCCAGAAGAGGTGACGCTGTTATAGCTGCAAAGGGCGGGGCCAACTCAATATTGAACCCTAAGGCCCCTTTCACACTGAGGCGCTTTGCAGGCGCTAAAGTTCTAAAAATAGTGCCTGCAAAGCGCCTTCAAACAGCCGCTGCTGTCTCTCCAGTGTGAAAGCCCGAGGGCTTTTACACTGGAGCGGTGCTCTTGCAGGACGCTGAAAAATGTCTTTGGAGCGCCCCCTCCCATCGAAAACAATGGGGCAGCGCTCCAAACCCGCCTGCAAAGCACCGCTGTAGCGGTGCTTTGCGAGCGGTTTTAACCCTTTTTCGGCCGCTAGCGGGGGGTAAAGCACAGCTAAATATAGCGCCGCTTTACCGCCAGCGCGCCCAGTGCCTCAGTGTGAAAGTAGCCTTCGGACTAATGCCCTGTACACACGGTCGGATTTTCCGACGGAAAATGTCCTATCGGACAATGTTGTCGGAAATTCCAACCGTGTGTAGGCTCCATCGGACTTTTCCCGTCGGATTTTCTGACGGACAAAGTTTTATCTCCTGCTCTCAAATTTTCCGACAACAAAGTCCTATCGGACTTTTTCCGATCGTGTGTAGCGAATTCCGACGGACAAAGTGCCACGCATGCTCAGATCACATTACAAGACCAAAGCTATTGGCTACTAGCCTCTACGTAGTCCCGTCATACGCAACGAACGTCACCACGTTCAGAATGATCGGATTTTCCGACAACTTTGTCCGACCGTGTGTATGCAACACCAGTGTCGGACAAAATCCGTCTGAAAAAATCTGATGGATTTTGTGTTCGGATTTTCCGACCGTGTGTACGGACGGGGCTTAAGATGGGGATGCCATTAAAGTACATGTGCGTGTAAAGGAAGGTGTCCCAATACTTTTGGCAATACAGTGTATATTATTAACATGTTGATGAGAGGGGGAGGGGGGAAGCCAAGGAAGACAAACTATAAGCAGATAAAACGTCATATTTATTCTGGTCTCGCCGCTTTGCACGGATTCTTGGGAAGAATAGAAAGTTTAGTTCGGTTCTTTTTTCCTAACAACCATTATCTGGTAATGAAGAACTTTCCCCGATTGCTGAGTTAGACAGTCTTCAGCCTATTATCGCTAAATTCATTAGATTGTCAATATAATTAAAGGCGAACCTCGGCCGGGCCTAATAGCACCCGACAGATATGAATCATTAATCGGCCTATTAATGGGCTGGTTTTTATTTAGAAAGTGCCGTGATTTCAGGCGCCGCTGATTGCTGATGAATATGGGGGTTAAAAGCTTGCAGATATAATTAAGAAAGAGCCATTTAGAGATAATGGATTTCCATCCCTGGTTCCTCTGTGACACGCTCAGTCCGGTGACCTTCTGATGGCACAACGCCGCCTACAGCGCTCTTCAATGTAAAGTTTACTAAACAAAATCCTTCCATCCATTCCAGTAAAGTAGAGTTAACCAAATCGCTAAAATCTCACATAAGATTTAACATGTTGATGCCATTCCAAATGTTTTATAAATAAATGTGTATTCTAGGAGGGCAGAGCCTCCCGAGTGGACAAAGACGCACGGGCCATCAGCACTAGACATGTGCACAACAAAAAAATTAGTTTATTTTCGTTTCGTTTTTTTTTTTTTTTCGTTTCCGAAAAAAATTTCGTTTATTTTCGTTTCGTTTTTTTCGTTTCCGAAAAAAATTCGTTTATTTTCGTTTCGTTTTTTTCGTTTCCGTTGATTCGTAACGATTCGTACATTCGTAAGTCGTCGGTGTTCGTATTCGTAACGATTCGTACATTCGTAAGTCGTCGGTGTTCGTATTCGTAACGATTCGTACATTCGTAAGAGTTTTTTTTTCGTTGATTCGTTTTTTCGTTAGTTTAATTTTCGGACGCATTCGTATTTATTCGTACATTCGTAACATTCGTAGATTCGTAATCGGAGCATAATTCATAATTTTATGTAATGTGTATGCTATTATTACATTTTAATAATTTACGAATCGAAAAAAAAAAGTTACGAATCGAAAAAAAAAAGTTACGAATCGAAAAAAAAGTTACGAATGTACGAATTTTTTTGTTCAATCCATTCGAAGCACGTTAAGCAGCGCCATTGTAAGAGACACGGAAAATTACGAATCGAACAAAAAAAAAAAAAGTTACGAATCGAAAAAAAAAAGTTACGAATCGAAAAAAAAGTTACGAATGTACGAATTTTTTTGTTCAATCCATTCGAAGCACCATTGTAAGGGACACGGAAAATGACCAATTCAACAAAAAAAAAAAAGTTACGAATGTACGAATTTTTTCGTTCGTTTTCGTTTTTCGGATTTTCTTCATTAGTACATTCGTTGTTTCTAATTAGTTTTTTTCGGATTTTCGTTGTTTTTCGGATTCGTTCGATTCGAATGATTCGTTATTACGATTCATACGATTCGAACGATTCGTTATTCGGATTAGTACGATTCGAACGATTCGTACAAACGAACGAAAATAAAAAAAAAAAACGAAAAAAAACAAAACGAATTGCACATGTCTAATCAGCACTAGGGAGGAGCCAAACTGCCCAGGGTTCAGATTGAGCGTTGTTCAGTGAACTCCAAAGACATTCTGATGCCAAAAAGACCAGGAAAAGGGTGGAATGAGTATGTATCCCCCACCCAAACCATACTAGGGCACATGCCCTCAACATGGGGGGATACACTGGCAAAGCATGCTTTCCCTATCTTGATGAGGACTAGGGCCTCTTCCCCACAACCCTGGCTGGTGGTTGTGGGGGTCTGCGGGCGGGGGGGCTTATCGGAATCTGAAGGCCCCCTTAAATTATAAGAGGGCCTCCCGGTACCCCCCCAATTAATGAGTATATGTTCCTACGCATGCAGAAAAAAATAACAGTGCATACAACCTTCGTCTGAAGGTGTTCAGTAGACATGCGCACAATAGAAAAATTTGTTTATTTTCGTTTTGTTTCTTTCGTTTCCGTTGATTCGTAACGATTCGTAAATTCGTAAGTCGTCGGTGTTCGTATTCGTAACGATTCGTATTTTCGTAAGAGTTATTTTTTCGTTGATTAGTTTTTTCGTTTATTCGAAATTCGGACGCATTTGTATTTTCGTAGATTTAGTTACATTCGTACTTTCGTTAGATTGATTTATTCGTACTTTCGTAACATTGTTTTCGTAGATTCGTAATCGGAGCATAATTCATAATGTTATGTAATGTGTATGCTATTATTACATTGTAAGAGACACGGAAAATTACCAATCGAAAAAAAAAAGTTACGAATGTACGAATTTTTTCGTTCAATCCATTCGAAGCACGTTAAGCAGCGCCATTGTAAGAGACACGGAAAATTACCAATTCAACAAAAAAAAAAAGTTACGAATGTACGAATTTTTTCGTTCATTTTGATTTTCGTTGTTCCTGTTTTCGTTTTTCGGATTTTCTTCTTTCGTAGTTTCGTTGTTTCTAATTTGGTTATTTGGGATTTTCGTTGTTTTTTGTATTCGTTCGATTCGAACATTCGTTAAAATTCTTAGCGAATCGTTCGTTCATTCGTACGATAACGAATGAACGAATATAACGAATTTTAACGAAAAAAACTAAAAAAACAAACGAAACAAATTGCACATGTCTAGTGTTCAGTGGTCTTTTATGGAGCTGGCTTTGTACACAGGGGACAGTCATGCTGGGACAGAAAAGGGTCTTCACCAAACTGTTACCACAAGGATGGAAGAGCCCAGTGGTCTACATTGTCTTTGTATGATGGAATATTAAAGAGGAAATAAAAGGCAATATTTTTTTTTTTTTTAAAAAGGAACCTGCAAGGCAAAGGCATAATGAGCTAGTATGCATAGAGATACCTCCCTCTGAGCCATCATGTTGTACATTGTACCCCTACCCATTCACCGAAAAAAAGTGTCAAAAAGTAATAACCACAGGAAACAGTTTTTGACAAGTCCTTTATTAAAAAAATAAAAAAAATAAAATAGTGTCCCTCTATGTAATCCATTGTCAATTTACACCACTCAACAGACCCGAAAAATAGAAACAAAAAAGCCCGCTGTCATCTCTTGGGAGGCCTCCGGCCATCTGCCTCCTCTCTGCTTTGACAGCTCTTATATAGGCAAGGGGCAGGGCCACCCGGCTACGTCACCCGGTGACACCGCCCCCTTCTGATGTCACGTGACATCACTTAATGTCATAAGGGGCGGTGCCTCCGGGGGATGTAGGCAGTCAGCCGGTGGCCTCCCAGGAGGCGGGGCGTTGTTGTTTTTTCTTCTATTTTTCAGGTCTGGCGGTTGTCGTGATGGACGATGGATTACATTGAGGGACACTTTTTTCTTCTAAAAAAGGACTTGTCAAAAACAGTTTCCTGTGTTTTTTACTTTTTAAAATTTTTGTTGGTGAATGGGTAGAGAATGGGATACGATATAACCGATACACATTGGGGGGGCGATATCTGGGGCCCCCTTGGTAAAGGGGGCTTCTAGATTCCAATAAGTTTAAATGACATTTTTTTCCTTTAGAAATGTCTTTATTGCTGTAGCATGTTCTATACATCGTACAGATGTGCCGCTTTACAGGCAGACTAAGGGGACCCCCCACACACGATATTTAAAGGAATTTTTCATTTTTTTTGCACGTTTGCCAGAAATTTTTCCCTGTTCAAGATGTTTTGGTGCGAACCGAACAGGGTGGTGTTTGGCCCATCCTTAGTCTCCAGTGAAGGATCCTGTTAATACTATAGAATACAAAGACATTGCTCCATAGAGACAAGGGCCGACCAGTATGGACCAAATCCATATTGACATGGTTTGACCAGAGTGGGCCAGCTCCATAAAGACATGGATTGAGCAATTTGGACCTGATCCATATAGACATGGTTTGACCAGAGTGGACCAGCTCCATAAAGACATGGGTTGAGCAATTTGGACCTGATCCATATAGACATGGTTTGACCAGAGTGGGCCAGCTCCATAAAGACATGGGTTGAGCAATTTGGACCTGATCCATATAGACATGGGTTGACCAGAGTGGGCCAGCTCCATAAAGTCATGGTTTGAGCAATTTGGACCTGATCCATATAGACATGGGTTGACCAGAGTGGGCCAGCTCCATAAAGACATGGGTTGAGCAATTTGGACCTGATCCATATAGACATGGGTTGACCGGAGTAGGCCAGCTCCATAAAGACATGGGTTGAGCAATTTGGACCTGATCCATATAGACATGGGTTGACCAGAGTGGGCCAGCTCCATAAAGACATGGGTTGAGCAATTTGGACCTGATCCATATAGACATGGGTTGACCAGAGTGGGCCAGCTCCATAAAGACATGGGTTGAGCAATTTGGACCTGATCCATATAGACATGGTTTGACCAGAGTGGGCCAGCTCCATAAGACATGGGTTGAGCAATTTGGACCTGATCCATTTAGACATGGTTTGACCAGAGTGGGCCAGCTCCATAAAGACATGGCTTGAGCAATTTGGACCTGATCCATATAGACATGGTTTGACCAGAGTGGGCCAGCTCCATAAAGACATGGGTTGAGCAATTTGGACCTGATCCATATAGACATGGTTTGACCAGAGTGGGCCAGCTCCATAAAGACATGGGTTGAGCAATTTGGACCTGATCCATATAGACATGGGTTGACCGGAGTAGGCCAGCTCCATAAAAGACATGGGTTGAGCAATTTGGACCTGATCCATATAGACATGGGTTGACCAGAGTGGGCCAGCTCCATAAAGACATGGGTTGATCAGTTTGGGCCAGTTTGGTGTAGAGAAACCCAAGGTTCCTGCACAGAGCCCTGACCTCAATCCTCCTGAACACCTATGGGATTAATTATCTAGGTCTTCTCATCCAACATTCGTACCTGACCTCACAAATGCTCTTTTGGCTGAATGGTCACAGATTCCCATAGTTTTACATTTTTTTTTTGCTGAGCTGCACCTTTAAGATGCCAGTATTCCGAACATTACAATTTAGCTGAGCTTCATTTACGTCCCCATGGAGATGAATACCAGTTTTGTTGAACTTCAGCATTTTAAACAAATTGCACATTTTGTAATTCTTTTTTTTTTTTTTTTAGCTTATCGTTTAGCTGAGCGCCATATGGACTCCAACGCTAAAATTGTTCTCAATATTTGTGTTTTTCAGATTTTGATTGCAGTTTTGAATCACACTGCAGTATGGAATATTCTTCTGCCCAAAATAACAACACATGGAGAGTCACCAGCGCGGAGGAGTTACAGAGACACGGCGCTGAGAACGGCCCCAAAGAAGACTATTCTGAAAACTCATCAACAGGTAGGACATCCATTCTGATGGGAAGGTGACCATTTATGAGGGCTCTACTGAACGTAATGCAAAACTGGCCATCATTTATTTTATTTTTTTATTAAAGTGGAAGTCCAGTAAAATGCTTACTTTACATAAACCTGCTCCGAGTCACACCTATGCTGGGGGCACTTCAGTCCGGGCGCCCGCTTCAGTGTAGAGGAGGGGCAGCCAACAATGGATTCCTCATAGTAAGCCTATTGGTGATGCCACTGCCCAGGGGCTCTGTACCTATTGTCGGCGATCGCTCAACTTTACCGATGCTGACCATTGGAGAGATCATGTGACCGGACCAGAGTGCCCTCCAGGGCCGTCTTTAATATTGATTGGACCCTGGGCAAACATTTTCTTGCCCCCCCCCCCCCCCCCCCCCCCCCCCCCCCCCCATGCAATTTTACTCTCCACCTGCTCTGAGACATACAAGAAATAGCAGCAAGACTTAAAATCAGTTACTGTATCAGATCAGGCAGCAATTGTGATTGGTTGCCAGCGGTTACAGCAATTAATTACTGCTTGCTGACTGCTTGCTAGAGGTTACAGCACACATTACGGCTCACTGATTAGTTGCTAGAGGTTACAGCAAATGCTTTCTGCTTGTTAATTGGTTGCTAGAGATTACTGTACAGTAATACTGCTTGCTGACTGGTTGCTAGAGGTTACAGCACACATTGCGGCTCACTGATTAGTTGCTAGAGGTTACAGCAAATGCTTTCTGCTTGTTAATTGGTTGCAAGAGATTACTGTACAGTAATACTGCTTACTGATTGGTTGCTAGAGGTTACAGCACATCACCTCCTCACTGCAGCGGAGCATTATTATTATTATACACGATTTATATAGCGCCAACAGTCTACGCAGCGCTTTACAATGCATAGGGGGGACAACACAATTACAGTACAGTTCAATACAAAAGGTATACATGTTATATACATATGAATGCCGCCTTTATTTACATATCAATGCCGCTGGCCGCAGCTATTTACATATGAATGCCGGTTATTTACATGTAAACACATGATCTACAGGTGAGCCATCCGTACACAACAATAGGGCCGAGCTGGGCAGCATTAGTACCAGCCCTTCACGCTGAGATATTTGGACACAGCACAGGACTAAAGCTACAAGGGAATTTAAACTGGGATAGTTGGCAAGTATGAGGGAGCTGCTTCGGGCCCCACAACAATGACAGGGCCCCTTTTGCCCTACCTTAAAGACGGCCCTGGTGCCCTCAGCTTAGGTAAGTACATAGACATCTTTCCTTCAAAGGGTAGTTAGTACCCTTTGTTAGTAGTTTTTGAAGCCTTACAATGGCCTGTCTCACTTGCATGGACAGCTCATTTGAACCCATAATGTAGGTTCACAGCAATAGATTCCAAATGCAAATACCACACTTCTGCCGCGTACACACGAGAGGACTTTTCAACAGCAAATGTCAGACGGAGCGAATCTGTAGGACAATTCGATCGTGTGTGGGCTCCATCTGACCTTTGCTGTCCAAAAATCTGACGGACTTTAGAAATTTTTCCGCCGGAACTCCGCCGGACCCAGTTCCTATCGAAAAATCAGTTTGTGTGTGTGGTAGTCCGACGGACAAAATACCGACGCTAGGGCAGCTATTGGCTACTGGCTATGAACTTCCTTATTCTAGTCCGGTCGTACGTCATCACATTCATGTGTGGCCAAGTCCGTTCATTCGGAAAGTCCATCGGAACTCCGCCGAAAGTCCGTCGGGAAGACCGTCGGACCCAGTCTGTCCAAAAAGTCCGGTCGTGTGTACGCGGCATTAGAGTCAACTCCAGACCTTTCACCTGCTTAATTGATGAAGAAATAACGAAGGAGTAGCCCAAACCCGGGCCATGAAACAGCTTTTGATTCAATTGTCCAATTAATTTTGGTCCCTTGAAAAAAGAGCTGTAATTCCTAATAGACATGTGCACTATAGAAAAATTTGTTTATTTTCGTTTCGTTTCTTTCGTTTCCGTTGATTCGTAACGATTCGTAATTTCGTAAGTCGTCGGTGTTCGTATTCGTAAACGATTCGTATTTTCGTAAGAGTTACTTTTTCGTTGATTCGTTTTTCCGTTAGTTTAATTTTTGTTTATTCGAAATTCGGACGCATTCGTATTTTCGTAGATTTAGTTACATTCGTACTTTCGTTAGATTGATTTATTCGTTCTTTCGTAACATTGTTTTCGTAGATTCGTTATCGGAGCATAATTCATAATTTTATGTAATGTGTATGCTATTATTACATTGTAAGAGACACGGAAAATTACGAATCGAAAAAAAAAAGTTACGAATGTACGAATTTTTTGCGTTCAATCCATTCGAAGCACGTTAAGCAGCGCCATTGTAAAAGACACGGAAAATTACGAATCGAAAAAAAAAAAAAGTTACGAATGTACAAATTTTTTTCGTTCATTTTCATTTTCGTTGTTCCTGTTTTAGTTTTTCGGATTTTCTTCATTAGTACATTCGTTGTTTCTAATTTGTTTTTTTCGGATTTTCGTTGTTTTTCGGATTCGTTCGATACGAACGATTCGTTAAAATTTTTGCGAATCGTTCGTTCATTCGTACGAAAACGAACGAACGAAAATAACGAAAAAAAAAAAAAAATTGCACATGTCTATCTGGTAGGCCTCAAAGCGGACATCAGCCATTTACTCTCCAAGCTGGCCGGCATGTTTGGCTTCTCAAATTATGAATGAAGGATATGGATGAGTGATTAGCCACCAGCTAAAAAAAAAAAAAGTATAACAAAAAGTATAACAAAAAGTATAACAAAAAGTACGTTGCTGTGTTAGAAAGAATCTCTTGATCTTCGGTTTAGAATATAACATTATTGGTTCCCTTCGATTTTTGGCTATTGTGGATTTTGAAGCAAATCAATTTCAGCGTTCCATTGATTGTTCTAATAGTGCGATGTGTTTGTAGTGACGCCATCTTTAGATTTACTGCGTGCTGTACGGTGGGAGGCGATTGAGGAATAACAAGGCAATTCGGTTGCTTTGTCGGTTTCCTTACAAACTAATCATTTTTGAGAATTGTAACCATTTTCAAGTCATATTTTGGCAGTAGATTGAAAGAGGTTTAATCACCACCGAATAACCAGTCGCTATTTGTGAATATGTTTTGTCCACGTTCTGTTGAATTGATTCATTTACCGCCCCAGCACCTCGTCCATTCAAAAATATGATTGCTTTCATAAGCACCTGTGCGGGGGTGGGGACGGTGGGGAGGGGGATCATTGCATTGTGATAACTACAGGTTAAAAGTTAAAACTAAACGCAAGAACAAAAATTCAATATATTGCCGTTTTATAGTCCTTAGTTGTGGTGACTGCCTTAGTTTTCTTTTTTTCAAGCAGCTAAAATCACTTTCAGCATGCCCGAGCCCACCCACTCATGTGATATTAGCGAATTAATATTCACTAATGTATTCCTGCTTCTGCTCCCGGACAATCAGCAAGCGTGTCCTGGGAACCAACTGGCCAGGGAGTCTTAGGTTTTCCGGCCAACTGGGTCTCAGGACCCACTTCCTGTTCGGCCGGGGAGGAAAAGCAATGGCCCCGCCTCTTCCCTTGGCAAGCTGGAGAAGGAGCAGCATTGGCCTCCTAAAGTAAGGCCACTAATCTCTGCCGTTCCGTCTCCCGTGAAGGGGGGGGGCCCTGATCGTCCCTGTCCGTCTCCCGAGGGAGGGCAGGTTTGTTTGCCCCCCCCCAAATATTGAGCACCTCCCTACTTTGTCCAAAAATAAAAAAAGCTTGCCTTTACAAACACTTTAAAGTGGAGTTCCACCCACTTTTACAACTCTTCAGCATCCCTCACTAAACTGTGCACTGTAAACAAATTAGATATTTTTTTTTTTTTTTTTTTCAGCACAGACTGTATACCTGCTGTATTCATTTTTCACTTCCTCCTCCCTGGCTGCGGCCCATCGCATCATTTCCTGTTTGCAATGCCTCCTGGGAAGGGGCAGCAACTTCCTCTGACACTGCCGTTGCTATGGAAACCTGACCTGAAACCTATTACACTGCTTATGCTGCACTGAGCATGTGCGAGATCTGCAAGGATGAGATCCAGGAAGAAATACAGTCTGGCTTCAGATGCCCACACTTAAGATGGCCACGGCCTGCTGCAAGTTTATAAAATAACAAACTACTGCTAAAAACTAACAAAACAGACCTTAGTTTACAGACTAACTTTACTAGAATACATTAAGCTTGTGTATTATAGGGGTATTTTTATTTAAAAAGTATAATTCCGGCCGGAACACCGCTTTAATGTAATATTTCCCCCATGGCTGGGACAACTCTTCTCCGGTGTTCAGGAAGTGTTCTCCGACAGAAACGTTCGCTGTATCATTTTGCTCCTCTTTATTGAAGGCAGCTGTTGATGTTGCCACTTCCCGGCAGTTGTAGATCATAATACTTTCCTTGCCGTATTTTCTTTCAGAACTCCGGTGCGCACTGGGGATCCCCGAAAATTGAGTTAAATTAATATTTGAAGCTTAATTGCGCACTTTTCTGCCTTCGCTGAACCAGGCGCCGCCATGGGTAATGAAGACATATGTTTAAAGGGAAAGCGTTCCTCACATATCTGATTTACTAGGAGTGAAGGGAAGCTGAACATCTGCTCCTTATAAAGTGTGATGTTCTGCATGAGAATTTTAAAGCAAACTTTTTATTTTTTTTTATTTTTTATTACTGTCCTAACTTGAACTATACATTGATGATTTATAAATAATAACTTATGTATACTATGTACTCTCGTTTCATGGAGTAATAACACCATGACCACACATGAGGAGCCAAATGTAGAACTGAATTAAGATACTGTATGTCAGTACACTGCTAGCCCCAGGGTCATGTTAAAGGACAATCCCCCCTTGTGTCCAGGTAGGTGTACTATCCGAATCACCCAGTCCACTTATTTGAGTAAAAGCTGCTGTAGGCATCCACTCCCAGGGCAGGATCCTCAGAGTGCTGGGGGTTAAATCACAAAGTGTTGGGTAGAGCCCAAAAAAGATAGGTATAGATTGCATAGCACCGCCTGGGACAAGGCCCAGAAGAGGAAAGAACTCTCTAGCATAGCACCGCCTGGGACAAGGCCCAGAGATGGAAAGAACTCTCTAGCATAGCACCATCTGGGACAAGGCCTAAAAGGGGAAAGAGCTTTCTAGCATAGCACCATCTGGAGTGAAGGCCCAGGGGGCAAAGAACTCTCTAGCATAGCATAGCACCATATGGAGCAAGGCCTAGAGGAGGAGATAACTCTGTAGCATGGCACCACCTGGCACCAACTTTCTGGCATAGCACCATCGGGGACAAGGCCTAGTGGGGGAAAGAACTATCTAGCATAGCACCATCTGGGACAAGGCCCAGAAGAGAAAAGAACTCTCTAGCTTAGCAACATCTGGGGCAAGGCCTAAAAGGGGAAAGAACTCTCTAGCATAGCACCATCTGGAGTGAAGGCCCAGGGGGCAAAGAACTCTCTAGCATAGAACCATATGGAGCAAGGCCTAGAGGAGGAGATAACTCTGTAGCATGGCACCACTTGGCACCAACTTTCTGACATAGCACCATCAGGGACAAGGCCTAGTGGGGGAAAGAACTCTCTAGCGTAGCACCATCTGGGGCAAGGCCTAGAGGAGTTAAGAAATCTCTAGCATATCACCATCTGGGACAAGACCCAGAGGAGGAAAGAAATCTCTAGCATAGCAGCATCTGGGGCAAGACCCAGAGGAGGAAAGAACTCTCTGGCATAGCACCATCGGGAACAAGGCCTAGAGGAGGAAAGAACTCTCTGGCATAGCACCATCGGGAACAAGGCCTAGAGGGGGAAAGAACTCTCTAGCATAGCACCATCTGGGACAAGACCCAGAGGAGGAAAGAACTCTCTAGCATAGCACCATCTGGGACAAGACCCAGAGGAGGAAAGAAATCTCTAGCATATCACCATCTGGAGCAAGGCCTAGAGGGGGAAAAAAACTCTCTAGCATAGCAGCATCTGGGGCAAGGCCAAGAGAAGAAAAGAACTCTCTGGCATAGCAACATCGGCGACAAGGCCCAGAGGAGCAAAGAACTCCATGTCATGGCACCACCTGGCACCAACTCTCTAGTGTAGCACCGCCTGGGGCAAGGCCCAGAGGAAGAAAGAGCTCTCTAGCAGAGCACCATCTGGGGCAAGTCCCAGGGGGGAAAGAACTCCCTAGCATAGCATAGCACCATACGGAGTAAGGCCTAGAGGAAGAAAGAACTCTCTAGTATGGCACCACCTGGCACCAACTCTCTAGCATAGCACCATCTGGGGCAAGGCCCAGAGGAGGAAATAACTCTCAAGCATAGCACCAACTGGAGCAAGGACTAGGGGAGGAAAGAACTCTCTAGCATAGCACCATCTGGGGCAAGGCCTAGAGGAGTATAGGACTCTCCAGCATAGCACCATCTGGGGCAAGGCCTAGAGGAGTATAGGACTCTCCAGCATAGCACCATCTGGAGCAAAGCCCAGAGGAGGAAAGAACTCTCTAGCATAGCACCATCTGGGGCAAGGCCTAGGGGAGGAAAGAACTCTCAAGCATAGCACCATCTGGAGCAAAGCCCAGAGGAGGAAAGAACTCTCTAGCATAGCACCATCTGGGGCAAGGCCTAGGGGAGGAAAGAACTCTCTAAACATAGCACCATCTGGAGCAAAGCCCAGAGGAGGAAAGAACTCTCTAGCATAGCACCATCTGGGGCAAGGCCTACAGGAGGAAATAATTCTCTAGCATAGCACCAACTGGGGCAAGGCCTAGGAGATGAAAGAATTCTCTAGAATAGCACCATCTGGAGCAAGGCCCAGAGGAGGAAAGAACTCTCTAGCACCATCTGGAGAAAGGCCCAGAGGAGGAAAGAACTCTCTAGCACCAAGTGGAGCAAGGCCTAGGGGAGGAAAGAACTTTCTAGCACAGCACCATCTGAGGCAAGGCCAGAGGAGGGAAGAACTCTCTCTGGCATAGCACCATCTGGGGCAAGGCCAAGAAGAGGAAAGAACTCCATGGTATTGCATTATCTCACAAACTCTCTAGTATAGCACCATCTGGGACAAGGCCCAGAGAAAGGAAGTACTTTCTAGCATAACACCATCTGGGCCAAGGCCTAGAAAAGGAAAGAACTCTCTAGCATAGAAACATCTGGGGCAAGACCCAGAGGAGGATAGAACTCTCTAGCATAGAAACGTCTGGGGCAAGGCCCAGAAAAGGAGGGGACTTTCTAGCTTAGCACCATCTGGGGCAAGACCCGGAGGAGGAAAAAACTCTCTTGCAAAAAACTCACTAGCATAGCACTATCCGGGGCAAGGCCCAGAAGAAGAAAGAACTCTCTAGCATAGCAACATCTGGGACAAGGCCCAGAGGAGGAAAAAACTCACTAGCATAGCACCATCTGGAGCAAGGCCCAGAAAAGGAAAGAACTCTCTAGCACCAACTGGAGCAAGGCCCAGAAAAGGAAAGAACTCTCTGGCATAGCACCATCAAGGCCCAGAGAAAGAAAGTACTTTCTATCATAGCACCATGTGGGGCAAGGCCTAGGGGAGGAAAGAACTCTCTAGCATAGCACCATGTGGGGCAAGGCCTAGAGGAGGAAATAATTCTCTAACAGCACCAGGAAAAAAGAGCCCTCTGAAGTGTTGCCCCAAATATTTCACACCTTCTCCCAGCATGTAATTTCCTCTGGCGTTAGAAAACGCGGCAAGCCAGTCTAAAAAAAAAAAAATGCATTGTACAATAGTCAACAACCCATCAGCATCAACTTGGTCTAGCAGTATTTCCAGAGCTCGATGTTCTGCATGGAGGGCTTCACACCAAATTTTCCAGACTCCTTTTCAAGACAGAAGAACATGGCCGCCTTGCTTAAATAAGACTTGAAATGTCACTACATTCCTGTTTCATGTGATCAATAACTGAAACGAAGGAAATTTGCAAAAATGTTAAAATCAAACATGGCCCAGGCTGGCTTTAGACAAAAAAAATCAATAAAAAAAGAAATAAAATGGAGACATTACTGCTTAAAGCGGAATTAAAGTCCTCAAATTCTCACGATGAGCGAGGCAACATCCATAAACTCCCTGGTAGTTGTCAACATCTTCTCTCTGGCTTCTTCTGAGTCACCTTGGTTGGCCAGTGGGAAACTGAGGTAACTCCCATGCATGCACATTACTTAAGGTATGGTGTGCGGTGGCGGGCTTGAGCGACGGGGTGGGGAGGGTAAGCGCGGGGCGGGGGGCTGGAGCAACATGGGGGGTCTGTGGTCAGGTCTGCCCCCCCTCGACCGAAGGAGCACCAGCCGCCACTGGAATTAGACATGTGCAGAATGAAAAAATGTGTTTTTATTTTTGGATCGATTCATTACGTTTCTAATTTCATTTTGTTACATTCGTAACGTGTAATGTTGTCACCACCAGGAAACCCACCCTTAAGCCTCGTACACACGATCGGATTTTCCGCAGACAAAAACCTCAGATTTTTGTCCGAAGGTGTGTGCCTGGATTTTGTCTTGCATACAAAAGGCAAGGAATTGTCAGCCAACAAACACGAACGTGGTGACGTACTGCATGGTTTTTCAGCTCTTTAGCGCCACCCCTTGGGCTTCTTCTGCTAATTTTGTGTTAGTAGAAGTTTGGTGAGTGTTGATTTGCGGTTTTCATTTTGCGCTTTTCATTTCATGCTTTTCAGTTCGTTTCTGAACGGCCGCTCATCAACCCGCCATGTTGGGGAATCGGAGGAGATAACGTGTTATTTTATATTGGCCTTGGAGTTATTGCTTTGACCCAAGTCCAGTCCAGAAACAGGTTCTTGGACCAAAAATTGGTTGCTTTATTAATGGTGACCAATTCTGTCATATGCCTTTGCTGCGGGAGCTCCAGGAGAATAATCTGAATGATTTTTGGAATTATCTCCAGATGACGGACCCCCTGCTTTCACCAACTCTTGGCATTGTTGACCCCCTATATTAAGAAGCAGGACACATGCAGGAGGCTTTTATTTTTAATTTTTTGTTGAATAATAATGATTTGATTTGGTATATTTTCTATATTTTTGGATGCATAGAATGCACTTTTTGGTTAAGTTCTGTTGGCAGATATCATGTCTAATTTTATTTGTTTTCTTTTTTAATGCACAATAAAAAAAATTGTGTTGAATAATACTTGGCTGTGTGTTTTACTTCAAATGACAGTTTGGGAGTTGGAAGTTACATTTAAAAAAATACAATGTAAAATTGACAAGGGACACCAACATAGTTGTATCTTGTGTTGTGGTAACTTGCCCAAAAAAAAAAAAAAAAAAGCATAATAATATTATTCTTGATATCCCTAGAAAAAAAAAGCGTTTGAAAATTTGTTTGCAATAACTCCATCAGTATCACCAGCAAATCAGCTTCTTTATTATCCCATTAAAGAAGAAGAGAATTGTGCGCTGCATTTCCAGATTTCATAATTTTCCGCGTCATGAATGTTAATTCTCCATTACGATCGTGAGTTTACAAGACCGACCGCTTCTGGCTCGTCCTTGCTTCCGAGCATGCGTGTTTGTACTTTGGACTTTTGTCCGACGGACTTGTGTACACACGCTCGGAAAATCCGACAACAGACATTTGTCCGCGGAAAATTTTAAAGTCTGCCGTCCTACATTTGTCCGCGGAAAATCTGACAATTGTCCGATGGAGCGTACACACGGTCAGATTTTCCTACCAACAGCCTGAAATCACACAATATCCGTCAGAAAATCTGATCATGTGTACGAGGCTTAAGAAATGCCATGCAGCCATAAATAGTATGTGGACAGGCTGCAGTAGAACGGCAGCACTGTGGGAAGCAACAATGGAGGGAAAAAAAATAAATAAATAGTAATATAAATAATAATAAAAAAACAATTGTTAACCGCTTCCCGACCGCCCACTGTATATTTACGTCCTCAGAAGGGCACGGCTAGGCAAAAGGACATACGGGTAGGTCCCCTTTAATTGCCTAGCCGTGGGGTCGCGCGCGCGCCCCGCCGGCGGCACGCTCGCGACCCGGTCGGAGCTCCGTGACCACGGCCGCGGGACCAGCGGACCGATCGCCGCTGGTGTCCCGCGATCGGGTCACAGAGCTGAAGAACGGGGAGAGGTCTGTGTAAATAAACCTCTCCCAGCGCTTCCTACACTGCCTGTCATTGATCGGCTGTTCCCTGTGACGCTGATCTCTGCTCCCTGTGATTGGAGCAGAGATCAGCGTTCACTAGCTGACAGCCACGCCCCCCCCCCACAGTAAGAAACACACCCCTACGGCATACTTAACCCCTACACTGCCCCCTAGTGGTTAACCCCGTCACTGCCACTGTCATTTATATAGGAATCAATGCTATTTAAATAGCACTGATTTCTGGATAAATGACAATGGTCCCAAAAATGTGTCAAAAATGTCCGATGTGTCCGCCATAATGTCGCAGTCACAATAAAAAACGCTGATCGCCGCCATTACTAGTAAAAAAAAAATTATTAATAAAAAATGCTAAAAAAATAATCCCCTATATTGTAAACGCTATAACTTCTGCGCAAACCAATCAATAATCACTAATTGCGATTTTTTTTTTTACCAAAAATATGTAGAAAAATACGTATCGGCCTAAACTGAGGAAAAAAAATATGTTTTTTTATATATTTTTGGGGGATATTTATTATAGCAAAAAATAAAAAATATTGCGTTTTTTTTCAAAATTGTCGCACTTTTTTGTTTATAGCGCAAAAAATAAAAAAACGCAGGGGCGATCAAATACCACCAAAAGAAAGCTCTATTTATGGGGAAAAAAGGACGCCAATTTTGTTTGGGAGCCACGTCGCACGACCGCGCAATTGTCAGTTAAAGCGACGCAGTGCCAAATCGCAAAAAAGGAGCCTGGTCCTTTGGCTGCCAATTGGTCCGGGGCTGAAAGTGGTTAAGAAATGCCATGCAGCCATAAACAGAGCGGTATGCGGACAGGCTGCAGGAGAACGGCAGCACTGTGGGAAGCCATAATGGAGGAAAAATAAATAAATAAATTGTAATATAAACAATAATAAAAAAAACAAATTGTTAGCATTGATACACAGTAATAATGAAGAGAGCTGTAGGTGATTCAGCTCTTTGATGCATCTCCTTGAACGTATTGCTCCAGGAAAGGGGCGCCCTCTAGTGGAAAGGCATGTCGAGGAAAACAGGTGGTTCGAATAAACAAGAACACTCGAGGCACAACCGTTCAGTCGTTCGCTCTTAAGTCTTATCAATTCCCCGACGGTGTTCAATGAGAAGATCATGTGAAGTTATTTATATGTAAATTAGCTGAGAGCGCAGGGAATGAGACATCTGCCCAGGCAGGTCTTCCACCGACGCGTGGCAGGTTCTCACTTCCCCAAACAGCGCTTTTTTTTTTTTTTTTTTAAGTTATTATTAACGGACGTGTGTCATTATTTACATATAATTATACGCGGCGGTGTTTCTAAACAAATCTGCATGATAACGGTAAAAAAAAAAAAAGTCTTTTTTACAGAACTGTGCGTTTTCAATTACCAGACCGTCAGCCGCCGTACTTCAGCTTTAAGCGAGCGCAGATGGCGCGCCGCTCCTTCCTCTTTTTTTTTTTGCATTTTATTTATTTTTATTTTTTTCTTGGAAATACACATTGTGATGTAATTAAACCATTTTTCATGGCGTGTTTGTAGGTGGCCGAGTCTGGAGTTTGTGAGAATTCATCACCGCGGATTCGCGGGGGGGGGGGTAAATAACAAAGAGCGTTGCGTCCTGTACAGTACGGTGCGACTGTGTGTGTGGGGGGGGGGTGGGGGGGTGGGCGGTATTTGTCAGTGTCAGGGACAGTCTGCATTGCCTCATAACGCCCAATCAGATGTGAGTCTGAATCGGATCGCTTTTTAATAGAGATAAAAAGATGATATAAAAAATTAGAAGTCCAGTAATGGTAGAAACTGAAAAGCACGTTTTTGCAGCAATACTCACCCTCAATCTGGAGCCGTCCTCTGTTGTAAATTCCAATGCTGCCACAGGGTGTCCTCGGTCTTTGGGGTTCGATGATGGTCAGTCTTATTCAAACAACTTCCTCAAAGCCGGGGGTGTCCCAAAATCGTTCGGCGGGCGAGGGGGGGGAGGGGCACATTGTGTATTTTACAGACATTCTTAGACTAAAAAAAAAAAAACTGTTTTATAAATAAACAAAGAAAATTGGAAATGGATAAATACGCTTTACTTGTAGTTTTTTTTTTTAATCGGCATAATAAGATTCAGAGCAGCAGGGAACAAACTAAGCAAAGAAATTCCCCATCAGAATCTCCCCTTAAATCACAGTCCCCATCAGAGGCCCCCTTTACATCAGAATCCCCTATTAGATCAGGTCTCCATCAGAGTCCCCCCTTACATCACAGTCTCCATCTGAGCCCTCTCCCCCTTACATCATGGTGCCCATCGGAGCCCCCTGTTACATCAAGTTCCCCATCAGACTCCCCCCTTACATCACAGTACCCCATTACATGAGAATCCCCATCAGAGCCGCCTTATGTAAGACTTCCTATGAAAGTCCCCCCCCTACATAAGAGTCCCCTATTAGACCCCTATCCCCTATTACATCATGGCCCACATCAGAGCCCCCCCCCCCATATCAGGGTTTTCATCAGGGCCCCACCTTACATCAGGGTCCCCTTCAGAATCCTCCCTTACATCAGGGTCCCCTTCAGAATCCTCCCTTACATCAGGGTCAACTTCAGAATCCTCCCTTACATCAGGGTCCCCATCTGAGCTCCCTGTTACATCAGGGTCCCCATCAGAGCCCCCCTTACATCAGGGTCCCCATCAGAGCCCCCCTTACATCAGGGTCCCCATCAGAGCCCCCCCCCCTTACATCATGGTGCCCATCAGAGCCCCCCCCCCTTACATCATGGTGCCCATCAGAGCCCCCTGTTACATTAGGGTCCCCATCAGAGCCCCCCTTACATCAGGGTCCCCATCAGAGCCCCCCCCCTTACATCATGGTGCCCATCAGAGCCCCCTGTTACATCAGGGTCCCCATCAGAGCCCCCCTTACATCAGGGTCCCCATCAGAGCCCCCCCCCTTACATCATGGTGCCCATCAGAGCTCCCCGTTACATCAGGGTCCACATCAGAGCCCCCCTTACATCAGGGTCCCCATCAGAACTCACCCTTACATCGTGGTGCCCATCAGAGCCCCCCTTACATCATGGTACCCATCAGAGCCTCCCCTTACATCAGGGTCCCCATCGAGCCCCCCTTACATCAGGGTTCCCATCAGAGCCCCCCTTACATCAGGGTCCCCATCAGAGACTCCCTTACATCAGAGTCCCCATCAGAGCCCCCCTTACATCATGGTGCCCATCAGAGCACCTCCTTACATCATGGAACCCATCAAAGCCCCCCTTACATCAGGGTTCCCATCAGAGCCCCCCTTACATCAGGGTCCCCATCAGAGCCCCCCCTTACATCATGGTGCCCGTCAGAGCCCCCCTTACATCATTGGTGCCCATCAGAGCCCCCCATACATCAGGATCCCCATGAGAGCCCCCTGTTACTTCAGGGTCCCCATCAGAGCCCCCCCTTACATCAGGGTTCCCATCAGAGCCCCCCCTTACATCAGGGTTCCCATCAGAGTCTCCCCTTAAATAACAGTCCCCATCAGAGCCCCCTTATGTCAGAGTTCCTAGCTAAGCCCCCCCCTTACATCACAGTCCCCATCTGAGCCCTCTCCCCCTTACATCATGGTGCCCATCGGAGCCCCCTGTTACATCAGGTTCCCCATCAGAGTCCTCCCTTACACGAGAGTCCCCCTCAGCCTCCCCCTTACATGACAGTACCCCATTACATAAGAATCCATCAGAGCCCCCCTTACATAAGGATCCCCATCAGAGCCCCCTTACATCAGGGTCCCCATCAGAGCCCCCCTTACATCAGGGTTCCCATCAGAGCCCCCCTTACATCAGGGTTCCCATCAGAGCACCCCCTTACATCAGGGTCCCATCAGAGCCCCCTTACATCATGGTCCCCATCAGAGCCCCCCTTACATCAGGGTTCCCATCAGAGCCCCCCTTACATCATGGTCCCCATCAGAGCCCCCCTTACATCAGGGTCCCCATCAGAGCCCCCCTTACATCATGGAGCCCATCAGAGCCCCCCTTACATCAGGATCCCCATGAGAGCCCCCTGTTACATCAGGGTCCCCATCAGAGCCCCCCTTACATCAGGGTTCCCATCAGAGTCTCCCCTTAAATAACAGTCCCCATCAGAGCCACCTTATGTCAGAGTTCCTAGCTAAGCCCCCCCCCCACCCCCCCACATCAGAGTCCCCTATTACATCAGGGCCTTCATGAGAGTCCCCCCTTACATCAGAATCCCCATCAGAGTCTCCCTCTTACACCAGAGTCCCTATCAGTGTCCCCCCTTACATCAGAGTCCCCCTATACATAAGAGTCCCTATCAGAGCCTCCTTATGTTAGAGCAGGGGTGAGCCACCTGGGGCCCTCCCAGCTGTTGCCCCGTCATGCCTCTGGGAGTCATTGTAACTACCAGCCTTGCAATGCCTCATGGGAAATGTTTACATCAGCTGGAGGGCTACTGGTTGCCCCCCCCTGTATTAGAGTGTCTGTTAAAGTCCCCCCCCCCCCACCCCTTACATCAAAGTCCCCTATTACATCAGAGTCCCACTCACATGTGAGTCCTCATCAGAGTCCCCCCTTATGTCAGGATCTCCATCAAAGTCCCCCATATATTAGAGCACCCCTTACATCGGAGTCCCTATTAGGATCCCCCCCCCCCCCCCTTTAGATCAGGGTACCTACAGCAATGGGCCATATATACTGTAGTGGTAAACAGGATTCTAATGGGGGCCCTGATGTAGCGGGGGGGGGGGGGGGGGCTTAGATGTAAGCAGGGACTGTTGATGTATAGAGGACTCTGAGGGGGACCTTAAAGTGGGGTTGCGGCCAAAAAAAAAAATGTGGCTTAAAAATCATAAAAAAAAAAAAATGGAAAATTTTTTTTTTTTTTTTTTACTCACCTCTAAATGCCTGTTGCTAGGGGGTCCCTCGTAGTCTGCCACCTTCATTGCCCGGGCACTGACGTCACTTCCTGTAGGCGCCGCACAGTCACCTGGGACCTGTCATGTGTCCCAGATGAGTGGGCGTCGAATCACGGCGCAGTGGGTGCCCGGCTGTGAAGCCACAGCCGGGTTCGAACATTAAGAATGCCGGCGCCGCGAGCGGAGCGGGGAACGAGGGGGGGGGCTCGTTCCCCCGCATCGCTGGACCCCAGGACAGGTAAGTGTCCGATTATTAAGTATTTGTATTTGTAGCTGCTGACTTAAAATTTTTTTTTTTTGTTGGCACTCCTCTTTAACCACCTCAGTACAGGGCATTTTCACCCCCTTCCTGACCAAGCCATTTTTCAGCGCTGACGCACTTTGAATGACAATTGCGCAGTCATACGACACTGTACCCAAATGAAATTGTTATCATTTTCTCCCCACAAATAGAGCTTTCTTTTGGTGGTATTTGATCGCCCCTACGGTTTTTCTTTTTTGCGCAATAAACAAAAGAAGAGCGACAAATTAAAAAAAAACAATATTTTTTTACTTTTTGCTATACTAAATATCCCCAAAAAAATATATAAAAAACATTTTTTTCCTCAGTTTCGGCCGAAACTTATTCTTCTACATATTTTTGGTAAAAAAAAAAATCGCAATTAGCGATCATTGATTAGTTTGCGCAAAAGTTATAGCGTTTACAAAATTGGGGATAGTTTTATAGCATTTTTATTAATATTTTTTTTTTTACTAGTAATGGCGGCGATCAGCGATTTTTATTGTGACTGCGACATTATGGCGGACACATCGGACATTTTTGACACATTTTTGGCACCATTGTCATTTATACAGCAATCAATGTTATTTAAATGCATTGATTCCTGTATAAATGACACTGGCAGTGAAGGGGTTAACCACTAGGGGGCAGTGTAGGGGTTAATTATGTTCCCTAAGAGTGATTCTTACTGTGGGGGGAGGAGACCGATCGGTGTTTCTCTGTACAGAGAACACCATCGGCTCCCCTCCTCTGACAGGACCGTGGATCTGTGTGTTTACACACACAGATCCACGGTCCCGCTGTGTTACCGGGCAATCGCGGGTGCCCAGCGGACATCGCGGCCGCTGGGCACGCGCATCGGGTGCCCAGTGACACGGCGAGAGCGCGCGCGCGCTCCCTGCAGTGCACAGAAGGGGAGGACGTCATATGACGCCCTCCCGGAACGAGAGCTGTGCCGCCTGGCCGTCATTTGACAGCCGGCGGTCGCAAAGTGGTTAATGTAAGGACTCTGATGTAAAGGGGGGACTAAGATGGAGACTCTGATATAAGAAGGACTCAGGTAAGGGCACTGATGCAATAGGGGACTCTGATGGAGACCTTTGATGTGAACGGGGACTTTGATGTAAGGAGGACTTTGATGGAGACTAGACATGTGCACTGCCGAAAAATTGGTTCGTTTTTGTTTCATTTCTTTTTTTTGTTTTTCGGGTCATTCGTTATGATCGCAATTCGTCAATTCTAAAATTTGTAAATTAGTAAATTCGTAAATTCGAAAACTCGAAAGTTAGAAAATTTGTAAATTCTTAAATTCGAAAATCCGAAAATAAGAAAGAAAATCCAAAAATTTGAAAGAGTAACTAACTAATAATAACTACTAACTATTAAATTGACTAATAACTTGACTATTACTAACTATTATATTATAGGTATTGGAATTTCCTTTCAAATTTGGCTGTTAGCGAACGTAATGAATACGAATTTATCCGAAGTTACGAATTATCCGAAACAAGGAATGCCGCATCTAAACAAATGGAACTGAACTAATTAATAATAAATAATAATAATAAAAAGTTTTTATTATTATTATTGTTATTTATTATTATTAATTCGTTACGTTCCATTCGTTTAGATGCGGCATTCCTTGTTTCGGATAAATTCGTATTCGTTACGTTCGCTAACAGCCAAATTTGAAAGGAAATTCCAATACCTATAATTTAATAGTTAGCAATAGTCAAGTTATTAGTAAGTTATTATTTCAAATTTTCGAATTTTCGGATTTTCGAATTTCAGAATTTTCAAATTGTAAAATACTTGAATTTACGAATACAGTAATACCTCGGATTGCGAGTAACTCGGTTTACTAGTGTTTCGCAATACGAGCTATTATTATTTTTTTAAATCCTGACTCGGTTTGCGAGCCCTGATGTGTGCAGTACCACATGTGGCCAGAGGTGGGGGGGGGGCGCCGGTGACACTCGGAACCGATCAGAGCCTCTCGGAGACACCCAGAAACATTCCATTCACGAGTGTCTCCGAGAGCATCCGAGTGTCTCTGGCGCCACCACCACTTCTGGCCACATGCGGTACTGCATACAATAGCAGTCACTGTGGAACTAATTATCTGAATTTCCATTGACTTCTATGGGGAAACTCGCTTTGAGATACGAGTGCTTTGGATTACAAGATTCTCCTGGAACTAATTATGCTTGTAATCCAAGGCACCACTGTATTCTAAAAAATATGTTAAAGGGTTTTCGTTAATTCAGATATTTCCAAAATAACGAATTTGTCAAAATTTGTTAAAAAAAAACGAATTCAGAACGAAACAAATTGTACATGTCTAATGGAGACCCTGATGTAATGGGGGACTGTGATAGGGACCCTGGTATAAGAAGGGACCCTAATGTAGAGGGGCACTCTGATGTAAAGGGGCACTCTGATGTAAGGAGGGACGCTGATGTTGGGGGGACTCTGATGAGGTCCTCGATGTAATGAGGGACAGGTACCCTTGATGTAAGCAGGGACCCTAATGTAAAGGGACACTCTGATGTAAAGGGGCACTCTGATGTAAAGGGACACTCTGATGTAAAGGGACACTCTGATGTAAAGGGACACTCTGATGTAAAGGGGCACTCTGATGTAAAGGGACACTCTGATGTAAAGGGACACTCTGATGTAAAGGGGCACTCTGATGTAAAGGGACACTCTGATGTAAAGGGACACTCTGATGTAAAGGGACACTCTGATGTAAGGAGGACACTGATGTTGGGGGGACTCTGATGAGGTCCTCGATGTAATGAGGGACAGGTACCCTTGATGTAAGCAGGGACCCTAATGTAAAGGGACACTCTGATGTAAAGGGACACTCTGATGTAAAGGGGCACTCTGATGTAAAGGGGCACTCTGATGTAAAGGGGCACTCTGATGTAAAGGGACACTCTGATGTAAAGGGGCACTCTGATGTAAAGGGACACTCTGATGTAAAGGGGCACTCTGATGTAAAGGGGCACTCTGATGTAAAGGGACACTCTGATGTAAAGGGACACTCTGATGTAAAGGGGCACTCTGATGTAAAGGGACACTCTGATGTAAAGGGGCACTCTGATGTAAAGGGACACTCTGATGTAAAGGGACACTCTGATGTAAAGGGACACTCTGATGTAAAGGGACACTCTGATGTAAAGGGGCACTCTGATGTAAAGGGGCACTCTGATGTAAAGGGACACTCTGATGTAAAGGGACACTCTGATGTAAAGGGGCACTCTGATGTAAAGAGGGACGCTGATGTTTGGGGGACTCTGATGAGGTCCTTGATGTAATGAGGGACTCTGACCGGTACCCTTGATGTAAGCAGGGACCCTAATGTAAAGAGGGACTCTGATTAGATGATCGATCGCTGCAGATATTCAGGTGTAAGGGAAGTACACTGCTGTTCGTCCCTGAGGACGTTGTGACCAAAGGAGGGTTTTTCGGGGGTCGGCTCAGATGTCTCCTATTACAACTCTTCACTTTTTGAGCTCCACTTCACTTAGAAACTCTAAAGTCTTAGAGAAGAAATATTTAAAACTGAAATATTTGCTGATCGTCAGGAACCCAAAAATGCTTAAAAAGAAAGTGTCTGTGACAAGATATACAAAGAGAGAAGAACTGCAGGTTGGGGGGGGGGATCTGAGGAATTAGAGAGTATTGATCGATGGCGCCTCCATCCATAATGCATTGTGTCTCCGCACCTGGGAGACCCGCGCCGGGCGCGGCACGTGCCGAGCGCTCTGAATGTTCCTGCTGTGTATTGATTGGCTCAGCGAGAACATTCCTGAAATTTCAAAAAGCATTTGATTTATCGGGACCTCTCCGCCAGAGAAGGACGGATGGCTCTCCTGACATTGTCATGACACCGACAAGGTGCGGCGCTCCATATAGTCCAGGAACAGTAAATATTCACTATTAAAGGGACAGGAGTGCTTCACAGTAAAGCCGGCCTGTGCACAATGACTGTGAGCAGTGCTCCATTGTTATCAATTGGATTTCATTTTACTGTATTTTTGCTCCATCGGGGTGGAGATTTATCTTCACTTCTTGTTTGGGTTCCATCAGGGGGGATTTATCTTCAGTTCCTGTTTGGGTTCCATCTGGGGGAGGGGTTATCTTCAGTTCCTGTTTGGGTTTCATCAAGCGGAGGAATTTATCTTCGGTTCCTGTTTGGGTTCCATCTGGGGGGGGGGGGGGGGGGGGGGGGGGGGGGGGGGGGGGGGGGGGGGGGGGGGGGGGGGGGGGGGGGGGGGGGGGGGGGGGGGGGGGGGGGGGGGGGGGGGGGGGGGGGGGGGGGGGGGGGGGGGGGGGGGGGGGGGGGGGGGGGTTATCTTCAGTTCCTATTTGGGTTCCATCGGGGGGGGGGGGGTTTACCTTCAGTTCCTGCTTGGGTTCCTTCAAGCGGAGGGATTTATCTTCGGTTCCTGTTTGGGTTCCATCTGAGGGGGGGTTTATCTTCAGTTCCTGTTTGGGTTCCATCGGGGGGGGGATTTATGTTCAGTTCCTGTTTGGGTTCCATCGGGGGGGATTTATCTCCAGTTCCTGTTTGGGTTCCATCTGGGGGGGGGGGGGGGGGGGTTATCTTCAGTTCCTGTTTGGGTTCCATCAAGGGGGGATTTATCTTCAGTTCCTGTTTGGGTTCCATCTGGGGGGGGGGGGGGTTTAACTTCAGTTCCTGTTTGGGTTCCATCGGGGGGGGGGGGGGGGGTTATCTTCAGTTCCTGTTTGGGTTCCATCAAGCGGAGGGATTTATCTTCGGTTCCTGTTTGGGTTCCATCTGGGGGGGGGGGGTTATCTTCAGTTCCTGTTTGGGTTCCATCAAGCGGAGGGATTTATCTTCGGGTTCCTGTTTGGGTTCCATCTGGGGGGGGTTTACCTTCAGTTCCTGTTTGGGTTCCTTCAAGCGGAGGGATTAATCTTCGGTTCCTGTTTGGGTTCCATCTGAGGGGGGGGATTTATCTTCAGTTCCTGTTTGGGTTCCATCAAGGGGGGATTTATCTTCAGTTCCTGTTTGGGTTCCATCGGGCGGCTTTATCTCCAGTTCCTGTTTGGGTTCCATCTGGGGGGGGGGGGTTATCTTCAGTTCCTGTTTGGGTTCCTTCAAGCGGAGGGATTTATCTTCGGGTTCCTGTTTGGGTTCCATCTGAAGGGGGGGATTTATCTTCAGTTCCTGTTTGGGTTCCATCAAGGGGGGATTTATCTTCAGTTCCTGTTTGGGTTCCATCCAGGGGATTTATCTCCAGTTCCTGTTTGGGTTCCATCCAGGGGATTTATCTCCAGTTCCTGTTTGGGTTCCATCAAGGGGGGATTTATCTTCAGTTCCTGTTTGGGTTCCATCCAGGGGATTTATCTCCAGTTCCTGTTTGGGTTCCATCCAGGGGATTTATCTCCAGTTCCTGTTTGGGTTCCATCCAGGGGATTTATCTCCAGTTCCTGTTTGGGTTCCATCCAGGGGATTTATCTCCAGTTCCTGTTTGGGAAGATTTATTTTCCTTTCATGTTTGTGTTCCATCTGGGGACACCTTCACTTCCAGCTGTACACAAGAGAAAAAAGTCGGATGGTTCCGTACCTCCCAACATTTTGAGATGGGAATGAGGGACACCTACTAGAATGTATGTAGGCATAGGACACGCCCCCTGCCACACCCCCTTAAAGGAGCATTAACCCCCCAAAAAAGGTTAATTAAATCTACAAGGGCTGTTTTGTTACCACTACTATTGCTTTATATTGGCTTTTGAAATGTACAAATGCAGCAATTTAGAAATTGGATGAAAGGTTTAGCGATGGGAAACACTTTTTGAAAGAAAAAAAAGTGAATTTCATATACAACTATATAGATCAGACCAGAATGAGTGGGACAGAGGGACATTGGTCTAAATCAGGGACAGTCAGGAATATGTGGTTCCTGTGTACGGGGCTTTAGGAGCTGGATGGGAAAATGTCAGCTGAACAGTGACTTCGTCCTATCAGATGTATCCTCCTATCAGATATATCGCCCTATCAGATGTATCCTCCTATCAGATATATCCTCCTATCAGATGCATCCTCCTATCAGATGCATCCTCCTATCAGATATATCCTCCTATCAGATATATCCTCCTATCAGATGTATCCTCCTATCAGATGCATCCTCCTATCAGATGTATCCTCCTATCAGATATATCGTCCTATCAGATGTATCCTCCTATCAGATGTATCCTCCTATCAGATGTATCCTCCTATCAGATGCATCCTCCTATCAGATATATCTTCCTATCAGATGTATCGTCCTATCAGATGTATCCTCCTATCAGATGTATCCTCCTATCAGATGCACCCTCCTATCAGATGCACCCTCCTATCAGATGTATCCTCCTATCAGATGTATCCTCCTATCAGATGCATCCTCCTATCAGATATATCCTCCTATCAGATGCATCCTCCTATCAGATGTATTCTCCTATCAGATGTATCCTCCCATCAGATGTATCCTCCACTGGATGTATCGTTCTATCAGATGTATCCTCCTATCGGATGTATCGTCCCATCAGATGTATCCTCCTATCGGATGTATCGTCCTATCGGATGTATCCTCCTATCAGATATATCCTCCTATCGGATGTAGCGTCCTATCGGATGTATCCTCCTATCAGATATATCCTCCTATCAAATGTATCGTCCTATCAGATGTATCATTCTATCAGATGTATTGTTCTATCAGATGCATCCTCCTATCAGATGTATCCTCCTATCAGATGTATCCTCCTATCAGATGTATCCTCCTATCAGATGCATCCTCCTATCAGATATATCCTCCTATCAGATGCATCCTCCTATCAGATGTATTCTCCTATCAGATGTATCCTCCCATCAGATGTATCCTCCACTGGATGTATCGTTCTATCAGATGTATCCTCCTATCGGATGTATCGTCCCATCAGATGTATCCTCCTATCGGATGTATCGTCCTATCGGATGTATCCTCCTATCAGATATATCCTCCTATCGGATGTAGCGTCCCATCGGATGTATCCTCCTATCAGATATATCCTCCTATCAAATGTATCGTCCTATCAGATGTATCATTCTATCAGATGTATTGTTCTATCAGATGCATCCTCCTATCAGATGTATCCTCCTATCAGATGTATCCTCCTATCAAATGTATCGTCCTATCAGATGTGTCCTCCTATCAGCTGTAGCCTTCTATCAGATGTATCTTCCTATCAGATGTATCTTCCTATCAGATGACAGATGTATCCTCCTATCAGATGTATCTTCCTATCAGATGTATCTTCCTATCAGATGACAGATGTATCTTCCTATCAGATGTATCCTTCTATCAGATGTATCTTCCTATCAGATGTATCTTCCTATCAGATGTAGACATGTGCAATACATTTTGTTATGTGTTGAAATTCAGACATAATTTTCATTATTCGAGGATTTGGATTTATTCTCTTTGGAATATCTAGTCAATGGTGGATCAGCCAGTCCGGGTCACAACATCCGCGTCTCTCTGATTCAGTATCTCCTAACCCAGCGATGGGTTGCAAAGAACTATCACCATGGCATGCTGGGAGTTGTAGTTCCTGGGAGGATGGCTGTTCATCCATACCTTAGGGAGAACCCCAGAGAACCTCGTCCCTCCGCCGCCACCTTTTTGTCTTCGGTTCTCGTCCTTTCCATTTGATTCTTCCACACTTGGTACAACCTATTCATCATAATCTGTGATTGCCACCGCAAAATGGGCTGTAAAATTGAATCTAATTTGACACAATAAAAATCTGTCATTGACACCATTAATCAGGGCTGGCGATGCCATTGTACGGGGGCCGGGTGACGTGACCTTTCTTCTGGTCTTCTAGAATTCTCTGCAAATTGCTCGGCTGGAGAAGAATTTAACCGTTTTCGTCCGGGAAAAAAAAGAAAAAGGAAATGATTCAAGGAGTGTAATTCACTAACCGTTCAGAATTCTGAGCTGAACCTCCATACTACACATGGGGGGGGGGGGGGGGGAGGGGTATTTATTGGTTACAATTAGACATGTGCACAATAGAAAAAATTTGTTTATTTTCGTTTTGTTTCTTTCGTTTCCGTTGATTCGTAACGATTCGTAAATTCGTAAGTCGTCGGTGTTCGTATTCGTAACGATTCGTATTTTCGTAAGAGTTATTTTTTCGTTGATTCGTTTTTCCGTTAGTTTAATTTTCGTTTATTCGAAATTCGGACGCATTCGTATTTTCGTAGATTTAGTTACATTCGTACTTTCGTAACATTGTTTTCGTAGATTCGTAATCGGAGCATAATTCATAATTTTATGTAATGTGTATGCTATTATTACATTGTAAGAGACACGGAAAATTACGAATCGAAAAAAAAAAAAAGTTACGAAATGTACGAATTTTTTCGTTCAATCCATTCGAAGCACGTTAAGCAGCGCCATTGTAAGAGACACGGAAAATTACGAATCGAAAAAAAAAAAAAAAAAAAGTTACGAATGTATAAATTTTTTCGTTCAATCCATTCGAAGGACGTTAAGCAGCGCCATTGTAAGAGACACGGAAAATTACGAATCGTAACAAAAAAAAAAGTTACGAATGTACGAATTTTTTTCGTTCAATCCATTCGAAGCACGTTAAGCAGCGCCCATTGTAAGAGACACGGAAAATTACGAATCGAAAAAAAAAAGTTACGAATGTACGAATTTTTTCGTTCAATCCATTCGAAGCACGTTAAGCAGCGCCATTGTAAGAGACACGGAAAATGACGAATCGAAAAAAAAAAAGTTACGAATGTACGAATTTTTTCGTTCAATCCATTCGAAGCACGTTAAGCAGCGCCATTGTAAGAGACACGGAAAATTACGAATAGAAAAAAAAAAGTTACGAATGTACGAATTTTTTCGTTCAATCCATTCGAAGCACGTTAAGCAGCGCCATTGTAAGAGACACGGAAAATTATGAATCGCAAAAAAAAAAAAAAAAAAGTTACGAATGTACGAATTTTTTCGTTCAATCCATTCGAAGCACGTTTAAGCAGCGCCATTGTAAGACACGGAAAAAATTACGAATCGAAAAAAAAAAGTTACAAATGTACGAATTTTTTTCGTTCAATCCATTCGAGGCACGTTAAGCAGCGCCATTGTAAGAGACACGGAAAATTACGAATCGAAAAAAAAAGTTACGAATGTATGAATTTTTTTCGTTCATTTTGATTTTCGTTGTTCCTGTTTTCGTTTTTCGGATTTTCTTCTCTCGTAGTTTCGTTGTTTCTAATTTGGTTATTTCGGATTTTCGTTGTTTTTTTCGTATTCGTTCGATTCGAACATTCGTTAAAATTTTTTGTGAATCGTTCGTTCATTCGTACGATAACGAATGAACGACTATAACAAATTTTAGCGGGAAAAAAAACGAAACGAATTGCACGTCTAGTAAAATTTCTATTTGTTTTCTGATCTTCATGTAGCGCCATAACCCCTGCGGGGCGGCTATGTAATTTTCTGGACTTACCGATTACCTCCTCCCTGTAGCTCGTCGTTCGTTGTCTAGGGGTTCCCAGGGTCAGTACCCAGTAATTTCAGAGACTGGTACTCAAAAGTCCTTTTTGAGGACCTTTATTTGCAAAGAGCAACCGTTCAACATCACACAGTGATGTAAGAGACACGGAAAATTACCAATTCAACAAAAAAAAAAGTTACGAATGTACGAATTTTTTTCGTTCATTTTCGTTTTCGTTGTTCTTGTTTCCGTTTTTCGGATTTTCTTCATTCGTACATTCGTTGTTTCTAATTTGTTTTTTTCGGATTTTCGTTATTTTCGGTTCGAATTTCGATTCGAACGATTCGTTAAAATTTTTAGCGAATCGTTATTTCATTAGTACGAAAACGAACGAACGAAAATAAGGAAAAAAAAAAGAAACGAATTGCACATGTCTAGTTACAACACAGACCCTTTTTTTTTACTTTTATTGGATGGATTAGTGAAGGGTTCATCTTTTGAGTTTTCACCCAGAATGGGAATAGAGGGGAAATCTTCCAATGGGCCCAGCGTGTTGCCTTCCTATAAATGATGGCGATTGCACCAAAACACGAGGCCGTGCACGGATGAGCTTGCCTGATGTGTATAGGGCATGTGTAGTATGCAGGCAGGTGCTTACAAGGAGTTTTTCTGTGTTCTGCAGCTACCAGTCTTAAGCTGCGCTGTCTCTCCTGCCTGTGGTCGTGTCTGAAATTTAACTGAGCCAGCCAGGTGCAACTTATTACCATGTAGATGTGTGGTGGATCTGAGGAATTGATTGGCTAGATTTTCCTGCCAATATCCATAGATCCACATAAAACGAGCTCACTGAAATGCCCTGGGGGAGTTGCTGGAAAACACTGCCAAGAGGTAGGCTGTCGGTCTGTGCCCCCACCAGGGGGAGCCCGTCAGGGTTCCCTGGGGGGGGGGGGGCTGGGAAACTGAGGACTCTATGGATTTACTGCCTTTGTGGATTATTTGCCTAAAGCCCCATACACACGCTCGGATTATCCGAGGACCAGGTCCGTCGGATCATGTCCGTCGTACTTTGTCCGATGTTGGTGTTCGGACAAAGTTGTCGGGAAATCCGATCATTCTGAACGTGGTGACGTTTGTTGCCTACGACGGGACTACGTAGAGGCTAGTAGCCAATAGCTTTGGTCTTGTAATGTGATCTGAGCATGCGCAGCACTTTGTCCGTCGGACAACCGTACACACGATCGGATTTGGTGTGATCGGACTTTGTTGTCGAAAAATCTATCCAGCAGGAGATAGGACTTTGTCCGTCGGACAATCCGATGGAAACTGTCCGATGGTGCCTACACACGGTCGGATTTTACGACAACATTGTCCGATAGGACAGAATCCATGGGAAAATCCGACCGTGTGTATGGGGCTTAAGGGTGCTTTCACACTGGGGCGTTTTTCAGGAGCGTTTTTCAGGAGCTACAGCGCTAAAAATAGCGCCTGTGTAGCTCCTGAAAAAAGCGGGTCCTTTCACTCCAGTGTGAAAGCCGTGCGCTAGCAGGACGGTAAAAAACTGTAAAAAAAAGTCCTGCTAGCAGCATATTTGGAGCGGTGAAGGAGCCGTGTATTCTCCGCTCTTAAGCCCCATACACACGGTCGGACTTTTTCATGGATTCTGTCCGATCGGACAATGTTGTTGAAAAATCAGACCGTGTGTAGGCACCATCGGACAGTGTACGTCGGATTGTCCGACGGACAAAGTCTTATCTCCTGCTGGATAGATTTGCCGACAACCCGGTCCGATCACACCAAATCCGATCGTGTGTACGGTTGTCCGACGGACAAAGTGCTACGCATGCTCAGATCACATTACAAGACCAAAGCTATTGGCTACTAGCCTCTACGTAGTCCCGTCGTAGGCAACAAACGTCACCACGTTCAGAATGATCGGATTTTCCGACAACTTTGTCCGACCGTGTGTACGCAACACCAACATCAGACAAAGTATGACGGACAGGATCCGACCGACCTGGTCCGCGGATTGTCCGACCGTGTGTATGGGGCTTTATACTGCTCCTACCCATTGAAATCAATGGGACACCGCGGGGATACCGCCGGTAAAGCGCCGCCGCAGCGGCGCTTTGCGGGAGATTATAACCCTTTTTCGGCCGATAGCGGGGTTTAAAACCACCCGCTAGCGGCCGCATACCGTGGCTAAAACGACGGTAAAGCAGCGCTAAATATAGCGCTGCTTTACCGCCCGCACCACCCCAGTGTGAAGCCGGCCTTAAAGTGACATTAAAGGCTGATTTAAAAAAAAAAAATATGTCTGTAGCGCCGGCACTTTTTCAAAGTGCGCGCTATGCATGTAAATTTCATTTGTGCCCAGAACTGTAGTTGAGTTTTGGGGTTAATTATTGTAGGTTGTACTTTGGCATCAGTTTGGCTGGACTGCGTTGAAGTTTTGCCTGGTCATAGGTGAGGTGAGGCACCTGTGACAGGCTGAGAACGCAGTCTGGTTGGACGCATTGGGTACCAATCTTTCCCGGAGCCAATCAGTGGGCGCGTCTTGCCCCGCTGTGTATTCCGGGAGAGGGTACTTAAAGCGGTTCTGCACCCATTTCATTTAGTAAATCTCTTTGCCTTCCAAATCAGGCAAAGAGTACTAAATGAAATGTTTTTTTTTTTTTTACTTACCTTGTAATTGATGACTTCCGGTCTTCTCTCTCTTCGGCGGCGGGCGGGGTCTCTGCGTCGATCGTCGCCACGCCGCACTGTCTCCTGGGATCTGGTGTCATTGATCCCAGGAGTCAGTGCGGGCCACATCTTCCGAAATCTCGTGAGATGTCGGCAGATGTGCCGTTACTGCGCACGCGCGAGTAACGGCGGTGCATGCTGGGCCATCTAAAGGTCCTGTGGGGTTTCACATGCCCACAGGCAAGATGGACCCCAGCAGACAAGAAGAAGACAAGAAGAAGATGAAGATGAAAACCGGCGGCGATCGAGATGGAAGATGGAACAGGTAAGTCCCCCAATTGAGCTATATGCCCTTGGCATATAGCCCAAAAAAAAAAAAGAGTGCAGAACCGCTTTAAGGTGCTGAAGTCACGTGGGGTGAGGTTCCGGTCCTAACCAGCCCCGTGAGGGGTCTCGGTCCAGGAGTGTCTGCTGACTCCGCAGTCCTGGTCCTCCTGACCAGCTCCAGAGGCCCTCATGGTCTGGGGTGGGGATCCATCCGTTTCCGAGCCTCGGAACTGGCTAGTTTGAGACACAGTAACTGAAGGAGGATTCTGAAGTGTTCCGGTGCCTTCTCAGGATTGGAGAGGCACAGCAACTCTACATGCGACCAGGGGAGGACTCTTCAGAGGAGGGCCACGCACGAGGCTGGCTGCTCGCTAAGAGCCTGGGAGCTGAGCTTGACATCTGTATGCCTTACCCAGTGACCTATATACACTTACATAGGTGTATGTGCATATATCTGTACCACTACACCTTACCATAACCGGTAACCCTCTCCAAACCCCCATAAACACAACGGGACTATGTTTTGGATTAAATGGCCGTCAGGCCTAAACTTTTTATTAAACAAATATATTTTCTTTTAAAATAGATTTAATAAACTTTCTTACTATAAACATTCCCAGCCTTTCAAAGGGTCATGGGTACATATCAACATAACTGGTCACTGCTAACAACTCCAACTTTAACCTCTTGACCTCCAGACGGCAACCCCTGTCTCTGAGGCTATAACCAACTGTAACAGTGACCTACCCTTATTCAACTTTTCGAGGTTAACCCCTCGTACATAAAACCACTCCCATCCCATGGATGGGTACAACAGGTTTTACCTGTACTTGACTTCCTCTTCTGAAAGCCCCAAGAACCGCCAACCGCCTCTTACCCTTACACCACTTGCCCCTATCCCCCTAAAAAAGGCTTCCTTCCTTCCCCGCTCCTCGAATGACCACGTTGTGCGGCGCTCTCGCGTCAGAGCGCCGTGACTCCGCCCCCCGGCTCCGCCCACCCCTCGCCTTAAAGCGGCGCTTCTTCTTAAGACGGCGACTGTGCAGTCAAGCACATGTCATGCCGTCCCTCCGCCTACCCCCCTTTGGCTGTGGGCTCCGGGACTCACTGTATGGACACTAATTGAATCCGCGTTTCTTACGGTATCACTGGAACGGCTGAGAGATACTGGTACTGTAAGAAAAGTTCCTAACCTATCCTTCAGTTGCAACTAAGTTCCTGTGAGATACTTTTGTGTGTTCATCTAAAGTTTCCCAACCAAGTCTGTGGCAGAGACTTTGCTAAGCTGAAATCACTTGTTGGCTGCTGGATCTACAAACAAGGGTTTATCCAACAGTGAGCTATCCAGTTGCGAGTGGCTACTCCCTGGATCATCTAGAGAGAGACATTTATTTAAGTGTCAGCAAGTTCCAAGTGCCTGAGCTTCTATACCCTTACCCTCTATTCCCAACTGAGAGACTGTGTTTTGTTCAACGTTTTATGCAAATAAAAATTCTCAAAAGGAATTTGAGTGTCAGTCTCCACAGTCACTGGGTACTAACCCTGGGAAGCCCCTAGACAAGGACGACGAGCTGCAAGGCGGAGGAGCTAATACGTAAGCCCAGAAAAACATAGCCGCCCCTAGGGGTTATGGCGCTACATGTCATACTTACCTGCTCTCTGCAGTGGTTTTGCACAGAGAAGCCTCCTCTTGGGTCCCCCTCCGGAGCTTCTGGCCCCTCCCTCCTGCCAGGTTCCCCCAAAGCAAGCAGCTTGCTACGGGGGCACCAGAGATTCAGACACAGAGCACAGCTTGGCCCTGCCCCAATATCTCCTCATTGGCTCACTGGCTGTGATTGACAGTAGTGGGAGCCATTGGCTCCTGCTGCTGTCCGAGCCAATGAGCAGGCAGAAATCCTTTAATGTTGACTGTCTCATAACCACAGCTCCCAACATGAGGTTCAGGCATTAGCAAGTGCAGTTCCAACCTACTTGGGCAGTTCTAATCCAGCCTCAAAAAGCATAGAACATCTTGAGGGGGGTTTTACACTTTCCCATATGGTCTAGATACGATGACCCCGAGCCTGGCTATTGCATATTGTTAAAGCTGAAGTTTGATCTGCTTGTTTTTTTTTTTTTTGCTACCCTGGTTTGGGAGAAGCTCACAGTGTGCAGTGAAATTTAGAGTAAGCCATTTCAGTCCAGGAGAGGAGCAAGACACCTGTGCAAGACTAAAGGCAAGGCCGGAGGGAGGATTTAAAGTATGTAGCCCCCTCGTCCTAAACAGGGGCTACTATGTAAATTTAGATTTGGCTGGGATGTAGTTAGCTCAGACTGTATATTTTTTCCCTAAGCTTTAGGTGATTTCTCACTTTCGCCAGTAGATGTCACTGGTCATAGTTTTTTCACAAACAAAACTAAGTTATCAATTATCATATTTCCTTCAGCCAATCCAGTAGGAGGTTTATGCCACTGGTGCATGCTGGGGAATGATATATATATGTTTGGGACAGGCCATGTGCTCGCTGCCTCCCCCAAGGCTGAGGCCTGGGGAGGTGCTGCCGGATGGAGCTCTCCTGCTTGTTCGGGGCCTGAATTGTGCTGAAGTGGTCTTGCAGCTATCCTGCCTGGTCTGGAGAAAGCTGTGTCGGGGGGGGGGGAGGCAACTTTCTGGAGAGAGCCAGGAAGAACGCTGGTCTCTCAGATGGGCTTGGTGACTCACCTGGAGGATGCACTGAAATTTGGGAACTTGCTTAGAGAGTTGTTGAGTCGGCGTAAAGCAGGGGTGCCCAACCTTTTGAAGAGCAAGGGCCACTTTTGCGACATGGTAACCGGTCGCGGGCCACAATGTGCGTAGCGGGCAGATGACAGGTCTGTATCCTCTCTACATATGCAGAGCAGACACGGACACAGCCCGCTCTACTCTATGGGTCCTCCAGTCCTATTTGCCCAGACAGAAGGGGACAGATCCCCTTCTGATTTTTTTAAGCAGATCGGATTGGAGATAGGCTACTGGGTACTGCTGGCTGGTACTGCTGTGGGTCCTGCTGGTGGGTAGTGCTGGCTGGTACTGCTGCGGGTCCTGCTGGCTGGTACTGCTGGTGGGTACTGCTGGCTGGTACTGCTGCGGGTCCTGCTGGTGGGTACTACTGTGGCTCCTGCTGGCTGGTACTGCTGCGGGTCCTGCTGGCTGGTACTGCTGGTGGGTACTGCTGGCTGGTACTGCTGCGGGTCCTGCTGGTGGGTACTACTGTGGCTCCTGCTGGCTGGTACTGCTGCGGGTCCTGCTGTTGGGTACTGCTGGCACTGTTGGTGGGTACTGCTGGCACAGTTGGTGGGCATTCCTGGTGGCTGCTGTCCCAGATTGCGGGTTCTCAACCCACCATTAACGAGCATCGGTGTGACAGGAGCTCTGCGGGAAGCATGCAGCTGCCATAGAGAGCAGAGCCAATGCTTTGTGTACCATTCCTATCACAGGCGTTGTGCATTTGATGTCACTCCGCCTGCGACAGGAGCCGGTTCCGTTCTTCACACTGATGCTCTGGGATGGCAGGTCAGAAACCTGTGATCTGGGCTTTTGCCGACCCGCCATTCCAGAGCAGGAGATGGTGGGCCACATCAAAGGGCACCTGGCGTAAAGGTTCTGATACTGTGAAGCTGGACATTGAATCTTGAGTCTGTTAGTGGTTCCAGGACAAGGTTACCTAGCGCCCAGGGCCAAACTGTGCTCCCCCAAGATGTATGAGCATTATATGTCAGTAAACCCCCCCCCCCCCCCTCCAAAAAAATCTGCAAGATAACCTCTAAGCATATATTCCCCTTGCAGGCCAAAATTCTCTCCAAAAAAAAACCCCCCCTTCTCCCAGCACAAATCTTTGACCCCCCCCCCCCCCCCCCCCAGGGTTTCCTTACCTGACCTCACCTCCTTTTTTTCTAGGAGGAGATGGGGCAGGTAGGGATGTCCCGATCTGACAGTTCCAATGCATTAGCATTGCAGCGGCAGGAGGGAGAAGCTGGGGGTGGGGGTGGGGGGGGGGGGGTAGAGCACAGCCCGCGCCGCCTCCCGGTTCTCTTCTTATCTCCTGATTCTGCTTGTCACTTCCCATGCGCACTTTGAGAGCCCCATAAAAGGGATCGGGCAGCTCTTGTCAGTAGACACTTCGCTAGATCTTAAAGCCGGTGCCAAGTTTGCAGCTGCAGCAGCAGCTTGATTTAACCACTTGCTACCATTGTGTGACACCAACAGTGGGGAATTATTCCTGCCACTGATACCAACAATGGGGTGCTATTTCTCCCACTGACACCAATGTATAGTGATATAGATTGCACAACACAATGATGGGGCCCTATTCCTCCACTGACACCAATGATGGAGCACCATTCTTTCCACTAACACCAACAACAGGACACTCTTTCTCCCACTGACACCAATGATGGGGCACTATTCCTTCCACTGACACCAATGATGGGGCACATTTCCTTCCTCTGACAAGAATGATGGGGCATTGTTTCCTGGCCCTTTGTTTAGAGACCCTTGATGTAGAGAAACTTACAGCAATTTTCTTTTCTTTGTCTCAGGACTTTCTATCAGAGGAGTGTCCTGGGCTGCACTTCTACTCGGGTCTATCAGGTCACTTACTCTCGGTTTTTACCTCCCTCCCTTAAACCCAATCCTAGATAAAAGATGGAGGCAGCAGACCTCAGACGAGGCTTTTAGAGACATTGGAGGTGAGCGGATCTCTTTTATCAGTCTCTGTTTTTCTACACGGCTGGTTGTGACACGACTGGAGGATTTAAAGTTGTGTAAAATGTGGTCTGAAAATCCATTAGTATCTCTGCCAAATTGCCGGCTGCTTCTACCCGCAGCCCAGCGCTGAACGCCTGCCAGCGGGCTCTCCGCTCCGACCACCTCTGGATGAGCTGTAATCACAGACAGGATTTCATGCTTCAAAGATGTAAAAATATTAACTTCCATTTGGATGAAAATCTCCAGCGTAACGACCCAGACCGACCTACCTCTACGGCTGCCACATCACCGCGAAGAGACCGCATGCTGGTGGAGATAATATTTCATGTTTATACAGACAGAGGAAGATGTGCTGTGATTGTAGTATCAGGACTATTCCCGGAAATCAGAATGAGAATACAATAGTTGAGGAAAGTGGAAAAATAGTACTGGACCCGTACGGCTATCTCAGTGGCATTGATGTCGATGGCGGTGATCTGGTTCCAGGGCAGGCGGCTTCTACACCCCAGAGGAGCTCCACGGCCTCCTTGGCTTGTAGTGTAATGTTGCAAAATTGAGTGGAAATTGAAGGACCGCACCACTGCTAAGAGGTCCAGATACAACTTTATTCCAATAAAAGTCAGGGGGGACAATCAAAAAATTAACCAACACATTTCAGGGATCTAAGAGCCCCTTCATCAGGGCTTGATTGACAACAATGTGAACAAACCAGAAGTGAGCTGAACCTTTAATTGTATTTCTACCTAAGTGATTGTAAGCAAGAACCTTGTCAGCAGCTGGTTTGGCCCTCAAACACATTTGGTACTTTTTGGATCATCTCCGTGGGTAGCGGCACCGCTAACACCGCCCGCCGCCCTGGGTAGTGGCACCGCTAACACCGCCCGCCACCCTGTGTCTCACCGTCGCCGTGAGTGTGTCCCTCAGCAGAGCGGAACGAAGCCGCCTCCCCCTCCTCTCTGTTTACATCCGCAGAGGAGGAGGAGCTCGAGGGACACACACGGCTGTGTGTATCTGAGGTCTGTAAGGGGGGTGTCTGTACTGAGGGGTGTCTGTACTAGGGGGATTTGAACTGGGGGTGTTTCTGTACTGGGGGGGGGGTGTCTGTAGAATGGGGGTTCTGCACTGGGGGGGGTGTCTTCACAGGGGGGGGGGGTGTCTGTACTATGGGGGGTCTGCACTGGGGGGGGGGTCTGCACCCAGGGGGGTGTCTGTACTGAGGGGGGTGTGTGTACTGGGGGGGTCTGCACTGCAGGGGGGTCTGCACTGAGGGGGGTATCTGTACTGCTAGGGGGGTCTGCCCTGGGGGTGTCTGTACTGAGGGGGGTCTGCACTAAGGGAGGGGTGTCTGTACTACTGGGGGGGGGTCTGCACTGGGGGGGGTCTGTACTGAGGGGGGTGCCTGTACTGCTGGGGGGGTCTGCACTGCTGGGGGTCTGCACTGAGGGAGGGTATCTGTACTGCTGGGGGGTCTGCACTGGGGGGTGTCTGTACTTAGGGGGGTCTGCACTAAGGGGGGGGTGTCTGTACTGCTGGGGGGTCTGCACTGGGGGGTCTGCACTGAGGGGGATGTCTGCACTGAGGGGGATGTCTGTACTGCTGGGGGTCTGCCCTGGGGGGTGTCTGTACTGAGGGGGGTCTGCACTAAGGGAGGGGTGTCTGTACTGTGGGGGGGGGGGTCTGCACTGGGGGGTCTGTACTGAGGGGGGTGTCTGTACTGCTGGGGGGGTCTGCACTGAGGGAGGGTATCTGTACTGCTGGAGGGGTCTGCACTGGGAGGTGTCTGTACTGAGGGGGGTCTTCACTAAGGGGGGGGTGTCTGTACTGCTGGGGGGTCTGCACTGGGGGGTCTGCACTGAGGGGGATGTCTGTACTGAGGGGGGTCTGCACTGGGGGGGTGTCTGTACTGCTGGGGGGTATCTGTACTGCTGGGGGGGTCTGCACTGGGGGATGTCTGTACTGAGGGGGGTCTGCACTAAGAGGGGGGGTGTCTGCACCTAGGTGGGGGTGTCTGTACTGATGGAGGGGTCTGCACTGAAGGGGGTGTCTGTACTAAGAGGAACATGTGGAGGGTAGAAGAAGAGAAGAAAGGAGAAAGAAGCCTCAGCCAGCATTACTCCAGCAGTCATGCCCCCCGAAGTGTTTTGCCCCATCCTTATTCATAGAGGGGTTTTATGAGTTTTCTAAGGAGAGGGCAGAGCAAAACCTGTTTGCTTTGAGACTATCTCTTACTAAGTAATTCTCCCTATGGCTGGGACTCCTGTGAGGGAAGGGAAGGAGAGAGAAGAGGGTCACTGGCTTATTCAGTTGCATGTGAATGTGAGCTTGAGCTATAGAGCTCTGTGAATAGGGCTTTTTTCAGCAAAGCAGTACAGATTAGTCTAGCAAACTTGCAAAAAAAGGAGCCTGGAGCTCCACCTTCTGGTTGGACCTGGTTGTCTGATTAGGTCTGTTAAAAAGTGCTGAGTACTGAGTGCACTGGGTCTAACTCTGGTGCCTATTGGACCTCATATTAGACACCCTGCACAACCACATACCAGTAAAATGGAGGCAATCAGCACAATGCCTAACTGATTTGCATTTTGTGGTTAAAGAAGAATTTAATGTATGGATATTGTTACATAAATACATTGCTCCAGAAAAAGGCATAACTAGAACCTAGAAACTAGAACCCTAAAGGGGCCGTTCCCACTGATCCCAGGGCCCTTTACTCTCATTGTGGGACCATTTATTACGGTCCCGCAGCAGGCCACTTTCCTGCCATCTTGGGGTCTCCCCACGGTGGCGGAATGCCAGAGCCCAGTCGCAAGTGCTACCTTTGTCCTGGTAGTTCCACCACTGATGTCAGTAGTTGTTTATTTTTGTTGTTTTATTTTATTTATTTTTTACATATTTCTAGGCCCCCCATTTGGGAGGCTTTGGTGAAGTATCAAGGGTCTAAACAGACTCATTAGTCTTTTTCTCTGCAGCCTGAGCTGCGCAGAATGAATGAACAGGAATAGCTCTGTACAGCGCTTCCCATTCGTTCATAAACTATGATCGGTACAGATCAGCGACTCAATTAATTAGCGCGGGCCCCCTGGAGCATGGGACCGGGTCACAATGGTGATCCCTGTATGTATGCCCCTGACTCCAGCTACCTGTGGGATCCCTCTAGAACAGGGGTCTCCAAACTTTCTAAACAAAGGGCCAGTTTACTGTCTTTCAGGCTTTAGGTGGGCCGGACTGTCGCTGGTGGAAGTAACAAATGCCCTGCCGTCAATGGGAGTAAGCAATACCCCATCATTGGTTTTAATGTGGCAATAGTGTCCTATTGTTGGTATTAGTTGGAGGAATTGTTGGTATCAGTGGGAGGATTAGTGCTCCATTGTTGGTATCAGAGGGAGTAATAGGGTCCTATTGTTGGTATCAGTGGGAGGAATAGTTGGTATCAGTGGGAGGAATAGTGCCCCATTGTTGGTGTCATTGGTTGGAATGGTGCCCCGTCATTGGTATCAAAGGGAGAAATAGTGGCCCAAGGGCAGGATAAAGGCAAGCAAAGGGCCACAATCCGGCCCTGGGACACAGTTTGTAGACCAATGGTCTAGAAGCTGGAAATCACTGTATAGACATAACTACTACACCTCTACTACACCACTACCACAGTAATATTTAATAGATTTCAGGTCCCATGCCGAGTGGATGTACTACTTCACTGTGAACACAGAAGGTCAGCCGCTTGGCACGGACACCATTCAGAGAATGCTTTGCATTTTTTTAATGAATGCAAAGCATTCTCTGATTGGACAGGGTGGTGAGCGTGATGCCCTCACCCTGCCTCTCCATATGGTCCAAGAAGGGAATGCTTTGCACTCACTGGGAGAAAGCAGAGCATTCCCTGACTGACGCCCGTGCCAAGCAGGTGCTACTCCGACCTGAAAGCTAGTGGAGATCACTGTAGTAGCGGTGGAGTAGTAGTGGTGTAGCAGCATTGTAGTAGTGATGTCAATACAGGGATCTCCAGCTTCTATAGCTGTAGTCTCCAAACTTCAGCACAGCAGCCAGATGTGGCCCTTTGCTTGCTTTTATCAAGCCCTTGGGGCACTATTTCATCTACTGATACCAACAATGTGGCATAATTCCCCCCCCCCCCTGGCACCAATGAGGGGGCACAGTCCCTGCCAATAACACCAATGATGGGTTAAAATTTCTCCCAATGACACCGACAATAGGGCCCCTATAGAAGCCCAATTCTTCCCAATGGCATCAAAAATTGGGGCCCAATGACATCAACAATGGGGCCCAATGACACCAATGATGAGGCACAATTCCATCCACTGACACTAAAGATGGGGCATTGTTTTTTTCCATCGACATCGGGACCTTTTCTACGCCCAATGGCCACAGCCACCCCTAATGTCTGAAGGACCGTAAACTGGCCCTTGGTTTCAAAAGTTTGGAGACCCCTGTTCTAGAGGGATCCCACAGGTATGGTATATGCATGGTTGCTCCAAGCTAAAACAATGTAACTACCGTATTTTCTGCTCCATAAGACGCACCTGACCATAAGACGCACCTAGGTCTTAGAGGAGGAAAACAAGAAAAAAAATATTCTGAACCAAATGGCTGCGGGTCCTGCTGGGAGCTGGCCTGTAGGGTCAGCTGGGAGCTGGCCATGGTGTGTGGGCCAGTTCTCAGCAGGACCTACAGGCCAGTGGCCAGTAGGGCACACAGGCCAGCAGGACCCACAGACCATGGCCAGCTCCCAGCAGGACCCACAGTGTTGAGGGCTATTTTGAGGTTATTGGGTGGACACTGGGGCAGAATAAATGGTGTATGGGGGGGATAGATGGGATGTTGGGGTCAGGTGGCCCTCGGGGTGTCAGGGTCTCTCACCTCAGTGATAGCAGCTGCTAGTGCCAGCTCAGCAGGTCCTTGCGGAGTGGACTACAACCCCCAGAATGCAACAGAATCAGCTAGTTGTCGCCGCAGCCATGGCCCTGGCCCAACTATTCTAACACGGCAACGACGGCGGCGATGGGTCAATATTCACTCCATAAGACACACAGACATTTCCCCCGTTTTTGGAGCGAAAAATATGGTATGTAAAAATAATCAGACATAAAAAACTCTTCTTTAACTGCTTGCTGCCCTTCCCCACGTGAAATGACGGCGGGGCGGTGCGGCTCTCGTTCTGGGACAACATCATATGACGGCATCCCAGAATGGCCGCTCTTGAGCGCCCCCGGGGGCACGCAGCGTGGCGATCTCTGTAAAGAGAAGTGAGAAGTGCCGGTAATCGGCGCTCCTCGCCTCACACTGAGAGAATGTGTGGCGAGGAGAGCCGATCAGCGCCTAGGGGACAGCTAGGAATGTAATCAGGGCACTGATCATCAGTGCCCTGATTGCAATATAGTGTCACAAATCAGTGCCCACCATTGCCCACCAATGCCAACTGTCAGTGCCCACCAGTGGCAGAAATCAGTGCCCACCACTGCCCACAAGTGCCACTAATCAGTGCCCATTAGTCAGTGCTGGCATCGCTAATGGCAGCAGTGCCTATCAATGCTCTCAATCAATGCCCATCAGTAATGCCCATCAGTGTCGCCCATCAGTGCCACCCATCAATTCCCATCAGTGCCCATCAGTACCGCCTATCTGTGATGCCTATCAATGCCCACCAGTGCCACCTATCAGTGCTCACCAGCGCTGCCTATCAGTGCCCACCAGTGCCACCTAACAGTGCCCATCTGTGCGGCATATTAGTGCCTCCTCATTAGTGCCACCTAATCAGTGCCCATAAGTGCCGCCTCATCAGTGCCCATTAGTTCAGCCTATCAGTGCCCATCGATGTCGCCTCATCAGCGCACATCAGTGAAAGCAGTGCTGCCCATCAATGCTCTCAATCAATGCCTATCAGTGTTGCCCATCAATGCCCATCAGTGCCCATCAGTACCGCCTATCCGTGATGCCTATCAATGCCTACCAGCGCTACCTATCAGTGCCCACCAGCACTGCCTATCAGTGCCCATAAGTGCGGCATATCAGTGCCTCGTCATTAGTGCCACCTAATCAGTGCCCATAAGTGCCTCCTCATCAGTGCCCATAAGTGCCGCCTCATCAGTGCCCATAAGTGCCACCTCATCAATGTCCACCATTTCAGCCTATCACTGCCCATCTGTGCTACCTCATCAGCGCACATTAGTGAAGGCGAAGAATTACGTAGTTACAAAATTTACTGACAGAAAAAAGTAAAAAACATATTTTTTTCAAAAATGTTGGTCTTTTTTTTTGTAAAAAATAAAAAAAACAGCAGTGATTAAATACCACCAAAAGAAAGCTCTCTTTGTGTGAAGAAAATGATAAAAAAATTTGGGTACAGTGTAGCATGACCGCGCAATTGTCATTCAAAGTGCGACAGCGCTGAAGGTTGAAAAATGGCCTGGAGCAGGAAGGGGGTGTAAGTGCCCGGTAGGCAAGTGGTTAAAAGTGCAAAATGTAACAAAAGGCATGAAATGGGCATCTTGATGGCAGAAATCTGGACACCGGTCCCACGACTCAGTCGCGTTGCCTAAACGCCGATCCCTCAGCTACATCACCATGGAGCCAAGACCGACCGTTTATCCCCGATTGGAGCCCGCTTCGCCTCCCCCCCCTACAACGCACAGCAAATGAAGACGGCAGCCTAAATCCCTGAATTGACGGCGGCTCTGTGTTTTTTTTTTAAACTCTCGCTACAAAGTAAATATGTGCAAAGTTGGTGAAACAGAAAAGGAAACTCAGCGCTGCCGGGGAGCCGTTAAAAGCCGTCATTATACAAATAACATAAAATTTGCATGACAAATAAGAGCAGAGCGAGCAGTTTTCAGCCAAGTCTTCCCGAGCCTCCGGGGAAGCGTTCGGATTCCGGCTCCCCAAAGCCGAGTGCGATGAAAAGACTTTGGCGCAGCTGCCGGCGTGAAGGAAGGTGGGTCGCACAGTAGGTGTCTCGCAATTCTCTCCTTCATCCACAGATATACCCCCCCACCCCCCCGCTGTTTCATTTCCCGCGCTGGAGGGAACGCCGTCATCTCACCCCGGGTAAGTGAAATAAGTACGCTGGATGCGGAATTGAGATTGACTACGTTTAACAAATGCGGTGATAATCCGCGGTTATAAATCTAATAAGACGCCGAAGGAGCTTGTCAGAGAATGGCGACGCGGTGAGACAATGGAAGATATAAACCTCGTCTGGCGTAACTTTCCTTTATGTGAAGAAACTACAAACGCCGAGAATTGGTGAGAGCAACGCGTTGGTTACAGTGCGGGCGTGGTCGGTCTTCTGGCGTAAGATAAAACGGACGCTAACGCTCCCGATGTCATCGATTGTTCTTCTTACCAAGAACACCTCCGGCAAGACTTAAAGCTGAACTCCGAGCAGATAGAAAAGATAAATGGGCGCGGCTCTGTAATCATTAAAGTGGTTGTAAAGTCTTCATATTTGCATTCTATGCATGAAGGTGAAGAACTTTCTCTGCTGCAGTTTCCCTCCAACCCCCCCCCCCCCCCCTTTTTTCCTCCCTGATCCAGCGATGTGCACAAGTGCAGTGGCTCCAGCCGCTGTCTCTCTCCTCATTGGACAGATTGATAGCAGCAGGAGCCATTTGCTCCCACTGCTGTCAGGGTCAGTTCACTCCACATGCAGTCCAATGCGTTTTTTTTCTGCATCAACGTAGGTTATATGGTTTTCAATGGTAAAGTCAGGGCTGGCCCAAGACATTGTGCTGCCTGGGTCCAAGAATTTAATTCTGCCCCCCCAAAAAAAAATCATGCCCACCAAAAGGCCCCCCACATCCATTATTTTATATCATGATAGTCAAAACTAAAATTCAATTTATCAGGAGTATAGTACAGTAGTAGTATATAGACAGGCTACTGTAGTATATAGACAGGCTACTGTAGTATATAGACAGGCTAGTGTAGTATATAGACAGGCTAGTGTAGTATATAGACATGCTACTGTAGTATATAGACAGGATAGGGTAGTATATAGACAGGCTAGTGTAGTATATAGACATGCTACTGTAGTATATAGACAGGCTAGTATATAGACAGGCTAGGATAAATAGAAAGGCTAGTGTAGTGTATAGACAGGCTAAGGTGGTATATATACAGGCTAAGGTGGTATATATACAGGCTAAGGTAGTATATAGACAGGCTAGGTAGTATATAGACAGGATAGGATATAGACAGGCTAGTGTAGTATATGGACAGGCTAAGGGGGTATATAGACAGGCTAGGTAGTATATAGACAGGCTAAGGTAGTATATAGACAGGATAGGATATAGACAGGCTAGTGTAGTGTATAGACAGGCTAGGGTAGTGTATAGACAGGCTAGGGTAGTGTATAGACAGGCTAGGGTAGTATATAGACAGGCTAGTGTAGTGTATAGACAGGCTAGTGTAGTGTATAGACAGGCTAGGGTAGTGTATAGACAGGCTAGGGTAGTATATAGACAGGCTAGTGTAGTATATAGACAAGCTAGGGTAGTATATAGACAGGTTAGGGTAGTATATAGACAGGCTAAGGTAGTATATAGACAGGATAGGATATAGAGACAGGCTAGTGTAGTGTAGAGACAGGCTAGTGTAGTGTATAGACAGGCTAGGGTAGTATATAGACAGGTTAGGATATATAGACAGGCTAGTGTAGTATATAGACAGGCTAGGGTATATAGACAGGCTAGGATATATAGAAAGGCTAGTGTAGTGTATAGACAGGCTAGGGTATATATACAGGCTAGGATATATAGAAAGGCTAGTGTAGTATATAGACAGGCTAGTGTAGTATATAGACAGGCTAGGGTAGTATATGGACAGGCTAGGGTAGTATATGGACAGTCTAGGGTAGTATATGGACAGGCTAGGGTAGTATATAGACAGGTTAGTGTAGTATATAGACAGGTTAGGGTAGTATATAGACAGGCTAGTGTAGTATATAGACAAGCTAGGGTAGTAAATGGACAGGCTAGGGTAGTATATGGACAGTCTAGGGTAGTATATGGACTGGCTAGGGTAGTATATAGACAGGTTAGTGTAGTATATAGACAGGCTAGGGTAGTATATAGACAGGCTAGTGTAGTATATAGACAAGCTAGGGTAGTATATAGACATGTTAGTGTAGTATATAGACAGGCTAGGGTAGAATATAGACAGGCTAGGGTAGAATATAGAGAGGCTAGTGTAGTATATAGACAGGATAGGCTATAGAGACAGGCTAGTGTAGTGTATAGACAGGCTAGTGTTGTATATAGACAGGCTAGGGTATATAGACAGGCTAGGATATATAGAAAGGCTAGTGTAGTGTATAGACAGGCTAGTGTAGTATACAGACAGGCTAGTGTAGTATATAGACAGGCTAGTGTAATATATAGACAGGCTAGGGTAGTATACAGACAGGCTAGTGTAGTATACAGACAGGCTAGTGTAATATATAGACTGGCTAGGGTTTATAGAGAGGCTACTAGGGTATACAAACTTCTTTTACATTTTATGACCAGAGCAGTATAGTGTTACCATTGACACTGTGCTACTCTGGGGAGGTGATCAGGATTTATTTTTTTTAAACAATATGTTTGCTTATAACAATGTTAATCCCTGTTATAAGCAATCACGTTTATGAATAGCATCCATTACATTCATTGTGTACTATTGTGAAGCTGTGATTGGCCACAGTTATCACATGGCACAGATGCACTGTGATTGACCCTGTTTGTACCATTTGATCACTGTGACCAATCACAGTGATCAACACAACAGGTCACAATGAATGGCTACGAATGAAAGCCATTCGTTGTGTACAACTGACATTTGATCACTGTGACTGGTCACAGTGATCACATGGTAGCGGCGGCGACACAGCGGGTGACCGATCCTGCCGTAGTACGTCCTCTAGGGCATGTGCGAGACGTGATCCTGGGAGGATGTCATATGACATCCACCCAGGATGGGAAAGTTCCTGCTTGGCTGTCATTTGATAGTAGGTCAGACGGGAAGCAGTTAAAGAAGAATTCCAGGTATGGATATTGTTACATAATTACAGCTTGGACCAATATGACTATTTTATTCTAGTCTATACCTGTGGATTTCCTGTGGAAACTGAAAATCACTGTAATAGGCACGGTAGTATACCACTACTACACCACTACTACACCATTACTACACCGCTATTAAAGTTATGGGCAAGATCTTCCAGGTTTCAAGCCAAGTGGATGCCCAGAGGGCAGAGGGTGCACCCACTTGGCATGAGCACTTTTCACAGTACACCTTGCATTCTTGCTGGTGAATGCAAAGCATTTTCTGATTGGACGAGGTTGAGGCCATGCATTCATTGAGAAAAATGGAAGGTATTCTGTGAATGATGTCTTTGCCAAACAAGCAACCCCTTGTGTTCACAATGCAGTAGAGCAGCCATTTTGCATGGGACCTGGAGGGTAGCAGTGATCACTGTAGTAGCAGTTGCCACTATCAGTGTTGTAGATATTTTTTTTTCCTGGGGGGGTATTGTATATGCCTAGGTCCAAGCTGAAGCCGTGTATGTCCTCCATTGGTCACCTTCTAATTTTGCCAAGCTGGATAATTGTTTTTCTTCACCCAGTGATTGGCACTCCTGTGCTTGGTTCACCTCTGTCCTCCTGTGTTCGGTTCTCCTGTGTTCGGGCCTCCTTGATCTTTCTATGCTCTGTCCTCCTCATCCTCCTGTGCTTGGTCCACCTTGGCTCAGTCCTGCTGTGTTCTGTCCTCCTGTGTTCCATCCTCCCCTTTTGTCCTCCTGTGCTTGGTCCTCCTGTGCTCCATCCCCTTTGTCTTCCTGTGCTCCACCCCCCTTTGTCCTCCTGTGTGCCGCCCCCCCTTGTCCTCCTGTGCACTGTCCCCCTTGGTCCTCCTTTGCTCCATCCCACTTTGTCTCCCTGTGCTCGGTCCTCCTGTGCTCCACCCCCCTTTGTCCTCCTTTGCTCTATCCCCCTTTGTCCTCCTGTGCTCCCTCCCCCTTTGTCCTCCTGTGCTCAGTCCTCCTTGGGTGCCCCCCCCCCCTCCTGTGCTCCATCCCCCTTTGTCCTCCTGTGCTTGGTCCTCCTGTGCGCCATCCCCTTTGTCTTTCTGTGCTCCATCCCCCTTTGTCCTCCTGTGCGCTGTCCCCCTTTGTCCTCCTGTGCGCTGTCCCCCTTTGTCCTCCTGTGCGCTGTCCCCCTTGGTCCTCCTGTGCGCTGTCCCCCTTGGTCCTCCTGTGCGCTGTCCCCCTTGGTCCTCCTTTGCTCTATCCCCCTTTGTCCTCCTGTGCTCCCTCCTCCTTGGTCCTCCTGTGCTCCATCCCCCTTTGTCCTCCTGTGCTCCCTCCCCCTTTGTCCTCCTGTGCTCAGTCCTCCTTGGTCCTCCTGTGCTCCATCCCCCTTTGTCCTCCTGTGCTTGGTCCTCCTGTGCGCCATCCCCTTTGTCTTTCTGTGCTCCATCCCCCTTTGTCCTCCTGTGCGCTGTCCCCCTTTGTCCTCCTGTGCGCTGTCCCCCTTTGTCCTCCTGTGCGCTGTCCCCCTTGGTCCTCCTTTGCTCTATCCCCCTTTGTCCTCCTGTGCTCCCTCCCCATTTGTCCTCCTGTGCTCGGTCCTCCTTGGTCCTCCTGTGCTCCATCCCCCTTTGTCCTCCTGTGCTTTATCCTCCTTTTTCCTCCTGTGCTTGGTCCTCCTTGGTCTTCCTGTGCTCCATCCCCTTTGTCTTTCTGTGCTCCGTCCCCCCTGTTCAGTCCTCCTGTGCTTGGCCCTCTTGTGTTCAGTCCTCCTGTGCTTGGTCTATCTTAGTCCTCTTGTGCTCAGTCCTCCTGTGCTTGGTCTATCTTGGTCCTCTTGTGTTCAGTCCTCCTGTGCTTGGGGACAAGGTGCTTTGGGGGTCTCAGACCCCCAAAGCATCCTCCCAATGTTGAGGTCATGTGGCCTGGTATGGTTCAGGCTGGAGGGGGGGCGCTCTCGTGTCCCCCCCTCTTTTCCTGCAGCCTGCCAGGTTGCGTGCTCGGATAAGGGTCTGGTAATGGATTTTGAGGGGACCCTACGCCATTTTTTTTTTTTTTGGCTTGGTTCCCCTTAATATCCATCCCAGACCTGAATGGCCTGGTTATTGAATTTGGGGGGACCCCCACGCTTTTTTTTTTATCAATGAATGACAGTTCTCTGTGTTACGGGAGCCATCAATTCATTAGCCGCGAGTGCTTTTAAATATCTTTTTTCCTGCAAAAATGACACTTTTTGCAGGGACAGTTCTAAGCACAGGAAACATGCACCCCTTCACAGGCCACCTATAGACACCCCCCAGCTGTGATACTGCAATGCTGTACTAACAGCACGCACACACAAATCCCCAGAAATAAAGCACATATTGTCAGCAGTCAGCAGCACACTGACACGCTGACACTGAAACATAATATGCGAGTCCGCCGCCGCAGCGGCCTCTTATACCGTGGGGCGCGTACTAAAGCCCCTGAGCTATAATTGGCTACAGGCATCCTGCCTGTAGCCAATTATGGCTCTCCTGCTGCCGGCGCTGTGATTGGCCAAGCATGTGGGGTCACAGTGCCTGCTTGGCCAATCATCAGCCAGCGTTGCACTGCGACTGGCGCAATGCATTGCGTGCCGCTCGCATCACACGAATTTGATGCGAGCGGCCCAAAATAGTTCTGGGCTCGCTGAACGCCCGATGTTCGATTCGAACCCTAGTGTTCAGTCCTCCTGTGCTTGGTCTATCTTGGTCCTCCTGTGCTTGATCCTTTTTTTCTCCTCGGTGCAAATTGTAAAGTGACCTCTAACCCCCCCCCCCCCCCCCCCCCCCCCCCCAGGTTCCACGTCTATAAAGCGCCACCAATATCATGACGAGTATTTTGTTCCTAGCTTAACAAATCTTGGTTGTATTACTTTATGTTTCTATTTTTAAAGGATTCAGGAAGCTATAAGATGTTATTTTCTCCCGTCCGTCGCTCTCTGTTACCACCAAAACGCCGTCCGCAGACAAGCCAAGAAACAGTCTGTTCCTTAATGAAAAAACTTTCCTCAGCCAAACCAAATCTTCCAGGCCGGAGGTATTAAATCTCCCACAGGGGGACACTTATCATTTCAGCTGAGCTGGTGAAGTTTTCTATCTTCATTCTCCATCGCGGCTCCCAGCGCCCGGCCCTCCTAATATATACAATTTCTCCGTAATAGACGAAGACGCACTTATGAGAAAACTGTTCTAAAGAAATATAAAAATGTGACTATTGCATTGTGCCGGATGGAGGATATAGCACTAGCATGGGAATAAATTTGTTTAGTTTGTTTCGTTTCTGTTCGTTTCCGTTGAGGAATCGAGTAAGTCATATCGTTTCGTATTTTCGTTATAGTTATTTGGATTTGTTTTTTACCATGTATTTTCGTTTATCCCCCGTATTTTTCGTTATATTTCATGGTCGTATTTCGAATTTTCGTTGATTTAAAAAAAGATCATTTCCGTGTTGATCAAAATCTTAGAGATTCGTACTAGTTTTCGTAGATTTGTAATCACTAATTCATAATTTTATGGCCCCACCACTTACCCATGTAAACTCCTTCCTAACCAGACCACAGATCAATTTCAGTCAGCAAATAACCCAAATAAAACAACCAGCTGGGTTTTTTAATTTTTTGCGCTAAAATATACTGAAAATTCTTAAAAAAAAATAATAAAAATTCTTTGTTTCTATTAAAATTTATTGCAGAATTGGCGAGTATACCCCAATGTGTGTTGCATTTGCACAGTGTTGCAGAGCGTGTGGGGTGCACATTGGTGGTGCAGAGCCCACAGTGGGGGCAGAGCGTGCACAGTCCAAGTGGGGGCAGAGCGTTGCAAATTGCTCAACCGTCCAAACAGTGGGTGGCAGAGCATCTTGGCAGAGCATTGCAGAGAGCCTTCATTGGTGGCCCTCTCCATGATTGTGTACATGTGGGTCCGTGGTAAACGGCCGCTAATCACGCCGTTTACCGTGATCCGCCGGCGGTTTCACGGATGTTCCCGAGTGCACGCCCCAGGGGCCGCGGGTAGCAAGTTTCTGGGAATGTGGTTTAAGAAACAATGAATTTCTCTCTCACAAGTCACCCCAACCGCACCCAACCAAAACCAACCGCAAACCACACCCAACCACACCCAACCGCACGCAACCGCTACCCAACCACACCAACCACACCCAACCCGCACCCAACCGCACCATGGCCAAGGAATCAAACTAACATTCGTTTCTTTTTCGAATTCTCGATTCACAGCAGACATTTTTTGTTATTTCGTATTTCGTTGCTCAACAATTTCGCATTTTGATTTTCGTTATTTTTGAATCTTTGTTCGGTATTTTTGTTGTTTCTGTTTTCGTTTTTCGGATTTTCATTCTTTCGTAGTTTTGTTGTTTCTAATTTAATTATTTTGTTTTTCATATTCGTTCTTTCGATAGTTCGTTATTCGTTAGAATTTTTAGTAAACCATTTAGTTTTCCGTTGAAATTCGTTATATTCGTTCATTCGTTAACGTACGAATGAACGAATATAACGAATTTGAACGGAAAACGAATTCGTAACTAAACAAATTGCACATGTCTATAGTGCACTAGGGCCACTCAGGTGCTGCCAAGATCTTTTCAGCAAAAAACTAAAACAACCAGAATAAAGCTGCTGCAAAACACGCCAATGTGTTCCCACATTGGGGTGCTCCTCCAAAAATCTCAACCGTCAAATCTTGGGTGAGAACCTCCTTCCCTCAGCCAGGGCATTGAAAATGGGTCTCCGATGGGTATTACAGCATGATAATGACCCAAAACACATGGCCAAAGCAACAAAGGAGCGGCTCAAGAAGAAACACATTCAGGTCCTGAAGTGGCCTAGCCGGTCTCCAGACCTTAATCCCATAGAAGATATGTGGAGGGAGCTGAAGGTTCAAATTACCAAACGTCATCCTCAAAACCTTAATGACTTGGAGAAGATCTGCAAAGAGGACAAAATCCCTCCTGTGATGTGTGAACCTGGAGGCCAACTACAAGAAACGTCCGACCTCTGTGATCGCCAACAAGGGTTTCTCCACCAAGTACCAAGTCATGTTTTGCGAAGGGGTCAAATAATTATTTCACAAAAATAAAATTCAAATCAATTTATAACTTTTTAGAAATATGTTTTTCTGGATATTTTTGTTGTTATTTTGTCTCTCACTGTTAAAACAAACCGACCATTAAAATTATAGACCGATCGTTTCTTTGTCAGTGGGGCAAATGTACAAAATCAGCAGGGGGGGTCAAATACTTTTTCCCCTCACTGTAGCTTGTGATCTTATAGATTAGTAATCTCCGAACTGGAGCTCAGGGGCCAGATGCGGCACTTTCACTTGCTTTTCATTCATTCACCGGCACCAATGAAGAGGCAGAATTCCTGCCAATAACACTAATGGTGGGGCACAATTCCTCCCAGTGTCTCCAACAATGGGGCACAATTCCTCCCAATGACACCAATGATGGGGCACATTTCTTACCGATGACACCAACCATATGGCACAATTCCTACCAATGACACCAACGTGGGGACGCAGTTCCTCCCAATGTCATCAACAATGAGGCCCACTCACACTAATGATGGGGCACAATTCTTCCCAATAACGCCAATGATTGGGCACAATTTCTCTCAATGACGGGGGGCACATTTCTTACCAATAACACCAACAATAGGGTACAATTCCTATCAATGACACCAACAATGGGGCAAAGTTCCTCCCAATGACACCAATGATGGGGCACAATCCCTACCAATAACACCAATGATGGGACACAATTGCTCTCAATGACACCAATAATGGGGTCCAATGACACCAATGATGGGGAACAAATTCCTACCAATGACACCAACAATGGTGCACAATTCTTACCAGCAGCACCAACAATGGGGCACAATTCCTCCCAATGACACCAACGATGAGGCACAATACCTACCAATGATGGGATGCAGTTCCTCCCAATACCACCAATCATGGGGGCACAATTCCTACGAATGACACCAACGATGGGGTATGATTCCTACCAATGATACCAACGATGGGGTGCAGTTCCTCTCAATGACACCAACCATGGGGCACAGTTCCTCCCAATGACACTAACAATGGGGTGCAGTTCCGCCCAGTGACACCAACAGTGGGGTTCAATGACACCAATGATGGGGCACAATTCCTCCCAATGACACAAATAATGGGATGCAGTTCCTCCCAATAACACCAACCATGGGGCACAATTCCTACCAACGACACCAACGATGGGGCATGATTCCTACCAATGATACCAACGATGGGGCGCAGTTCCTCCCAATGACACCAACAGTGGGGTTCAGTGACACCAACGATGAGGCAAAATGATTATCAATAAAATATAAAAGAAAATAGCCCACAGAGAACTGAGTGAGCTGCCAACACTTCACTAGACACAAAGTGTATACAAAATAAAAACAAATAGTGTAGCGCTCAAAGATAAGTGAATGTGAACATAAATTCCTTGGTGGATAAAAATCAAATATAACATATCAGATATAACATATTAGTCCATATTGAATAGACCATATAAAGTAATGGTATAAAAGGAAGTCCATAGGTGATGAATCTAAAGATGAAGTGATAAACTTTAGTGGATACTTAATCGTGAAGTGCACACACGAAAAAAGTAAAGGTTGGCGCACTTACCAGACAAGGTGGACACATGTACTGTGAAGCACGTGGCTCAAACAGGCTTTGTTGAGGAAAAACCCCAAACAGAATCATCCATACGAGGCAATAATTGGAGGATAATCTTCAAAAAGGAACAGGCGATCCCTCCTCAAACGATAAACTCCGTGGTGAACAGCAAGTATATCGCAAAAGTGAAGTTATTTACTTACAAGAAATCGGATATAGAGCGATTGCCACGAACGTCCTGGCGCGTTTCGTCCCACCAGACATCATCCCACCCCAGATGATGTCCGGTGGGACGAAACACGTCGGTTGACGTTCGTGGCAATTGCTCTATACGTTTTATGAGACAAGCTTGTTTTATCCGATTTCTTGTAAGTGTGAACCCCTCTTTTTGTTTTAAACAAAAAGACTATACAGTGTTACACTATGCAGATTTTATTTATCTTGCATGTTTGATGTTATGGGATAACTTCACTTTTGAGATATACTTGCTGTTCAGCACGGAGTTTATCATTTGAGGAGGGATCACCTGTTCCTTATTGAAGATTATCCTCCAATTATTGTCTCGTATGGATGATTCTCTTTGAGGTTTCTCTTCAACAAAGCCTGTTTGACCCACGTGCTATACGTGGTAAGTGCGCCAACCTTACTTTTTTCTTGTGTGCCCTTCACGATCAAGTATCACTTCATCTTTAGATTCATCACCTATGGACTTCATTTTATATCACTACTTTATATGGTCTATTCAATATGGACTAATATGTTATATCTGATATGTTATATTTGATTTTTTTTTCCAATAAGGAATTTATATTCACATTCACTTATCTTTGAGCGCTACACTATTTGTTTTTAACCACTTGCTTACTGGGCACCTAAACCCCCTTCCTGCCCAGACCAAATTTTCAGCTTTTACAACACTGTACCCAAATTACATTTTTTTTTTTTTTTTTTTTTTCCACAGATAGAGCTTTTTTTTTGTGGTATTTGATCACCTCTGGGTTTTTTATTTTTTTGTTAAAAATTTTTAAAAAGGCCAATTAAAAAACAAAACAAAATTGTTATATATTTTGTTAATAAATTTAGCAAACAGGTAATTTTTCTCCTTCATTGAAGTACGCTGATGAGGCTACACTGATGGGCACTGATAGGCTGCACTGACGGGGCACCGATAGGCTGCATTGATGGGCACTGATAGGCTGCGTTGATGGGCACTGATAAAGCGACACTGATGGGCACTGATAAGACGGCAACTGATGGGCACTAATAGGCAGCACTGGTGGGCACTGAGGTGGCACAGGTGGGCACTGATAGGTTGCATTGGTGGGCACTGATAGGTGGCACAGATGGGTGGCACTGATGGGAGGCACTGAAGGGCATTGATAGGTGGCACTGAAGGGCACTAATAGGTGACACTGATAGCTGGCACTGATGGGCTCTGATGGGTGGCAGTGATGGGCACTGATGGGTGGCAGTGATGGGCACTGATAGGTGAAACTGATAGGCAGCACTGCTAGGTGACACTGAAGAGGCACTGATTGGCATTACTGGTGGGCATTGATAGGTGGCATTCGTGGGCATTGATAAGTGGCACTGATTGCTGGCACTTATGTACTGTGGGCACTGATTCGTGTCACTGGCAGGCGGTACTGGCAGGCGGTACTGGTGGGCACATATGAGGCGGCTTTGCCTCTTCCTCTTTGGGATTGATGTCCCTTCAACAGAACCTGGTAATCTGCTTTTTGTTCTCCTCACGCTGTCAGCATAAGAAAAAAAAAAAACGATTACCGATCTTCTGTTTACATCACGTGATCAGCTTTCATTGGCTGACAGCTGATCAGGTGGTAAGGGGCTGGGATCAACCCCTTACTCCGATCTGTGATCACCCCAGTCTCATTGACTCGGGTGATCACAGCTTGTGCCCTTCAGGGGGTCGCGGCGAGCGCGCAAAAGGGGAGGACGTCTGTTGACGGCCTCCCGGCAAAGCAGATCCACCCTGAAACCGTCATTCGGCTATAGCGCGGATCTGAAGGGGTTAAAATGATCATCAATGACACCGACGATGCGGCACAATTCCTACCAATGGCTCAGTTCCTCTCACTGACACCAAAGATGGGGGATTGTTTACCCCAATTGATGCCGGGACATTTTCTATTCCCAATGGCCGCAGTCCGGCGCCCCCTAAAGTCTCCAGGACAGTAAACTAGCCCTTTGTTTGGAAAGTTTGGAGACCCCCGTTGTAGAGGTTGAGGTCGGCGTTCGTCCTGAATATTACCGGAACCTGACCGATATGTATGTATAGAATTAAAGTGACTTTCCAAGTCTACATGAATCCATTCCTGATACTCACCGTACTTTATCCACGGAAAAGTTTGAAAACTGAAATGAGGACACGAGGTTTACTTTTCCAAGAGACTCACTTCACCATCGAAACCCTCCAAGAACCTCATAAAGATACTTTATTTCTAAATTCCACATCATTTCCTGATCTCTTCTTCATAATTCACTGAACTCGCTACATTTACCAACGCATTTTGCATAATTTGTTCCTCAGAGAAGAGCTTTAGCGGCTCTTCACGTGGAACATCTGCTCCCATTAGGGGGTCTCACCTTCCCGGGACCCCGAGATGAGGAGTAATTATGGAACATCTGCTCGCCGTTTCTCTCGCTCATTATATATTTATAACTTGGGATGGAAGTTACTGATTTCATTTCCCGGATGATTGGGGGGGGGGGGGGGGGTCAGATTCCACCACACAGGAGGGGAAGGTGGAAGTGGTGGGAAGGAGATGTCCACAGGTGACAAGGGCCAACGTCGCCCTGGAAAGGTCCTTAAAGTGACACCAAATCTTCAGATTTTTTTTATTTTAAAGATAACTAGACATGTGCACAACAAAAAATTTTTTATTTTCGTTTTGTTTTTTTCATTTCCGAAAAAAAATCGTTTTTTTTTCATTTCGTTTTTTTTGTTTCCGTTGATTCGTACATTCGGAAGAGTTATTTTTTCGTTGATTTGTTTTTTCGTTAGTTTAATTTTCGTGTATTCGAAATTCAGACGCATTCGTACTTATTCGTACTTTCGTAACATTCGTAGATTCGTAATCGGAGCATAATTCATAATGTTATGTAATGTGTCTGCTATTATTACATTGTAAGGGACACGGAAAAATTACCAATTCAACAAAAAAAAAAAAGTTGGAATGTACGAATTTTTTCGTGCATTTTCGTTGTTCCTGTTTTTTTTTTTTCGGATTTTCTTCATTCGTACATTCGTTGTTTCTAATTATTTTTTTTCGGATTTTCGTTGTTTTTCGGATTTGTTCGATTCAAACGATTTGTTCATTCGTACGAAAACGAACGAACGAAAATAACGAAAAAAACCGAAAAACGGAAAAAAAAGAAACGAATTGCACATGTCTAAAGATAACAAACATGTTATATTTACCTGCTCTGTGTAATGGTTTTGCACAGAGCAGCTCCGATCCTCCTCTTCTCAGGTCCCCCGCCGCTGCTCCTGGCTCCTCCCTCCTGCTGGGTGCCCCCCACAGCAAACTGCTTGCTCTGGGGGCACTTGTGTGTGCTCGCTCCTGATCCATTTCTGTTTGTCTTTAAGGGCTTTTTACATTTGCTTCGACTTTAACACACATTAGAGTGTCTCTCGCTTCAACATGCTTTTTTTTTTAATGTGTTTTTGATGCTCTTGAGATGCTTCTGTGATGCTTTTTTGAAGCTATAATGAAGCTTGGCAAATGCCCGATATGTGTGTTGATTTTCAATTTGTTTTAAAGGGGCCCAGTAGGACCCCAACTCATTAGTATCTTTGCTCAGCAGATCCACAGCTTATTAGCCTCATTCGGCAGATCCCCTGCTCAGTAGTAACCCCCCCCCCCCCCCCCCGCTCTGTTGATGCTACACTCAGTAGTAACCCCCAGCTCTGCTGATCCCCAGTTTAGTAGTAACCCCCAGCTCTGCTGATCCCCAACTTAGTAGTAACCCCCAGCTCTGCTGATCCCCAGTTTAGTAGTAACCCCCAGCTCTGCTGATCCCCAACTTAGTAGTAACCCCCCAGCTCTGCTGATCCCCAACTTAGTAGTAACCCCCAGCTCTGCTGATCCCCAACTCAGTAGTAACCCCCAGCTCTGCTGCTGATCCCCAACTCAGTAGTAACCCCCAGCTCTGCTGATCCCCAGCTTAGTAGTAACCCCCAGTCTGCTGATCCCCCACTCAGTAGTAACCCCCAGCTCTGCTGATCCCCCACTCAGTAGTAACCCCCAGCTCTGCTGATCCCCAACTTAGTAGTAACCCCCAGCTCTGCTGATCCCCAACTTAGTAGTAACCCCCCAGCTCTGCTGATCCCCAACTTAGTAGTAACCCCCAGCTCTGCCGATCCCCAACTTAGTAGTAACCCCCAGCTCTGCCGATCCCCAGCTTAGTAGTAACCCCCAGCTCTGCTGATCCCCAACTTAGTAGTAATCCCCAGCTTAGTAGTAACCCTCAGCTCTGCTGGTTCCCAACTTAGTAGTATCCCCGAGCTCTGCTGATCCCCAGCTTAGTAGTAACCCCCAGCAATTATTAAGAGAAACCACTACAGAGTATCAGAGATGGAGACTTATGCCACATCCCAACAGTGGAAATTTGCACAGGGAAGTGCCCCAGGGATTGCATGAGCATAGAAAGTAGACCGGATCATACAAGAGGTATAATAAGGTAACAAGGTCACTCAGCAGTAACCCCCAGCTCTGCGATCCCCAGCTTAGTAGTAACCCCCAGCTCTGCTGATCCCCAGCTTAGTAGTAACCCCCAGCTCTGCTGATCCCTCACTCAGTAGTAAGAACAATTATTAAAAGAAAACACTACTGAGTATCAGAGCTGGAGACCTATGCCACATCCCAATAGTGAAAATTTGCAAAGGGAAGTGCCCCAGGGATTGTACAGGCATAGGAAGTAGACCAGATCATACAAGAGGTATAATAAGGTAACAAGGTCACTCAGTAGTAACTCCCAGCTCTGCTGATCCCCAGCTTAGTAGTAACTCCCAGCTCTGCTGATCCCCAGCTTAGTAGTAACTCCCAGCTCTACTGATCCCTTCGCTCAGTAGTAACCCCCCAGCTCTGCCGACCCCCAGCTTAGTAATAACCCCCAGCTCTGCTGATCCCCCACTCAGTAGTAACCCCCAGCTCTGCTGATCCCCAGCTTAGTAGTAACCCCCAGCAATTATTAAGAGAAATCACTACTGAGTATCAGAGCTGGAGACTTATGCCACATCCCAATAGGGGAAATTTGCAAAGGGAAGTGCCCCAGGGATTGCATGAGCATAGGAAGTAGACCAGATCATACAAGAGGTATAATACGGTAACAAGGTCACTCAGTAGTAAGCCCCAGCTCTGCTGATCCCCAGATTAGTAGTAACCCCCATCTTTGCTCATCGCCAGCTTAGTAGTAACCCCCAGCTCTGCTGATCCCCAGATTAGTAGTAACCCCCAGCTCTGATGATCCCTCACTCAGTAGTAAGAAAAATTATTAAGAGAAACCACTACTGAGTATCAGACCTGGAGACCTATGCCACATCCCAATAGTGGAAATTTGCAAAGGGAAGTGCCCCAGGGATTGTACGGGCATAGGAAGTAGACCAGATCATACAGAAGTTGTCTTTGGGAAATAGATGTATGAGTGCTGCCAGCATTGCTGCAGAGGTTGTAGGGGTGGGGGGTCAGCCTGTCAGTGCTCAGACCATACGCCGCACACTGCATCAAATTGGTCTGCATGGCTGCCGTCCCAGAAGGAAGCCTCTTCTAAAGATGAGGCACAAGAAAGACCACAAACAGTTTGCTGAGGACAAGCAGACTAAGGACATGGATTACTGGAACCACGTCCTGTGGTCTGATGAGACCAAGATAAAGGTATTTGGTGTCAGATGGTGTCAGGCGTGTGTGGGGGCAACCAGGAGAGGAGGACAAAGACAAGTGTGTCTTGCCTACAGTCAAGCACGGTGGGGGGAGTGTCATGGTGGTGGGAGTGTCATGGTGGGGGGAGTGTCATGGTGGTGGGGGGTGTCATGGTCTGGGGCTGCATGAGTGCTGCCGGCACTGGGGGGGCTACAGATCATTGAGGGAACCATGAATGCCAACATGTACTGTGACATACTGAAGCAGAGCATGATCCCCTCCCTTCAGAGACTGGGCCGCAGGGCAGTATTCCAACATGATAACCACCCCAAACACACCTCCAAGACCACCACTGCCTTGCTAATGAAGCTGAGGGTAAAGGTGATGGACTGGCCAAGCATGTCTCCAGACCTAAACCCTATTGATCATCTGTGGGACATCCTCAAACGGAAGGTGGAGGAGCGCAAAGTCTCTAACATCCGCCAGCTCCGTGATGTCATCATGGAGGAGGGGAAGAGGACTCCAGTGACAACCTGTGAAGCTCTGGTGACCTCCATGCCCAAGAGGGTTAAGGCAGTGCTGGAAAATAATGGCGGCCACACAAAATATTGACACTTTGGGCCCAATTTGGAGATTTTCACTTAGGGGTGTACTGACTTTTGTCGCCAGCGGTTTAGACATTAATGGCTGTGTGTTGAGTTATTTTGAGGGGACAGCAAATTTACACTGTTATACAAGCTGTACACTCACTACTTTACATTGTAGACAAGTGTCATTTCTTCAGTGTTGTCACATGAAAAGATAGAAGAAAAGATTTACAAAAATGTGAGGGGTGTACTCACTTTTGTGAAATACTGTATGTGGAATGAGAGGATTTGAGCTAAGCATGCAGATTAGTGTTCAATTTATTTTTATTTTTTTTGAGGAGGGGGATTGTTGCTGACACATAATGCTCATACATCTTGGGGGGGCGCAGTTTGGCATGTTCGCCCTGGGCTCTAGGTGACCTTGTCCCGGCAGCGGCTCAGAGCAACACAAGGATCACCCAAAAGTGTATTATTTTATTTATGTATTTATTTATTTTTTCTCACAAAAAATGACAGAGAAATAAAGTGTTCTCCTGCTAGAGCTGTGCTGCATGGCGGAGCTGAGTAAATCTCAGGAGTGGATGGACAGGGATACAAATACTTTTTCTAAAGTCCTTTCTATGTACTTCACCCATTTATTTGGCTGTTTTGCCCCCCGAAGTTCAGCATTTAGTGAAATCCGTTTCCTTTCCACCCTGTCCATCCATATTTAATGCCGCATAAAGTGGTAACAATGTATTGGGCGGGGGCGGGGGGGGGGCGGTGATAGGAGCATAAATCGCACATTCGTCTTCCAATCGCCTTGTTATTATCATATAAATCACGGCGTCCGATCTCCTCTGCGTCCCCATCCGTCTGAATCACAGGCTCCATTGGATCAATGCAAGACCTCATCCGCAGAAGGTCGAGCTAATATTACCGAGTCCCCCGTAATCAGCGCTAAATGGCAGTTTAGGAGGTCACAGAGTTCAGGAGGTCGGGGACCCGTGACAAGAAATCCGCGACCCCCCCCAACATATAAGGAAGAGTTGCCTGCAGGCGGCGGGCGGTGACGCCGGTAATACTGCGGCTTTATGGGAAAGAGGAGTTTACAGAAAATAGGAAAAATAAAATTCATATTTTCTTTACTTTAACCACCTGCCTGCCGGGCACTTTCACCCCCTTCCTGCCCAGGCCATTTTTCAGCGCTGTCACACTTTGAATGACAATTGCGCGGTCATGCTACACTGTACCCGTTTGAATTTTTTTTTTTTTACTTAGTTTCTGTCAGTAAATTTTGTAATTAAGTAATTGTTCTCCTTCACAGATGTGCGCTGATGAGGCGGCATTTATGGGCACTGATAGGCTGAACTGGTGGGCACTGATGAGGCAGCATTTATGGGCACTGATAGGTGGCACTGATGGGCGTTACTAATGGGCACTGATGGAGAGCAGTGATAGGTATTGATGGGCATCACTGATAGGCAGGACTGATAGCCAGCACAGACTGGCATCACTAATGGGCACTGATTGGTGGCACTTGTGGGCAGGGGTGGTACTGATTGCTGGCAGTGGTGGGCACTCCTCGCTGGCACTGATTTGTGGCACTGCTGTCTCTATTGTAATCAGGGCACTGATTACATGTGTAGATGTCTCCTGTAATGATCGGCACTCCTCGCCACACACTCTGTCAGTGTGAGGCGAGGAGCGCCAATTACCGGCATCTCTGTGTTAACATGTGACCAACTGTGATTGGACACAGCCGATCACATGGTTAAAGAGCCACGGATACGTCTCTTCTCAGAGATCTGGGCTGCACCGTGTCCTAGCAACGTGGCGTGACCACGATTGCCGTGCTGCGCACCTGAGTGCCCGTTCTGGGACGCCGTCATATGACGGTGGGTGAGGACGGCAACTAGTTAACCTCCTTGGCGGTAACCCCGAGTCTGGCTCGGGGTCAGCTTTTTGTGCTGGGAGCGGTAACCCCGAGCCAGACTCGGGCTTGCGTTGCGGGATGCAGGGGGGAAGTTACTTACCTTTTCCCCCTGGATCCTGCGATGTCTCCCCCGCTGTGTGAGCGAGCCGTCCGCTCGCTCGATTCACACAGTGCCGGGTGCCGCCGATCTCCGTTCCCTGTGACGTTACGACGCACGGGAGCGGAGATCGGCGCCAAAATCAAAAAAGTTTAAAAACACAACACATATACAATACTGTATTATTACAGATTACAGTACTGTATACAAAAAATACACACCCCCTTTGTCCCTAGTGGTCTGCCCAGTGCCCTGCATGTCATTTTATATAATAAAAAGATTTTTTTTTCTGCCTGGAAACTGGAGATTGTCCATAGCAACCAAAAAGTGTCCCTTTAATGTCAAAAGTGGTTTTAGACCAGCTAGAAAACACCGATAAAAAAATAAAATCACAATTTATCATCAAACAATAAATTTAATGACAGCGACTATTCTGCAACTGAGCAAATTTCAGTGTTTTTGATTTGATTACATTATTGAATCATTTTATATATATTTTTAATTATATTATAATTTATTATTTTGTGTTTTCAAACTTTATCATACCCGGGATGTCTACTAGACTCTCTGGTTCGGACAGATTTAAGTGAGTTATTCATAAGAATTGCATGCCTACAATATAAAAACGCCAAATTTCCATGTAAAATAATTGTACCGCTTTCAGCACTAAATTCCAGCCAGAATCATACCGCCAGGGAGGTTAAGGACTATTTTTCAAACTTGGTATTTACAAGTTAAAAATATTTTTTTTTTTTTTACTAGAACATTACTTAGAACCCCCAAACATTGTATTTTTTTTTTTCCCCAGACACCCTAGAGAATAAAATGATGGTCATATGACCGGAAAGCTTTCAGTTGGCCTATGGTAACTGTGCCAGGAGCGCAGGATGCACGCTCTCACCACAGCTCTAAGGCGCTGTTTTGAAGACGTTTTGGAAAAGCGATCCACTATGACCCCTATAGCAGTCATGCCCTCGGACTTAGGTAAGTCTGTAATGAAGTCTAGTCAAATGGGTCCAAGCATTTAATTAGGCAAATTAGGCGGTAGCCTCAGGCCTCGCAGTCACAGGGGCCTCGCACGGCCAGCTAGTTTACCTAGTTAGAGAGCTGCCTCTTTCAGCAGCATACTCCTGAGTCCTCTCACTCTGCTACAGGGAGAGATACAGCCTGCGAGTGAAAGTTACCCTGTGATCGGAGCTCATGTACAGCTCTGGATCACAGAAAGTGAGAACCGCTGAGCAGAGCCTGCTCTGACAGATCTCCCCCCTCACCCTGCTGCCCGCACAGCCAGACAGGAGAGGAGAGACCTGCTGATGCTCCTCCTCCCCTCTCCTCCTGTGTCTGCCATCGGCAGTGTTCTCTGTTCTGCCTCAGAGAAGGGGATGTGGGCGGGAAGAGTCATGATGAAGCCCAGCAAACAAGAAAAAGGGCAATCTGATCCATCCATCCAGTCCCTCCTTCCTCCAAGTAAGTACACTGATGTAGGGGATGCCCTTCCTTCCATTCATCCTCTACCCCCCCTTGCTTTCTTTCTTTCCTTTCATCTTTTCTTTCTTTCTGTCTTTCTTTCTTTCTCTCCTTTTCTCTCTTTCTTTCTTTCTTTCTTTCTCTCTTTCTTTCTTTATTTCCCTCCACCTTTCCTTCCTTTCTCTTTCTTTATTTCTTGCCTTCCATCTTTCCTTCTTTCTCTTTCTTTCCTTCCATCTTGTCTTTCTTTCTTTCCTTTCATATTTTCTTTCTTTCTTTCTTTCTTTCTTTCTTTCTGTCTTTCTTTCTGTCTTTCTTTCCTCTTTTTTTTTTCTTTTTCTTTCTTTCCTTCCACCTTTCCTTCCTTCTTTCTTTCCTTCCATCTTTCCTTCTTTCTCTTTCTTTCTTTCCTTCCACCTTTCCTTCCTTTCTCTTTCTTTATTTTCTTCTTTCTCTTTCTTTCTTTCCTTCCTTTCATCTTTCCTTTCTTTCTTTCTTTCTTTCTTTACTTCTTTCTTTCCTTCCATCTTTTCTTTCTTTCTTTCCATCTTTCCTTCTTTCCTTCCTTAGTTCCTTCTTTCTTTCTTCTATTCTTACTTTCTTTCCATCTTTCCTTCCATCTTTCCTTCTTTCTTTTCTCCTCTCTTTCTTTCTTTTCTTCTCTCTTTTTTCCTTCCTTCCTTCTTTCTTTTCTTCTTTCTTTTTCTTTCTTTCTTTCTTTTCTTCTTCTCTCTTTCTTTCTTTCTTTCTTTCTTTCTTTCTTTCTTTCTTTCTTTGCTCTTTCTTTCTTCGCTCTTTCTTTCTTCGTTCTTTCTTTTCTTCGCTCTTTCTTTCTTTTCTTCGCTCTTTCTTTCTTTTCTTCGCTCTTTCTTTCTTTTCTTCGCTCTTTCTTTCTTTTCTTCGCTCTTTCTTTCCCTGTACTGTGTCCACTTACGTACCCCCTGTACTGTTCCCTCATGCCCCCTGTACTGTCCACTCCCCTATACTGTACCCTCCTAATACAGTTAATTTTCATTCCTTGGATTATTTTTCCCATTATGGGAGTGAGTGGGGCCTCATGTTTAAGTTTTGCCTAAGGCCTCACAAAGTCTAGAGCCTCTTTGGGTCCAAGGCTGGTGAGGTGGCGGAAGTGGTTGTAACAGTCCAGTAGGCAATGTGTGGGGTACTTTATTAGCAGCACTAATGTTGGACAGGCAGCAACATAGTCAGTAACATCCCTTTTCATATGAGGCCACCAGACATGACGCTGCACAAGGTCTTAAGAGTGATGGTGACACCAGGATGACCGGGGGGGGGGGGTTAGACCTTGGCGATCTGTGAATGGAGGAGGGGGGGGGGTGGAAAGGGCCGGCATAGTCGGCACTCTTGATGAACGCCTATGACAGGTCCAGCGGCTCATAGTAACCCCCGCAGCACCAGAAAATGGGGGAGGAGGGGACAGGTTTCCACCTTGGACAGTCAGCACCAGCACAAGGGACACTTCTGATTGGATGTCAGTTCTGTCCCTGGTGCTGATTAAAAACAAAATGACAAAAAAAAACAAAAAAACGACATGAAATACAAAATTGCCCTTCGCCGTGACGCGTCTCCTCGGCGGAGATGTACAATTCGGTTTTCTGTTACTTTGTATCCCCCGATGTTCTCGGCTCATCGCCGGCGCTGTCACAATAATCGTTCTAATGAGACACAAATATTCTAAACTCCCAAAGCCAGAGCCGCCATCCGCAGTGACATCGTTCGCTTTGTTCCCTTCTATTTCCTCCCATTAATTATTGAGAACTCTGAAGAGTTGTCTGAGGTTTGTGTTTGTTGCTGGTAATCTGAACAATGCGCCACAGAATGCTGCCCATCGCCTGGCTGCCTCTACTGAGCCACATCTAGAGGGGGCCTGGGAGTTGTCCATGGGGGGCCAGAGCAACGGGAAGGAGAGGGGGGTACAGGAAACATTAGTGTTGGGGTTTTAGGGAGGGTCTGTATTAGGGTTATAGAAGATGTTAGGTTTGGGGTTACAGGGAGGGTTACTGTTAGGGCTACAGGGGATTAGTGTTGGGGTTACAGGGGATTAGTGTTGGGGTTACAGGGGATTAGTGTTGGGGTTACACGGGGGATTCGTGTTAGGGTTACATGAAAGGGTTGGGGTTACAGGGAGGATCAGTATTGAAGTTACAGGAAGGGTTAGTGTTGAGGTTCCATGGAAGATTAGTATTGGGGTTACGGGGAGGGTTGGTGTTGGGGTTACAGGGAGGGTTAGTGTTGAGGTTACAGGGAGGGCTGGTGTTGGGGTTACAGGAAAGGTTAGTGTTGAGGTTCCATGGAATGTTAGTGTTGGGGTTACAGGAAAGGTTAGTGTTGAGGTTCCATGGAATGTTAGTGTTGGGGTTACAGGAAGGGTTAGTGTTGAGGTTACAGGGAGGGTTAGTGTTGAGGTTACAGGGAAGGTTAGTGTTGGGGTTACAGGAAGGGTTAGTTGGGTTACAGGGAGGGTTAGTGTTGAGGTTCCATGGAAGGTTAGTGTTGAGGTTACATGGAAGGTTGGTGTTGGGGTTACAGAGAGGGTTAGTGTTGGGGTTACAGGGGATTAGTGTTGGGGTTACAGGGGGGATTCGTGTTAGGGTTACAGGAAAGGGTTGGGGTCACAGGGAGAGTTAATGTTGAAGTTACAGAGGGGGGTTAGTGTTGGGGTTATAGGGAGGATCGGTATGTTCAGTTACAGGAAGGGTTAGAATTGAGGTTCCATGGAAGATTAGTGTTGGGGTTACAGGGAGGATTAGTTGCATTTCAGGGAGGGTTAGTGTTGAGGTTACAAGGAGGTTTGGTGTTGGGGTTACAGGAAGGGTTAGTTGGGTTGCAGGGAGGGTTAGTGTTGAGGTTACAGGGAGGATTAGTGTTGAGGTTCCATGGAATGTTAGTGTTGGGGTTACAGGGAGGATTAGTGTTGAGGTTACAGGGAGGGTTAGTGTTGAGGTTACAGGGAGGATTAGTGTTGAGGTTCCATGGAATTTTAGTGTTGGGTTACAGGGAGGGTTTTGTATCTGTGAGCCCATAGGTTGGAACATTCCTCTCTGTATCTGGAGTTCTTCTTTGATGAACTATCCCCATTCCTCGGATCAGTCGGGTTTCCTCCAATCACAGCTGTATTGCTCTCAGATTACGATCCTCGGACTCGCTTTTCCTGGTAGATGAATTTTTTTTTTCAACATTGAACATTTTATTTTTCTCTTCCTGTATTTTAATCATTAATATTGTGAGGAATCCCGGGAATCCTTCCATTGGTGGGCGCACAGTGATGTCATCATACCCGCCGCGTTCCGTCTCCTTTCTCCCTCTGCAGTACCGGTTGCTCTTCGGCGGTTCGCATTCCTCCGGCTCGCTGTATTATTCACTCTAATAAAAGAAAAGCGCATAATTATGATTTACAGAAGCCACTTCCAGGAAGTCCGTCCTCCAATCCCGGCACTCAACAGATCTGCAGCAATTACCGACCTTTCCATAATGAGTCGTCCTAATTTCCAGAGTAATCAGTTTATAATTGAATTCTCTCCGTAACGAGTCGCACGCAGAATAGCAAAGCCCCCGATAAGACGGCGGAGCCTCATTAGTCGCTGTGATTAGAATCGCCTCTATCTATTACTTTCACCGCGCCGTTCCCGCTTCTCCGCCGCCGTTCAAAAGGAAACAACAATTATAAAAGGAACGTTATAAACGGTCACTGACAGCGATTAAAATGTATCTACACCCGGCTCTCTTCTGCAATAACAAACACTTACCGGCTCGCAGTCTTCTATAGAATGTACACCGAGCATGCGCAGGATGACATCACCCCCCACCGGCCAATCAAGAGCCTGTAAAACCCGGCACCCGGGGAGAACAGCGATGGCGGCGGCCGGTGAGGAATGTAACCAACCAATCACTGGAAGGAGGAGGTGAGAATTTTTGGGGATCTTGTTCTTCGTTAACCCCTTCAATACCGGGCACTCCCCTCCCCCTCCCTGCCCAGGACAATCTTCAGCTTTCAGCGCTGTCGCACTTTGAATGACAATTACACAGTCATGCTACACTGTACCCATAGGACATTTATATCATTTTTTTCACACAAATAGAGAATTTCTTTTGGTGGAATTTAATCACCGCTGGGGGGGGGGGGGGGGGGGGGGGGGGGGGGGGGGATATTTTTTGCTAAACAAACTAAAAGAAAAGACTGAAATTTTTGTATTTTATTTTTTTCGTTTCTGTTATAAAATGTTGTTTTCTCCTTTACTGATGGGCACTGATAGGTTGCACTAATGGGCACTGATTAGGAGGCACTGATATGTAAAATTGACGGGCGCTGAAGAGGAAGCACTGATATGTAAAATTGATGGGCACTGATGAGGCACTAATATGTAGAATTGAAGGGCACTGATAGGTGGCAATGATGGGCACTGATGAGGCACTGATATGTAGAATTGATGGGTGGCACTGATGGGCACTGATTAGGAGGCACTGATATGGAGGCACTGATAGGCTGCACTGATATGTAAAATTGATGGGCACTGATGAGGCACTAATATGTAGAATTGATGGGTACTGATAGACAGCACTGATGGGCACTGATAGGTGGCACTGATGGTCACTGATATGCACCACTGATGGGCACTGATTAGGAGGCACTAATATGTAGAAGTGATGGGTACTGATAGACAGCACTGATATGTGGCACTGATAGGTGGCACTGATGGGCACTGATGAGGAGGCACTAATATGTAGAATTGATGGGCACTGATAGGCGGCACTGATATGTAGAATTGATGGGCACTGATGGACACTGATGAGGAGACACTACTATGTAGAATGGATGGGTACTGATAGACAGCACTGATGGGCACTGATAGGTGGCACTGAGCACTCATAGGTGGCACTGATGGGTACTAATAGATGGCACTGACAGGCAGTACTGATGAGGAGGTACTGAAATGAATTACTGATGGGCACTGATTGGCACATTGATGGGCACAGATTGGCACATTGATGGGCACTGATTAGCACTTTGATGGGCACTGATTGGCGATTTAGGTGGGCATGCATTGGGATTTGGGTGGGCACTAATAGGCATTGTGGTGGGCACCTTTGATGGGGGCTGCACTCATAATCAATGTGCTGATTATCAGTACAGCCCCCCCCCCCGACAGGAGAGCCGCCGATCGTCTCCCCATCAGCGAGAACCGAGGAAAGCCGATTTCCGGCAATAATATTATTGTTATTTTTTATTATTAATTTGTTACGTTCCATTCGCTTAGATGCGGCATTCGTTGTTTCGGATAATTCGGAACTTCGGATAAATTCGTATTCGTTACGTTCATACCTATAATTTAATAGTTACCGTATTTATCAGCGTATAAAACGCACCCCAAGATTAGGAGGGAATTTTAAGGAAAAAAACTTTTAGGAGGCAAGTTTAAGGAAAATAACTTACATTTAAATGCCCATCAATGCAGCCTTATCAGTCTCATTGCAGCCTTGCCAGCGCTCATCTGCAGCCTTGTCAGCGTCCATCTGCAGCCTTGCCAGCGCCCATCTGCAGCCTTGTCAGCGTCCATCTGCAGCCTTGTCAGCGCCCATCTGCAGCCTTGTCAGCGCCCATCTGCAGCCTTGTCAGCGCCCATATGCAGCCTTGTCAGCGCCCATCTGCAGCCTTGCCAGCGCCCATCTGCAGCCTTGTCAGCGCCCATCTGCAGCCTTGTCAGCGCCCATCTGCAGCCTTGTCAGCGTCCATCTGCAGCCTTGTCAGTGTCCATCTGCAGCCTTGTCAGCGCCCATCTGCAGCCTTGTCAGCGCCCATCTTCAGCCTTGTCAGCGCCCATCTGCAGCCTTGTCAGCGCCCATCTGCAACCTTGTCATTGCAGCCTTGCCCCAGTGTCATTTACGTTTAAAAATGGTGCCGCCGAGATACAGAGATGCTCTTGCCGACTTTCGGCTGCTTTTGGACGTTCTCGCCAGCTCTCAGCTGTTCTCGGCCACTCTCGGCGGCTCACACGATTTTCTCCTGATTTTAAGGGGGAAAAGGTGCGTGTTATACGCCCATAAATACGGTAGTTATTATTAGTTAGTTACTTATTCTTTTGAATTTTCATATTTTCTTTCTTATTTTCGGATTTTCTCTTATTTTCGGATTTTCTAATTTACAAATGGTCGAATTGCGATCATAACAACTGACCCGAAAAAACCCCAAACGAATGAAAAGAAAACAAACAAATTTAGTCTAGAGCAAAATCTCTGAGGAACGTTTCCAACACCTTCTTGTATCTCAGCCACCAAGAATGAAGGCCAAAGGGGGTCCAACCCAGGAAGGTGCCCCTATAAATTGGCCGCCGGTGATCGTATATTTTTTGGGGGAAATTATAGCGATCTACGGATTGAAATTTTGAGGTCGTAATAAAATCAAATCCCAGATTTTCTTGTATAACAATGATATATCTTATGTTATTTATTATATAAATGTGACATTTTCGGGAAGAAGATTTGTATTGGGATCGGTGAGAGAAGTAGACATGGAAAAGCCTCGAGTGTTGAGGAGGAGATCCCGTCTCCCGTGTGTACCGGTCAATCGCTTTTATATTTTTTTACAGGCGAACGATGGATCAAACCATGGCGGAGTGTCTGAACCTCCTCCTGAAGAGCGGTTACATTGTATCGGGGGGGATATCCGGGGATATCAATGAGAGTCTCAGCGCCAGATTTGTACAAATCATTATCCGGAGATCTGAACATCTCCAACAAACGTTCCTCAGACTTCTTCTCCTCCGAGATAGAAAAAAAATCCTTTTCTTCTAACAGACCTGAGACGGCGGCGGGAACCTGACGCTCTGCTGGAAATCTCTGGAACCTGCAGAACGAGTTCTTTGTATAGGAAAACATCTTCCGTCTTTGTGCAGCTCATTAGGAGAAGTGGAAGCTGGTGCTCAAAATATCAAACAAACTGAAAAATTCAGAAAAAAAAAAAAAAAACATCAAACGCAGCCACTGTGCCCATCAAACGCAGCCACTGTGCCCATCAAACGCAGCCACTGTGCCCATCAAACGCAGCCACTGTGCCCATCAAACGCAGCCACTGTGCCCATCAATCGCAGCCACTGTGCCCATCAATCGCAGCCACTGTGCCCATCAATCGCCGCCACTGTGCCCATCAATTGCCGCCACTGTGCCCATCAATTGCCGCCACTGTGTCATCAAACGTAGCCACTGTGCCCATCATTTGCCGCCACTGTGCCGTCAAACGCAGCCACTTTGCCCATAAATTGGCATCACTGTGCCATCAAACACAGCCACTGTGCCCATCAATTGCAGCCACTGTGCCATCAATTGCCGCCACTGTACCCATCAAACGCAGCCACTGTGCCTATCAAACACAGACACTGTGCCCATCAATCGCAGCCACTGTGCCCATCAATCGCAGCCACTGTGCCCATCAATCGCAGCCACTGTGCCCATCAATTGCCACCACTGTGCCCATCAATTGCCGCCACTGTGCCCATCAATTGCCACCACTGTGCCACCAAACGCAGCCACTGTGCCCATTAAACGCAGCCACTGTGCCCATCAAACGCAGCCACTGTGCCCATCAAACGCAGCCACTTTGCCATATCAAATGCTCCAACTGTGCCATCAAATGCTGCCACTGAGCCATATCAAATACTGCCACTGAGCCCCCCTGCCCGCCGTCTGTACTTACCCTGTCTCGGTGGGACAGCTCCTCGATGTCTTCTCCCGTCCTCTCTTCCCATCTTCTGCTATGATTGGACGCCTGATAGGCGTCCAATCACAGCACCTGTCGTTTCAGCCAATCAGGTGACGGGTAACAGATCCGAGCACCTGATTGGCGGAGAGGCGGTTTAGTGTCAGGAGAGTGAATATTCATTTGCTTTTCTAACATAGCTGAGTGACCTGCGAGCGCCCAATCAGGTGCTTCATAAACACCCCCCCGCCGCTGTAATTCAGGCGCCCGGTGCCCGAAAAGAGCCTGGGCACCTGAATAGGGGGTGGCAGCGGCGGCCATAGATAGATTCATGCAATGCATGAATCTATCTATTGGTGCTAGAGGGGGTGGCTGGAGAGAGGGGGCAGTTCCCGTGTGCCCGTTACGGCACTGCGTTACTTTAACTGACAATTGCGCGATCATGCGACGCTGTACCCAAATAAAATGTTTGGCCTTTTTTTCCTAAAAAAATAACTTTATTTTGGGGTATTTGATCACCTCTGCATTTTTTTTTTTTTTTTTTGCGCCATAAACAAAAAAAGGCCAACAATTTTGAAAAAAAAATTGACTTTCCTCTATAAAACATATCCAATAAATTTTTTTTTAAAAATCTAATTTCTTCATCAGTTTAGGCCAATATGTATTCTGCTACATGTTTTTGTTATAAATCCCATTACTTGGTTTGGCTCTACAAACTATTGGATAGATTTATGGACTTTTAATTTTTTGTACTAGTAATGGCGGCGATTTGCTTGTATTTGATCGCCTCTGCGTTTTTTTGACAGGTTTGAAAAAAAAAAAACAATATTTTTTACTTTCTGCTATAAAACATATCCAATAAAAAAATGTAAAAAATCTAATTTCTTCATCAGTTTAGGCCAATATATATTCTATTCAAAAAAATCCCAATAAGCGTATATTGATTGATTTTGCGCAAAAAGTTTTCGCGTCTACAAACTATGGGATAGATTTATGGACTTTTAATATTTTTTTACTAGTAATGGTGGCAATTTGGTGGTATTCGATCACCTCTGCGTTTTTTTTTGCGCCATTAACAAAAAAAGGCTGACAATTTTGAAAAAAAATATTTTTTTTTTGCTTTCTGCTATAAAACATATCCAATAAAAAATTAAAAAATCGAATTTCTTCATCAATTTAGGCCAATATGTATTCTGCTACATGTTTTTGTTAAAAAAAAAAAATCCCAATAAGCGTATATTGATTGATTTTGCGCAAAAAGTTTTCGCGTCTACAAACTATGGGATAGATTTATGGACTTTTAATATTTTTTTTACAAGTAATGGCGGCAATTTGGTGGTATTCGATCATCTCTGCGTTTTTTTGGGGTTTTTTTGCGCCATAAACAAAAAAAAAAGGCCGACAATTTTGAAAAAAATATATATTTTTTTGCGTTCTGCTATAAAACATATCCAATAAAAATTAAAAAAATCGAATTTCTTCATCAATTTAGGCCAATATGTATTCTGCTACATGTTTTTGTTAAAAAAAAAAAATCCCAATAGGCGTATATCGATTGGTTTGCGTAAAAAGTTATCGCATTTACAAACTATGAGATAGATTTATGGACTTTTAATTTTTTTTACTAGTAAAATTTGGTGGTAATCGATTACCTCTGCGTTTTTATTTTTTTGTATATGCTATAAACAAAAAAAAAAAAATATTTTGGAAAAACAAACAATACCTTTTATTTTCTGCTATAAAACATATACATTTTTTAAAAAAATCACAATTATTTTTAAATTTAGGCCAATATGTATTCTGCTACATATTTTTTGGTAAAAAACAAATGCCGATAAGGACCGGTTCACACCACAAAAAAAACGCACTCCAGATCTGTTCTGGATGCGTTTCTGCATGCGTGTTTTAAACACGTTTTTGATGCGTTCCGGTGCATTTTTGGTGCATTTTGATGCGTTTCTGGATGGATTCCGGGTAGGTTTTTTTTTCTTCTACTTTCCTGTTCCCCCCCCCCCCACACTATACTAGGGTCCAGTGCGTTATTGATGCATTTTACTGCGTTCCGTACTGGAACGCAGTAAAATGCTTTAAAAAAAAAAAAAAAAAGTTGAACATGTTGCATTTTTCCTGCACTGGACTAGTACAGTCCAGTGCAGGAAACATGCAGCATGTTCTACTTTTTTTTTTTTTTCTAGAACTAAAAATCCCTGGAACTGGTGTGAATTATGCCATTGGAAACCCTATAACCTACTTTCCATGCGTTTTTGATGAAGAACAAAAACGCACTGGACTGCATGGGGTGTGAACTGGCCCTAAGTGTACTAGACATGGGAACTGTCAAAAAATTTGTTTCGTTTCGTTCCGTTTCGTATATATAAAAAAATTCGTAATTCGTAATCCGTGTAATTCGTAATTTCGTTGGAATTCGTGCGAAATACGAATTTCGTACGAATCGTAAATTTTTTTTTGAATCGTTAGTAAAGTTACGAACCGTTACGAATCGTTAACGCGGCTAATGAATTGTCGGTTCTCGTAACACCGAGAACAATTCGAAACCAACTACAAATAACGAATTTCAATTTCAAGTTACGAATCGTTACGAATCGTTACTAAATCCAACTACAAATATCGTATTTCAACTAATATGAAAGAAATTATAATAGCGGATATAACGAATGCTTCGAATGATTCGAATGAATTTGAGATTCAGTATATCTAATATAGAGAACTGTTCCTGCACAAAGTGTCATTTTTGCAGGAAAAAAAGCTATTTAAAATCACTCGCGGCTAATGAAATGTCGGCTCCGTAACACAGAGAACTGTCATTCATTGATAAAAAAAAAAAGCGTAGGGGTCCCCCAAATTCAATAACCAGGCCCTTCAGGTCTGGTATGGATATTAAGGGGAACCCCAGCCAAAAATAAATAAAAAATGGCGTGGGGTCCCCCTCAAAATCCATACCAGACCCTTATCCGAGCACGCAACCTGGCAGGCCGCAGGAAAAGAGGGAGGGACGAGAGCGCCCCCCCCTCCCACCTGAACCGTACCAGGCCACATGCCCTCAACATTGGGAGGATGCTTTGGGGGTCTTGAGACCCCCAAAGCACCTTGTCCCCATGTTGATGAGGACAAGGGCCTCATCCCCCACAACCCTGGCCATTGGTTGTGGGGGTCTGCGGGCGGGGCGCTTATCGGAATCTGGAAGCCCCCTTTAACAAGGGGACCCCCAGATCCTGCCCCCCCCCTGTGTGAAATGGTAAGGGGGTACAAAAGTACCCCTACCATTTCACCAAAAAAGTGTCAAAAATGGTAAAAAATGACAGGAGACGGTCTTTGACAATTCCTTTATTAAAATCTTCTTTCTTCTGATCTTCCTTCTTCCTTTCTTCATCCTTCGGTTTCTTCATCTTCTCCTTCCGGCATCTTCTTCCATCTTCTTCTTCCATCATCTTCTTCCATCATCTTCTTCCTCCAATCCGCTTCTGCTCCGGTCTTCTCGTCCTTCTCGTCCGGCATCTTCTTCCATGGCGTTGGCGTCTGTTCTCGGGCCGCTCCTCGCAATGGGAGGCTCCCGCTGTGTGAGGCTTCGCTGCGTCTGACAGGTCTTTTTATAATGGAGGGCACCTGGTGATCCCACCCCCCTCTGACGCACGGGGACGTCATGGGGAATTCCCTATGGCTTTCCCCATGATGTCAGAGGGGGGGCAGGGTCACCAGGTGCCCTCCGTTATAAAAGACATGTCAGCCGGAGTGAAGCCTCACACAGCGGGAGCCTCCCATTGCGAGGAGCGGCCCAGAAGAGACGCCGACGCCATGGAAGAAGATGCCGGACGAGAAGGACGAGAAGACCGGAGGAAGAAGAAGCGGATCGGAGGAAGAAGATGATGGAAGAAGATGATGGAAGAAGATGCCGGAAGGAGAAGATGAAGAAACCGAAGGATAAAGAAAGGAAGAGCAGAAGAAAGAAGATTTTAATAAAGGAATTGTCAAAGACCGTCTCCTGTCATTTTTACCATTTTTGGTGAAATGGTAGGGGTACTTTTGTACCCCCTTACCATTTCACACAGGGGGGGCGGAATCTGGGGGTCCCCTTGTTAAAGGGGGCTTCCAGATTCCGATAAGCCCCCCGCCCGCAGACCCCCACAACCAATGGCCAGGGTTGTGGGGATGAGGCCCTTGTCCTCATCAACATGGGGACAAGGTGCTTTGGGGGGGACCCCAAAGCACCCTCCCAATGTTGAGGGCATGTGGCCTGGTACGGTTCAGGAGGGAGGGGGGGCGCTCTCGTCCCCCCTCTTTTCCTGCGGCCTGCCAGGTTGCGTGCTCGGATAAAGGGTCTGGTATGCATTTTGAGGGGGACCCCACGCCATTTTTTTTTTGGCTGGGGTTCCCCTTAAAATCCATCCCAGATCTCAAGGGTCTGGTATGGATATTTAGGGGGGACCCCACGCCATTTTTTAATATCCATAGCAGACCTGAAGGGTCTGGTTATTGAATTTGGGGGGACCCCCACGCTTTTTTTATCAATGACTTCAATGAATGACTGTTCTCTGTGTTACGGATCTGACAATTCATTTGCCGGCAATAGCCGCGAGTGATTTTAAAATAGCTTTTTTTTCCTGCAAAAATGACACTGCAGGAACAGTTCCCTATATTAGATATACTGAATCTCGAATCATTCGAATCATTCGAAGCATTCGTTATATCCGCTATTATAATTTCTTTCATATTAGTTGAAATTAGATATTTGGTAGTTGTTGGATTCGAATTGTTCTCTGTGTTACGGGAACCGGCAATTAGCCGCGAGTGATTTTAAATAGCTTTTTTTCCTGCAAAAATGACACCTTGTAAAGAAACAGTTCTAATCACAGGAAACATGCGCCCCTTCACAGGCATACTATATATATACTATATACTCTATAGTATGCATGTAACTAGTGTAAACTAATCGCACATGTCTAAAGTGTACATTGATTGGTTTGCGTAAAATTTATAGCGTCTACAAACTATGGGATATATACTGGAATTTTTATTTATTCTTTTTTTTTAATGGTAGTAATGGTGGCGATCAGCAACTTATAGCAGGACTGCGATATTGCGGCGGGCAATCTGACACTATCTGACACTTTGCGGGAACCAGTAACAATAATACGATGATCAGTGTGGACAATATGCACTGTCACTGTACTAATGACACTGGCTGGGAAGGGGGCTAAACATCTAGGGAAAACAAAGGGTTAAATGTGTGCCTAGCCAGTGTTTTTCTATGTAAGCTGTTTTTACTAAGGGATGTGCTTTGCAGGGAAACAAAATCCAGCCCTTCCCCCGCTGACAGGACAGAGCTCTATTCTGTGTCTCTCCTCGCCACTCAGCGGGTGACAGCGGACACCCATTGGCTGGCACCTAATGATCAGCTTGTGCTGTGTCCAATCACAGCCGCGGTGCGTCCCCTACCCAGAAGTGCAGAATCACGTACTAGGTACTTGATCCGCTTTAAGGACTCGTTCCCCCGCACCTCTCGAACAATTGGCCCCTCCCCTAAAATCACTTACCTGACTCCTGCAGTGCTCGGCTGCAGTCTTCTCTCCTCTCTCCCTCTTCACACAGGGACTGGCAGGCAGACTGGAGTTGAGAAACACTCCTGTAAGGAAGGGAGAGTCCCAGTAAGGAATAGAGAGTCCCTTTATGGAACGGAGAGTCCCTGTAAGGAATGGAGAGTCCCTGTAAGGAATAGAGAGTCCCTGTAAGGAATAGAGAGTCCCTTTATGGAACAGAGAGTCACTGTAAGGAATGGAGAGTCCCAGTAAGGAATGGAGAGTCCCAGTAAGGAAGGGAGAGTCCCTGTAAGGAATAGAGAGTCCCTTTATGGAACGGAGAGTCCCTGTAAGGAATAGAGAGTCCCAGTAAGGAATAGAGAGTCCCAGTAAGGAATGGAGAGTCCCAGTAAGGAAGGGAGAGTCCCTGTAAGGAATAGAGTGTCCCTTTATGGAACGGAGAGTCCCTGTAAGGAATAGAGAGTCCCTGTAAGGAATAGAGAGTCCCTGTAAGGAACAGAGAGTCCCTGTAAGGAACAGAGAGTCCCTGTAAGGAAAGGAGAGTACCTGTAAGGAACGGAGAGTCCCTTTATGGAACAGAGAGTCCTTGTAAGGAACGGAGAGTCCCTGCAAGGCATGGAGAGTCCCTTTATGGAACAGAGAGTTTCTGAAAGGAAAATGTTAAGTAAAGGAGAGTCCTTGTGAGGAATGGAGAGTTGCTGCTAGAAATGGAAAGTCCCAATAAGGAATGGAGAGTCCCTTTATGGAATGGAGCTTTCTTTCAAAGAATGGAGAGTCCCTTTAAGGAATAGCGAGTACCTGCAAAAGATGGAGAGTCTCTGTAAGGCTTGGATATTCCCTTTAACGAAAGGAGAGTCCTTGTAAGGAATAGAGAGTCCCTGCGAGGAATGGAGAGTCCCTGCGAGGAATGGATAGTCCCTGCAATTAATGAAGAGTCCCTGTAAGGCTTGGATATTCCCTTTAAGGAAAGGAGAGTCCTTGTAAGCAATGGATAGTCCCTGCAAGGAATGGAGAGTCACCTGCATGGAATGGAGAGTCCCTGCATGGAATGGAGAGTCCCTGCATGGAATTGGGAGTTCCTGTAAGCAATTGAGAGTCACTGCATGGAATGGAGAGTTCCTGCATGGGGTGGAGAGTCCCTGCATGGGGTGGAGAGTCCCTGCATGGGGTGGAGAGTCCCTGCATGGGGTGGAGAGTCTCTGCATGGGGTGGAGAGTCCCTGCATGGAATGGAGTGTCCCTGAATGGAATGGACAGTCCCTGCATGGAATGGACAGTCCCTGCATGGAATGTAAAGTCCCTGCATGGAATGGAGAGTCCCTGAATGGAATGGAGAGTCCCTGAATGGAATGGAGTGTCCCTGCATGGGATGGAGAGTCCATGCAAGGAGTGGAAAGTCCCTGCAAGGAGTGGAAAGTCCATGCAAGGAGTGGAGAGTCCCTGCAAGGAGTGGAGAGTCCCTGCAAGGCATGGAGAGTCCCTGAATGGAATGGAGGGTTCCTGCATGGAATGGAGAGTCCCTGTAAGGAATGGAGAGTCCCTGAATGGAATGGAGGGTCCCTACGTGGAATGGAGAGTCCCTGCAAGGAGTGGAGAGTCCCTGTAAGGAGTGGAGAGTCCCTGTAAGGAATGGAGGGTCCCTGCATGGAATGGAGAGTCCCTGCATGGAATGGAGGGTCCCTGTATGGAATAGAGAGTCCCTATAAGTAACTGGCCCTTTTCCTTCAGACAAGACGTGTTAGTCCTCGGGGCACCTCTTCAGGGAAAGGTTTGTTTCTCCCGATGAATTTAGACTCATTACAGGAATGGGGCAGCCGGCCAGTGATTTCCTCTCATATTTCTATCATTCAGCCATTTGATTAATTATATTCCAAGTCCTCGGATGTGGAGGGAGCGCAGCGCGGCAGGAAATGAGCGCTTAATCCGGGTTCTACTCAGGGCCGCGATCGGTGATTCCAATAACGGCTGATTTATGGAGTGTACCCAAAGTTCCATTTGCAAAGACCACAAATCTCGCACACATTTGACTCTCGGAGGAAGAGAAAGGAAACAAAGTTCCTGTGAATCATAAAGTCTGATGAAGACGTTATATTCCGCCTGTCAGACAAGGACGTAAATTTAACGAAGCAGCTCTGGCGAAAGAAATCCGCCATTCCTTCTGCTCAATGCGAAATATCCAGCAAATTTACTGAGATGGAAGCTCAACACCGAAACCCATGTTCACATATTTAACGTATCAATATTTTTATTATTATTTATTCATTATACATTTATTATAAAATGGAACTATGGAAAAAAAAATGACCTATGACCCCAATCACACCGGAGGGATTTGAAGAGCGTTTCCCAAAACGCTTCCACACTCAACATCAAGATTCCCATTTTATTCGATGGTGAGTGATGTAAAGTGTGTTTTGTTTCCTTTTCTTTCCCTCTATCATTGTGGACCAGGGGCGGACTAACCATTCGGCCACTCGGGCACTTCCCGAGGGCCCCGGGCCACTAGGGGGCCCCATCAGGGTTGCCAGCCTCAGTAAAACCAGGGACAGTATCCTCTCAGCAAATAGAAACATGTCTGTGTATACTGTGTGTACATGTATGTGTATACTGTGTGATTGTATACTGTGTGTGTGTATACTGTGTGGCCCCATAATCTCCTATTGCCCGGGGCCCCATAATCTCCTATTGCCCGGGGCCCCATAATCTCCTATTGCCCGGGGCCCCATAATCTCCTATTGCCCGGGCCCCATAATCTCCTATTGCCCGGGGGCCCCATAATCTCCTATTGCCCGGGGGGCCCAAAATCTCCTATTGCCCGGGGGCCCCATAATCTCCTATTGCCCGGGGCCCCATAATCTCCTATTGCCTGGGGCCCCATAATCTCCTATTGCCTGGGGCCCCATAATCTCCTATTGCCTGGGGCCCCATAATCTCCTATTGCCCGGGGCCCCATAATCTCCTATTGCCCAGGGGCCCCATAATCTCCTATTGCCCGGGGGCCCGATAATCTCCTATTGCCCGGGGGCCCCATGAGTTGTCAGTCTGCCCCTGTTGTGGACTGATGTATAGACCTCTGCAAAAAATTGAGTATTTAACTAGTCTATTTATAAAATTCTGCATAGCTATTCATCTGGTAAAACACGGCATCGTGTACGTTCGTTGTGAGAATGAGGCGAAATCAAATGTCCTCAGGCTATTTCCTCTACAGGTTGAATGTTACTCATTCAGGAAAAATGAATGATTGAGGCAAATACAGCTGTTTGGCCACTAGATGGCACTGGAGAGCCTAGAAAGTAAGAATTTATTATCAGCGCCATCTAGTGGCCAAAATGCTGTATTTCTCGGAAACCACTTATTCAAAAACTGTTTTAAATGAGTTCGTTTGCAAAGGCATTAGGGGCATGTATAGTGGCTTTATATCATTTTTTACAATTGAATATTATATTTTAATCAGTTTTTGTGTCCAGAGTTCAAGCGGTTTTTAATGCGACTTTTTAAAAAAAATTTAAATAATAAATATCTTATACTTACCTGCTCTGTGTAATGGTTTTGCACAGAGATACCACTGATCCTCCTCTTCTGGGGACCCCAGCTAGCGATCTTGGCTCCTCCTCTTCTGAGTCCGCCCCCCATAGCAAGCCACGTGGAGCGCATGAGCAGGGATCTGTGATCGCTATGTCTGTTGGATCACATATCAGGGTAAAGAGCCAATCACAGCGGCTTTTTGTTATGTGACCAGCTGCGTCCAATCACAGTTCATCACAGTGTAAACAGGATTTTCTGGTTATCGGCAGTCCTCTCCTCACGCTGACAGCGCGTGAGGAGAGGAGAGCTGGTAAGCTGCAATCCACACAGGAGAGATCTGCACTGATATTTAGGGCACTGATCATCAGTGTCCTGATTATTAGTGCAGCCCCAACAGTGCCCATCAGTGATGCCTATCAGTGCCGCATATTAGTTCCCATCAGTTGTGCCTATAAGTTCCCATCAGTGCCGCCTATCAGTTACCATCAGTGCCGCCTATCAGTGCCGCATATCAGTTCCCATCAGTGCCGCCTATCAGTTCCCATCAGTGCCGCCTATCAGTTCCCATCAGTGCTGCCTATCAGTGCCGCATTTCAGTTCCCCTCAGTGCCGCCTATCGGTTCCCATCAGTGCCGCCTATGAGTTCCCATCAGTGCCGCCTATCAGTGCCGCCTATCAGTTCCCATCAGTGCCGCCTATCAGTGCCGCCTATGAATTCCCATCAGTGCAGTCTATCAGTGCCGCCTATGAATTCCCATCAGTGCCGCCTATCAGTGCCGCCTATGAATTCCCATCAGTGCAGTCTATCAGTGCCGCATAGCAGTTCCCATCAGTGCCGCCTATCAGTTCCCATCAGTTGCGCCTATACGTTCCCATCAGTGCCGCCTATCAGTGCCGCATATCAATTCCCATCAGTGCCACCTATCAGCCATCAGTACCGCCTATCAGTGCTGCATATCAGTTCCCATCAGTGCCGCCTATCAGTTCCCATCAGTGCCGCACATCAGTGCCGCATATCAGTTCCCCTCAGCGCCGCCTATCGGTTCCCATCAGTGTTGCATATCAGTGTCGCCTATCAGTTCCCTCAGAGCTGCCTATCAGTTCCCATCAGTGCCGCCTATGAGTTCCCATCAGTGCCGCATAACAGTTCCCATCAGTGCTGCCTATAAGTTCCCATCAATGCCGCCTGTCAGTGCTGCATATCAGTTCCCATCAGTGCTGCATATCAGTTCCGCCTATCAATGCCACATATCTGTTCCCATCAGTGCCGCATATCAGTTCCCCTCAGCGCCGCCTATAAGATCCCATCAGTGCTGCATATCAGTGCCACATATCAGTTTCCATCAGTGCTGCCTATCAGTGCCGCATATCAGTTTCTATCAGTGCTGCCTATAAGTTCCCATCAGTGCTGGATATCAGTTCCCATCAGTGCCGCCTATCACTTCCCATCAGTGCTGCATATCAGTGCCGCATATCAGTTCCCATCAGTGCCGCCTATCAGTGCCGCATATCAGTTTCTATCAGTTCCCATCAGTGCCACATATCAGTTTCCATCAGTGTTGCCTATCAGTGCCGCATATCAGTTTCCATCAGTGCTGCCTATAAGTTCCCATCAGTGCTGGATATCAGTTCCCATCAGTGCCGCCTATCAGTTCCCATCAGTGCCGCCTATCAGTGCCGCATATCAGTTTCTATCAGTGCAGCCTATCAGTTCCCATCAGTGCCGCCTATCAGTGGGGTCTATGAGTTCTGATCAGTGCTGCCTATCAGTTCCTATCAGTGCCGCCTATCAGTGCTGCCTATCAGTTCCCATCAGTTGCGTCTATTAGTGCTGCCTATCAGTTCCCATCAGTGCCGGGCAGGAAGGGGGAGGGGGGGTGTCTGGTAGACAAGTGGTTCGAGTAAAAAAAATAAAAAAAGTTTTACCTTTAGAACAATTTTCAGCTGTAAAGGAGAGTTACCCCCCCACTAGGGGCAGCATTTACAAATCTACACACAGAAAACGGCTGAAATATGGAACAGCAGACAAGTACAATATGAAGATCCCGTGTGATAAAATAAAATGTGCGCTCACTAAACATTAATAGAACGTCCCTTTTCAAATGACGCAAACGCGCCTTAGTCATACAAAGTCCTGGACTTCATCGGCGGCCCAAATGTAATCAGACGCGATGATTCCGATGTATCTGAAATCCGTTTTGCGGAGATTCGTGGGAATGTCTCATCCCCAGACGATCGTCCTAATCCCATTTTATACTCTTAGCTGAAGTTGTAGCGGCGAATTAGTCCAATTATTTACTCTGTGTCTTCTCTCCTGGAATTAGCGCGGACCAGACCGCGGCCTGCGGCGGCGTTATCTCTCCGATGATTGGCTCTGATTGGAATCCCGTTAATGTCGTTTGGAATTCTCTGGATCACAACGAGGAGATAATTTCTGCATTTTTAACCTGATTTGTCTCCTGAACAGAAAACAGACGCCTTTTTCTTTTTTTTTCCGCAGAGTTATTATTTTCTATTGAATTTGTCAGATACGCATTTTCTGTTGTTGAGATAACGAGCTGTACGGCGGCTGCCAGGAATATCGCAACACGCGGCTAAATGAGTGCGTGTAAACCGGCAATTAAAAGAGACGAAAGCCGGTCTGTGCTCAGATTCCATCTCATTTATTTATAAGAACTCTCCTCTCCTCTCCCTTCTTCTCTTCACTAACTTTCTATTAAAAGGGACTCCGTCAGGTTCAAATAATATCAAGATAAAAGGTTCCTGTAAAATAGAAGAGATATTATACTCTCCTCTCCGATGTCCTGTGTCTCCTACCTCCTCTCCATTCCCTGTAATAGAAGAGGTATTATACTCTCCTCTCCGGTGTCCCGTGTCTCCTACCTCCTCTCCATTCCCTGTAATAGAAGAGGTATTATACTCTCCTCTCCGGTGTCCCGTGTCTCCTACCTCCTCTCCATTCCGTGTAATAGAAGAGGTATTATTCTCTCCTCTCTGGTGTCCTGTGTCTCCTACCTCCTCTCCATTCCCTGTAATGGAAGAGGTATTATACTCTCCTCTCCGGTGTCCTGTGTCTCCTACCTCCTCTCCATTCCCTGTAATAGAAGAGGTATTATACTCCCCCCTCCGGTGTCCCGTGTCTCCTACCTCCTCTCCATTCCCTGTAATAGAAGATGTATTATACTCTCCTCTCCGGTGTCCCGTGTCTCCTACCTCCTCTCCATTCCCTGTAATAGAAGAGGTATTATTCTCTCCTCTCCGGTGTCCTGTGTCTCCTACCTCCTCTCCATTCCCTGTAATAGAAGATGTATTATACTCTCCTCTCCGGTGTCCCGTGTCTCCTACCTCCTCTCCATTCCCTGTAATAGAAGAGGTATTATTCTCTCCTCTCCGGTGTCCTGTGTCTCCTACCTCCTCTCCATTCCCTGTAATAGAAGATGTATTATACTCTCCTCTCCGGTGTCCCGTGTCTCCTACCTCCTCTCCATTCCCTGTAATAGAAGAGGTATTATACTTCCCCCTCCGGTGTCCCGTGTCTCCTACCTCCTCTCCATTCCCTGTAATAGAAGATGTATTATACTCCCCTCTCCGGTGTCCTGTGTCTCCTACCTCCTCTCCATTCTCTGTAATAGAAGAGGTATTATACTCTACTCTCTGGTGTCCCGTGTCTCCTACCTCCTCTCCATTCTCTGTAATAGAAGAGGTATTATAATCTCCTCTCCAGTGTCCCGTGTCTCCTACCTCCTCTCCATTCTCTGTAATAGAAGAGGTATTATACTCTCCTCTCCAGTGTCCCGTGTCTCCTACCTCCTCTCCATTCCCTGTAATAGAAGAGGTATTATACTCTCCTCTCCGGTGTCCCGTGTCTCCTACCTCCTCTCCATTCCCTGTAATAGAAGAGGTATTATACTCTCCTCTCCGGTGTCCCGTGTCTCCTACCTCCTCTCCATTCCCTGTAATAGAAGAGGTATTATACTCTCCTCTCCGGTGTCCCGTGTCTCCTACCTCCTCTCCATTCCGTGTAATAGAAGAGGTATTATTCTCTCCTCTCCGGTGTCCCGTGTCTCCTACCTCCTCTCCATTCCCTGTAATGGAAGAGGTATTATTCTCTCCTCTCCGGTGTCCTGTGTCTCCTACCTCCTCTCCATTCCCTGTAATGGAAGAGGTATTATACTCTCCCCTCCGGTGTCCCGTGTCTCCTACCTCCTCTCCATTCCCTGTAATAGAAGAGGTATTATACTCTCCCCTCCGGTGTCCCGTGTCTCCTACCTCCTCTCCATTCCCTGTAATAGAAGAGGTATTAGACTCTCCTCTCCGGTGTCCCGTGTCTCCTACCTCCTCTCCATTCCCTGTAATAGAAGAGGTATTATTCTCTCCTCTCCGGTGTCCTGTGTCTCCTACCTCCTCTCCATTCCCTGTAATAGAAGATGTATTATTACTCTCCTCTCCGGTGTCCCGTGTCTCCTACCTCCTCTCCATTCCCTGTAATAGAAGATGTATTATACTCTCCTCTCCGGTGTCCCGTGTCTCCTACCTCCTCTCCATTCTCTGTAATAGAAGAGGTATTATACTCCCCTCTCCGGTGTCCTGTGTCTCCTACCTCCTCTCCATTCTCTGTAATAGAAGAGGTATTATACTCTACTCTCTGGTGTCCCGTGTCTCCTACCTCCTCTCCATTCTCTGTAATGGAAGAGGTATTATAATCTCCTCTCCAGTGTCCCGTGTCTCCTACCTCCTCTCCATTCTCTGTAATAGAAGAGGTATTATAATCTCCTCTCCGGTGTCCCGTGTCTCCTACCTCCTCTCCATTCCCTGTAATAGAAGAGGTATTATACTCTCCTCTCCGGTGTCCCGTGTCTCCTACCTCCTCTCCATTCCCTGTAATAGAAGAGGTATTATTCTCTCCTCTCTGGTGTCCTGTGTCTCCTACCTCCTGTCCATTCCCTGTAATAGAAGAGGTATTATACTCTCCTCTCCGGTGTCCCGTGTTTCCTACCTCCTCTCCATTCTCTGTAATAGAAGAGGTATTATACTCCCCTCTCCGGTGTCCCGTGTCTCATACCTCCTCTCCATTCCCTGTAATAGAAGAGGTATTATACTCCCCTCTCCGGTGTCCCGTGTCTCCTACCTCCTCTCCATTCTCTGTAATAGAAGAGGTATTATACTCTCCTCTCCGGTGTCCCGTGTCTCCTACCTCCTCTCCATTCTCTGTAATAGAAGAGGTATTATACTCTCCTCTCCGGTGTCCCATGTCTCCTACCTCCTCTCCATTCTCTGTAATAGAAGAGGTATTATACTCTCCTCTCCGGTGTCCCGTGTCTCCTACCTCCTCTCCATTCCCTGTAATAGAAGAGGTATTATACTCTCCTCTCCGGTGTCCCGTGTCTCCTACCTCCTCTCCATTCCCTGTAATAGAAGAGGTATTATACTCTCCTCTTCGGTGTCCCATGTCTCCTACCTCCTCTCCATTCCCTGTAATAGAAGAGGTATTATACTCTCCTCTCCAGTGTCTCCTACCTCCTCTCCATTCCCTGTAATAGAAGAGGTATTATACTCTCCTCTCCAGTGTCTCCTACCTCCTCTCCATTCCCTGTAATAGAAGAGGTATTATTCTCTCCTCTCCGGTGTCCCGTGTCTCCTACCTCCACTCCATTCCCTGTAATAGAAGAGGTATTATACTCTCCTCTCCGGTGTCCCGTGTCCAGAGGCGGTTCTCTAATTAGGCGGTCGCCTAAGGCCTCACACTCCTAGGGGCCTCGCGGCCACCCAATTTGCCTACTCCTCTATTACAGAGAATGGAGAGGAGGTTGGAGACATGGGACACCGGAGAGGAGAGTATAATACCTCTTCTATTACAGGGAATGGAGAGGAGGTAGAAGAGGTATTATACTCTCCTCTCCGGTGTCCTGTGTCTCCAACCTCCTCTCCATTCCCTGTAATAGAAGAGGTATTATACTCTCCTCTCCAGTGTCCCGTGTCTCCTCCTTTTTTACAGGGAGGTGGAAAGATTTGAGCGATGCCAACACAATTTGCCAATGACCAGATTTAGTGGAAAAAGAAGCTCAGACTCCCAATTCTGCCATTCGTCTTGTCTAATATTGAACCTTGTTACATAACATGGCCAGGGCTTTTTTTCTTAGGGAATTGATGCAGTTACCCCCTCTTACAGAGTTACTGCTTGTCTCCACCGCTACCCACCTATGAGCATCGTTCCTTGATTCCACCCCTTACCCACCTCCCAGTACCGCCCCTTGGAGAGAATACAGAACCAAGTAATTTGCATGGAATTTCTTGATGATAACAAGAAAAGCAGTAAAATACATCTTCTGCAGCCAACACCCCCCAGCAACAACACCCCCCCCCCCCCCGCCAGGAACTATGGACCACCTGCAACAAAAATCTCCCCTCCCCAGCAACAGTAGAACCCCCAGCAACAATAAACCCCCCAGGAGGAACCATGGACCACCTGCAACAAAATACCCCCCCTAGCAACAATAGACCCCCAACAGACAGCATCAATAGACCTTCCAGCAGCCATCTACAATAGACTTCACCCTCAGCAGTAGATCCCTCCCAGCAACAACTGACCCCACAGCAACATAAGACCCACCCCAGCAACTATAAATCCCCCACCAGGAATAAAAGAACCTCCCTAGCAACAATGGACCCCCCTCTAAAAATAGATCCTTTCCAGAGACAATAAACCCCCAGCAGCAACACTACCCCCCCTCACAAAAAAGATCCCTCCCAGTAACAATAGATCCCCCCAGCAGCCAGCATCAACACTGTAGCACAACCCAGCACCCCTTGCCTTTACATACATTCAGTGCTGGAGGTGCTGAAACTGCCCCCCCCCCCCTCATTCCTGCTGACAAAAAGCCCTGATGGCGGCTAAGTTCACCTTTCACCTAGTTGTGATCCGCATTGTTTATCTTGAAAGGGGTGCCCTGGGTCTTTTCAAATTCACTCATTGATTTTACTGCCTGGAGTTTCATTACCTTTTTTTTTATATATACTTTAAAGCTGAACTCCGGGCACAGAACTTTCATTGAAATACATTTCTCAACAGTCTTAAAGGATATAAATACACTTTGTGAGCACCAAATGCCTTTGAAAACCCAGATATTCCCTTGTAAATGTAGCAGTGACATCATCACTGTGCTTGTGCAAAAGAGCAGAGCTGTGGGAGGGGCCCAGCAGGCTCCACCCACTACAGAAACCTACAGGAAGTTGGCAGAGATAAGACCAGTCCCATAGTTGCCAACATTGTAGGCTGGGTCTTATTATAATTAGGGGGCGGGGCACGTGTTTATAGGCGTGACATAGCAAAAAAAGAAAAATGCGGCGCATGCAGCTCACCACAGCGAACAGTGGGCATGGTTCATGTGAAATAGTGGGCATGGCTTATATGGGCGTGGTTCAAATGGGGGTGTGGTTAGAGTCTGAGATGAATGAAAGAAGGAGAAAGAAAGGGGAAAAGAGGGAGGGAGGGAGGGAGAAAGAAGGATGGAAGGAGAGAGAAGGAAGGAAAGAGGGATGGAGGGACAGCAGGCCCAGATCCTACACCACAATAGAAATGTGTATTCCAGAGTTTAACAAATCAGCAGATGAAGATACTCCAAACACCTGGTGTTAGCACTACAATCATTCCAGCACCGTGGTTGTTATGGTGTCAGGATGATTGAAGCGCATTATTACTATTATTAGATTTTAATATAGAATGAAATCATTGAACTCACCATAATCCAGAATGAGTGGGACCCCTGAGTGTGTTACCTGCCACGTCGCCTGCCACCAGATGCCATCAGGTGCCCCCAGCAGAGTCCGTCCTTGCATCAGGTCCCCCCAGCAGTGTCTGTCCTTACATCAGGTGTCCCCAGCAGAGTCCCTCTTAAATCAGTGCTCCCAGCGGAGTGCCTCTTAAATCAGTTCCCCCAGCGGAGTCCCTCTTAAATCAGTGCCCCCAGCGGAGTGCCTCTTAAATCAGTTCCCCCAGCGGAGTGCCTCTTAAATCAGTGCCCCCAGCGGAGTGCCTCTTAAATCAGTGCCCCCAGCGGAGTGCCTCTTTAATCAGTCCCCCCCAGCAGAGTGCTTCTTAAATCAGTACCCCCAGCGGAGTGTTGGTTGCAGATGGAGTGTTGGCTGCAGTCTAGCTACATCTCCTCTCGTTCCTCGTGTTCAGTGGAGAGTGGATCGGTCCGTGCAGCTAAACCCGGCTGGAGATTTGTGAAGAGAGAAGCCGATTCATTGGCTGCACAGATCGGCCCCTCCCCTCTCCACCGAACACAAGGGGAAAGCTCTCGCGGTGGCGCCGGCAGCCATTTTGTTGGAGCCAGGAGCCAGAACTGCTGCAGAGCCAAACATTCCTGTGTTTCCATGGACAAAAGGCAAAGTCCCGAATTGGGGCGGCCTCCAATCGGGACGAGGGTCTCAAAAATCGGGATTGTCACGGAAAAATCTGGACTGTTGGCAACTATGCAGTCCACCTGCACAAGGAGAGAGAGCAGAGCTGTGCGAGGAACCAAGCAGGCTCCACCCACTACAGACTGCCTGTGGAAAACTACAGGAGGGGTGGAGACTAGACCAGTCCCCCTGCCAAGGAGAGAGCAGAGCTGGAAAGGAAATGCCACTCGCTAAGCCTCTGGACCTTAACAGGTGCTCCTGCCCTACTGTGAACTCTCAAGTGCTGGCTCTGCACAAGTCTGTAGAAAAAGAAATCCTGGACTCCATAGAAAGGCATCTTTATTGTAGAATTTAAAAGTCCAAAAAAACAGTCACATCAGGCAAGGACAAACAGGGGTAATTTCTAACGCGTTTCACATCGTTAGATGCTTACTCATAGCTAAGCAGAGAAAACAGAGCTGTGGGAGGAACCAAGCAGGCTCCACCCACTACAGAAAACCACAGTAGGGGGTGGAGACTAGACCAGTCTTCCTGCACAAGGAGAGAGAGCAGAGCTGTGTGAGGAACCAAGCAGGCTCCACCCACTACATAAAACTACAGTAGGGGGCGGAGACTAGACCAGTCTTCCTGCACAAGGAGAGAGAGCAGAGCTGTGTGAGGAACCAAGCAGGCTCCACCCACTAAAGAAAACTACAGGAGGGGGCAGAGAGTAGACCAGTCCCCCTGCACAAGGAGAGGGAACAGAGCTGTAGGAGGAACCAAGCAGGCTCCACCCACTACAGAAAACTACAGGAAGGGGCAGAGACTAGACCAGTCCCCCTGCACAAGGAGAGAGAGCAGAGCTGTGTGAGGAACCAAGCAGGCTCCACCCACTACAGAAAACTACAGGAGGGGGCGGAGACTAGACCAGTCTTCCTGCACAAGGAGAGAGAGCAGAGCTGTGTGAGGAACCAAGCAGGCTCCACCCACTACAGAAAACTACAATAGGGGGCGGAGACTAGACCAGTCCCCCTGCACAAGGAGAGAGAGCAGAGCTGTGGGAGGGGCCTAGCAGGCTCCACCACTACAGGCTGCCTGATGAATAGTACAGGAGGGGGCGGAGACTAGACCAGTCACCCTGCACAAGGAGAGAGAGCAGAGCTGTGGGAGGGGCCCAGCAGGCTCCACCCACTACAGGGCTGCCTGATGAAAAGTACAGGAGGGGGCGGAGACAAGACCAGTCACCCAGTCTTTATTACAGGAAGTCTCACACTGGATTACTGCACAGATCTGGGAGAAAGACACAAAGATCACCGAGATTGAAGGAAGAATACACACGCCTCTTGTATTCAGACAATATTTGCCTAGCCCAGGGTTCAGCTTTAATGATGTTTGGTGTAATTAGTAGTTGTTTTACATAAAGCAATTAACATTTACGTAGCAGCCGCTTAAATCTTCTATCCTCCACGCCACAGCCCGCTTGTTTTCTCAATTAATGTGGGGCTAAACGTCTCTATTTTTATTACCAGCCTCTAATTACTTATATTTGTCAAATACGCTTGTGACATCATCGCTCGGGCCGGACCATCCGCAAGGCTGCTCGGACCTCGGTTGCATGAAAAAAAAAAAAAAGAAAGTAATTAATTGCACTGCGCCAAAGAAACAAAAGAAGAAAAAAATCCTTCAGCTGCAGTAAATGGGATTTTGTTGGTTTGATAAATCAAGTGCCCCTCGTTAGCGCTGACAACGATCCGGCTTCTGAAACAAGAGCCTTTCGTAATTGACGACTGTAAATCAGATGTTGTCTTCATACATATGTATGCCAGACTGTTGGCAGGGGTGCGCTGCCGGTACGCTGCCCGTCCTAAAAGTGACAGCGAAAGTCGGCGGAACATCAGAGGAAATGTTTCCTTCCAGGAAGATAATAAATGATCACCAATCAATCCAGATATATATATATATATATATATATATATATATATATATATATATACACAGTATATAGTAATGTGCAAATATTTAAGGCAGGTGTGAAGAATTGCTGTAAAGTAAGAATGCTTTTAAAATTATACACACTATATTACCAAAAGTATTGTGACACCTGCCTTTACACGCACATTGAAGCAGCAGATGACGGAGAATCATGTCTCCTGGTACTGTTGGACCTCAGTGCAGCGTTTGATACTGTGGACTAGACATGTGCAATTCGTTTAGTTTTTTTTTCGTTTTTCGTTTTTTTTTTCGTTTTTTATTTTTTTTTTTTTTCGTTATATTCGTTCATTCGTTATCGTACGAATGAACGAACGATTCGCTAAAAATTTTAACGAATCGTTTCGAATCGAACGAATACGAAAGCAACGAAAATCCGAAATAACCAAATTAGAAACAACGAAACTACGAAAGAAGAAAATCCGAAAAACGAAAACAGGAACAACGAAAATCAAAATGAACGAAAAAACATTCGTAACTTTTTTTTTTTTTTTCGATTCGTAATTTTCCTGTCCCTTACAATGGCGCTGCTTAACGTGCTTTTTTTTTTTAACTTTTTTTTTTTTTTTCGATTCGTAATTTTCCGTGTCTCTTACAATGGCGCTGCTTAACGTGCTTCGAATGGATTGAACGAAAAAATTCGTACATTCGTAACTTTTTTTTTTTTTTTTTTTTTTTGCGATTCGTAATTTTCCGTGTCCCTTACAATGGCGCTGCTTAACGTGCTTCGAATGGATTGAACGAAAAAATTCGTACATTCGTAACTTTTTTTTTTCGATTTGTAATTTTCCGCGTCTCTTACAATGTAATAATAGCATACACATTACATAAAATTATAAATTATGCTCCGATTACGAATCTACGAAAACAATGTTACGAAAGTACGAATAAATCAATCTAACGAAAGTACGAATGTAACTAAATCTACGACAATACGAATGCGTCCGAATTTCGAATAAACGAAAATTAAACTAACGGAAAAACGAATCAACGAAAAAAATAATCTAAATAAAAATAATCTAATAATAAATCAATCTAACGAAAGTACAAATGTAACTAAATCTACGAAAATACGAATGCGTCCGAATTTCGAATAAACGAAAATTAAACTAACGGAAAAACGAATCAACGAAAAAATAACTCTTACGAAAAAACGAATCGTTTACGAATACGAACACCGACAACTTACGAACTTACGAATCGTTACGAATCAACGGAAACGAAAAAAACTAAAATAAACACATTTTTTTTGTTGTGCACATGTCTACTGTGGACCACAATACTCTACTCATCCGCCTCACAGAAGTAGCAGGAGTCACAGATTCAGATCTTCCATGGTTCGCATCCTTCTTAGGAAATCGCTCTCAGACAGTGAAACTAGGAGCCTTCACCTCTGAAACCCGGGAAATCTCCTGTGGAGTCCCTCAAGGATCACCTTTGTCGCCAGTGCTCTTCATCATATACATCCGCCCACTCCTCAACATCATCAGAAGATCAGACCTCTGCTTCCACTCATACGCTGACGACACGCAACTCTACTTTCGTATCACCGGACAAAAAGACCATCATCAGCAACTAGAAAAAAATGCCTCAGTTTGATAGACGACTGGATGGCCACTAGCTCCCTCAAACTCAACGAATCTAAAACAGAGCTTCTTATCCTACACGCAAATCAAAACTCCCGAACCAAGATCCCTTGGACACCACCCACCATCTTTGGACAGACCATTGCCCCAAGGACCAAGGCCAAGAGTCTCTGAGTCATTTTTGAGAAGTCAATGGATGCACAAATAGGATCAGTAGTCAGTGGTTCTCACCACCTGCTCCGCCTGCTACGCAGACTCATCCCCTTCATTCCAAAGGAGGACAAAGCAGTGGTAGTTGGAACAATCATTAATTCACGACTTGACTACGCAAACTCCCTCTACATAGGTATCAGGAACTAAGTACTCACCGAGGCCAAGATGCCGAGAGCGGTTGCCCTTGCGACTCAGCGCCCACTGCCCCTGAAGATGGTACAGAGGGCAGTTGGCACCAAGAGGCACAAGCCACCTGCTGGTGATGGCTAGGCGTGGGCCCAGGTGCTGCAGATAGGAGATGGACTGGAACTGAGATCCTGGCTGAGGTTCAAACACCGGTAGGCAAGCTGAAGGCAGGCTGAGGGTAAAACACAGAAGGTTAGTCAGGCACAAGCTAGGGGGTCAAACACGGGTAGGCAAGTCCAGAGCAAGGTAACCAGGCGGAGAGACAAGGCAGGTCCAAAGGCAGGCAGAGAGTCAGGTACTGGCAGCAAGAAGCAGATATCCGAGGTGCAGGCCGAGGGTCAAACACTGGAGACAAATGGGAAGTCCGGTAAAGCAAGCCAAGGGTCAAGGTTGGAGAGAGCAGGGTGGTCAAGGTGGTCCGGGTCGGCAACAGGTGATCAATCAAGATAGCAAGATAGCAGGTACAGGTACAAGGACAAGGAACAGCTGAGAGACGAACCAGCGTTTGTTTTGGTGTGGAGGCCTCTCTTTTATAGGCCAGCTGGTGGTCACATGGGGCGTGCGCTAGTGCGCATGCGCGCGCGCCGCTCAGTGGAGCCGCGAGTGCGCGTGCGCCGCCGCAGCATTACCCCATCTCTTCCAGTGCGCCGGAGCGCCAGACCCGTGCGCATGCGCACTACAGTGCGCGACGGACGAGGTCCCTGATAATAGGACTACCCCAATATCAACTTGCGCGCTTACAACTCATCCAAAACACGGCGGCAAGACTGATAACAGGAAAAAAAAAACCTGGGAATCCATCTCCCCTTCCCTGAGGGGCCTACATTGGCTAACCGTAAAGAATCGGGTCACATTCAAGACCCTCTGCCTCACCCACAATTGCACCCATGGAAACGCTCCTCAATACCTTCTTGAGAAAATAAAACACTACACGCCGAATCGCAGTCTTCGATCGTCTAACCAAAACCTCCTCCTCATTCCCAAATCCCGCTACAAATCAAAGGGAGAACGGAGATTCGCTGTCCAAGGACCACGGCTATGGAACGCTCTACCAACCTACATCCGCATGGAAGAAAACCATCGGGCCTTCAGGAAGAAACTCAAGACCCACCTCTTCTAAGAAGGGTGACAACAAAGCACCAATACAGCGACTTGAGGCGATTCAGTTTGCATTGTAGCGCTATACAAATCATTCATTCACAGCAGCAGGACAACCACCCCAAACATACAGCCAATGTCATTAAGAGCTATCTCCAGTGTAAAGAAGAACAAGGAGTCCTGGAAGTGATGGTTTGGCCCCCCATAGAGCCCTGATCTCACCATCATGAAGTCTGTCTGGGATGACCTGAACAGACAGAAGGATTTGAGGCAGCCGACATCCACAGAAGATCTGTGCTTAGTCCTCCAAGATGTTTGGAACAACCTACCTGCCGAGTTCCTTCAAACTTTGTCCACAAGTCTACCTGGAAGAATTGATGCCGTTTTGAAGCCAAAGGACGGTCACACCAAATATTGATTGGATGTCGATTTTTCTTCTGTTCTCTACAATAGTTACATAGTAGGTGAGGTTGAAAAATGACCATCAAGTCCAACCTATGTGTGTGATTATATGTCAGTATTACATTGTATATCCCTGTATGTTGCGGTCCTTCAGGTGCTTATCTAATAGTTTCTTGAAACTATCGATGCCCCCCGCTGAGACCACCGCCTGTGGAAGGGAATTACACATCCTTGCCGCTCTTACAGTAAAGAACCCTCTACGTGGTTTAAGGTTAAACCTCTTTTCTCCTAATTTTAATGAGTCTTATTAAACTTCCTTCTACAAAAAAGTTTTCTCCCTATTGTGGGGTCACCATTACGGTATTTATAAATTGAAATCATATCCCCTCTCAAGCGTCTCTTCTCCAGAGAGAATAAGTTCAGTGCTCACAACCTTTCCTCATAACTAATATCCTCCAGACCCTTTATTAGCTTTGTTGCCCTTCTTTGTACTCGCTCCATTTCCAGTACATCCTTCCTGAGGACTGGTGCCCAGAACTGGACAGCATACTCCAGGTGCGGCCGGACCAGAGTCTTGGAGAGCGGGAGAATTATCGTTTTATCTCTGAAGTTGATCCCCCTTTTTAATGCCAATATTCTGTTTGCTTTGTTAGCAGCAGCTTGGCAGTCCAATCGATTGCTGAGCCTATCATCTACTAGGACCCCCAGGTCCTTTTCCATCCTAGATTCCCCCAGAGGTTCTCCCCCCAGTCTATAGATCGCATTCAGATTTTTGCCACCCAAATGCATTATTTTAAATTTTTCTACATTGACCCTCATTTGCCATGTAGTTGCCCACCCTATTCATTTGTTCAGATCTTTTTGCAAGGTTTCCACATCCTGCGGAGAAGTTATTGCCCTGCTTAGCTTAGTATCGTCCGCAAATGCAGAGATTGAACTGTTTCCCCCATCCCCATCCTCCAGGTCATTTATGAACAAATTAAATAGGATTGGTCCCAGCACAGAACCCTGGGGGACCCCACTACCCACCCCCGACCATTCCGAGTACTCCCCATTTATCACCACCCTCTGAACGCGCCCTTGTAGACAGTTTTTAATCCATGTACTTACCCTATGGTCCATGCCAACGGACCCTATTTTGTACAGTAAACGTTTATGGGGAACTGTGTAAAATGCCTTTGCAAAATCCAGATACACCACGTCTACGGGCCTTCCTTTATCTAGATGGCAACTCACCTCCTCATAGAAGGTTAATAGATTGGTTTGGCAAGAACGATTCTTCATGAATCCATGCTGATTACTGCTAATGATACCGTTCTCATTACTAAAATCTTGTATATATTCCCTGATCGTTCCCTCCAAGAGCTTACATACTATTGATGTTAGGCTAACTGGTCTGTAATTCCCAGGGATGTATTTTGGTCCTTTTTAAATATTGGTGCTACATTGGCTTTTCTCCAATCAGCAGGTACCATTCCAGTCAGTAGACTGTCAGTAAAAATTAGAAACAATGGTCTGGCAATTACTTGACTGAGTTCCCTAAGTACCCTCAGGTGCAAGCCATCTGGTCCCGGTGATTTATTAATGTTAAGTTTCCAATTCTAATTCTGTCCTCTGTTAACCATGGAGGTGCTTCCTGTGATGTGTCATGAGGATAAACACTGCATTTTTGGTTACTGAAGCCCACCCCGATGTCCCTTGTTAAGACTGAGGAGAAGAATAAATGCAATACCTTCGCCATCTCCCCATCCTTTGTAACCAGATGTCCTTCCTCATTCTTTATGGGGCCAATATGACCTGTCCTCCCTTTTTTACTGTTTATATACTTAAATAATTTCTTCTAATTTTTTTAGCTCTCCTCCACATAGCGCGTCTTTTGTGTTCTGTCTCAGCTGCCCTAATTTCACCCTTACATTTCTTGTTGCATTCTTTGTAAAGTCTGAATGCTGATGATGATCCCTCCGCCTTGTATTTTTTGAAGGCCTTCTTCTTTGCTTTTATATGAATTTTTACACATTCAGGACTTTTGTTCGCTCTTTTAAATGTATTTGCCAATGGGATGCATTGGCTAATGCCCTTATTTAATATGCTCTTAAAGCAAACCCATCTCTCTGCCGTGTTCTTTGTTCCTAAGATTTTATACCAATTTATATCTTCTAGCAAGGTTCGTAGTTTAGGGAAGTTGGCTCTTTAGAAATTCAGTGTTGTTGTATTCCCCTTATGTTTCCTATTTGTGAGATTTATACTGAAGCTAATTGACCTGTGATCGCTGATCCCTAAATTGCCCCGTATTTCCACATCCGTGATCAGGTCTGTATTTTTGGTAATCAGTAGGTCTAGTAACGCTTTGTTTCTAGTTGGAGCAGTAATCTGTCCATCAGATCCGCGATGTGCTGAACCCGAGCGCCCGATAGACAGCGTACAGTTTGGCGCTTCAGGTCTTTGTCACAGATTGCCCTCTCTGTTCTTCTAAGAAATTAGTCCCCCTACCACCAGAATCTGTCTTTCCTCTCACTTTGCATTTTGTAAATTGATAAAAATAAACAATTAAAATACACTATTTTACCAAAAGTATTGGGATGGCTGCCTTTACAAGCACACTTAGTCCGTAGGGTTCAATATTGAGTTGGCCCACTCTTTGCAGCTATAACAGCTTCAACTCTTCCGGGAAGGCCGTCCACAAGGTTTAGGAGGGTGTCTATGGGAATGTTTGACCATTCTTCCAGAAGCGCATTTGTGAGGTCAGGCACTGATGTTGGACGAAAAGGCCTGGCTCACAGTCTCTGCTCTAATTCATCCCAAAGGTGTTCTATGGGGTTGAGGTCAGGACTCAAGGGTGAAGGCCAGTCAAGTTCCTCCACCCCAAACTCCCATGTCTTTATAGACATTGCTTTGTGCACTGGTCCAAATCATTTGGTGGAGGGGGGATTATGGTTTTGAGTTGTTTTTCAGGGGTTGGGCTTGGCCCCCTTAGTTCCAGTAAAGGGAATTCTTAAGGTGTCAGCATACCAAGACATTTTGGACAATTTCACGCTCCCAACTTTGTGGGAACAGTTTGGGGACAGCCCCTTCCTGTTCCAACATGACTGCACACCAGTGCACAAAGCAAAGTCCATAAAGACATGGATGAGTACGTTTTGGGTGGAGTAACTTGACCGGCCTGCACAACCTGACCTCAACCCGATAGAACACCTTTGGGATGAATTAGAGCAGAGACTGCGAGTAAGGCCTTCTCGACCAACATCAGTGCCTGACCTCACAAATGCGCTTCTGGAAGAATGGTCAAACATTCCCATAGACACCCTCCTAAACCTTGTGGACGGCCTTCCCAGAAGAGTTGAAGCTGCAAAGGGTGGGCCAACCCAATATTGAACCCTACGGACTAAGACTGGGAGGCCATTAAAGTTCAAAGTAAAGGCAGGCGTCCTAAAACTTTTGGTAATATAGTGTATTTTAATTGTTTATTTTTATCAATTTACAAAATGCAAAGGTAGACTTGTGGACAAAGTTTAGAACAACCTACCTGCCAAGTTCCTTCAAACATCTTGGAGGATTAAGCACAGATCTTCTGTGAATGTCGACTGCCTCAAATCCTTCTAACTCATCAGGTCATCCCAGACAGACTTCATGATGGTGAGATCAGGGCTCTGTAGGGGGCCAAACCATCACTTCTAGGACTCCTTGTTCTTCTTTACACTGGAGATAGTTCTTAATGGCTGTATGTTTGGGGTGGTTGTCCTGCTGCAGAATAAATTTGGTGACTACTACTGTAAAAACCATGAAGGGCCCCCCTGGCCCCACGACCGGGGCCCTTCCCACTGATCCCAGGGCCCTTTACCCCCATTGTGGGACCCTTTATAATGGTCCTACAGCAAGCAACCTTTCTGCCATCTTGGGGTCCCCCCACGGGGACGGAACGCAGGAGCTCAGTCGCAAGTCCAACCTTTGCGACCCCGGTAGTTCCACCACTGGTGTCAGTGGTTTTTATTTTAGTATTTTTTTTTTACCATTTTATTTATATGTATATATTTTTATTTTTTTATATTTTTTACCCATTTTCAGGACCCCCTTTTGTGGGGCTTTGGTGAAATATCAGGGGTCTAAACTGATTTTTGTTGTACAGCCGGAGATAAATGGAGGGATTGTAGTTGTCGTTAAACTTTACCATTTTATTGTGGAATTGATATGTAAGGAGCACTGCAGACCCGTACTTATCCCTTCCCCAGTCCTTAATGTTGTAATATAGAAAATATAGAACCCCCCTCCCCCATCAGTAATCAAAGCGCCGTTCTCTTCCATGGTTGTGAATCGTAATCTGAATATTACGCCAATTTGTTTACCGCTATGGAGTCATCAACCGTCGCTGAGCTCCAACGCGGCAAATCTGTCCGGAAATACATTAGGCAAATAATCTGTTTATACATTATGATTACACGACTCCCCCCTGAGATCCGAGGATCGTATATACCGCAGATAATAATTCACCTGCTGGGAGGAACCGGCTATCGCAAGTCACTGGTGAGCTTTACATCAAGAGAACAGAAACATGACTTGTAATACATCGATACATTGTAGCCAGAGCGATCTTCACTATTACCAGGAACACAGACCGTGCGGGGGCATCAGGGGCATCGGGGGCATCGGGGCCCAGCCCTGGCGAGGGTCTTAAAGTGGAACTACGCTGAATCTGAGCACCACAACATTAAAACACCATTTCATTCATTTTTGATATTTAGAGCAAGCTCCCCCCCCCCCCCATCCATTCATGTCTCCACTTCATCCATGTCTCCATTCCATCCATGTCTCCATTCCATCCATGTCTCCATCCTATCCATGTCTCCATCCTATCCATGTCTCCATCCTATCCATGTCTCCATCCTATCCATGTCTCCATCCCATCCATGTCTCCATTCCATCCATGTCTCCATTCCATCCATGTCTCCATTCCATCCATGTCTCCATCCTATCCATGTCTTCATTCCATCCATGTCTCCATTCCATCCATGTCTCCATTCCATCCATGTCACCATCCTATCCATGTCTCCATTCCATCCATGTCTCCATTCCATCCATGTCTCCATTCCATCCATGTCTCCATTCTATCCATGTCTCCATTCCATCCATGTCTCCATCCTATCCATGTCTCCATCCTATCCATGTCTCCATTCCATCCATGTCTCCATTCCTCCATTCCATCCATGTCTCCATTTCATCCATGTCTCCATTCTATCCATGTCTCCATTCCATCCATGTCTCCACTCTATCCATCCATCTATCCATGTCTCCATGTCTCTAGCCATGTCTCCACTCTATCCATGTCTCCACTCCATCCATGTCTCCACTCTATCCATGTCTCCACCCTATCCATGTCTCCACCCTATCCATGTCTCAATCCTATCCATGTCTCCACTCCATCCCTATCTCCATCCTATCCATGTCTCCATCCTATCCATGTCTCCATTCCATCCATGTCTCCATTCCATCCATGTCTCCATCCTATCCATGTCTCCATCCATCCCTCCATCCATGTCTCCATTCTATCCATGTCTCCATTCTATCCATGTCTCTATTCCATCCATGTCTCCATTCCATCCATGTCTTCACTCCATCCACGTCTCCATTCCATCCACGTCTTCATTCCATCCACGTCTCCATTCCATCCATGTCTCCATTCCATCCATGTCTCCATTCCATCCATGTCTCCATTCCATCCATGTCTCCATTCCATCCATGTCTCCATTCACGTCTCCATTCCATCCATGTTTCCATTCCATCCATGTCTCCACTCCATCCATGTCTCCACCCCATCCATGTCTCCACCCCATCCATGTCTCCATCCTATCCATGTCTCCACTCTATCCATGTGTGTTGTTTTTGAAGAGCGATCCGCAATCAAATTGAGGTGCTGTATCGCCTTTCTGACTGCACGCTTTAACCCCTTTCAAACCCGCACTAGCACACAGCAACCACATGGAGTGTCTGGCGGTCTCTAACCTTGGTGTGCGCACTTCTTGTAGCCGAGTTCTCAACACCTGACATCATTTCACCGTCCGCAAACCTGTTGTCCTTGGAAGGCGTTAATAAAACCGCAGCCAAGCAAAGCCGCCATCGCAGTTAAATAACAAGAAGCGAAGCGTAACAGGCCAGAAAAAAAAAAGACAGAGAGAAAGTCAAATACAAATTAATTACAAAGAACATGTCTGGCGGCAATGTGAAATGATCAGCCGGGTGTGACGGTTCAGGAGGTGATCTACCTCATTTATCAAATTCATAAAGAGAATCACTAAAGACTAACTCCGGCTAAAACTTCTGATATCATTCTGGATAGAGCACCCAAGGGTTGGAGACTCTGGCAGGTTTTTATTGCAAGCTCAGGGATTGTTGGGGAGATTTCCCGGCTCTTCCTGTCAAGGCGTCATGGGAAATCTCTCCAACGGGGGCACATGCCGAAAGGAAAAACACAGTTCAGCTGAACACCAGACACAAAAACTTTCAATCACACAGTCCCCCCATCACAGAGCCCCCCATTCACACAGTTCACCTATTACTGGGCCCCCAATCACACAGTCCCCCATCATTGAGCCCCCTAGTCACACAGTCCACCCATGACAGAGGCCCCCAGTCACACAGTCCCCCTATCACAAAGCCCCCAATCACACAGTCCCCCATCACAAAGCCCCCAATCCCACAGTCCCCCCTATCACTGAGCTTCCCAGTCATACAATCCGCCCATCACAGAGCTTCCTAGTCACACAATCCTCCGATCACAGAGTCCCCCAGTCACAAAGTCCCCCTATCACAGAACTCCCCCCCCCCATTCACACAGTCCCCCTATCACAGAACCCCCCCCCCCCCCCAGTCACACAGTTCCACCCATCATAGAGCCCCCCAATCACACAATCTTCCTATCCAAGAGCCCCCCAGTCACACAGCCCCCATCACTGAGCAGCCCAATCACACTGTCAGTCCCCCACAAAGCCCCCAATTACACAGTCCCCCTATTACTGAGCCCCCCAATCATACAGTCCCCCCATTACTGAGACCCCCAATCACACAGTCCACCCATGACAGAGCCCCCCAGTCACACAACCCCCCCATCACTGAGCCCCCCAATCGCACAGTGTGACGGATCCTGTATTCAAGGTGTCCGCCTTCAATGCTTCCTAAGTCCTGGAACATGAGTCCAATGGATCTGGTTATAGGAACCCCCAAGAATTAGACGGCACTAGTTCTTGGGGTAAATCAGGAATGAATCTTTATTTGACATGTCACACATATATACAGCCAGATGACTCACACCTAGCCTAATTAGCATGAGCTAATTATCTTAATCAACACTGGACTCCTTCATTCAATTGCAGGGTTAATTAGCACACACAACAATAGGTGAAAACACTCCTACAAGCCAGACTATACTCAATTACATAACAGACAGGCTGTCTGGATTTCAGGACATTAGCATTTCTTACTAATATGCCAAATACACATACAGATTCTATGTGTATTGGGGGGCCAGCATGGACCTGAATCCAAGTAACACCAGCTCAGGGGTCCCAGGCTTGCAGCCCAAAAAGAGCACCGTTCCCCCAAATGCCAGGGCCCGTAATCAGTTGGCAAGAGGCTTGCATTTCGTCCTCTCAAAAAGCCTGTGTCCCGGCTAGGTCTGTCACATTTCTCCCCTTTCGGCAGGAGACTAACACAGGAGGAGACCCCAGACGGGTTGACTCCGAAGTTAGTCCATAGTTCCAGTCCTCTAATGCCTGTACCCACACAGTACCCCAAACAAATTGTTTCAAACAGAGCACTCACCCAGCCAACCTCTGCCTCTCTCAAAGAACATATCTGCTGCTGGGGAGAGGCCTGGACTGGCCCTTCTCCCTGGAGTCTTTTCAGCCGCTGGAGAGAAGACAGGGTGACTGGGCTCACTCCATCCTGCTGTTGGGGATCTGGGCCGGCCGCCCAGCATCCCTGGGTTATACTGGTGGAGACTGCATTCCCATCCACCTTTACAGGAAATCTGTCCTGTTTCAGTTGCGGGCAGAGGCCAGCAGCGCTCTGTTCCGTTGCCAGCAGTTCAGCTGGGCGTAGAAGCTTCCCTACATCATCTGCTCCAGCTAACTGTTGGGGAGAGAGGCCGACTGCCCCAGTTCCCTGGCACTCCGCAGCTGTTACCGGTGCTGGGCAGAGGTTGGTAGCACTCTGCCCGGTTGCCAGCACTTCTGCTGGTTTTCTGTTAGTGGAGACCACAGGCCCATCCACCGACATCAGATCAAGCTGCAGTTGTGAGGTGACAACTGCATTCTCTCCTTGAACCCTGATCTGCAACTCGTGATGGACTGCCACCTCCTCACCCTGGGCCTCCAGAATTGCTGTAGATGTGGGGCAAAGGGCTTGGACCCTCTGTTCAGTTACCAGATCTTCAGCTGGAGAAGTTTGTTGTAACTCCATAGGTGCTGCTGGCAGAAAATCACATGTCCCTGTCAGTGTTGTGGGAGAAGGGCCAACTACCTCTTCCCTCAAGAAGGCCGAAGCCACTGTTGGTGCTGGGCAGAAGTTAGCAGAGTTCTGCCCAATTGTCAGCACTTCCGCTTTGGGGACGACAATCTCCGGAGTTTCCACTGCCGATTCTCTGGCATGCTGCTGAACGTGTTCTAGCAGTTTCCTGTATGCCCTTTCCAGATGCTGTTCCTTCCTTAACAAATGGTCCAGATCAGGTTTAAGCTCTGAGACACCTGCAAGACCGAGCATAGCCTCTCTATATTCTTGCAGGTCCTCAAGGGTAGGTTCCCCTTCATTGCCAAACACAAAATGATCTGTAAGGCTCTCCCACAGCAATCCAGGGCCTCCAAAGTCATATCCCTCCGGAGAGCATTCTGTTGTCTCCCCTAAATATCCCTGCTCTGCGTGCCATTGCAGAGCCCGATAATGATTGTCCAGCTCTATCTCCTGCTGGACCAGCCTGTCCAACTCAGTCACCCATTGCTCCTGGGGCTGCTCTCCCAGGAATGTCATCCGCAATGCCCGTTGGTCACTGGCCCGTTGCTCTTGGGTTGGAAAGAACTTGCCCTGTTTTATACCAGCGAGCTGGAGGGCTCCAATCCACAGCTCCACCCGAATCTGCTGCCTGAGCTCCAGGTATTCCTCCTCAGACACAGTCCTTGTGTATGCTGCAAGGATGATCCGCAGCAGCCCCGGGAACTCTGATGCCAGATCCATATCTCCGCTGGGGTGACTGAAGTCTGCTATCCTGATCTTGGATCCCGGTGGAGGTTTGAATGTCCCAGACTGCAGGAAGCACAATCCCACTGCTTGCCAACAATGTGACGGATCCTGTATTCAAGGTGTCCGCCTTCAATGCTTCCTAAGTCCTGGAACATGAGTCCAATGGATCTGGTTATAGGAACCCCCAAGAATTAGACGGCACTAGTTCTTGGGGTAAATCAGGAATGAATCTTTATTTGACATGTCACACATATATACAGCCAGATGACTCACACCTAGCCTAATTAGCATGAGCTAATTATCTTAATCAACACTGGACTCCTTCATTCAATTGCAGGGTTAATTAGCACACACAACAATAGGTGAAAACACTCCTACAAGCCAGACTATACTCAATTACATAACAGACAGGCTGTCTGGATTTCAGGACATTAGCATTTCTTACTAATATGCCAAATACACATACAGATTCTATGTGTATTGGGGGGCCAGCATGGACCTGAATCCAAGTAACACCAGCTCAGGGGTCCCAGGCTTGCAGCCCAAAAAGAGCACCGTTCCCCCAAATGCCAGGGCCCGTAATCAGTTGGCAAGAGGCTTGCATTTCGTCCTCTCAAAAAGCCTGTGTCCCGGCTAGGTCTGTCACACACAGTATGCCCATCACGGAGCCCCCAAGTCACACAGTCCTCCCATTGCTGAGCTCCCCAATCACACATTTCGCCCATCACAATGCCCCCAATCACACAGCCCCCATAACAGAGCCCTCCAGTCACACAGTCCACCTATCAAAGAACCCCCCAGTCACACAGTCCCCATCACCGAGCCTTCCAATCACGCAGTCTGCTCATTAGAGCCTCCCAGTCACACATTCACCCAGCACTGAGCCCACCAATCACACAGTCCACATTACAGAGCCCCCCAATCACACAGTCCCCATCACAGAGCCCCCCAATCACACAGTCCCCATCAAAGAGCCCCCCAATCACACAGTCCCCTATTACTGAGCCCCAAATCACACAGTCCCCTATTACTGAGCCCCAAATCACACAGTCCCCATCACAGAGCCCCCCTATCACAAAACCCCCCTTCACACAGTGCCCATCACAGAGCCCCCAATCACACAGTCTGCCATCACAGAGCCCCCCAGTCACACATTCCCCCATCACTGAGCCCCCCAATCACACAGTCCCCATCACAGAGCCCCCCAGTCACCAGTTTCCCCATCATAGAGCCCCAAATCACACAGTCCCCATAACAGAGCCCCCCAGTCACACAATCCCCATCACAGACCCCCCTTCACACAGTCCCCATCACAGAGCCCCCAATCACACAGTCTGCTCATCAAAGAGCCCCCCAGTCACACGTTTCCCCATCACTGAGCCCCCCAATCACACAGTCCCCATCACAGAGCCCCCCAGTCACACGTTTCGCCATCACTGAGCCCCCAATCACATAGTCTGCTCCTCACTGAGCCCCCCAATCACATATTATGCTCATCACCGAGCACCCCAATCACACAGTCCCCATCACAGAGCCCCCCCAGTCACACAATCCCCATCACTGAGCCCCCCAATCATATAGTCTGCTCATCACTGAGCCCCCAATCACATAGTCTGCTCATCGCAGACCCCCCCGTAACACAATCCTCCCATCACTAAGCCCCCAATAATACATTCCCCCCATCACAGAACCCTGAGTCACACAGCCCCCTTACTGAGCTCTCAATCACACAGTCCCCCCATACTCGAGACCCCATTCACACAGTCCCCTCTTGACTTCAGATCCCCACCTTTTGGCTCCAGCAGTACAGCAGAGGGCAGGAGGTGAAGGAGATCTGGAGGAGGTAGACTTCCATCTCCTCCTAAATGGTGTGGCCTTGCATGTTGCCTCCCCTGGACCAGCTTCATGCACCGCCATGGTGCCAGTGGGCCAACCCCCAACACCAAAGCATCACTGCTTGTCATGGTTCTTGCAACCAGCTGGCCACCACCATGACAAGTCATGATGCTGATCCAGGATAAACTGGATCCAATGCTTGTGGCACCCAGGGGGAACAACACCCTGGTTGAGAAAAACTGCTCTGGGCCATCATACAATAGTCTCATTTTCTGCCGCCTACTTGAAGTTTTTCCAAGTTTCCAAAGTTCAGCCAAAGGTAACAAGTGAATGTTCTGTACTGCATGCAATACCTTACAAAACCTTACCAGACCATACAGAGAGTGTTCCTGGTGGCAGGGCCGTCTTTAATATTGATTGGACCCGGGGCAAAACTTTTCTTGGGGCCTCCCCCCCATGCAGTTTCGCTCTCCACCTGCTCTGAGACAGTAAATAGCAGCTAGACTTAAAATCAGTTTACTGAATCAGATCAGGCAGCTATTGCGATTGGTTGCCAGAGGTTACATTGTATCATTACCGCTCACTGACTGGTTGTTAGAGGTTACAGTGTATCATTACCGCTCACTGACTGGTTGTTAGAGGTTACAGTGTATCATTACCGCTCACTGACTGGTTGTTAGAGGTTACAGTACACATTACGGCTCACTGGTTAGTTGCTAGAGGTTACAGCACATGATTTCTGCTTGTTGATTGGTTGCTAGAGATTACTGTGGATATGACCTCAGGGATGCATGATATACATATCAATGCCGCCGGCCGCCCCTATTTACATATGAATGCCAGTAATTTACAAGTAAACACAGGGTCTGCAGGTGAGTCATCTGTACGCAACAATAGGGCAGAGCTGGGCAGCATTAGTAGCAGCACTTCACACTGAGATATTGGGACAGGACTAAGGCCCCTTTCACACTGGGGCGTTTTTCATGTGGTACAGCGCTAAAAATAGCGCCTGTTCACCGCCTGAAAAAATCCGGCCCCTTTAACTCCAGTGTGAAAGCCGGTAGGCTTTCACACTGGAGCGGTGCGCTAGCAGGACGGTAAAAAAAGTCCTGCTAGCAGCATCTTTGGAGCGGTATAGGAGCGGTGTGTTCACCGCTCCTATACCGCTCCTTCCCATTGATTTGAATGGGAAACCGCGGTAAAACCGCGGCAATACCGCCGCAAAGCGCCGCTACGGCGGCGCTCTGTGGGGGTGTTTAACCCTTTTTTTCGGCCGCTCGCGGGGGGTAAAACCGCACCGTGAGCAGCCGAATACCGCGGTTAAAACGATGGTAAAGCAGAGCTAAATATATCGCTGCTTTACCGTCATCGCGGCTCCCCGCCCCAGTGTGAAAGGGGCCTAAAACCTCAAGGGACGAGGGAATTTAAACCAGGATAGTTGGCAAGTATGAGGCAGCTGCTTTGGGCCCCACAACAATGACAGGGCCCAGGGCAGCTGCCCCTTTTGCCCTGCTTTAAAAACGGCCCTGGAAATAATGGCCCCGGACCCCCGACTATGCAAAATGACCATCTAACACCTTGACCTCCCTCCTACCCAGGTTCAGTCCACCAAGATGAGGTCTCTCCAGACCCCTCAAACCACCGCACTCTTCTCATTTGCTGCTTTGTATTCAACCAAATTCCACAATCATCTTCTGATAATTACCACTAAATTACCGCCACAAATATATCTCCCTCGTTTGTTCCTTGTCAGGGAAATAAAATTTCTGCATTTATTAACAATCTCTGTCACCAATCAATGGGAGGAAAGTACAAAGCACGCCTTTGGGTTTTCACAATGATAAACTAATATCTATAAAAGAAAGAAAACACAATAAATACTTTTCATTGCTTTCTATGTGTGTTCTTTGTTGTCCTCTTCAAGGACCGATAAAGCTCAGAAAACCACCCGGCTTATTCCGTGGAATCATTTTTAAAGCTAATAAAAAAAAAAAAAAGAAAGATATCTGAGCAGATAAAAGAGATACAAATGAATGCAGCTCTGTCTTCATCAAAGTAACATTAAAGTTATAATGTTTTTTTGTTTTTTTTTTAAAGGTAACACTTAGACCCCTTTCACACTGGAGGTGTTTTTTCAGGCGCTTTTGGGCTAAAAACAACGCATGAAATACGCCTCCCCTGCAGTCCCAGTGTGAGAGTCCGAGTTCTTTCACACGGGGGCGCTGCGCTGGTAGGACGTTCACCGCTTGCCGACCGCCTCACGCAGATATACTGCGGCATAAGGGCACGTACGGGCAAACTAACATACCTGTACGTGGCCCTTTAAGAGGAGGCCTGCGAGCGCGCGCGTTCCGCCGGCGGCAAGCTCCATGAGGTGGGTCGCGGGTCCCACAGACTCAATCGGAGAGGAAGAACGGGGAGATGCTAATGTAAACAAGCATCTTCCCGTTCTGTCTAGTGACAGTGTCACTGATCTCTGCTCCCTGTGATCGGAGCAGAGATCAGTGACGTGTCACACACAGCCACGCCCCCCACAGGTTGAAACACGCCCCTAGGACACACTTAACCCCTACGCTGCCCCCTAGTGGTTAACCCCTTCACTGCCAGTGTCATTTACACAGGAATCAGTGCATTTGTATAGCACTGATTGCTGTATAAATGACAATGGTCCCAAAAATGTGTCAGAAATGTCCGATGTGTCCGCCATAATGTCGCAGTCATGATAAAAATCGCTGATCGCCGCCATTACTAGTAAAAAAAAATTAATAAAAATGCCATAAAACTATCCCCTATTTTTAAACGCTATAACTTTTGTGCAAACCAATCAATAATCGCTTATTGCGATTTTTTTTTTACCAAAAAATATGTAGAAGAATACGTATCTGAGGAAAAACATTTTTTTATATGTTTTTGGGGGATATTTATTATAGCAAAAATGTAAAAAATAATGTGTTTTTCAAAATTGTCGCCCTTTTTTGTTTATAGCGCCAAAAATAAAAACCGCAGAGGCAATCAAATACCACCAAAAGAAAGCTCTATTTGTGGGGAAAAAAAAGGACGTCAATTTTGTTTGGGTGCCACGTTGCACGACCACGCAATTGTCAGTTAAAGCGACGCAGTGCCGAATCGCAAAAAGTACTCTGGTCAGGGAGGGGGTAAATTCTTCTGAAAGCAGAAGAGCAGCACTGGCTATTGAACTTCATTTTTCTCGGCTCGTCGTACGACTTGTACGTCACCGCGTTCTTGGCGTTCAGAATTTCCGACCAACTTTGTGTGACCGTGTGTATGCAAGACAAGTTGGAGTCAACAACCTTCTAACAAAAATCCACGGTTTTGTTGTCGGAAAGTCCGATTGGATTTTGTACGGGGCATAAGACTTTGCACGCTTTTTGTTTCGATGCACCTGACATGTATTTAGCTGGATTAGACTTAGCCGCGTACACACGATCGGAATTCTCGTCGGAAAAAACTCTGACGGTTTTTCCGACGGAATTCCGCTCAAGCTGTGTTGCCTACACACGATCACACCAAATTCCGACAGTCAATAACACAGCGGCATAAAACACGTTCGACAGCACTATAGAAGGGAAGTTTAATGCTTCTGAGCATGCGTCGGATTGTTTCCGAGCATGCGTCGGAATTTTGCGTGTCGGAATTGCATACACACGATCGGAAAATCCGATAGAAAGATTTTCCTTTGGAAAAATTGAGAACAGGTTCTCAATTCAAAGTCCGTCGGGAATTCCGTCAGAAAAAGACCGTTGGGCGTACACACGGTCGGAAAATCCGATGAAAAGCTCCCATCGGACTGTTTCCATCGGAAATTCCCACCGTGTGTACGCCGCATTACAATGTAACCATTCTTTGTAATGATGTTTCTCTTGAGGGTAAGGTGACCAGATTTTTTAAATGAAATCCGGGGACATATTTTTTTTTTTTTACTAGTAATGGTGGCAATTAGAGACTCCCTGCCCGTCGCCGCCCACCTCACAGCCTGTCAAGACTTAGGCCCCATGCACACGAGACGCAGATGCAAACTCTGCTGAACACATGTTTTAAAAAGCAGAAACCTGCGTTTAAAAACGCGCGTTTTGCTGTGTTTTCATGCCGCGTTTAGCCGCGTTTAGCCGCGTTTGCGTCTATAAGCGTTTGTAAAGATAACATCATATAGACCCTCCCCAAGCTCAGAAAACATGTATTATTAACTATTTCTGCCATTTTGATCAGAGTGAGCAGCAGAGAGAGCCGTTGTACACTCGCATTTGCCTCTCTTTCTGTGTTTTTTTTTGGAAATGGATCCCATATTGAATATATGTCAGGAAATGCTCCTGATGTCGCTCTTGATGAGGCAGCAACGTCGTCGCAAATTTGCATGAGAGGTCCAGAATCAGAGCTCGTCGATATTGGACCCACCTGTTGATGGCACAGCGAATGTCCGTTGGATATTTCACAAACATGTATACATTAGTGAGTATATACGCTCTATGTACTATCTAAGCTAAATTACGACATTTTAAACCAATTTTTCTAGTATTTTTTATGGTTTACCATCATATTTCTGAGTTTTCTGGTCCAAAAAATTGGGGTTCCTTTAAAAAGGCTTATAAACGCAAACGCGGCTAAACGTAGGTGCCTGCGTTTAGCTGAGTTTTGCTGCGTTTAGCGTCTGAAACGTGGAAAAGAAAAGTGTCTGAACGCATTTTTTTGCTTCTGGAAAAACGAGGTTAAACGCAACTGCATAAAAAACGGGAAAAAACGAGACTGTGTACATGGACACATAGGATAACATTGCATGCGTTCAGGTGCAGTTGAAAAAAGTGTCTGAACGCGCGTTTAACAGCGTCTTGTGTGCATGAGGCCTTAGGCCCCATGCACACGAGACGCTGTTAAACGCGCGTTCAGAGGCAGTTGGACACTTTTTTCAACTGCACCTGAACGCATGCAATGTTATCCTATGTGTCCGTGTACACAGTCTCGTTTTTTTTCCCGTTTTTATGCAGTTGCGTTTAACCTCGTTTTTCCAGAAGCAAAAAAATGCGTTCAGACACTTTGCTTTTCCACGTTTCAGACACAAAACGCAGCTAAACGCGGCTAAACGCAGGCACCTGCGTTTAGCCGCGTTTGCGTTTATAAGCCTTTTTAAAGGAACCAAATTTTTTGGAGCAGAAAACTCAGAAATATGATGGTAAACCATAAAAAATACTAGAAAAATTGGTTTAAAATGTCGTAATTAGTTTAGATAGTTCATAGAGCGTATATACTCACTAATGTATACATGTTTGTGAAATATCCAACGGACATTCGCTGTGCCATCAACGGATGGGTCCAATATCGCCAAGCTCTGATTCTGGACCTCTCATGCAAATTTGCGACGACGTTGCTGCTTCATCAAGAGCAACATCAGGAGCATTTCTTGACATATATTTAATATGGGATCCATTTCCAAAAAAAACACAGAAAGAGAGGCAAATGCGAGTGTACAACGGCTCTCTCTGCTGCTGCTGCTGCTCACTCAATGGCAGAAATAGTTAATAATACATGCTTTCTGAGCTTGGGGAGGGTCTATATGATGTTATCTTTACAAATGCTTATAGACGCAAACGCGTCTAAACGCGTCTAAACGCGACATGAAAATACAGCAAAACGCGCGTTTTTAAACGCAGGTTTCTGCTTTTTAAAAAATGCGTTCAGCAGAGTTTGCATCTGCGTCTCGTGTGCATGGGGCCTTAGGCCTCATGCACACGAGACGCTGTTAAACGCGCGTTCAGAGGCAGTTGGACACTTTTTTCAACTGCACCTGAACGCATGCAATGTTATCCTATGTGTCCGTGTACACAGTCTCGTTTTTTCCCGTTTTTATGCAGTTGCGTTTAACCTCGTTTTTCCAGAAGCAAAAAAATGCGTTCAGACACTTTGCTTTTCCACGTTTCAGACGCTAAACGCAGCTAAACGCAGCTAAACGCAGGCACCTACGTTTAGCCGCGTTTGCGTTTATAAGCCTTTTTAAAGGAACCCAATTTTTTGGACCAGAAAACTCAGAAATATGATGGTAAACCATAAAAAATACTAGAAAAATTGGTTTAAAATGTCGTAATTAGTTTAGATAGTTCATAGAGCGTATATACTCACTGATGCATACATGTTTGTGAAATATCCAACGGACATTCGCTGTGCCATCAACGGATGGGTCCAAGATCGACAAGCTCGGATTCTGGACCTCTCATGCAAATTTGCGATGACGTTGCTGCTTCATCAAGAGCGACACCAGGAGCATTTCCTGACATATATTCAATATGGGATCCATTTCCAAAAAAAACACAGAAAGAGAGGCAAATGCAAGTGTACAACGGCTCTCTCTGCTGCTGCTGCTCACTCTGATCAAATTGGCAGAAATAGTTAATAATACATGCTTTCTAAGCTTGGGGAGGGGCTATATGATGTTATCTTTACAAATGCTTATAGACGCAAACGCGTCTAAACGCGTCTAAGCGCATCTAAACGCGGCATGAAAACACAGCAAAACGTGCGTTTTTAAACGCAGGTTTCTGCTTTTTAAAACATGCGTTCAGCAGAGTTTGCATCTGCGTCTCGTGTGCATGGGGGCCTTACTCTCCGGGCCCCGGCTACTACTGGGTGGGAGGCAAAGGAAGATCACTCTGCCAGGGAAGGCAAGGAGATGGGCAGGTGGCTGGCCGGCCGGGACTTGCGCCAAGGCAGAAGAAAATGCGAGCAGGAGCAGAACGGGCATGCACCCGAACCTGAAGAAATATTCTTTCCACTCCAACCAGCACATGATCATCAGAAAGGGGCACAGATAATAAAAAAAATACACCCCCACCCCTAAGCTAGTAGGAGCGGCAGAGCGGGGGGGGGGGGGTAAATCAGATTTTTTAATTCTGCACTGACTGTCTTTGAAATTGCCCCAGCACCTGTTCAAATCCAATCCGGGGACAAAACCGGGGACAGGCTTGGTTTGGGGACAATGTCCTCAATCCAGGGACTGTCCCCGGAAACTGGGGATGTCTGGTCACCAGTGATGTAAGTAACTGAGTTAAAATAAACTGAGTTACTTAACGCAGTTACTTTAGAGGGTAACGAGTATCTAACTGATTACTTTTCCCCTCATGGTAACTCAGTTATCATTACTTTGGCTTAGTTACCCCAATTACATCTACCGCCACTAGATGTCAGTAGTGTAATTCCGGTGTCCTGCCGAAAAAGTTCCCCGCTGGATAAGGACCCCCTGTACTGCGCAGGCGCAGCGCTTGCGCAGTACGAAGGACTACGGAGCTTCCGAAAATTGCCGAACCTAAACAGCTCAGAGTGAACTCTACACCGCGCGGGTGCAGTTAACATGTAATTGTACGAGGCGATGCCGCACGCTCCTGATGCTCGTGCTACTCTGCAAGGGGCGTCTATCATGTAAGTAAGGGGCGGGGCTGGTATTACTGTAACCAAGGGGCGCATTTATTATTATTTGTTATATATCGAGCTCTGCCCATTAATTTAACATTCGCCCTCTTCGGTAGCCATCCGCCCCTTACATGATATAATAATAATAGACCCGCCCCTTACACGATATAATAATAATAGACCTGCCCCTTACACGATATAATAATAATAGACCTGCCCCTTACACTATATAATAATAATAGACCCGCCCCTTACACGATATAATAATAATAGATCCGCCCCTTACACCATATAATAATAATAGACCTGCCCCTTGCTTACACGCTATAACAGATCTGCCCCTTGGTTAGAGTAATAATAGAGCAGCCCCTTGGTTACACGATATATAACAATAATGAACGCGCCCCTTGGTTACAGTAATACTAGACCCGCCCCTTAGTTACACATATAGAATATTTTTTTAAAAAGTCAGTTACTTTGCTGTGTAACTAATTACTTTTCCAATGTAGTAACTGAGTTACTAACGCAATTACTTTTTGGGAGAAGTAATTTGTAACTTAACTAATTACTTTTTTAAAGTAAGATGACCAACACTGCTGGTCACCCTACTTGAGGGTCCTCTTTGGGCTGCTGGTGGACAGACTCTAATATTGGTCCCCCGGAAGCCTTGGCCCCCCTCCTGCATAGGAACACAACGCTGCATAGTATGTGTATCAGCTGTTAAAAAAAGTTTGCTTGCCCTTTAAATCCACTTCTGAACTGTTTTATAGACCCTCTTCACTGCTAAAGACCAGGAACCCCATGAATGATCGTCTTCCCGATGCAAAGCGACGGTTTAAATGGCCAGCGCTATTGATATTAAAGATTGTAAATTGGAGTAGGAGAGCAACATTAGAGGAAGTCTGATCAGTTTTAGTGTCTGTCGCTTCCCATCAATACATATACAGTATATACTCTGCATCTTGTCCCCGGAGATATAACCGGGGGGGGGGGGGGGGGGACATTATTGAATTTTCCGCGATACGGAGCGGGTCATTGCGACAGTCGCTAAGGTCACGGATTAAAGCTGGAATTTTCCGATGAACAATGCAATTTTTCTTTGTATCAAAGCCGTGACAGCTCAGAGGCGGAACGCCTGCAAATCATTTCACAGCAATCAGACATTCCTGCGGCTAATCAAAGATGGAGCCTTTTTTTTATGTCAATATGATAAACATCCCACTTTTATTTTCTGCACATAATTGGCAGGTAAATGAATCGCTCTTCAGATGACCAACAACAATTTAGTGGGAGTTCTAAAAGGCTTTGCACTCCGGGGGCCTCCCGCGGCCATAGATCTCTTATTAGAAGACCGCTATCGGGAAATATCCGCTGTTAATTTATGTGATAGAATCCGACAGATTCATCGCTTTCTTTCTATCATTTCATATAAATTGATCTTTTTCTCCACGCAGGCCATTCACGTGGACTTTTTTTAGAAGGTAGAACTGATGGGCCTTTTTGGAGCGTAATGCAGCATACACACGATTGGATATTACGATGGAAAAAGTCCGTTCGGACCATGTTGTCAGAAAATCCGATCGTGTGTGGGCTCTAGCAGGCTTTTTCCGTCGGAAAAATTTGAGAGCAGGATCTCAAATTGTCCGACAACAAAATCCGATCGTGTGTCGAGAATTCCGACGGACAAAGTGCCACGCATGCTCAGATCAAATTACGAGACCAAAGCTATTGGCTACTAGCCTCTACGTAGTTCCGTAGTACGCAACAAACGTCACCATGTTCGGAACGATCGGATTTTCCGACGACATTGTCCGACCGTGTGAATGCATCACCAGTGTTGGACAAAATCCGTCGGAAAAAATCTGATGGATTTTGTGGTCAAAATTTCTGACCGTGTGTACGGGGGCTTAAAGTTTGTCCCCATCCATCATCACTACGTTCGCTGGCTTGCTTGGGCTTCATGTACATATACACTATATTACCAAATGTATTGGGACGCCTGCCTTTACACACACATGAACTTTAATGGCCTCCCAGTCTTAAGCCCCATACACACGCGCGGATTATCCGAGGACCAGGTCCGTCATACTTTGTCTGATGTTGGTTTTGCGTACACACGGTCGGACAAAGTTGTCGGAAAATCCGATCATTCTGAACGTGGTGACGTTTGTTGCCTACGACGGGACTACGTAGAGGCTAGTAGCCAATAGCTTTGGTCTTGTAATGTGATCTGAGCATTCGTAGCACTTTGTCTGGTCGGACAACCGTACACACGATCGAATTTGGTGTGATCGGACCGTGTTGTCGGAAAATCTATCCAGCAGGAGATAGGACTTTGTCCGTCGGACAATCCGACGTACACTGTCCGATGGTGCATACACACGGTCTGATTTTTCAACAACATTGTCCGATCGGACAGAATCCATGCAAAAATCCGACCGTGTGTATGGGGCTTTAGTCCGTAGGGTTCAATATTGAGTTGGCCCCGCCCTTTGCAGCTATAACAGCTTCAACTCTTCTGGTGAAGGCCGTCCACAAGGTTTAGGAGTGTCTATGGGAATGTTTGACCATTCTTCCAGAAGAGCATTTGTGAGGTCAGGCGCTGCTGTGGACGAGAAGGCCTGGCTCGCAGTCTCCGCTCTAATTCATCCCAAAGGTGTTCTATCGGGTTGAGGTCAGGACTCTGTGTAGGCCAGTCACGTTCCTCTACCCCAAACTTGTTCATCCATGTCTCTATGGACCTTGCTTTGTGCCCTGGTACAAATCATTTGGTGGAGGGGGGGATTACGGTGTGGGGTTGTTTTTTTAGGGGTTGGGCTTGGCCTATTAGTTCCAATGAAAGGAACTCTTAAGCCCCATACACACGCGCGGATTATCCGAGGACCATGTCCGTCATACTTTGTCCGATGTTGGTGTTGCATACACACGGTCGGACAAAGTTGTCGGAAAATCCGATCATTCTGAACGTGGTGACGTTTGTTGCCTACGACGGGACTACGTAGAGGCTAGTAGCCAATAGCTTTGGTCTTGTAATGTGATCTGAGCATGCGTGGCACTTTGTCCGTCGGACAACGATACACACGATCGGATTTGGTGTGATCGGACCGTGTTGTCAAAAAATCTATCCAGCAGGAGATAGGACTTTGTCCGTCGGACAATCAGACGTACACTGTCCGATGGTGCCTACACACGGTCGGATTTTTCAACAACATTGTCCGATCGGACAGAATCCATGCAAAAATCCTACCGTGTGTATGGGGCTTTAGGCCCCTTTCACACGGTCGGACCGTTCAGATCCGCCTGTCAGTTTTGATGGCGGATCTGAACGGGCGCTCCATGTTAGTCTATGGAGCTTCGGATGTCAGCGGAGACATCTCCGCTGACATCCGACCCGGTCCGATCCGCCAAAAGCAGACGTATGGCTCTACGTCCAGATCCGTCGCTGGCGGATCGGATCGGGTGAGATCTGATGAAAACGGACACACTGTCCGTTTTCATCCGACCTCTCCATAGAGACCAGCGGCGCTCGCAAGCCCCTCCCCGCTCAGTGAGCAGAGAGGGACCTGTCATCCGCCGGTTCAGCAGAGATCAACGGAGAGATCTCCCGCTGAGCCGGCGGACAGAGGCGGACTCCGTGGAAGCGGAGTCCGCCTCGTGTGAAAGGGGCCTTAAGGTATCAGCATACCTCGTCCAACATCAGTGCCTGACCTCACAAATGTGCTTGTAGAAGACTGGCCAAACATTCACATAGACACCCTCCTAAACCTTGTGGACGGCCTTCCCAGAAGAGTTGAAGCTGTTATAGCTGCAATTACAGTTATCAGAATACCAGATGCACTATGGCTTGTGGTCTCTTGGCCATTACACCTCCCCTATGTATCAGTATGTGTATCCCCCTCCAAAGCTTGGTGTGCTGGTATGGAGAGGGTGGCAAAAAAAAAAAACTTGTTAAGGTCATATGGGCACCTAAAGGGCATGGTTTAGGGACCCGTCTGAGGGTGGCTCCCAGTTGGTATATGGGTACCTGCTAGTTGTCTCTGAGTCTGAGTCTTTAGCGACTTGAGGCCTGAGAAGTGACTAGCAGGTACAGTTATGGGTTATGCCTATTGGACCTTGTGCCCCATGGTGGCGATAAAACTGGAAATATATATATAGATAAAAAGGTTATTACGTTATTTTATGTTAATTATGGAAATTTATATATTGGTTAATAAAATGGCTGCTGTGGCCAATTCACTCCACCCATGTGTTGTGTGGTCATTAGAGGGAGGGATGGGGTTATTGGTAATAGTTTAAGCCGTAGTTAATACCATAGTCATGGCCATGGGGGGAGAGGGCAACTCTATATTAATGGCCATGGTGAGGAACTCTACAATAATTGCCATGAGGGGAGAGGGCAACTCTATATTAATGGCCATCGGGGAGGGGACAACTTCACATTAAAAGACATGGTATCACATACCTGGTGAAGACTAGAACTTTGTGAAGGCCTCTCTTGCACCTCCCGCCCAACACTCCTGAAGGCCAAGGAGTGGCACGAGTGCCATAGTAGCTGGCTGGTGATGCCCACTCTGTAGGTAGGTAGAGCTGGTAGTCGCAGCCCTCATGAATGAATGAATGAGTGACTTGTATAGCGCTACCTATGCGAACTGAATCGCCTCAGGGCGCTTTTTGCCACTGGTGTCTATCTGTGGTATAGCACGGCCCTTTGCCCCATGGGGTCCCAACACGCTTATACATACAACATACACATATTTGGCCAATTTTTCGACAGGATCTAATTAACCTACCAGCATATCTTTGGAGTGTGGGAGGAGACCGGAGCACCCGGAGGAAACCCACGCAGGCACAGGGAGAACATGCAAACTCCAGGCAGATGGGGGCGTGGTCGGGATTTGAACCAACGACCCTATTGCTGCTAGGTGAAAGTGCTACCCACTATACCACTGTGCTGCCCTCGGAAGAGGATGCAGGAGCAGCTTGGCACCCGAGCAGGAGATGGAAGCAGGACCAGGAGACGAGCACCAGTCAGCAACAACCAGCGAGGAACCAAAACAGCAGGCAAAGCAAGTCCAGAAGGCAGGCCAAGGTCAGAAACAGCCAGGCAAAGCAGTACATGGTCAGCAGGCACGGCAAGTCCAGTAAACTGGCCAAGGTCGGAGTAGTTAGAACAAGAGCAGAAGCAAAGTCCTAAGGCAAGCCGGGTCATACTCGGATAAGCAGGTACAGCAGATCAGGTCTTGGAAACACAGGAACAAGCTGAAGGCCATTCAGCAACTGCTCATAGTGAGAGACCAGTTTAAATAGGCCACTGTGTGCCAAGTGCTAATTGGTGTGCGTAACGAAACTGGCACAATATATCTAATATTGCCCCTTCGCTCAGAATAATAAGCACGTGTGCAATGTCCATGGGTGTGAGCACAAAGCTGCACTGGCTTTCTGATCCTAGGAATCTGGTTCACCTTACCTGACCACGTGTCCCGGATTGCCTGGGATTGTCCCTGAATTCATATTTGTGTCCTGGACACCTTCATTCCGGGACAATACAGTGTCCCGGAATGAAATAAGGACACACAGCCACACTAATAAATGGCTCAGACGGGGGGCGGATCTGCTTGGCTCAGGCGGGCCAGGTCGGCTCGGCTTGGGCAGGTCCACTCTGCTCCAGCGGGAAGCATGTCCGCTCCACTCAGACAAGCTACACAAGCCGCCTCCCCCAGTCATCTCTATGGAGGGCTCCGTGTGCCGCACTGCACGCTGGGAAGTGTAGCTTCCAGCGCAGCCCCGTGGATTCTCTTATCACTGACATGGCAGACAGGAGGTGCAGAGGGGACGCTCGCCTCGTCCCAGGACAGCGAGGAGGAAGAAGAGTCCGGCAGGGAGAGCGCAGGCTTCAGGGAACAGCCTACTAGGAAGAAGTGAGAACCGAGAGGTCGGGGAGACAGTCAGAGACAAGTATGTATGTGTAAGTGTCCCCCTGTCCATCCCATGGTCCCCCTGTGCATCCCACTGTCCCCCTGTCCATCCCACGGTCCCCCTGTCCATCCCAGGTCCCCCTGTCCATCCCACAGTCCCCCTGTCCATCCCACTGTCCCCCCTTTCCATCCCACTGCCCCCCCTGTCCATCCCACTGTCCCCCTGTCCATCCCACGGTCTCCCAGTCCATCCCACTGTCCCCCTGTCCATCCCACTGTCCTCCTGTTCATCCCACTGTCCCCCTGTCCATCCCACGGCCCCCCTGTCCATCCCACGGTCCCCCTGTCCATCCCACTGTCCCCCCTGTCCATCCCACTGTCCTCCCGTCCATCCCACTGTCCCCCTGTCCATCCCACGGCCCCCCTGTCCATCCCACGGTCCCCTTGTCCATCCCACTGTCCCCCTGTCCATCCCGCTGCCCCCCCTGTCCATCCCACTGTCCCCCTTTCCATCCCACGGCCCCCCCCGTCCATCCCACGGTCCCCCTGTCCATCCCACGGCCCCCCTGTCCATCCCACGGTCCCCTGTCCATCCCACTGTCCCCCTGTCCATCCCACGGTCCCCCTGTCCATCCCACTGCCCCCCCTGTCCATCCCACTGTCCCCCTGTGCATTCCACGGTCCCCCTGTCCATCCCACTGTCCCCCTGTCCATCCCACTGTCCCCCTGTCCATCCCACGGTCTCCCTGTCCATCCCACTGCCCCCCCTGTCCATCCCACTGTCCCCCTGTCCATCCCACGGTTCCCCTGTCCATCCCACTGCCCCCCCTGTCCATCCCACTGTCCCCCTGTGCATTCCACGGTCCCCCTGTCCATCCCACTGTCCCCCTGTCCATCCCACGGTCCCCCTGTCCATCCCACTGTCCCCCTGTTCATCCCACTGTCCCCCCTGTCCATCCCACTGTCCCCCTGTCCATCCCGCTGATTTCATATGCCCCCTCGGCATCATTTTTTACAAAAAACATCTTTTTGGGGGGGGGGGGGGGGGGGGGGGTTGTCCCTGAATGGCAGTTTGGAAATGTGGTCACCCTATGGTTCTGGAAAGGGATGTCTAACAAGTTTGGTTACAGTTTTTCTCCATTGTTTTGGCTCATTTCTTGAAACAGAAATGACATTCTCAAAACAACATGGACAAATCTCCAAACCACTTGGCAATTGTTCACAACTGAATTGAATTTCTCATTCATTTCTTCAAATTGCAAATGTCTCAGTACATGTCTCAATGTCTCAGTACATCTTTCAAATGATTAAGTACAAGTAGCCTACATTTAGCACAATTTCCAAGTAAATATATCTTGTTGATCTAAACTGATTATCAATTCTCAGTCTAATGGTCGTTCACTCCAAAACATGTCAGCGTAATTTCATTGTTTAAGTCATCACATGCACAATAGTCTGTTCAATTGTCAAAATTATTCAGGAACATAATACCATGAATACCATATATAAATCTCTTGGAACATTTGATAAAATGATTACAGCAATTGACAGTCAGGTGCAACTACAACTTGACTAACGAAGGAGGAGTTGGAGTTGGTCTCAGATGACCGATCAAACAGTATGTTTAGTTACCTGACAGGTGCTGTCCATGATTGTGAATGCTGCCAAACATGTATATATATAGCTTGACCATGCAGGACCAGTACAATTTCTGAACATGGAGGCACCTAACCAAGTAAATGAACAAGGGCAACTGCCTGCTCGAGGAAGAGGAGGAGGAGTAATGCCCCATACACACGGTCGGAAATCCCGACCACAAAATCCGTCAGATTTTTTCCGACGGATTTTGTCCGACGCTGGTGTTGCATACACACGGTCCGACGAAGTTGTTGGAAAATACGATCATTCTGAACGTGGTGACGTTCGTTGCGTACAACAAAACTACGTAGAGGCTAGTAGCCAATAGCTTTGGTTTGGTAATTTGATCTGAGCATGCGTGGCACTTTGTCCGTCGGAATTACCTACACACGGTCGGAAAAAGTCTGATCGGATTTTGTTGTCGGAAAATTAGAGATCCTGCTCTCAAATTTTTTCCGGCGAAAATTACACACGATCGGATTTTCCGACAACATAATCCGATTGGACTTTTTCCATCGGAATAAGATACGGGGCATAACATTTCAGTAAGTCTACTCGTTGATAATTTTTCCCCTCCCCTTTCTGTCAAATACCCCCTGTAGTACCTCTGCATAGGGTACATGTACCCCAGGTTTGGAACCACTGGAATACTGGCCAGTAGTATATTGAACTTGTGTAGAACATAGAACATTCCTATGTAACTGTCTGTAACTGTGTCAGGTACCGGGTACGGCGGGGAACAGGAGGTGGATCCCCTATGCCAATGGGGCGATAGCACGGGTTGTATTGGAGGACCGGTTCTAATGTTGCTACTGGTTTTCACCAGAGCCCGCCGCAAGGCGGGATGGACTTGTAGCGGCGGTAGCAACCAGGTCGCGTCTTCCAATAGCAACTCGACCCCACTGACAGCTGAGACAGGCGCGGTACACAAGGATTAGGCAGAGGCAAGGTCAAACGTAGCAAAGGGTCAAGGCAGGTGGCAAAGGTTCGTAGTCGGGGGCAACAGCAAAGGTCTGGATACACAGAAGGAGCAAAACACACAAACGCTTTCACTGGGCACTAAGGCAACACAAGATCCGGCGAGAACAGGAAGGGGAAGTGGGTTTTTAATGGGAATGGGAAAACTGTAATTGGACCAGGCACTAATTGATAGTGCACTGGCCCTTTAACTGGGGGCGGAGTCGCGCGCGCGCGCCTGGGGAGCAGGGGCGCGCGCACGCCGAAGACAGCCTGCAGGGGACAGGTGAGAGGAGCGGGATGCGATCCCCGGGCGGACCGAGGATCGCATCCCGGAAACAAAGCAGTGCCTGCGGTCAGGGGAGCTGACCGAGGCGCTGCAGGGCAGAGACCGCCGTGAGCGCTCCGGGGTGGAGGGGATGCCCGGAGCGATCGGCGTTACAAACTGCAGTGTATGACTCTTCTGTATGACTAATTTGATGTTTTCTTGTTTTACTCTATTGTAGAGAATAATGGCATTGGAAGGAAACGAGACCTCTCACATACTCGTGTATGTGGATGAGGCTGGCTTCAACCTGGCCAAGGGCCGAAGACGTGGCCGTAATTTTATTGGCCACGGTGGATGTCCCAGGTCAGCGAGGGGGCAATATAACTATGTGTGCTGCCATTTCTGAGAATGGTGTGGCCACTCACATCCCCAGTCTTGGCCCATACAATACACAGGAGCTCCTCATCTTCTTGGACTGCCTTTATTTGGATTTGATCCCTGAAAATGAGAGAGGTCTCATAGGGCGTCACCTACCACGATATATAATTGTATGGGACAATGTGAATTTCCATCGTGGCCCGCTTATCAGGGCCTGGTTCACTGCTCACCCAAGGATGGATATGGTGTTCTTACCACCTTACTCTCCTTTCCTCAATCCTATTGAGGAGTTTTTCTCCGCTTGGAGGTGAAGAGTGTATGAGCATCGGGCTCAAGATCAGAGGTCCCTGCTCCATGCAATGGACGCTGCCTGTGAGGATTATAAAGGAGATCAGTGTAGGGGATGGTTGCGACATGCACGTCGTTTCTTCCCTCGTTGCATCGCAAGGGAGGATATACGCTGCGATGTTGACCAGAATCTGTGGCCAGACAGACAGCAGCGTGTGGATGGGCAGGAGGGTGAGGACGGTGGCCAGTGAAGAGATGTTACAGTAGTTGTGAAACTCCAGCTTTATTTACAGCATTGTAGGCTAAATTTAATTTTCCTTGTTTTTTGTTTGTGTGTTTATATTTCTGTATATTATGCTGTATACATTTTCTTCTTACTCTGATGTATGGAAGTAAAGTAATTTTTCCTTGGCAGTATGAGTGCAATGTGTGATGTCAAACCTTGAAGGCTACTCTTACCCTAAAATCTTTTCTTTTTTTTCAGTTTTATACACAATTGTATTCAGTTAGCTAGACCAAAACTGTACAGTAACCATTGTCAATGAAGGACTGGGCTAAGACTGAAAGGTGGACATGAGGGATATTTCAATGGTCCTCCGCCATAGAGACAAAACATCTAAACATTTTGACTTGCAGTGCTTACACAATGCCAAAGGGACGGAGCATTTTGGGGGCACTGACTATTTGAATGAGAAAGAAATTTATTTTTGACACATGAATGAACTGTTTTGGGAAAGATATGAGCTTTTGAAGGTGAACCATGGTGTTGTGTCGAACCATCCAGGTTATTTTGGCAAAAGCACCAAGAGAGTTGAGAACATCTGGTCTGTTTCAAGAAATGAGCCAAAGCAATTGAGAAGAATCTTTGCCATTTTGGGTGCACTGACTCTTTATATGGGAAAGGAATATGGTTTTGAAGCATGAGTGAACAGTTTTGGGAGAGATATGAGCTTTTGCACGTGAGTTATAGTGTTGTGCTGAACTGTAAGACTGTTTAGCCAAATGATCTTAGAGTTTTGAGAATGTAATTTCTGTTTCAAGAAATGAGCCAAAACAATAGAGAAAAACTGTAATATAGGTGTAATGGTCAGGTATCCACCAATGCTTGTAAATATAATGTAGATAGATAGGCAAAGATAGACAGATAGATAGATAGACAGATAGATATATAGATAGATAGATAGATAGATAGATAGATAGATAGATAGATAGACAGATAGACAGATAGATAGATAGATAGATAGACAGATAGATAGATAGATAGATAGATAGACAGATAGATAGATAGACAACATAGCTCTAGATACACCTAATCAGTTAACTAATGTTGGCCATACACTGATTTTTTATTTATTTTTTGTTCAGCCTCCAATTGGTTGGATGCACTACTTTTTGGCAGACAATTTTCTGGCTGGAGGTGGCACCAACTGACCGAATTTCATCCTGTTCCTCAGGAACCGTACCGTATATATAGCCAGCTGAACACTCAGTTCCGGCCTGTCTCTCTCAAGACCCAATTATTAAAGAATCGCAGCCTTTATGTCTAAAACACCTCAAAAAGTTTGGCCAAACCACAACTCATTGAACTTTTCCGAAGTTCCCTCATCTCTGAGGATGACATTTTCTCCATAGATAGTCGGACACCTTTACCGCTAAAACTTGTGTAACGTTTCCTTCAATGATCGCCGGGAACTCTACTAATGTATCTTCCTTTTTCTGGAGGCAGAACAGATGGAGTTTTAATTCAGACATAATCACCAGAATTGTATTAGCGTGTTTTTTTTAATTTGCATTTATCTGCCGATGATACAATGTCCAGAAATAAGATTTTATTAGTTCACTTTACAGCAAACAGATGCTAATCACTTGTTAACTATATTTGGACAATTAGAGCCCATTATTTGTTCCGTCTGGCTGTATATTGTACATGGAGATATAGGTGCCGTCATACTGAAGCATCGGACAAAAGCGGGGGTTGCATTAAAAGGGGAAACGCAATGTATCTTCTGTAAATGTGCAATTAACCACTTACCCACCGGGCACTTAAACCCCCTTCCTAACCAGAACAATGTTCAGCTTTCGGTGCTCTCACACTTTGAATGACAATTACTCAGTCATGCAACACTGATCCCAAATTAATTGTGTGTCCTTTTTTTCACACAAATAGAGCTTTCTTCTCTCTCTCTCTCTCTGACTACTCTCTCTCCATCTCTGTATTATTTGATGTCTCTCTTTCTAATGTCTCTCACTGATGTCTCTCTCTGATGTGTGTGTGTCTCTCTCTCTCTCTGATGTGTGTGTGTGTCTCTCTCTCTCTCTCTGATGTGTGTGTGTGTCTCTCTCTCTCTCTCTGATGTGTGTGTGTGTGTGTCTCTCTCTCTCTCTCTCTGATGTGTGTGTGTGTGTGTGTGTCTCTCTCTCTCTCTCTGATGTGTGTGTGTGTGTGTCTCTCTCTCTCTCTCTGATGTGTGTGTGTGTGTGTCTCTCTCTCTCTCTCTGATGTGTGTGTGTGTCTCTCTCTCTCTCTCTCTCTCTCTGATGTGTGTGTCTCTCTCTCTCTCTCTATTGTGTGTGTGTGTGTCTCTCTCTCTAATGTGTCTCTCTCTGTATTCTCTGATGTATCTCTCTCTCTCTGATATCTGTCTCTTTCTCTCTGACGTCTCTCTCTCTCTCCATCTTGATTGAATGACTTGTATAGCGCAACCTATGCGAACTGAATCGCCTCAGGGCGCTTTTTGCCACTGGTGTCAATCTGTGGTATAGTGCGGTACTTGCTCTGTGGGGTCCCGACACGCTTACAAACACATACAACATACACATCTTGTATTCTTTGATGTCTCTCTCTCTCTCAGATGTCTCTCTGATGTCTCAATAGTAACCCCCAGCTCTGCTGATCCCCCCCCCCCCTCAGTAGTAACCCCCAGCTCTGCTGATCCCCCACTCAGCAGTAACCCCCAGCTCTGCTGATCCCCCTCAGCAGTAACCCCCAGCTCTGCTGATCCCCCCCCTCAGCAGTAACCCCCAGCTCTGCTAATCCCCCCCTCAGCAGTAACCCCCAGCTCTGCTGATCCCCCCCCCCCACTCAGCAGTAACCCCCAGCTCTGCTGATCCCCCCCTCAGCAGTAACCCCCAGCTCTGCTGATCCCCCCTCAGCAGTAACCCCCAGCTCTGCTGATCCCCCACTCAGTAGTTACCCCCAGCTCTGCTGATCCCCCCACTCAGTAGTAACCCCCAGCTCTGCTGATCCCCCCACTCAGTAGTAACCCCTAGCTCTGCTGATCCCCCACTCAGCAGTAACCCCCAGCTCCACTGATCCCCCACTCAGCAGTAACCCCCAGCTCCGCTGATCCCCCCACTCAGCAGTAACCCCCAGCTCTGCTGATCCCCCCACTCAGCAGTAACCCCAAGCTCCGGTGATCCCCCACTCAGCAGTAACCCCCAGCTCCGCTGATCCCCCCACTCAGCAGTAACCCCCAGCTCTGCTGATCCTCTGGTTTGCTGATTCTCCTCTCTGTCTGGTCCACGCTCACCTCCCACTTTAGTGCTCCCACGCTGCACACCATATGTGACATTGCTAGTTTCTCCTGCTGTGGTCCCTGCCAGAAGAACACAGTGATTATTGCTAGCAATAATCTGGCATGCTGGTTGTACCCAAGTCGATCAACGGATGTACAATCAGCCTGCCCATAAATGGTTTGAATCTTGGCTGGTCCCTGCTGAACCGGCTGATATTTGAACCATCTATGGCCAGCTAAAGACACAGAGTTGAGTTCAACACATTTTTATTTACAGTGAGGTCCAGAATAGAGGATGTTTTTCCAGGTCCTTTGACGTGTAGGAAGACGGGTTCTCATTGAAATACCGTACTTGGGCGCCGGGTTCCAAGAATGCGCATGCGCGGTAGAGCGGCTCGGCAAACAACACAGGTACGCGGGGCAGCGGGTGCGCATGCGCGGGTGCGCATGCGCGGGTTCGCGGCGCTCGGGTACCTGCTGTAGCTCATCCAGTGCGGATCACTGTTACGCGCAGCGCTGACAGAAGGCGAGTGCGCATGCGCACTCGTCCGGTTACCCCACCTGACCATTTACCTGGCCTATAAAAGGCCTTCTCTTTCCCCTCACTAATTGCTGGTTTGTTGTCTCTACTTCCTGAGTCCCTGGCTCCAGTCCTTGTATCCTGTACCTTGTATCCTGTATCTGCTTGATTACCTGTGCCTGACCCGGACCCCTTCTGACCACCGCTGCTGTTATCTGTGTTTGACCCCTGGCTTGCCTCTTGGATATCCTTCCGCCTGATCATCTGTGCTTGACCCTCGGCCTGCCTCCTGGACATTCTCTGAGTTACTTACCTATTGTGTTTGACCCCTGGCTTGCCTCTTGGATATCCTTCTGCCTGATCATCTGTGCTTGACCCTCGGCCTGCCTCCTGGACATTCTCTGAGTTACTTACCTGTGTTTGACCCCTGGCTTGCCTTCTGGACACTCTCTTGTTGCTACCGGTGTTTGACCCCTGGCTTGCCTTCTGGATACCCACTTGCTGATCTACCTGTGCTTGACCCTCGGCCTGGCTTTCTGGACTTCCAGTTCACGTATGCACCTCAGGATCATCCTCCAGTGTGTGTTCCGGGGACTTTCCAAGGCCATGTTTCTGCTTAGAAGAAGGGAGAAGGTGTGGATAAAAAAATAAAAGAGGTCCAAGGACAGAATCGTGGGGGACCCCCTACTGAAAAAAGGAAGAAGAGAGGAGGAGGAGGAGGAGGAGGAGGAGGTAGAGTAAGTGACACTGAAGATTTGGTGAGATAGGTAGGAGGAGAACAGCAGTAGAATGTAATAGCAGAAAATATATACTGTATATAGATAACACAGAACAGTGAGAAAATCTAATGGAGCCCTGGACTGGAGTTAAACCCAACCCCCCCCCCCACCACCACCCCCCCATCCAAAACTTCATGGAGTGGACATGCACTTTAAGCACCTGGATTCTCATTTCCCTTATATACGCCCGTCATCCCAGAACAAACACCGTCCTGCAGAGCGAAGACTGGAAATCAAACCGAGCATTTAATTCATAAGATCAGATTAAAGACTCTCCATCAAATCATCTCCTAAACAGAACGGGGCTGATAATACGGAGAAAAAAAAAGTGCATCACGAGAAAATGACTGCACATTATTCATGTCATTGACAATCACAAGGTACATTGATAAGATTGAAGAGCCAGATTTGCCGGAGATGAAATGACTTGTGTCCATAAAATGAAGGAATTTTTTTTTTTTTTTTTTTTTTAAACTCGACATGTTGCAGACTCGTCCCGAAAGCAAATGAATCTCGGCATTTGAAAGACAATTACAGTGAGTGATGAATCGGCCGTTTTCCCCTCTGAAATATATCCTTGTGGGCCATTACTATTATCAATAACCAGAATCAATTCTCTTTAACCTGTGTTTTCCCCAAATGTGAGGTTTTATGGCACGCGGTCCATTATAGCGGATTCTAGGTTTTTTATGGAACAATTTAATTTAGTGTGAGGGTAGTTAGTTGGCAGGAAAATTGCTTTTATAAGAGGGATGGAGATTACAGGAGGGGGGGAGGGGGGAGTGTGGATCAGTTATGGAGAAGACCGGAGAAGCCATTTATATCTCTAAGAACTCTGCAAATTGGAGCGGTCAGCCGGTCATAGAAAGTATTATGGGGAAACCGCTGGGACCAGAGTAAACCCATACTAGTATGTACAAAGACAAGAGGGCATCATTTTTTTAACTTACATCATTCTTTCAAATTTTACATGTTGGTGAAGTAACTGTTCCACTATAGTATATCTTCCTCTATAGAATCTCGTCATATATAGAATCTCTTCCTCTATAGTAACTCTTCCTCTATAGAATCTCTTCCTATAAAACAATCTCTTCCTCTATAGTATCTCTTCCTCTATAGTAACTCTTCCTCTATAGTAACTCTTCCTCTATAGTATCTCTTCCCCTATAGAATCTCTTCCTATAAAACAATCTCTTCCTCTATAGTAACTCATCCTCTATAGTAACTCTTCCTATATAGAATCTCTTCCTCTGTAGCAACTCTTCCTCTATAGAATCTCTTCCTCTGTAGAATCTCTTCCTTTATAGCAACTCTTCCTCTATAGTAACTCTTCCTATATAGAATCTCTTCCTCTATAGTAACTCTTCCTATAAAGAATCTCTTCCTCTATCGTAACTCTTCCTATATAGAATCTCTTCCTCTATAGTAACTCTTCCAATATAGTAACTCTTCCTATATAGAATCTCTTCCTCTATAGTAACTCGTCCTCTATAGAATCTCTTCCTTTATAGTCTCTCTTCCTATAAAGAATCTCTTCCTCTATAGTAACTCGTCCTCTATAGAATCTCTTCCTCTATAGAATCTCTTCCTCTATAGCAACTCTTCCTCTATAGTAACTCTTCCTATATAGAATCTCTTTCTCTATAGTAACTCTTCCTATATAGAATCTCTTCCTCTATAGTAACTCTTCCTTTATAGAATCTCTTCCTCTATAGTAACTCTTCCTATAAAGAATCTCTTCCTCTATAGTAACTCTTCATATATAGAATCTCTTCCTCTATAGTAACTCTTCCTATAATGAATCTCTTCCTCTATAGTAACTCTTCCAATATAGTAACTCTTCCTATATAGAATCTCTTCCTCTATAGTAACTCTTCCTATATAGAATCTCTTCCTCTATAGTAACTCTTCATATATAGAATCTCTTCCTCTATAGTAACTCTTCCTATAAAGAATCTCTTCCTCTATCGTAACTCTTCCTATAAAGAATCTCTTCCTCTATAGTAACTCTTCCAATATAGTAACTCTTCCTATATAGAATCTTTTCCTCTATAGTAACTCTTCCTATATAGAATATCTTCCTCTATAGTAACTCTTCCTATAAAGAATCTCTTCCTCTATAGTAACTCTTCCAATATAGTAACTCTTCCTATATAGAATCTCTTCCTCTATAGTAACTCTTCCTCTATAGAATCTCTTCCTTTATAGTAACTCTTCCTATAAAGATATAAAAAAACGAAGAAGGGGGGTTTTTAGCCAACCTATCGGACTATCACGGTACCTGAACGGATGTATGTCTCAATACCAAAGATTGATTCTAAATAATTTTATTAACACATAGTATACAAAAAAACATATCATATATAAAAACAGTGAGGATCCTTGCAGTCCAAAGGCATACATATACATATAGCTTGTTGATAGATCAGAATGTTTAGACAAAACTCGCTGATTCAATGCTGGTTGACGCGTTTCGCTTAGAGCTTCTTCAGAACCAGAGCATAGCGGTTCGTGTATCTGTTGTACATATCAAGAAGACAAGGGGGTTATTTATGAGTGGATAGGCAAGTGTTATGTGTTCAAATATATGAAATATTAATATCAATATAGATATAAATGGTTCGAATGGGTATATAGGAATTGCCTACCTTACACTTCTTGTTGGAAAGGTAGGAACTGGTATATGTCTATAGTACCCAATAGTATACCCCCTGCGGGAGGATCCACTGTTATACCTGACCTTTTCTTCATCCTTAGAATTCAGTCATAGCTCACTAGCGTGCTTAAAATGGGGATAACCGCCGCTTTACTACGGCGCATGCGCGTATTACCCATCGCGCATGCGCGTACTTTCGTTTTCGGCTGCGGTAAACGGGACGCTCTATATGCGGATCCCACCCCCTCAGCCTGACATGACGCATGCGCCCAGCGGGATTAGCACCAATGTATCCTCTAATTCACTCTGACGGCCTTCCAGCTGTTTTCCATCATCTCTTAATTGGCCTTATGGGGCGATCTGCTCCCTCCCACCCTTAGTCTTGGCGCCAAAGCAGCCTATTTAACCAGCACTCCATCAGATGGTTGTTTGAGATGGAGTGCTGGGAAGCTGCTTTCACCATACCCTGTTCAGGTACATTTTCTCCTAAAGGACCTTCATGTTGTCCATATTCTTCTAGGTGATGTCTTTGGGGCTGTTTAGCCCTTGCATACACTAAATTTTGACATTGGCTTTATTACTAGTTCTGCCCTATTTCCTTCTTACAAAGGATCTGCAACTAATGGATTCAGCCATTGGAGTTTGACTCTGCAGAGCTGGTGATCCTTCCCAGCTGGGGTGTTCCCCTCCTTTACAAGTGGCTATCAGGTATGTTTTTTCTGGATTAGTAAGGCTGACTTGTACACAATACCATACCCTGTAGCAATCCACTATATGTCTCTAGATACTGCATACTGGAGATATATTATATACATACATCTTTTTTTCTCATTTGATTATTTTTAGCTTATCCTTGTGATGCTGGACCTAATATAGTGTCCCTATCATCCCTTGATATCACCACTTCCTAAAAGGAGACTCACGGGGAGGACCCAACTGGATTTTTAAGGTATACCCAGGGGGCTTTTAAAACTGGAAGCTAATGTCTCTCTATTTATCTTTTATATCACTACTGTTATTAACTACAGGATATCGGCATTACAGATTTGTCCGCAGAATACCACTCTGTTACTGGCCGACTCGGCACACCCCAGCCCCACTACTACTAATTTTTCTCTTTCTACGTTTTTTATGTGAGTATTCCTTTTAGATATACATACCTACCTGTCTATACTATATTTATATGGGATTGGTCACCCATTTACTTCATCCCAGAATCCTTAGTGATTCTCCCTTTTTTTTTTTTTTTTTTTTTTCTTCTTTCTCTTTCTCACTTGCAGCTCATGCCCTGTTTGCTGGCTCTAGATCCCAAACTCGGCGAGTTCTCGACGGTCTTCCTGAGAGACTTACTTTTAGATAAACTATTGGGTACTATAGACATATACCAGTTCCTACCTTTCCAACAAGAAGTGTAAGGTAGGCAATTCTTATATACCCATTCGAACCATTTATATCTATATTGATATTAATATTTCATATATTTGAACACATAACACTTGCCTATCCACTCATAAATAACCCCCTTGTCTTCCTGATATGTACAACAGATACACGAACCGCTATGCTCTGGTTCTGAAGAAGCTCTAAGCGAAACGCGTCAACCAGCATTGAATCAGCGAGTTTTGTCTAAACATTCTGATCTATCAACAAGCTATATGTATATGTATGCCTTTGGACTGCAAGGATCCTCACTGTTTTTATATATGATATGTTTTTTGTATACTATGTGTTAATAAAATTATTTAGAATCAATCTTTGGTATTGAGACATACATCCGTTCAGGTACCGTGATAGTCCGATAGGTTGGCTAAAAACCCCCCTTCTTCGTTTTTTTATATCTAAATTCAGGACGAGGTACCCCCCCCCGAGCTTTTCCACATCTCTCTACAAATCTTCCTATAAAGAATCTCTTCCTCTATAGCAACTCTTCCTCTATAGAATCTCTTCCTTTATAGTAACTCTTCCTATAAAGAATCTCTTCCTCTATAGCAACTCTTCCTCTATAGAATCTCTTCCTCTATAGCAACTCTTCCTCTATAGTAACTCTTCCTATATAGAATCTCTTCCTCTATAGCAACTCTTCCTCTATAGAATCTCTTCCTTTATAGTAACTCTTCCTATAAAGTATCTCTTCCTCTATAGCAACTCTTCCTCTATAGTAACTCTTCCTATATAGAATCTCTTCCTCTATAGCAACTCTTCCTCTATAGTAACTCTTCCTATATAGAATCTCTTCCTCTATAGCAACTCTTCCTCTATAGCAGAGGTGCTCAACCTTTTGAAGAGTGAGGGCCACCTAAGCGACTTGGTAACCGGTCGCAGGCCACAATGAGCGGAGCGGGTGCATGGCAGCCCACTCTACTCTATAGAGCCCACTCTACTTTTCTTTTTTTTTTTTTGTGGATCGGATTGGAGGTTGGCGTTTGTAAACAGACACAAGTCCATTTACATCTGCTACTCCTTAGAGGTGAATGGAGGGTCCAATTGGGTCGGACTGACCGTGTGAAAGGGGCCTATGGCTCAGTGCAGGTAACCCTCAGGTGCACTGCACTGCACCTGCGGATTGGTTTGAAAGAAGCCCAGTAACCACTGCAGAACAGATATGCCCATATGTACACTGTGATTTTAGTAATAAACTTACTAATAATAACAGTATTCTATTCCATCCCAGAGCAGGAGGTCACGGGCCACATCAGAGGGCTCCGCGGGCCGCATGTCGCCACCGGGCCACTGGTTGGGCACCCCTGCTCTATAGTAACTCTTCCTATATAGAATCTCTTCCTCTGTAGCAACTCTTCCTCTATAGAATCTCTTGCTCTATAGAATCTCTTCCTCTATAGAATCTCTTCCTCTATAGTATCTCTTCCTATATAGAATCTCTTCCTCTATAGCAACTCTTCCTCTATAGTAACTTTTCCTATATAGAATCTCTTCCTCTGTAGCAACTCTTCCTTTATAGCAACTCTTCATCTATAGAATCTCTTCCTTTATAGCAACTCTTCCTCTATAGAATCTCTTCCTTTGTAGTAACTCTTCCTCTATAGAATCTCTTCCTTTATAGCAACTCTTCCTATAAAGAATCTCTTCCTCTATAGCAACTCTTCCTATAAAGAATCTCTTCCTCTATAGTAACTCTTTCTATAAAGAATCTCTTCCTCTATAGTAACTCTTCCTATAAAGAATCTCTTCCTCTATAGTAACTCTTTCTATAAAGAATCTCTTCCTCTATAGTAACTCTTCCTATAAAGAATCTCTTCCTCTATAGTAACTCTTCCTATAAAGAATCTCTTCCTCTATAGTAACTCTTCCTATAAAGAATCTCTTCCTCTATAGTAACTCTTCCTCTATAGTAACTCTTCATATATAGAATCTCTTCCTTTATAGTAACTCTTTCTCTATAGTAACTCTTCCTCTATAGTAACTCTTCCTATAAAGAATCTCTTCCTCTATAGTTACTCTTCCTCTATAGTAACTCTTCTATAAAGAATCTCTTCCTCTATAGTAACTCTTCTTCTATAGAATCTCTTACTCTATAGTAACTCTTCCTATAAAGAATCTCTTCCTCTATAGTAACTCTTCTTCTATAGAATCTCTTCCTCTATAGTAACTCTTCCAATATAGTAACTCTTCCTATATAGAATATCTTCCTCTATAGTAACTCTTCCTATAAAGAATCTCTTCCTCTATAGCAGGGGTCTTCAAACTACGGCCCTCCAGTTGTTCAAGAAATACAATTCCCATCATGCCTAGTCATGTCTGTGAATGTCAAGTTTTACAATGCCTCATGGGATGTGTAGTTCCGCAACAGCTGGAGGGCCGTAGTTTGTAGATCCCTGCTCTATAGTAACTCTTCCTCTATAGAATCTCTTCCTCTATAGTAACTCTTCCTCTATAGTAACTCTTCCTCTATAGAATCTCTTCCTCTATAGTAACTCTTCCTCTATAGTAACTCTTCCTCTATAGAATATCTTCCTCTACAGTAACTCTTCCTATGAAGAATCTCTTCCTATAAAGAATCTCTTCCTCTATAGTAACTCTTCCTATAAAGAATCTCTTCCTCTAAAGAATCTCTTCCTCTATAGAATCTCTTCCTCTATAGTAACTCTTCCTCTATAGAATCTCTTCCTCTATAGTAACTCTTCCTATGAAGAATCTCTTCCTCTATAGTAGCTCTGGGCTCTTTCATCCATATTTAAACACTTTGATCCTTGTACTCCCAGTACACCATAGTTATGTCATGTATATATTTTTTGTTGATGTTCTCTTTCCTTCCTAAACATCTCTTTCTACTCCGAGGTCGATGGTTGTTGGTTCATATTATGACATGTATTGATTATGGAGATCTACCTTTGCAACCCTCTGTGATGCAACATTGGGAGGATTATAACATCAATGTTGTAGTCTATTTACATGTACAGTGCCTTGAAAAAGTATTCATACCCCTTGAAATTTCCCACCTTTTGTCATGTCACGCCAGAGGGGTGACACCTGTGGGCAGCGGCATCGCTAACACCACACAGTCTGCACCCCCTACACTGATCTGTCTCTCTCTCACCGGCTGTCTCCCCCTCCTCTCTGTACATCTACACAGGAGGAGGAGGAGGGGGGAGTCTTAGGGACACACCGTGCTGTTCTGAGGTCTGTATACAGTTTACTGTAATGTATATAGATCATTGATAGAAGAGGGGCACAGTGACCAAGAAGAGGGGTATATTAAAATGGATTGGAGCGATGGGGGGTGTGGGGGTGAAAAGGTCATGTGCTGGGGGGGTGCTCTATAGGAACAAGTGGAGAGAGGGGGGTCTGCACTGGGGGGTCTATACTGATAGAGGGGGGAGGTCTGCAATGGGGGGTCTATACTGCTAGAGGGGGAGGTCTGCACTGGGGGGTCTATACTGATAGAGGGGGGGGTCTGCACTGTGGGGGTCTATACTGATGGGGGGGGGGGTCTGCACTGGGGGGCTCTATACTTATAGAGGTTAAGGAATCTGCATTGAGGGGGGTCTATACTGATAGAGGGGGGTCTGCAATGTGGGGGTGTATACTGATAGAGGGCGGGGGGTCTGCACTTCGGGGGGTCTATACTGATAGGGGGGGTCTTCATTGAGGGGGGTCTATACAGATAGAGGGGGAGATCTGGGGGGTTTATACTGATAGGGGGGTGGTCTGCACTGGGGGGTCTATACTGATGGAGGGGGGGAGGTCTGCACTGGGGGTCTATACTGATAGGGGGGTGGTCTGCACTGGGGGGTCTATACTGATAGTGGGGTGGTCTGCACTGGGGGGGTCTATACTGATAGGGGGGAGGTCTGCACTGGGGGTCTATACTGATAGGGGGGTGGTCTGCACTGGGGGGTCTATACTGATGGAGGGGAGAGGTCTGCACTGGGGGGTCTATACTGATGGAGGGGGGGAGGTCTGCACTGGGGGGTCTATACTGATAGAGGGGGAGGTCTGCACTGGGGGGGTCTATACTGATAGAGGGGGAGGTCTGCACTGGGGGGGTCTATACTGATGGAGGGGGGAGGTCTGCACTGGGGGGTCTATACTGATAGAGGGGGAGGTCTGCACTGGGGGGCTCTATACTGATAGAGGGTAGGGAATCTGCATTGAGGGGGCCTATACTGATAGGGGGTCTGCAATGTGGAGGTCTATACTGATAGAGGGGGAGGTCTGAACTGGGGGGTCTATACTGATAGGGGGGTGGTCTGCACTGGGGGTCTATACTGATAAGGGGGCGGTCTGCACTGGGGGGGGTCTATACTGATGGAGGGGGGGTCTGCACTGGGGGGGGGGTCTATACTGATAGGGGGCAGTCTCCACTGGGGGGGTCTATACTGATGGAGGGGGGTCGGCATTGAGGGGGGGTCTATACTGATAGGGGGGCGGTCTGCACTGGGGGGGTCTATACTGATAGGGGGACGGTCTGCACTGGGGGGGTCTATACTTATAGGGGGACGGTCTGCACTGGGGGGGTCTATACTGATAGTGGGGGATCTGCATTGAGGGGGTCTATACTGATGGAGGGGAGGTCTGCACTGGGGGGAGTCTATACTGATAGAGGGCGGTCTGCATTGGGGGGTCTATATCGGCACACTACTTTGGAGCACTTGCTTCACCGTCCAAATTTAGCCCCCTGTCACACCATTAGCACATGGCTAGGCCTCACTCTGAATAAGTCCTTGTGTCTTTTCTTGATAGCCGTTTGCAGGCCGGGGTCTGCTATACCCCTTTGTGGTAGCAACCGATTTGATTGAGAAGAATAAATGTACTTGATGGACTACTGATCCCAGTCCGGTTGCAAATCCTGCCCGCCCTCCTGGCTGCAGCGACTTGACACATAATGCCAAAAAGTCTCTCCCTCTGGCTCTACATCCAACTCCTGGCATGTCTCTTCCAGAGCTTTCCACTCACCGACACCCGGCTTGGATCCCTCCTGAATGACTTTCCCCGGAAATGCTTCCAACTGTCTCTTCCAGCTCCTGTCCCAGGACACCTCTCTATGACCGTGTAAATAGAGGCTCCCTCCCAACCTAAGGTACACCCCCCCCCCTCCAGAAAGGGGGTCCCCTTAGATATGACAGTTTAACACTCCATCATCTTGTTCACCCTTCCTATAACTCCTCTCCCAGCAGGCTGACCCTGGGTATATATAGGAGGCCTGCCCCCTGCCAATCCTAGTTGGGGATTGGTCAGGGCTCCCATATGCACCCCATGTCACTCCATCTCTCTGCCCTGCCTCCTTTCCAGAACCTTCTCCCTGGAAACAGAGGAGGCGCCCAAGAGCTGCAGCACATGTCAGTCACCTGCTGCTACACTAAACCACTCCCAGCCCCTACACATATATATATTTATAAATAAAAATAATATTTATCTATCTATCTATCTATCTATCTATCTATCTATCTATCTATCTATCTATCTATCTATATATATAAAGATACTGTAGCTTTGACTTAAGATATACAGTACTGAGCAAAAGTTTTAGGCAGGTGTGGTGCTAAGGCTGTAAATGAAGAATGCTTTCAGACACTGAAGTGTTACAACAAATATTTAGACATGTGCAATTTGTTTAGTTTTTTTTTCTTTTTTCTATTTTTTTCTTATTTTCGTTCGTTCGTTTTCGTACAAATGAACGAATCGTTCGAATCGTACGAATCCGAATAACAACGAAAATCCGAAAAATAATAATTAGAAACAACGAATGTACTAATGAAGAAAATCCGAAAAGCGAAAACGAACAAAAAAATTCGTACATTCGTAACTTTTTTTTTGTTGAATTGGTAATTTTCCGTGTCTCTTACAATGGTGCTGCTTAACGTGCTTCGAATGGATTGAACAAAAAAATTCGTACATTCGTAACTTTTTTTTTTCGATTCGTAACTTTTTTTTTTGATTCGTAACTTTTTTTTTTTTTGATTCGTAACTTTATTTTTATTTTTTCGATTTGTAATTTTCCGTGTCTCTATTGAACAAAAAAAATTTGTACATTCGTAACTTTTTTTTCGATTCGTAAATTATTTTTTTTTGATTCGTAACTTTTCTTTTCCTTTTCGTAAATTATTAAAATGTAATAATAGCATACACATTACATAAAATTATGAATTATGCTCCGATTACGAATCTACAAATATTACGAATGTACGAATAACTACGAATGCGTCCGAAAATGAAACTAACGAAAAAAACGAATCAACGAAAAATAACTCTTACGAATCGTTACGAATACGAACACCGACGACTTACAAATGTACGAATCGTTACGAATCAACGGAAACGAAAAAAACGAAACGAAAGAAAACGATTTTTTTTCGGAAACGAAAAAAAAAAAAAGAAACGAAAATAAATGGATTTTTTTGTTGTGCACATGTCTACAGATATTCATTTGATTTATATATATTTTCTGTTTGCTCACTTTGCATTTTGTAAATTGATAAAAAAAAATAAACAATTAAAATATACATTTTTGAAAACATTCTTGCTTTAGTGCATTTCTTCACACCTGCCTAAAATTTTTGCACAGTTCTGTACTGTAAAAACTTTTTCTTATGGCCGCCCCTGGGGGGGTCAGGGAGGAATTATTTTCTTTTATTGGCTACAATCTGAGTTTTTTTTTTTCTTTTGCTGAAGTTTGAAAATGAAGTCGTCTGATGTGCGTTTCCCCCCCCCCCCCCCAAATCAGCTCGTTATATAACGGTATACAGGCCCCGGCTTAGGAATCGCATCATTCAATTATACGGAAATGATCGAATGCACATCTCAGTGTGGTGATTGTTACAAATCAATTACGCGTGAATAAATGGATTTTGCTTGAAATCACAAAGAATTCTTGGAGCGTGCGTCATTTACTCACCCAGAACTAACTCCATTAAAGAGATTAGAGACGGATGTTAATGGAAAATAAAGAGCAAAAAGTAACCAGTGATGGAAACCGCTAATAGGAGGGAGCCCCGCCCCCCACAGCTTCTCTTTAACCGATCGCCGACCGCAATACGTATATATAAGTTGCGATTTGCAAGCGGTTTACCGGGGTTATGGATGAAGATATCGGCCTTTAGACACGTGCGATTCAGTTTGTTCTGAATTACCGTATGTACTCGAGTATAAGCCGATCCGAATATAATCCGAAGCACCTAATTTTACCACAAAAAACTGGGAAAACGTATTGACTCGAGTATAAGCCTAGGGTGAGAAATGCGCAGCTACTGTAAGCAGTGGCGGCTGGTGCTCTAAATTTTTGGGGGGGTGCAAACAAACAGCCTCACTGTGCCATCAAACGCTGCCACTGTGCCCATTAAACGCTGCCACTGTGCCCATTAAATGCTGCCACTGTGCTCCAAACACTGCCACTGTGCCCCAAGTGCTGCCACTGTGCCCATCTAACGCTGCCATTGTGCCTCAAATGCTGCCACTGTGCCCATTAAATGCTGCCACTGTGCTCCAAACACTGCCACCGTGCCCCAAGTGCTGTCACTGTGCCCATTAAATGCTGCCAATGTGCCCTCTGCCCGCCATCTACCGGCACTTACCTTGTCTCGGTGTGCAGCTGGTGACGGCGTCAGGCGGCGAGCGGTGTCTCCTCATCCACCCGACATCTTCTCCCGCGCTCCTCCTGTCTTCCGCAATGATTGGATGCCTAGGCGTCCAATCACAGCGCCTGTGACTTCAGCCAATCAGGTGACCGGTAACACAGACCCGGCAACCTGATTGGCTGAGAGGCGGGTCTGTGTTAGGGAAGCAATGTATTCACTTCTCTAACACAATACTGTGTAATCAGCGAACGCACAGCATTGCGCCCGCTGTTTACACTTATGGAAGCCTATTAGAGCCCACCGCTCTAATCAGGTCCCCTATTAGAGCTTACAGCTCTAATAGGGCGCTTCCAGAAACACCCCCCCCCCCCCCGCGGTAATTCAGATGCCCGGCGCCCGACAAGGGGCCGGACACCTGAATAGGGGGCGGCAGCGATGACAATAGATAGATTCATGCAATGCACAAATCTATCTATTGGTGATAGAGCGGTGCAGGAGAGGGGGGGCGGCGCTCCTGCGCCCTCTATGCACGCACCGCCACTGACTGTAAGTGGAAAAGAGGGTCAACCATGCCCATTTGCAGCCTCACTGTGCCCATTTGCAGCCATAGGTCCCCCAAACTTCAAACTTGGTAGGTAAGAGTTCCTAGATGCCCCCCTAGCTGCAGCCAAAAATTGGGGTCTCTGAAACCAAAGGGTCCCGAAATGACATTGCTGCAGATGGACACAGTTGACCGACTTTGGGGACTTGTATCTCGGGGCCACTTAGTGCTAGGAACCCCATCTTTGGATATGTTGTACTGCTAGGTCCACTGGTTTGGGGTTCCTAGCACCAAGTGGCCCCGAGATACGGAGCCCCGAAGTCGGGTCGGAAAATGTAATTTTCTGATGCAGAAAAGTGCTTGACTAATTTAATAGTTAGTAATAGTTAAGTTATTATTAGATAGTAGAGATGTGCGATTAGTTTCGTACGAATTCGAAATTCGTACAAATTTTTCGAAATTCGTATATTCGTACGAATCCGTAGTACGAATTTTTTAGAATACGAATTCTGTACAGAATACGTTTACAAATTTCAACTAATACGAAATAAATTATTATAGGAGATATAACGAATGATTCGAATGACAAAGTGTCATTTTTGCAGGAAAAAAAGCTATTTAAAATCACTCGCGGCTAATGAATTGTCGGCTCCCGTAACACAGAGAACAGTCATTGAAAGTCATTGATAAAAAAAAAGCGTGGGGGTCCCCCCGAATTCAATAACCAGGCCCTTTAGGTCTGCTATGGATATTAAGGGGAACCCCACTTAAATCTAAAAAAAAAAAAAATGACGTGGGGTCCCCCCTAAATAACCATACCTACCATATCCATTGAACGAGCGGGGCGCAATTTTAAAGCATGACGTGTTGGGTATCCATTTACTCGGCGTAACATTATCTTTCACAAATTATACAAAATATTGGGGTGAATATTGAGTTTTTTTTCTGTTTTTTGTCTTCATTCAGTTCATTAAAGTGTAATTTTTTCAAGAAAATTGCATTTGCAAAACCGCTGTACAAATACCCCGTGACTTAAAAAATTGCAACAATTGCCGTTTTATTCCCCGGGGTCTCTGCTTAAAAAAATAAATAAAAATGTGTAATGTTTGGGGGTTATAAGTAGTTTTCTAGCAATAAATACTCATTTAATTTGTAAACAAAAAGTGGCAGAAAAAGTCTGGTCTGCAATTGGTTAATGTATACAGAGTTGTTTTTTGTTTTGTAGTCTCTTGAAGGGTAATAACTCCTGTAAGTTGGTGTTTTTTTTTTGTTGTTTTTGTTTTTTCTAGACATGTGCAATTCGTTTCGTTTTTTTTTTCGCTTTTCGTTTTTTTCCGTTATTTTCGTTCGTTCGTTTTCATATGAATGAACGAATCATTCGAATCGTACGAATCCGAATAACGAATTGTAACGAATCGTTCGAATCGTATGAATCCGAAAAACAACGAAAATTCGAAAAAAAAAAACTAATTAGAAACAACGAATGTACTAATGAAGAAAATCCGAAAAACGAAAACGAACGAAAAAATTCGTACATTCGTAACTTTTTTTTTTTTGTTGAATTGGTAATTGTCCGTGTCCCTTACAATGGCGCTGCTTAATGTGCTTCGAATGGATTGAACAAAAAAATTCGTACATTCGTAACTTTTTTTCGATTCATAACTTTTTTTTTTTCGATTCGTAACTTTTTTTTTTTCGATTCGTAACTTTTTTTTCCGTGTCTCTATTGACCCCAAAAATTCGTACATTCGTAACTTTTTTTTTGATTCGTAACTTTTTTTTTTCGATTTGTAATTTTCCGTGTCTCTATTGAACCAAAAAATTCGTACATTCGTAACTTTTTTTTTGATTCGTAACTTTTTTTTTTTCGATTCGTAACTTTTTTTTCAATTCGTAACTCTTTTTTTTGTTTTTTTCGATTTGTAATTTTCCGTGTCTCTATTGAACAAAAAAATTCGTACATTCGTAACTTTTTTTTTCGATTCGTAAATGATTAAAATGTACACATTACATCAAATTATGAATTATGCTCCGATTACGAATCTACGAATGTTACGAATGTACGAATAAATACGAATGCGTCCGAAAATTTAACTAACGAAAAAACGAATCAACGAAAAAATAACTCTTACGAATGTGCGAATCGTTACGAATCCGAACAACGACGACTTACGAATGTACAAATCGTTACGAATCGATGGAAACGAAAAAAACGAAACGAAAATAAACAAATTTTTTTGTTGTGCACATGTCTATTTTTTTCCTTTTTTTTTTTTGCTTTCCCTTCACTTTACAAACAAAGCCAAAGAGTTTTTCACGTGGTGGTGATGATATAATGGAGAGACGGGCTGATTGTTGGTAAAGACCGGGAGCTGTCAGTGACAACATAGGCGCACAGCGAGGAGCGCGCACAGCCGCGTGACCCTAGTTGTGAATGGAAAGGTCCGGCTATGAAAAGAACTCATAATAAAACCTCAAAAACAAATATGAACGGAGAAAAAAAAAAAAAATGTATTTTAGATCTGCACAAAACTGAGAGTATAATATAGACCCGGGGGGACTGGAAATCCACATCGCCCCCCCCTCCCCTCCCCCGCACTTCTACACGGTAAAAATCACGCTTTGTACCATGTGCAAGACCCAGATCCCACCAGGAAGACCCCGTGCCAGTCAGTATACTTCACCCGGCTGATACAAACCACATGTGCGAAACACAAGGCCCGGGGGGCCGAATCTGGACCACAGGACAAATAATGTGGCCCTCGCACCTCTCCTGCTGCACCCCCCTCATCTTGTCTGAGCAGTCAGAGGAGTACAGAATTCTTCTGCCAGTTCCTGCGATTCTCCATGCAGCAGCGGAGAGGCTCGGTTCTGCTTTCCTCCCTTGTCTTGGCAGTCGGCAGCAGGGAGGAGGACAGAACTCCTCCTACAGATCCTGCACCTTCTCCATGCAGCTGCGGGGAGGCTCGTCTCAGCGGCCGGCAGCAAAAAAAGGACAGAATTCCTCCTACAGATCCTGCGTTTCTACATGCAGCAGCGGAGAGGCTCGCCTCTGCTTTCCTCCCCTTGTCTCAGCAGTTGGCAGCAGAGAGGACAGAACTCCTCCTACAGATCATGCACTTCTCCATGCAGCAGCGGAGAGGCCCGTCTCTGCTTCCCTCCCCCCATCTCATCGGTCGGCAGCAGAGAGGACAGAACTCCTCCTACAGATCCTGCATGTTCTCCATGCAGCTGCGGAGAGGCTCGTCTCAGCGGTCGGGAGCAAAAAAGGACAGAACTCCTCCTACCGATCCTGCGTTTCTACATGCAGCAGCGGAGAGGCTCGCCTCTGCTTTCCTCCACTTGTCTCAGCCTGTTGACAGCAGAGAGGAGGACAGAACTCCTCCTACAGATCCTGCGCCTTCTCCACGCAGCTGCGGAGAGGCCCGTCTCTGCTTCCCCCCCCCCGTCTCAGCGGTCGGCAGCAGAGAGGACAGAGCTCCTCCTACGGATTCTGCGCTTCTCCATGCAGCCTCGGAGAGGCTCATCTCTGCTTCTCCCCCCCCCCGTCTCAGCAGTCAGCAGCAGAAAGGAGGACATAACTCATCCTACAGATCCTGCGCCTCTCTGTGCAGCCACAGCACCCCCTCCTCCCTGCCTGGTCTCAGCATTTAGCAGACTCTGGCAGCTGACTCCAGACCTCCTCTGGTTCCCCTCCAGACCCTGCACTTTCCTCTTCCCAGCTCCACCCCCAGATTCTTCCCAGCAGCCCTATAAGGTAAGAGGGGCGTGTTGTTATCTTCTAAGGGATGGTGGGGGGACTCTTGACTTCTGATGGTGGGGGGGGGGGGGGGCTCTGGGGGAGTAAAATAGGCATTTTTAAGGAAGCCGAGCCTTATTTAATGTAAGCTCGGACCTCCATTTAAAAAAAAAAGGCTTCATATCACTTTGATGCGATACACAGAGATGAAATAAATCCTCCTACATAAGGTGTACCTGTTTCTCTGCAATAGTGCCCCATCATTGGTGTCAGTGGGAGGAATAGTGCCCCATCATTGGGGTCAGTGGGAGGAATAGTGCCCCATCATTAGTGTCAGTGGGAGGAATAGTGTCCCATCATTGGTATCAGTGGGAGGAATAGTGTCCCATCATTAGTGTCAGTGGGAGGAATAGTGCCCCATCATTGGTGTCAGTGGGAGGAATAGTGTCCCATCATTGGTGTCAGTGGGAGGAATAGTGTCCCATCATTGGTGTCAGTGGGAGAATAGTGCCCCATCATTGGTGTCAGTGGGAGGAATAGTGCCCCATCATTGGTATCAGTGGGAGGAATAGTGTCCCATCATTGGTGTCAGTGGGAGGATAGTGCCCCATCATTGGTATCAGTGGGAGGAATAGTGCCCCCATCATTGGTATCAGTGGGAGGAATAGTGCTCCATCATTGGTGTCAGTGGGAGGAATAGTGTCCCATCATTGGTGTCAGTGGGAGGAATAGTGCCCCATCATTGGTGTCAGTGGGAGGAATAGTGCCCATCATTGGTATTAGTGGGAGGAATAGTGTCCTATCATTGGTGTCAGTGGGAGGAATAGTGCCCCATCATTGGTATCAGTGGGAGGAATAGTGCTCCATCATTGGTGTCAGTGGGAGGAATAGAGCCCTAACATTTTTATCAGTGGGAGGAATAGTGCCCCATCATTGGTATTAGTGGGAGGAATAGTGTCCTATCATTGGTGTCAGTGGGAGGAATAGTGCCCCATCATTGGTATCAGTGGGAGGAATAGTGCACCATCATTGGTGTCAGTGGGAGGAATAGTGTCCCATCATTGGTGTCAGTGGGAGGAATAGTGCCCCATCATTGGTATTAGTGGGAGGAATAGTGTCCCATCATTGGTGTCAGTGGGAGGAATAGTGCCCCATCATTGGTATTAGTGGGAGGAATAGTGTCCCATCATTGGTGTCAGTGGGAGGAATAGTGCCCCATCATTGGTGTCAGTGGGATGAATAGTGCCCCATCATTGGTGTCAGTGGAAGGAATAGTGTCCCATCATTGGTATCAGTGGAAGGAATAGTGCCCCATCATTGGTATTAGTGGGAGGAATAGTGTCCCATCATTGGTGTCAGTGGGAGGAATAGTGCCCCATCATTGGTATTAGTGGGAGGAAATAGTGCCCCATCATTGGTGTCAGTGGAAGGAATAGTGTCCCATCATTGGTATCAGTGGAAGGAATAGTGCCCCATCATTGGTATCAGTGGGAGGAATAGTGCCCCATCATTGGTATCAGTGGGAGGAATAGTGCCCCATCATTGGTATCAGTGGGAGGAATAGTGCCCCATCATTGGTATCAGTGGGAGGAATAGTGCCCCATCATTAGTGTCAGTGGGAGGAATAGTGTCCCATCATTGGTGTCAGTGGGAGGAATAGTGCCCCATCATTGGTGTCAGTGGGAGGAATAGTGCCCCATCATTGGTATCAGTGGGAGGAATAGTGCCCCATCATTGGTGTCAGTGGGAGGAATAGTGCCCCATCATTGGTGTCAGTGGGAGGAGTCGTGGTTCTGGGGATATCAGTGGACGTTGTCTGAGTAATGTGTGTTGAAATGACCTCTTGTATTCTCCATCTTGTGACAACACAAGTGCACAATTGTGAAGACGTTGTCACCCTATAACAGGAAGTACCTGAACAAGGGCCTCCATGGCGGGATCTCCGGGGACTATCGGAATGATTTGGTGAACCTTCCATGAGATCTTAGTGGTGGGTTGAGCACAAGCAACATGTAGAAACCCCTCCCCCCCCCTCCAGATGAAGAGCGATCACGATGAGACTCTTCACAATAATTATCAATTTACTGAAACAAACTGATAAAGGGCCGACCATGAACGATCGGCGTGGTCAGGACCTCGTAAACATGTAAGGCGATTATTCACGACTCAGAAAGGAAATATAAATTCTACAAAAAGACGATTGTCTGAAATAAACCGCCGATGAATAAATATTTGTAGCGCATAATTATCCCGGAACGACGATTAAAGGTCACAAATCACAAAATATCCTCTTACAGTGCGTGTGTGACGGGAGACGATTGTGCCTTTTCACTGAGCAAACGCTTTCAGTCATTTTTGAAAATTACCGGAAAGATTTTATTTGTGACATTTTTATGTTTTTCTTGTTTGCTGTTCCATATTATGAATATTGTGCTACATATACAGATGGCAGTGCTCCCTCTTGTGGCCATCCGCTTGTAAGGAAATCAATTAAACTTCATTATAGACAATTCGTTCCCTTCCAAATTATTTTTTCAACGAGTTTCGACAAATTTTGTTAATTCGGAAATATCCGAATTAACGAAAACCCGTTTAACAAAATTTTCTCAATATTCAAAAAATTGGAATATACGAAAAAAAAAAGTATTCATGCAATTGAAATATCAATTTGTAAATTTGTGAATTTGTAAATTCGAAATAAAAAAATCTGTAAGTTCGGAAATTAAAAAAATTCAGAAAGTCAGAAGAAATTCAAAATCCGAAGATCCAAAAATCCGAAAATAAGAACAAAAATTCAAAAGAACGAAAATCCCGTAAATTCGAAAATCTGAAATAATAACTAACTAATAATAACTTAATTGTTACAAACTATTACAATTTAATTATAGGTATTGGAATTTCCTTTCAAATTAGTGAATGTAACAAATACGAATTTATCCGAAGTTTCGAATTATCAGAAATAACGAATACTGCATCTAAAAAAAATTGAACTTAACAAATTAATTATTTATTATAACAATAATAATAAAAAACTTTTTATTATTATTATTTATTATTAATTTGTCCTGTTCCATTTTGTTTAGATGTGGAATTCGTTATTTCTGATACTTCATAACTTTGGATAAATTCGTATTCATTACATTCACTAATTTGAAAGGAAATTCGAAAATCCGAAAGTAAGAAAGAAAATCCAAGAATTTGAAAGAATAAAAATTCAAAAAATTTGAAATAGTAATTAAATAGTTAGTTACTATTTCAAATTTTTAAAATTTTTGTTCTTTCAAATTCTTGGATTTTCTTTCTTACTTTCGGATTTTCGAGTATCCGAATTTTTTCCAATTTTCGTTCTTTTGAATTCTCTGGTTTTCGTTCGGATTTTCGAATTTTCTGATTTTCAAATTTTTGAATTTTCAAATTCACAAATTTTGATCCGTTATGATCAAAATTTGTGAATTTGAAAATTCATAAATTTGAAAATCTGAACGAAAACCAGAGTGAATTCAGAACTAAAATTGGAAAAATTAATTTGTTTTTGTCTTTGTTTCATTCGTTTTTTTTTGGGGGGTCATTCATTATGATCGAAATAACTATTCAATTATTCAAAAGAACAAAAATTGGAAAAATTCATTTGTTTTTGTCTTTGTTTCATTCGTTTTTTGGGTCATTCATTGTGATCGAAATTTCTAAAATATGTAAATTCGTAAATGTGTAAATGCGTAAATTCGAAAATCCTAAATCCGAAAATTCGGATATTCGAAAATCCGAAAGTAAGAAAGAAAATCCAAGAATTTGAAAGAACAAAAATTGGAAAATTCTAAATAATAACTAACTATTCAATTATAGTTAATGACCCAAAAAACTAAAAAAAAGATTTGTGAATTTGAAAATTCATAAATTTGAAAATCAGAAAATTCGAAAATCCGAACGAAAACCAGAGAATTCAAAAGAACGAAAATTGGAAAAATTCATTTGTTTTTGTCTTTGTTTCATTCGTTTTTATTTATTTATTTATTTTTTTTTTTGGGTCATTCATTATGATCGAAATTTGTAAAATATGTAAATTCGTAAATGCGTAAATGCGTAAATTCGAAAATCCAAAATCCGAAAATTCGGATATTCGAAAATCCGAAAGTAAGAAAGAAAATCCAAGAATTTGAAAGAACAAAAATTAGAAAATTCTAAATAATAACTAACTATTCAATTATAGTTAATGACCCAAAAAATTAAAAAAAAAAATTGTGAATTTGAAAATTCATAAATTTGAAAATCAGAAAATTCGAAAATCCGAACGAAAACCAGAGAATTCAAAAGAACGAAAATTGGAAAAATTATTTTGTTTTTGTCTTTGTTTCATTCGTTTTTATTTATTTTTTTCGTTTTTTGGGTCATTCATTATGATCAAAATTTGTAAAATATGTAAATTCGTAAATGTGTAAATTCGAAAATCCAAAATCCGAAAATTCGGATATTCGAAAATCCGAAAGTAAGAAAGAAAATCCAAGAATTTGAAAGAACAAAAATTTGAAAATTCTAAATAATAACTAACTATTCAATTATAGTTAATGACCCAAAAAAATAAAATGAGAATGAAACAAAAACGAAAACAAATACATATTTTGGATTTTAATTCTTTCTAATTCTCTGATTTTCTTTCGAATTTACGGATTTTAGAATTTACGAATTTTGTTCATAACGAATGACCCAAAAAACAAAACAAAAAAAAACAATGAAACAAAAACAAAAACGAAAACAAATGAATTTTTCAGATTTTCGTTCTCGGATTTTCTTTCAGATTTTTTAATTTTCGCATTTACGAAATTTTCGAATTCACAAATTTCGATCATAACGAATGACCCAAAAAACATATGAAACAAAAACAAATAAATTTTTTCAATTTTCGTTCTTTCAAATTCTCGGATTTTCTTTCAAATTTACGAATTTTAGAGTGACCCAAAAAAACAAAACGAATGAAACAAAAACGAAAAAAAAAGGAATTTTTCAGATTTCCGTTCTTTCAAATTCTCGGATTTTCTTTTGGATTTTCGAATTTTCGAATTCACAAATTTCAATCATAACGAATGACCCAAAAAAACAAGAAAAGAAACGAATGAAACAAAAACAAAAACAAATAAATTTTTTTGGCTTTTCGTTTTTTCTAATTCTCTGATTTTCTTTTGCATTTACGAATTTTTGAATTCCCAAATTTCGATCATAATGAATGACCCAAAAAACAAATGAAACAAAAACAAATACATTTTTCGGATTTTCGTTCTTTCCAATTCTCGGATTTTCTTTTGGATTTTCGAATTTACGAATTTTCGAATTCACAAATTTCGATCATAACGAAAGACCCCAAAAAAATAAAAAATGAATGAAACAAAAACTAAAACAAATACATTTTTCGGATTTTCATTCTTTCGAATTGTCGGATTTTCTTTCGGATTTTCAAATTTACGAATTTTCGAATTCACAAATTTTGATCATAACAAATGACCAATAAAAACAAAAAACAAAACAAAAATGAAAATAAATACATTTTTTGGATTTTCATTCTTTCGAATTCTCGGATTTTCGTTTGGATTTTTGAATTTACGAATTTTCTAATTCACAAATTTCGATCATAACGAAAGACCCCAAAAAAATAAAAATTAATGAAACAAAAACTAAAACAAATGAATATTTTCGGATTTTCGTTCTTTCGAATTGTCGGATTTTCTTTCGGATTTTCAAATTTACGAATTTTCAAATTCACAAATTTTGATCATAAAATGACCAATAAAAACAAAAAACAAAACAAAAGTGAAAATAAATACATTTTTTTGGATTTTCATTCTTTCTAATTCTCGGATTTTCTAGCAGATTTTCGAGTTTCACAAATTTTGATCATAACGAACGACCCAAAAAACAAAAAAACGACTGACTGACCGACCGACCAACCAGGGGGGGTGGTGGTGGGTGGTGGGTGTTTGCCACCCCCAACAAAGAAAAGACCACCAGCCGCCGCTGCTCCCCTCTCTTTCTCTCCCCCCCCCCCCCACTCTCTCTCTCTCTGCCCCTCCCCCTCTCAGCGTCCTCCATTTGTTCTTTTATTTACTTTCTTCTCTCATTTATTTTCCTCAATAACAAGGAAAGGGGCAGAAGGACGCGACGTGCGAATCTAATAATAAGATCTTCTTTGTGAATTCATCACATCCCCCGACAAACACTCTGTGCAAACAATCCGCAAAGGGATAGCGGCGGGGCCCCCGGCGCTCCTCGTATTCTCTCCCCGTCCCTCCAGCTCCGTGTTGACATTGTTACAAAAAGTCTAATTGATGGAGCCGGTAATAGGAATGCGGCCGGCAGTACAATGGGAGATCTCGGAAAGCGCGGCGTGGTGCGGTGCGGTGAGGAAAGGCCTTTCATAGAGGTGTGTAATGATCATATAATGCGGTTCGGGAGAATTTCCTCCATTCATCCTCGGCGGCGGCGGCGGCCAAACTCTGACCTTTTGGAATTTACCGATATTTCTTCCCTTCCGCCTCTAATCCCCCGATTGTAATTTCAGAGCCGGTTCGGCGTTCCTCGTGTGATTAGACTTCTCTAGGATATTATGTAAAGGTGAAAGAACACACATAGAGATGGACGGCGGTATTATGGAGACGGCGGCCGGCTGCTGATTGGAGAGAAGAAAAAAAAAAAAAACTGCAGCCGGCTTCCCGCAAGAAAAGCGACATTTTCACTTTCTACATTCTGGAAGATTAAAGGGGTTGTGAAGGTTTCGTGTTCTCCATAGGATGCATGAAGGTGAAAAAAACAGCCAGCCAGCGCCCCCCCCCCCCCCCCCCCTATACTTACCTCAGCCCCGAATTTCCCTCGGTGCGTCCCCGCCGTCCCTCTCTCCACAGGATCCCAGCTCTTGATTGGATAGATTGATAACAGCACAGCCATTGGCTCCCGCCGCTGTCAATCAAATCCAATGACGCGGGAGCCGGGGGCGGGGCGGAGTCGTGTCTGCGGTCTCTATGGACGCAAATGCTGGACTCGGGAGCGCGCCCCCAAGGGAACCCCCTCGGGGAGAGCTCTTCTCCTAGGGGGGTTATCTAATGTGGGGAGGAGCCGCGAGAGCCGCAGAGGGACCCCAGAAGAGGAGGATCGGGGGCAACTCTGTGCAAAACGAGCTGGACAGTAGAGGTGAGTGTGATATGTTTGTTATTTTAAAAAAAATAAAAAACGATCCTTTAGTATCACTTTAAAGTGAAAGTTAACTTTTGTTTTTCTTTTTTCATCTTTCCATCTATTAACCATTTGGCTGTCCAAATACGAGAGCACTTTTTGCGATTCGGCACTGCGTAGATTTAACTGACAATTGCGCGGTCGTGCGACGTGGCTCCCAAATAAAATTGTCATCCTTTTTTTCCCCTCACAAATAGACCTTTTTTTTGGTGGTATTCGATCACCTCTGCGTTTTTTTTTTTTTTTTTTAGTTGCGCTATAAACAAAAAAATAGCGAAATTTAGAAAAAAACGCAATATTTTTTAGGCCGATCCACCCACTACAGAAACCTACAGGAGGGTGGCGGAGACAAAAACAGTCCCACAAGGACAGAGAGAGCGGAGCTGTGAGAGGAGCTTAGCAGGCTCCACCCACTACAGGCTGCCTTCAGAAAACTACAGGAGGGGGGGGGGGGGGCAGAGGCAAAACCAGTCACCCTGCATGAGGAGAGAGAGCAGAGCTGGTGGAGGAGCCCAGCTAGCCCCACCCACTACAGAAACCTACAGGAGGGGGTGGAGCAAGACCAGTCAACCTGCACAAGGGGAGAGAGCAGAGCTGTGGGAGGAGCCCAGCAGGCTTGAGGCCTTGAGGCGATTCAGTTCGCATTTGCAGCGCTATACAAATCATTCATTCATTCATTCCCTACAGAAAACTACAGGAGCGGGGCGGATACAAGACACTGCTCAAGGAAACAGAGCAGAGCTGTGGGAGGAGCCCAGCTAGCCCCACCCACTACAGAAACTTACAGGAGGGGGTGGAGCAAGACCAGTCAACCTGCACAAGGGAAGAGAGCAGAGCTGTGGGAGGAGCCCAGCAGGCTCCACCTACTACAGAAAACTACAGGAGGGAGGCGGATACAAGACCTGCCCCCTGCTCAAGGAAAGAGAGCAGAGCTGTGGGAGGAGCCCAGCAGGCTCCAGCCACTACAGGCTGCCTGCAGAAAACTACAGGAGGGGGAGGCGGAGACAAGACCAGTTACCCTGCACGAGGAGAGAGAGCAGAGCTGTGGGAGGAGCCTAGCAGGCTCCACCCACTACAGAAACCTACAGGAGGGGGACGGAGACAAGGCCTGCCCCTTGCACAAGGAGAGAAAGCAGAGCTGTGGGAGGAGCCCAGCAGGCTCCACCCACTACAGAAAACTACAGGAGGGAGGCGGATACAAGACCAGTCACCCTGCACGAGGAGAGAGAGCAGAGCTGTGGGAGGAGTCCAGAAGGCTCCGCCCACTACAGAAACCTACAGGAGGGGGGACGGAGACGAAACCTGCCCCTTGCACAAGGAGAGAGAGAGCAGAGCTGTGGGAGGAGCCCAGCAGGCTCCACCCAGTACAGGCTGCCTGCAGAAAAGGACAGGAGGGGCGGATACAAGACCAGTCCTCCTGCACAAGGAGAGAGAGCAGCAGTGGGCGGTCTTTATTACAGGAAGTCTCACACTGGATTACTGCACAGATCTGGAAGAAATACACAAAGATCACCGAGATCCAGGAAGACACATGACCGATGGATGAAGACAATATTCGTTTTTCCCAGAGTTCAGCTCTAACACTGAGCCTCTCACATACTGTAAAAATATTACCTTGAAAATGGTCGACCATATGCTATAAATTAGGTATCTGGTACATAATACATTAGGCACAGACAAAAAAAAATACATATGTACTGGGGGGTGGGGGGAAGGGTGGGTTGTGTTTTTCGCCATAAATTAGTTTTTTGTTTTCTTTGGTCTGATCCGGGAACAAACTCATCGGCCGAGCGATGACAAATGTGTTAATTACCTGTCACAGGCAGGAGACGACCGCCAATGTGACACCGCCATATATCCAGCCCCAGCCTTCATAGGACGCGCCGCGCTCCGTAACGATGGGGGGATTTATTGTTCCTCTTTACATCTCGGATCCCGCCATCTCCCGAGTCTAATGGAACAAATCAAACCACCAGCGTCGTAAATCGCGTCACGGGGTTCTGAAGTGAGAACACCTCCGGTTCTGACATTGCGGGAAGACTCTGTTAGTTATTGTTATAATAAAACAAGAAAATTCACGGTTTGGCGTGAGTATATGATACAGATGGTGCAGAGGCGGCGAGCGCTAATAAATCGTAAAATAGCGCACTTATCGCTGTCTGGCGAGTGGCCCTGCATGTGAAATAGGGGCTCTTAAAGAGAACCAGCTATTCAAGTGTCGAAATCAGCCGTGGTCAACTTGAAAATTCTAGAGTGCCTCCGGTGTGGCCTCCCCAACACTTCCAGAGGGCCTCACAATAGCAGCTCATTTTCACATCTGAAAGCTCAAAAATGTTGGTCCTGCTGCATATCACAATGCATGGTGAAGAAGATGGAGTACAGTGACCCGCAGAATAGGTGTCAGTGAGTGTAATAATAACCCCCAGCATTAATGTCATTAACTGGAATAATAACCCCCAGCATTGGTGTCAGTGAGTGTAATAATAACCCCCAGTAATGGTGTCAATGAGCGTAATAATAATCCCCAAAATTAGTGTCAGTGGATGCAATAATAACCCCCAGCATTGGTCAGTGAGTGTAATAATAACCCCCAGCATTAATCAGTTAGTGTAATAATAACCCTCAGCATTGGTGTCAGTGAGTGTAATAATAACCCCCAGCATTAATCAGTTAGTGTAATAATAACCCCCAGCATTGGTCAGTGAGTGTAATAATATCCCCCAGTAATGGTGTCGATGAGCGTAATAATAATCCCCAAAATTAGTGTCAGTGGATGCAATAATAACCCCCAGCATTGGTCAGTGAGTGTAATAATAACCCCCAGCATTAATCAGTTAGTGTAATAATAACCCTCAGCATTGGTGTCAGTGAGTGTAATAATAACCCCCAGCATTAATCAGTTAGTGTAATAATAACCCCCAGCATTGGTCAGTGAGTGTAATAATATCCCCCAGTAATGGTGTCAATGAGCGTAATAATAATCCCCAAAATTAGTGTCAGTGGATGCAATAATAACCCCCAGCATTGGTCAGTGAGTGTAATAATAACCCCCAGCATTAATCAGTTAGTGTAATAATAACCCTCAGCATTGGTGTCAGTGAGTGTTATAATAACCCCCAGCATTGGTCAGTGAGTGTAATAACAACCCCCAGCATTTGTCAGTTGGTGTAATAATAACCCCCAACATTAATGTCTGTGAGTGCAATAATAGCCCCTAGCATTTGGTGTCAATTAGTATAATAATAACCCCCAGCATTGGTCAGTGAGTGTAATAATAACCCCCAGCATTGGTCAGTAAGTGTAATAATAACCCTCAGCATTGGTGTCAGTGAGTGTTATAATAACCCCCAGCATTGGTCAGTGAGTGTAAAGGCCCGTACACACGATCAGACTTTTTGACAACCAACATGCAAATTAGCTGGTTTGGACCAACATCCGACCGTGTGTACGCTCCATCGGACCAACTTTTTCCAGGTTTCATCGGACTTTTGTTGGCTGTGCGAACGGACCAAGTTTCTGCCAACAAAAGTCCGATGGACCAAAGTCCGACCGTGTGTACACAAAACCAACGGACTTTTGTACAAAGCAATGCAGAACGAATGCAAAAGATCAGACAACAATACAGAAGTTGACCAAAGGTGGCGGTAAAGAGCAGAAAAACCAAGTGATTTGGTGAAAGTTGGCTGAAAAAGTCCTGCCGTGTGTATGCAATACCAACTTGGGGCCAACGCCCTTTGGACAAAAATCCACGGGAAAGTTGGTCCACGGTCCGATCGTGTGTATGAGGCTTAATAATAACCCCCAGCATTGCTCAGTGAGTGTAATAAGAACCCCCAGCATTGGTCAGTTGGTGTAATAATAACCCCCAACATTAATGTCTGTAAGTGCAATAATAGCCCCTAGCATTTGGTGCCAATTAGTATAATAATAACCCCCGGCATTGGTGTCAGTGAGTATATTGCAGTTCCTCCACAGTAAACTGGTCAAACCATGTCTTTATGGAGCTGGCACCACTCTTCTCAGAAGACGTTCCACAAGATTTTGGAGGGTGTCTGTGAAAATTTGTAAATTTGTACCATTTGTGAGGTCAGGTACTGATGAGGAGACCTGGCTCACCATCGACGTTCCAGATCATCCCAAAGGTATTCAGTAGGGTTGAAGTCAGGGCTCTGTACAGGACACTTGAGTTCCTCTACACCAGGGGGTCTCAATCTGGCTGCCCTCAAGCTGTTGAGAAACGACAAGTCCCACGAGGCATTGCAAGTTTGACAGTTACAAGCATGACTCCCAAAGGCAGAGGCATGATGGGACTTGAACTTTCGCAACAGCTGGAGGGCCACCAGTTTGAGACCCCCTGCTCTACACCAAACTGGTCACACCATATCTTTATGGAGCTGGCTTTGTACTCAGGGTACAGTCATGGTGGAACAGAAAAGGGTCTTCATCAAACTGCTAGCACAAGGTTGGAAGAGCACAATTGTCTACAATGTCTCTGTATGATGTCGTATTAACAGGACCCTTCACTGGATACTCCTGAACTCCATCATTGGAGGGGTTTTAATGGTAAGAAAAGGTCCTACATCATGGTACAGGAGTTGGGGCTTAGTCCGGCACTTAATATTATCTTCTGAAAAGTTTAATTTCTCGTTTTACTCTTAGCAGACTTTGTGCCAAGTCCGAGATTTTCATGCAGAGAATAAAACCCAATTAGCAAATGCAGTTGGATTTCTGTGTACCTGCCACGGTAATTGTAGAAATATTTGGGCTGCGAAAAACATTGCTTAATGAACATCACAAATAAGAGTTTCTGCATCTGCGTCTTGTTAAAAAGCTGCATTTGCATAAAAGGAGTTTTGAGTCATTCGGATCCCGGGCTGTAATTCTTTTGTTTGTTGACTCTCTGCAACGGCTTATTTTATAACTCGATTGTTGTGCAAGTTGGGTCTTGTTAGCATAAAGAGCCGTACATTGCACAGCAACTTCCAAATCCAATTATTAGAAAACTTCCTTAGAGAGGACCTGTCCTTCCTGTTCTTATATGCATCAGTTTTTTATATAACATTGTAGCGCCTACACTTGACTAAGTGTGCGCTATACATATGTAAATTTAGTTTTGCAGAACTATAACGGAGTTCTGGGGGTTAATAGTTTTTGGTCTTTTACTTTGGCATCAGTCTGGCTGGGCTGTACTGAAGTTCTGCCTGGTGATAGGTGCAGTGAGGCACCTGTGACAGGCTGAGAACCAAGCCTGGTTGGACGTGTTAGGTACCAATCTTTCCCGGAGCCAATCAGTGGGCGCATCTGGCCCCGCTGTGTATTCTGGGAAGGGGTATTTAAGGTGCTGAAGCCACGTGTTCAGGGTTCGGTTGCTGCTTTGATTCCTGGTTCCGGTCCGGGTCAGCCCCGTGAGGGGTCCCGGACCCAGGAGTGTCTGCGGTCCCCGCAAGCCTGGTCACCCTGACCAGCCCCAGAGGCCCTCATGGGCTGGGGTGGGGATCTGTCCGTTCCCGAGCCTCAAAGCCCAGTAACTGAGGGAGGATTCGGAGGCGTCCCGGTGTGCTCTCGGTATTGGAGGGACACGGCAACTCGTACAAGCGACCAGGGCAGGACTCTTCGGAGGAGAAGCTGGCTGCTCGGTAAGAGCCTGGGAGCTGAGATGTATGGACACTAAAGAATCCGCACTTCCCACAGTATCACCAAGAAGGCTGAGAGATCCGGGTACTGTGAGAAAGGTTCCTACTTATCTTCAGTTACTATCTAGTCTGTGGCAGAGACTTTGCAAAGTTTCTGTATCACATGTTGGCTGCTAGATCTCAGGCTAGAGGTTTATCCAGCAGTGAAGCGCCCAGCTGCGAGTGGCTACTCTCTGGGCTAACTAAGAGACATTCAGTGGATGTCAGCAGTTCAAAGTGCCTGAGTTTTATCACCCGTGCCCTCTATTCCCACCTGAGACTGTGTTATGTTGGATGTTACCCCTGCAAATAAAAATCCTAAAAAGGACTTTTGTGTGACAGCATCTGAAGTTACTGGGTACTAACCCTGGGAACCCCTAGACAACGAAAGACGAGCTACAAGGAGGTAATTGGTAAGCCCAGAAAAGTCAAGGCCGCCCCTCTGGGTTATGGCCGCTACAACATTTTCGTAGTGCAGACCCCTTAACTGCTCCTGCTGATGTGTCCTAGCTTCTGTTACCTTCTGGGTCCCCAGGCAGCCAGGCGCACTTGTACAGTCTCATAATAACCAGGCAATGGGTGTCTTTGTAGGTCTTATTGCTGGTTAAACTTGGACGGGGTGCTGAGAAGCTTTGGGGATACTCAAAAAAAAACATTTGGAGGGACTCTGTTCTGTCTACTCTCTTCAGGGGGGACCCCCTTCTTTGCAGATACTAGAAACACAAGCACTTCTGGGACTCCAAGCAGGGCAAACCCCACTTTAGAAGCACTGACACAGTAACACAGAGCCACCAGGTTCCTAGTTCCAGGCCTTTACTCACTGTGTCTCCAGTACCTTGGACACCTCCTGTCCAATAATGGCAAGACACTGTACCATGAATCTCCACACACCGGATCCTCAATGCACCCCCTTTACTTGCCTTACTGGGACTTCAAAAAACTTTCTACAATAGCCCCCCCCCCCCCCCCCCCTTAGCTCTAGCATAACTGGGACCTCTGTGAATTCTCTGCAGGCTTCAGCTGACTTGCCCAGAAGGACAGCAGCCCTTCCAGGCTGGTATCTACTCCTCCAGGACAAGAACACTGCTGCTCCAGGCCCCAGATTATTTATCTCCCTTACAGTCACCTACTGGGCACCCCCCCCAGGGTTTGGCTGAGACCTCATAAATATACAGGCCCAGAGTCTGCCTCTTCCAGCCCACTACATTCTGGAACCTACTAGAAGGCAGGGAGGATTAGTTGAGCCTGCAGCCTGTGAGACCCAGAGCAGCCAAAACCAATCACACACTGCTCCACTGATTACAAAGGAATAAAAAAAGAATTGTAGAAGGGTGCTTATGTTTATTACATTTTTATTTTGCCATTTTTTTCCTCTAGTACTGCACTCTTCTTAATTACAAACTTCCGACCCAAGAAGGAGGTTATCTGGGAGGGGTCCTTGCTGAATGGAGCTGCATAGTGTGTCATGGTTGGGTGTCATCAGAATACACTGAACAAGGACACATTTTGGGACAGGTTGCATGGAATGTTAAAGTTTTCATTAAAGCGGTTCTGCACTGTGTTTATTTTTATTTTTTTTGGGGGGGTATACAAAGGATGTTTACCTAAATTGGGGGACTCAACTGTTCCATCTTCCATCTCGATCGCCCTCCGTTTTCCTCCGATAAGATTCTTTATATTCTTCTTCTCTGCTGGGGGCCATCTTGCCTGTGGGCATGTGAAACCCCACAGGCACTTTAGATGGCCCAGCATGCACCGCCGTTACTGCGCCGAGCTTGCGCGTGCGCAGTAACGGCAAAGTGCAGCTCACGTTCTCCGAAATCTCGCGAGATGTCGGCACATCTGCCGACATCTCGCGAGATTTCGGAAGATGTGTCCGAAATCTCGCGAGATTTCGGAAGATGTGACCGAAATCTCGCGAGATTTCGGAAGATGGCCGCACTGTCTCCTGGGATCAATGACACCAGATCCCAGGAGACAGTGCGGCGCGACGAGGATCCCCGCACAGACCCCGCCCACCCCCGCAGAGACTGAGGACAGGAAGTCATCAATTACAAGGTAAGTGAAAAAAAAAAAAAAAAACATTTCATTTAGTACTCTTTGCCTGATTTGGAAGGCAAAGAGATTTACTAAATGAAATGTGTGCCGAACCGCTTTAAGCATAACCAAAAACGAAAGGTGGCCGTATAGGGATGGCCAAGCTGCTTTGTCCCAACAAAGACTTACAGTAAACTGATCCTAATATAGATTTGGGTCTCCATTTTTCTCTTCTGGGCAAACAAATCTGCTGCAAAGAAGGAAAAAATGGACCCTTACAGGGTGGGATCAGGTCTGTCTAAAAAAATGTCAGCAATAGTGACAATATACTCCTGAAGAAGCGGTTATCCCGCGAAACATGTTGAGTTTGAACCAGCCTTGACTGTCTTTTCGCCTTTTTTCCCCATGTGGATAAATGAATATAGGTCTCACTGTCTAGTTCCTATATAGAGATTTATTCATGTAGTATATGTATTGTCTATACCTCGTTTAGAGGTCTTTTTCACAATTTCTTTTTTTTTTTTTTCTAAATAAATTGTTATATTTTTTTATTCATTGTCTATGTAAGTCCTTACCGTACCATGAAAGTCCACAGTTGCCTCAATTTATCTGCCATAAAATGTTTCTCAAATAGTGACAATAGTGTGACAGAGGTGCTGGGAACCGATATTTGTTGTTCATTCGGCACGCTTCTGTGCCACGAGTCACAAACTGGAGGTAACATCTGGCAGGTAGTGAAGAGGTGGTGCAAGAAGGAACAGGTGGCACTAGTATGTATTAGGCTGCCAAAAGATTTTGATGATTAAACAGTCTCACGTATCTTGGTCATGGTATATCTAGTAGTAGGTGGTCTCACATATCCTAGTCATGGTCAGTGGCAGCTGGTGCTCAAAATTGGTGGGGGGCGCAAACAAACTGAAAAATTCTGAAAAAAAAACATCAATTGTAGCCTCACTATGCCCATCAAACGCAGCCACTGTGCCCCTCAAACGCTGCCACTGTGCCATCAAATGCTGCCACTGTGCCCCATCAAATGCTGCCACTGTGCCCATCAAATGCTGCCACTGTGCCCATCAAATGCTGCCAATGTGCCATCAAATGCTGCCACTGTGCCCCATCAAATGCTGCCACTGTGCCCATCAAATTCTATCACTGTGCCCATCGATTGCTGCCACTGTGCCATCAAATGCTACCACTGTGCCCCATCAAATGCTGCCACTGTGCCCATCAAATTCTATCACTGTGCCCATCGATTGCTGCCACTGTGCCATCAAATGCTACCACTGTGCCATTGAATGCCGCCACTGCGACCCCCACCGCCTGCTCGCTGTCTGCCCGGCACTTACCCTGTCTCGGTGGGACAGTGGGTGATGGCGGTGAGCGGTGTCCTCTATGCGTCCCCTCCCGGCCTATCCTCCCATCCTCTCCTCCTGATAGGCGTCCAATCACAGCGCCTGTCATTTCAGCCAATTAGGTGACGAGTAACAGACCCGAACACCTGATTGGCGGAGAGGCGGTTCAGTGTTAGGAAAGCGAATAGTCATTCGCTGTTCTAACACACCTGGATGAATTGCTATGGCTCTAATCAGGTGCTTCAAAAACACCCCCCCGCCGCTGTAATTCAGGCGCCTGGCACCTTAATAGGGGTGGCAGAGGCGGTCATGGGTAGATTCATGCTATGCATGAATCTATCCATTGGTCATAGAGGGGGTGGCTGGAGAGAGGGGGCTGCGCCCGTGCGCCCTTATGGACGCACCGCCACTGGTCATGGTATATCTAGTAGTAGGTGGTCTCACGTATCCAGGTCATGGTAGATCTAGTAGTAGTTAGTCTTATGTATCCTGGTCATGGTCAGGGCCGGTGCTAGACTATTTTGCGCCCTAGGCAAGACCAGCTACTTGCGCTCCCCCAAAAAAATCTAAATCAAAATGAATTCAATAATTTTAGCACCAGAACTTCAGGTGGAGGGATGGAGCCAGGTGGACAGGAGAGGGGGTGAAACTAGGTGGAGGGATGGAGCCAGGTGGAGGGATGGAGCCAGGTGGATGGATGGAGCAAGGTGGAGGGATGGAGCCAGGTGGAGGGATGGAGCTAGGTGGAAGGGGTCACACACCAGTGATAAGGTCTAACTGGAAGCCTTCATCCCCAGCCCTTCACCCCACCACCTGACAAGTTCTTACCTTGGGGCACTTCTTTCCAGCTCCCTTCACATGTCAGGCAGCAGGCGGCAGTCTGTGTCACCAGTCCCAGGTTCAGGAGATGGGGTCTCCTACAGGCGGTGACCCACAGCTAATGCATGGGAGACCTCCTTCAGCTCCTCCCCCGTTGAGATCAGCTGGTCATTTGGTTCCACTCCGGCTTCGGCGGCCGGCCGCGGAGAGGCTGGGTAAGCAGGGTGGGCTGCAGGAGCCTGGGCTGGTGCAAGGATTTTTGACATTCTAGGCGAAACCTCATTTTGCCGCCCCACCCCTGACTCCACCCCCTTTCCCCCTGCCCATGTATACCGCACCTTTTTAATGAAGCTCCCATCAAATGCAGCCCACCAGCGCCCATCAAATGCAGCCTACCAGCCCCCATCAATGCAGCCTACCAGCGCCCATCAATGCAGCCTACCAGTGCTCATCAATGAGCCTACCAGCCCCCATCAATGCAGCCTACCAGCCCCCATCAATGCAGCCTACCAGTGCCCATAAATGCAGCCTACCAGAGCCCATCAATGCAGCCTACCAATGCCCTTCAATGCAGCCTACCTGCCCCCATCAATGCAGCCTTACCAGCGCCCATCAATGCAGCCTTACCAGCGCCCATCAATGCAGCCTACCAATGCCCTTCAATGCAGCCTACCTGCCCCCATCAATGCAGCCTTACCAGCGCCCATCAATGCAGCCTTACCAGCGCCCATCAATGCAGCCTACCAGCCCCCATCAATGCAGCCTACCAGCGCCCATCAATGCAGCCTACCAGCACCCATCAATGCAGCCTACCAGCCCCCATCAATGCAGCCTACCAGCACCCATCAATGCAGCCTACCAGCGCCAATCAATGCAGCCTACCAGCCCCCATCAATGCAGCCTACCGGCGCCCATCAATGAATATTTGCTTGCTTGCATTCATTTGGCAGTTGGGACACATACAGTCCTCCGCTGCGCCTCTCACACCATGTGCAAACGGAGTGGCGGCTGCCTGCTGATGCTGAGGCTTAGTTGCTTTCTGCAGAGAGAATAGAGTAAGAACACCAGTGGCCGGGCGCCCTAGACAGCAGTGCACCCTAGGCAGCTGCTTAGTTTGCCTGGTGGTAGCATCGGCCCTGCACGTATCCTTTACCTAAAGTTTTTGAAACTACAAAAGGTTCCTCCTCGGAGCTCCAGCACCTGGGAGAAATTCCTTTACAAACACAAAACTCCACAATTTACATTTGGCTCCAAAGAACCTGTCAGCACTTTCAAGCGCTGGGAACAGAAGACGCGAACAAAAAAAGGCTAAGCGTGGCCTGAAACGAAAGAAAAACAAAAAATTGAACGGCTCTCTAATTTTAGCGATTTCCATCAGCGAGCCGCTGGCCTTTTCCAGCAGAATAATATTCTTACGTATCCCGAACGCCGCGCAGTAATTGTGTCGCTTGCATCTCATTACCTTGCAGAGCCCGTCGCAGAAATCGCATCTTGTTATTTTTTTGCTTTTTTTTTTATTCCTTCCCCGTTCCCTTGCTTTTTATTACATTTCATTTTTATTGAATGACTCGCTTATTGTATGGAGCGCAGGGCATGATGGCGGCGGGGGCAAGAGATCCGATGGCGTGGTACGCGCGGCATCCTAATGACTTGTTTGTGTCTGTCTATGGATAAGACGCCGCCCCGCCCTGCGTTTCTTCAAAGGTCGGCATCATTCATGGGTCATTAGCACTTAATTAAAACACGATAGTCATGGCCCGTCGCGGCGCTACAAAGGAGCGCTTGCTGAGATTCATTCAAATTGGAAGGAAATTAGTCTTCATTTGCAATTTTAAACCGAGAAACAATTCAATTGCTGTTGCTGGCGAAACTTTGCAAAGAAAAGTTATTTGTTACGTTTTTAAAGCCCAACAATCAGGCGCGTTTTTTTTTAACCACGCTTCGGGAAGATTTTACCCCCCCCCCCCCGTTGTGACCAGGCCATTTTTTTTGCTAAGCGGCACTGAGCTACAGTGGTGTGAAAAAGTGTTTGCCCCCTTCCTCATTTCCTGTTCCTTTGCATGTTTGTCACACTTAAGTGTTTCGGAACATCAAACCAATTTAAACAATAGTCAAGGACAACACAAGTAAACACAAAATGCAATTTGTAAATGAAGGTGTTTATTATTAAAGGTGAAAAAAAATCCAAACCATCATGGCCCTGTGTGAAAAAGTGATTGCCCCCCTTGTTAAAACATACTATAACTGTGGTTGTCCACACCTGAGTTCAATTTCTCTAGCCACACCCAGGCCTGATTATTGCCACACCTGTTCACAATCAAGGCATCACTTAAATAGGAGCTGCTTGACACAGTAAGGTCCACCAGAAGATCCTTAAAAGCTACACATCATGCGAGACCCAAAGAAATTCAGGAACAATTGAGAAAGAAAGTAATTGAGATCTATCAGTCTGGAAAGGGTTATAAAGCCATTTCCAAAGCTTTGGGAATCCAGCGAACCACAGTGAGAGCCATTATCCACAAATGGCGAAGACATGGAACAGTGGTGAACCTTCCCAGGAGTGGCCGGCCGCCCAAAATTACCCCAAGAGCGCAGCGACGACTCATCCAAGAGGTCACAAAAGACCCCACAACAACGTCCAAGGAACTGCAGGCCTCACTTGCCTCAGTTAAGGTCAGCGTTCATGCCTCCACCATCAGGAAAAGACTGGGCAAAAATGGCCTGCATGGCAGAGTTCCAAGGAGAAAACCACTGCTGAGCAAAAAGAACATCAAAGCTCGTCTCAATTTCTCCACAACACATCTTGATGATCCCCAAGACTTTTGGGACAACATTCTGTGGACCGATGAGACAAAAGTGGAACTCTTTGGAAGGTGTGTGTCCAAGTATATCTGGCGTAGAAGGAACACTGCATTTCAGAAAAAGAACATTATACCAACAGTAAAATATGGTGGTGGTAGTGTGATGGTCTGGGGCTGTTTTGCTGCTTCAGGACCTGGAAGACTTGCCGTGATAAAAGGAACTATGAATTCTGCTGTCTACCAAGAGATCCTGAAGGAGAATGTCCGACCATCTGTTCGTGTACTCAAGCTGAAACGAACTTGGGTTCTGCAGCAGGACAATGATCCTAAACACACCAGCAAGTCCATCACCGAATGGCTGAAGAAAAACAAATGAAGACTTTGGAGTGGCCTAGCCAAAGTCCTGACCTGAATCCTATTGAGATGTTGTGGTATGACCTTAAAAAGGCCGTTCATGCTCGAAAACCCTCTAATGTAACTGAATTAGGACAATTCTGCAAAGATGAGTGGGCCAAAATTCCTCCAGGACGCTGTAAAAGCCTCATTGCACGTTATCGCAAACGCTTGGTTGCTGCTAAGGGTGGCCCAACCAGTTATTAGGTTTAGGGGGCAATCACTTTTTCACACAGGGCCATGATGGTTTGGATTTTTTTCACCTTTAATAATAAACACCTTCATTTACAAATTGCATTTTGTGTTTACTTGTGTTGTCCTTGACTATTGTTTAAATTGGTTTGATGTTCCGAAACACTTAAGTGTGACAAACATGCAAAGGAACAGGAAATGAGGAAGGGGGCAAACACTTTTTCACACCACTGTACTTTAACTGACGGAACCGTCCAGCACCCAGCCTGGGTGCCTCCGTCAAGATACAGCTTCCTCCAGTCTGGAACCAAGAACCGGGTATTATGCAGAACCCAGTGCAACCCAGCCAGGCTGGCACTGAAACTATAATTTGGTACAATTAACCCCAAAACCCAACTGTGGTTCCAGGAACATTAAATTTACAAAAGACATAGCGCGTGCTCATCAGGAGCCCGGCGCTACACTTACATGTTTGCATTCTTTCGAGTCCTGATTAGAATTAGCCTGCCTATGTTACGCCCCTTGTTACCATAAACGTACAATTGTAATAATAATGTGATACCTACGTAATCATGTGTATAAAAACCTTCAATTGCGTCATAATGAAGCAGAACAGTTATGTGGAAAGATGCGGAGTGTATCTTTTGTGTCTGTTCCCTACTGTAGTAGTTATTAATAATTTGGAACCACTAATCAATATGAGGATAGGAGTTGCCTACCTATAAATCTCCATGGTCAATGTTCTTACAGAAGAGCGTCAGTTTTTCGTCTCAGGACATTATTCCAGAATCTGCTTTTTTGAAACTTTTGGGATAAGGGAACTCTGACCGCTGGCGATTACCATGCCGAGTTACAAAAGTGCCTTCTAAAAGTTTCTAAGGACGAAGTTCAGAATGAATGAACATAAACATGCAGATGGATCCTCTGAGATCCCCGCGGATGGGAACGTTCCTAATCTAATTATCACCTATTATCTGCTGCTTAATGGCTCGTACAACCAAGACTTACCTGGGGAAACCTGCCAATGTAAGCAGAACGCAGGAGATGTCAATGCTGCGCCAACATGGAGCTCCGGTGACTGGGGAGGAGTGCGGATCCAGATCTAAAATATTCAAGATGAAACTGATTTTGCTGCAAAATTACCAATCCCACTGAAGCATCAATTCTCAATTCTCAATGACCTGCTTAGCTTACATTTCTAAACCCTCCCATAACCCCAGTGAAGTGACTGGCCTTCAGGTGATACACAGAGATGAAACAAACCCTCCGTTGTAAGTTGTACCTGTTTACCTGCAGCCGTTTCTCCTCTACAGCCATTCAAAGTCCAGAATTTATACAGCTTGTCTGAGCTTCAATGGGCAGGGGGTGGGGATTCAATGTCACACACTGCACGACATAGAGAGGAGGGCTCAGTGTAATCTGAGACCCGAGTGGAGGGAATGAACACCTCCACACACACAGTCTCATAAGTAAATCTGCACAGCAGAGGCTGTAAATCTGTAAATTACCTGCTGTATGCTGGGGGGGGGGGGGGGGGGTCTCCTGGGATTGTCTAGTGTCATGATAACCTGTCAGAAGTGACTCATTCAGATAGCAAAGGAATTAGAGAGCAGAAATAAATCACACTCAGTGCTTTGGATTGACACACTATAGAAGGTAATGCCTTGCTCATTTTTCATTTCGGAGGGTTACAACCAGTGGCCGCCCCCCTAATCCATGCGCCCGACCCCTAAACTCCATGCAGGGAGCTGGACGCATTGATTTTTTTTTTTAAGCACATGATTAATTGGCTTAAAAAAGGGTGGGCTTGGGGGGCAGAGCACTGCACCCTGAGCCCACCCAGAAGCACGGAGGAAGCCGCTGAGGAGGCCCCGCCCCCCAGCTCCTTTGTCACTGGATTTGATTGACAGTGGGAGCCAATGGCTCCTGCTACTATCAATCTATCCATTGAGGACTTGAGACACCGGCTGGAGATGCTGGGCTTGTCCCCGTCTCTGGAACGATGCTGGGAAATCTGTTGTTGCCGTTGGGAGTCTATTGTTGCTGGGGTGTTATTTTGTTGCAGGGGCTCCATTGTTGCTGGAGTGTTATTTTGTTGCGGGGGGAAGTCTATTGTTGTGTCAGGAATCTATGGCTGCTGGAGGTGGGTCTATTTCTGCTGGAGGGGGGTCTATTGCTGCTGGAGGGAGGTCTATTGTTGCTGGAGAGTGGGTCTTTTGTTGCTGGAGGGGTGTTTATTGTTGCTGGAGGGTGGGTCTTTTGTTGCTGGAGGGGTGTTTATTGTTGCTGGAGGGGGGTCTATTGTTTCTGGAGGGGGGTCTATTGCTGCTCACTGTTTTACTGTCTTTCTTGTTATCATTAACACATTCCATACAAATACTTAGTAGCAAAAAAATATTTGGTTCTGTATTCTCAAAAAAGGGGCGGTACTGGGAGGTGGATAGGGGGTTGAACCAAGGGATGGTGCTTGGCGGTAGCATACCTCCCAACTTTTGGAGATGGGAATGAGGGACCCCTATTACCAAAAGTATGTGGGCATAGGACACACCTCCTGTCACGCCCCCTTAAAGGAGAATTATACAAAAAAATATTAGTTAAACCCACAAGTGAAATTTTTATACCATTACTATTCCTCTATATTGGCTCTTGACATTTACAAGTGCAGCAATTTAGAAATTGGATGAGAGGTTCAGCACTGGGAAACACTTTTTGAAAGATAAAAAGTGCATTTTATATACAACCATATAGATTAGACCAGAATGAGGGACAAATGAGGAGGAATGAGGGACAGAGGGACATTGTTCCAAATCAGGGACAGTCCCTCGAAATCAGGGACTGTTGGGAGCTTTGAGGTAGGTAGGGGGCAGAGACAAGGGGTGACTCAGAAGGGGGAAGGGAGTTCCTGGAGTTCCTGCACCTGTTCTCTGAGAAAAAAAAGCCCTGGTGCCAACCGTGACCCCATCCATAGATACAGACAGTGAGTGTAGCCACCAAGGGACAGGAAGTGTGTTACTGGGGATCATCGGGTGATAATAAAGGGGGAAAAAAAGCCTAAAAAACAGGAAAACTAATGCAGCCACCACATCTGAGGACTGATCATCTGCAATATATTACATTTTTGGTTTTGGGTTTAGACCCGCTTTTTATGACTGTTATGCGACCGGAGCGGGTGGATGAGCTGCAGCTGGATGTCATTATAAAGGAGTGTAGGTTCTGATATGTGTGACTGTAGTATTTTTAATGCATTCGTTAGCCAGAGGCCGTCTTATCGATTAATATATCCAACCATTATTTTTATTTTTTTTGCTATAATTATTGCAATAATTTATAGTATTCGGAGTGTTGTTTTTCTCTTTCTGTACATTTTATTCTATTTCTTTTTCTGTTGACGGAGATTTGTTTACAGCTAAATGAGGCCCCCGGTGACCTTTGTTGTAGTAATCGCATCCAACGCACATTTATTCAGCATGGCGGGACTTACTGTTGTTGTGTTTTGGCACTCTCCCTGCTTTTTTATTTTTTTCATTTCTCCAATATGAATACTGAGACCTCTGTAGAGCAAAAGAATAATTGTGGCTTATTGTAATGGACTTTTCTGGTGCACTAGGATATTCTATACGCTAAATCTTAACAAAAACATAATAATAATAACAATAAAAAACAATAATAATAAATAAATATTAATATAAATGAATAATAATAAACAAATGAATATATATATATATATATATATATATATATATATATATATATATATATATATATATATATATGTATAGATAGATATATATATATATATATATATATATCTATACATATATCTATACATATATATATATATATATATATATATATATATATATATATATATATATATATATATATAAATACATATTTATATAAATAAATAATAATAAATAAAAACATTACATTAAAAACTTAAATTTATCCCAATAATTAACCACTTGACCTCCAGAATGTTTTACCCCCGTCATGAACAGGGCATTTTGGGATAGTGACAATCAGGGATAGTGAATGGTGACTGTATGTAAAAAAAAAAAAAAAATGAAAACATTTTTTATTCATTTTATCAGAGTAACATCAGAGTGACACTGGGGGGAGGGGAAGACCCTGGCTTTTTCTTTTACATTGTTATTGCTTATAACAGCAATGGCCGCTGTTATAAGCAATAGTTAACTGTCTTGAATGGCTTTCCATTCATGACAGCTTGTTGATTGGCCACAGCTAATCACATGGTACAGGACTGTGACTGGCCCAGGTACCATGTGATAGCTGTGGGCTAATCACAGCATCACAACAGTAAGCAAGCTGTTCATGAATGAAAGACAGTTTGCTCACATGATATAAAATACACCTAAATTCCAGGTGTCCTCTGCCCAGTCACATGATGTAATGATCCTTCTTTCGAGCAGCACTCAGTACTGCGTAGAAAAACATTAATAGGCAGCCTTCTCCTATGAGCTCTGGCTAGAGTGATGACGCACCCCCAAGGGTCATGTCCATGACCACATGGGCTCGCAGGAAGAGGACTACACGTGGCTGGGTGTCATTCAGCAGTCAGTATTCCGAACCCTAATGACCCGTACACACGATAGGATTTTCCAACGGAAAATGTTCGATGGGAGCTTGTTGTCGGAAATTCCGACCGTGTGTAGGCTCCATCGGAAATTTTCCATCGGAATTTCCAACACACAAAATTTGAGATCCGGATCTCAAATTTTCCAACAACAAAATCCGTTGTCGTAAATTCCGATCGTGTGTACACAATTCTGACGCACAAACTTCCACGCATGCTCGGAATCGAGCAGAAGAGCCGCACTGGCTATTGAACTTCATTTTTCTCGGCTCGTCGTACGTGTTGTACGTCACCGGGTTCTTGACGTTTGGAATTTCCGACAAGATTTGTGTGACCGCGTGTATGCAAGACAAGTTTCAGCCAACATCCTTCGGAAAAAAAACATAGATTTTGTGGTCGGAATGTCCGATCGTGTGTACGGGGCATTACTCTTGCACCTCTCTGCTGCCTTTGAAAGTTGACCACCCACTCCTCTTTAAAAAAAACTCATTGGGTCTCCGTGACTGCACTCTCCATTGGATCAAATCTTACCTATCCCACTACACCTTCAGTGTCACTTACAACTCTACTTCATCCTCTCCTACTCCTCTTAACGTGTGGGGTCCCCCAAGGTTCTGTCCTTGGACCTCTTCTGTTCTCAATCTACACCTCCTCTCTGGGTCAGCTGATAGCCTCCAATGGCTTCCAATACCATTTCTATGCTGGTGACACCACTATCTCTCTCTCTACCCCTCAGCTCACCCCATCAGTTTCCTCATGTGTCACATTACCTTCTCAAACTCAATCTCTCCAAAACCAAGCTCATAATATTTCCTCCGCCACGTGCCCCTTCCCCTGACTTCTCCATCAAGATCAATGGCACAACTATCAGTCCGTCCCTGCATGCCAGGGTGCAAGGGGGTGAGCCTGAACTTAATTTTTCTCGGCTCGTCGTACGCGTTGTACGTCACCACGTTCTTGACGTTCAGAATTTCCGACAACATTTGTGCGGCCGTGTGTATGCAAGACAAGTTTTAGCCAACATCCGTCGGAAATAAATCCAGGATTTTGTAGTTGGAATGTCCGAGCGTGTGTACGCGGCATTACTGTATACACTCCTCTTCCTCTAGCACATCACTTGCAAAAACAACACAGACCCAGCTGGAACACTGTTACGTAAATCTGGCAACCCAGATCAAGCAAAAGTCCCCTACAGGCAGGGACCCCGGGCTCTTTTGGTTGTGTAGAGAAAAGTCCAGTGTCCAGCTACATTCCTGAGGCTGCTGATCCCAGCACAACCTCTTCAGGCACTGCCAGCCCGCCGAGCGGCAGCTGCCCCTTTCTCTAGCCCTCCTGGCTACTTCTCACAGTCCTCCCAGACTGTCTCACTCACCAGCCACCTGACTGTCTTCTCCCTGGAGATCTCCCGGACGTGCCAGCTGGCTCCTGCTGTCCTCACTCTTGCTCCCATGCCGTGACTCCTTCATGTGTCTGAGCACCAGGCCCTAGGTCACCCCCCTCCCAGGCTAGGGGCACCCTCAAAAGGTCTCCAACAGCCTCCTCAGCACTCCATCTGCAGCTTCCACCTGACTCTGAGTATTTAAGAGGGGCCTACCCCATGCCAGCCCATTTGCTGGGGATCGACTGGGGTCCTCCTCAATACTCCAGGCAGCTCCTCCTAACCTCCCTCTCATTCTTCTGGAAGCTTCTCCAAGATTCCAGCAAGTAGGGGGAGGCACCAGAGGTGTGGCCTGATGAATCATTCAGCCACCTGGATCACTCACCCTGACCAAGATTCAACACAGGCTGTTGAAGCACTGCGCAAACTGTTGGTGCCATATAAATCCTGTATAATAATAATAATTTAAGGAAGAAGAGGAATGACCGGTGGCCATTGGTGAAAGGGAACTGACCAGTGGCCAGTTGCGGGGGGAGGAGGACGATGTGGAGGGCAGCCCTGGAGATTGTTATTAGTATTTTGAAAACTTTTTATTTTTAAAAAAATTTATACTGCAGAGGCTTTACAAAAACTTTTAACCCAAATTTCAAGAATTTGAGAAAAATTAAAGCATTGTTTGACCCATTTTATGTTTTTTTTTTTTTTTTTTTTTAACTTTTCTAATCATTATGACAAGAGCCTGTGTTGTATCTGACAACCTTTTCACTCGGTTCCTATCCTCGTCTATCTGAAACTTTTTCTGATTGTTATTCTGTCCACATGAGTGGGCAGACGATGCCGGGGAGAAGGAAATTGACTGTAGTACAGTTTTAGCACCGCATTTGATGTGAAAATTCAGTTCCTCTGGTCCAGAGCCAATGGCAGCTGCACAAAATTATGTTTATAGACAACAGAAATGGCTCATTCAATACAAAGTAGAAGAGCAGATAGAGAGATGGGGCTTGTTGGCTGCAGAATTGGTCCATTTTTATAGGCTGTGTTTGGAGAGAAGGGGAAGGCTGCGCGGTTTGCAGCGGAGCCCTAATAACCTGCCCGGATCCTCTCCATCTGGTCACACTCCAGTGTGTTTGGTTTATGGTGCTGTACTTCTGTGTTATGCTCTTGTAATGAATGCCTTTGTTAGCTTGTGTTTATGTTTTGTATGAGGGTCATGATTATGCTTGTATTTACTGAGCGTACAACTCATTTTCTCTGTTGGCAATCCAGGACCTTTTCTAGTTAAAGAGGTAGGACACCACCATTGGGAAACAGATTTTTCATTGACATGGTAGTCCAAGAACTTTCGTAACTATCCAAATAATCCAAGAAACTTTGTGCTAACTACAAGTATCTATAGACCTCATGGGGCAGTCAGGTGTAAAGGTGCAACAGTGTGGCCAGCCAATGGGGTTCAATACTAGAGGGATCTCCAGCAGGAGGAAGGAGGTCCTGATTCCTCTATATAGATCTTTATATCACTAGAGGGGTCACCAGCAGGAGGAAGGAGGTCCTAATTCCTCTATATAGATCTTTATATCACTAGAGGGGTCACCAGCAGGGAGAAGGAGGTCCTGATTCCTCTATATAGATCTTTATATCACTAGAGGGATCACCAGCAGGAGGAAGGAGGTCCTGATTCCTCTATATAGATCTTTATATCACTAGAGGGGTCACCAGCAGGAGGAAGGAGGTCCTAATTCCTCTATCTAGATCTTTATATCACTAGAGGGGTCACCAGCAGGGAGAAGGAGGTCCTGATTCCTCTATATAGATCTTTATATCACTAGAGGGATCACCAGCAGGAGGAAGGAGGTCCTGATTCCTCTATATAGATCTTTATATCACTAGAGGGGTCACCAGCAGGAGGAAGGAGGTCCTGATTCCTCTATATAGATCTTTATATCACTAGAGGGATCACCAGCAGGAGGAAGGAGGTCCTGATTCCTCTATATAGATCTTTATATCACTAGAGGGATCACCAGCAGGAGGAAGGAGGACCTGATTCCTCTATATAGATCTTTATATCACTAGAGGGATCACCAGCAGGAGGAAGGAGGTCCTGATTCCTCTATATAGATCTTTATATCACTAGAGGGATCACCAGCAGGAGGAAGGAGGTCCTGATTCCTCTATATAGATATTTATATCACTAGAGGGATCACCAGCAGGAGGAAGGAGGACCTGATTCCTCTATATAGATCTTTATATCACTAGAGGGATCACCAGCAGGAGGAAGGAGGTCCTGATTCCTCTATATAGATCTTTATATCACTAGAGGGATCACCAGCAAGAGGAAGGAGGTCCTGATTTCTCTATATAGATCTTTATATCACTAGAGGGGTCACCAGCGGGAGAAAGGAGGTCCTGATTCCTCTATATAGATCTTTATATCACTAGAGGGATCACCAGCAGGGAGAAGGAGGTCCTGATTCCTCTATATAGATCTTTATATCACTAGAGGGGTCACCAGCGGGAGGAAGGAGGTCCTGATCCCTCTATATAGATCTTTATATAACTAGAGGGATCACCAGCAGGGAGAAGGAGGTCCTGATTCCTCTATATAGATCTTTATATCACTAGAGGGATCACCAGCAAGAGGAAGGAGGTCCCGATTCCTCTATATAGATCTTCATATCACTAGAGGGATCACCAGCAGGAGGAAGGAGGTCCCGATTCCTCTATATAGATCTTTATATCACTAGAGGGATCACCAGCAGGAGGAAGGAGGTCCCGATTCCTCTATATAGATCTTTATATCACTAGAGGGATCACCAGCAGGAGGAAGGAGGTCCCGATTCCTCTATATAGATCTTTATATCACTAGAGGGGCCACCAGCAGGAGGAAGGAGGTCCCGATTCCTCTATATAGATCTTTATATCACTAGAGGGGTCACCAGCAGGAGGAAGGAGGTCCTGATTCCTCTATATAGATCTTTATATCACTAGAGGGATCACCAGCAGGAGGAAGGAGGTCCTGATTCCCCTATAAAAGTCTTTAGGTAGACCTTATTAAGAATACTGGGCTTTATTCACAAAACTATAATAAAGTATAACTGTTGCCAATCTTACCCCATTGTCAATTGTTAAGTAGCTGCCCCTTTAAGTGGACTTGCCACTCAGAAATGTACAAATAGGTAAAGTAGGGTGCCACTCCTTATTATGTACAAATGTGATTACATCTATTTAACCAATTATTGCATAGTTTGGGTATATAGTTATACTCACATTTGTACATAAAAGGGGTAGCGCCCTACAATACCTATTTGTTCAACTCATGAAACGTTATCTACTGGTTAAGCAGGCGACACCCATTGCCTTATCAACTAACAACCATGACTCATCTCCTGTCAAGTGGAGTCCCCCCCCCCCCATTTATATTGGGTCCTATATAGATCTTTACATCACTGGAGGGGTCACCAGCAGAAGAACATGAGGTTCCCCCCAACAAAATCCATTCCAGACCCTTATCCGAGCATGCAGCCCAGCAGGCCAGTAAGCAAGGAGGGGGGGGGGGGCTGGCTTGTCCCCTCTCCTGAACCATACTAAGCCACATGCCCTCAACATGGAGAGTACTTTTAGGGGGGCCCTCCCCCCTCAAAGCACCTTGTCCCGATGTTGATGAAAACAAGGGCCTCCTCTCCGCAACCCGGCCAGGTGGTTATTGGGGTGGCTTGTTAGAAACTGGAAGCCCCCTGTGATAAGGGAGCCCGCCGATTCTGCCCCCCCCCCCCAGGTGAATGAGTATGGGGTTCACCTCTGTGCCCCCCCATTCCCACCAACACACACCTCTGTACACCACTTCGCAGCATGCCACTTATAAACCCTCCCAGCACATCTTTGTACCTCCAAACATACCTTTCTACATCCCATCCCACTTCTGCAGCCTACACTCCTCATGATATTTTAGACGAGATTACTCGGTTCAAGACGGACCTGAGAGGGAAGAGCCCCCAGAAATTCATGGCGTAACCTTGTACAGGCACTCCTCTCCTTGTGGACGACCTTCCCAGAAGAGTTGTAGCTGTTATATCTGCAAAGGGCGGAGCCAACTCAATATTGAACCCTCCGGACTAAGACTGGGATGCCAATAAAGTTCATGTGCGTGTAAAGGCAGGCGTCCAATACTTTTGATAATATAGTGTAGATAGATAAATAGAATATTTGTAGAAGAATGTTCTCTTTGGCCAGGCTCCTTCTCTCATCGATGACAAGTGAAAACTCTGAGTCGTTCCTCTGGCTCTTCCCATTCGTCTCATTTCGGCGCTCCATTCCATCCTGCGGAGTTGCGATGCAGAACATGTGCCTGTGTCTCGGTTACTGGCGGTATGATGGTGACATGGCACACCTCGCTGGGCCGGGTAAAATATGGCCGTTTAGTCCCATCACAGGTGTGGAAGAAAGCGCCGGATAGGCAGCACTAACCCCCCAGTGGACGGTATATTTACACTTCACACGGGTCACCTAAATGTTCTGTAAAGACGGATTATTCCTTCCTGGAGTCATCAGTCAGTCGCCATGCCGGTCGCCTACCCGACAGGCCGCATGTCGGAATGTGTACAACCGGCACAGGAGGCACATAAATGTCAGGGAAGGAAGTAATCATCTCTGATTACGCTCAGCAATTCTTCACACGTCCTACTTCACCTGTACTATAGGAACCTAACAAACACAACACTCACAATTATATATATATGTGTGTGTGTCAACGAGCGTTACGGCAACACGACGATCGTTACAGGAGAAAGGAGAATAGTATTGTGATCATGTATGTGGCCTGTACAGAAAACAAAATGCATAGAAAAATTCAGTTCAACGCACAGTAAATGCATTAACTTAAATAATAGTATAAAATATAGTAATACTACTACTAATAGTAATAATCATATGTATGATAATAATAGTAATAATAAATAAAAAAAATAAAAAAAAATTATAATAATATAATAAAATAATTAGTATTTCCCATATAAGTTATTTATTGTTATTTACAACACCTGCTATCGCCATACTAGATTTGCGCACTGCCTTTCGATTGTAAGCTGTCATGATCAAGGCTCTCCTGTCCCTCTTGTCTTATGTCGTATTGTATTGAATTGTATCGTGTATAATAATAATAATAACAATAATATAAAATATAGTAATACTATTACTACCAATAATAATAACAACAATAATAATAACAACAATAATAATAACGATAATATAAAATATAGTAATACTACTACAATTACTAATAATAGTAATAATAATAATAATATAAAATATAGTTCTACTACTAGTAATAATAAGAACAATAATATAAAATATAGTAATACTACTACTACTACTACTACTAATAATAATAATAATAATACACAATAATAATACAAAATATAGTACTATTACTACTACTACTACCATTACTACTACTACTAATATAAAATATAGCAATAATACTGCTACTACTACTACCATTACTACTACTACTAATATTAATATAGCAATACTACTACTACTACCATTACAACTACTACTAATATAAAATATAGCAATACTACTACTACTACCATTACTACTACTACTAATATAAAATATAGCTATACTACTGCTACTACCATTACTACTAATATAAAATATAGCAATACTACTGCTACTACCATTACTACTACTACTACTAATATAAAATATAGCAATACTACTGCTACTACCATTACTACTACTACTAATATAAAATATAGCAATACTACTGCTACTACCATTACTACTAATATAAAATATAGCAATACTACTGCTACTACCATTACTACTACTACTACTAATAATAATAATACACAATACTACTGCTACTACCATTACTACTACTACTACTACTAACAGTAATAATAATAACAATAATATAAAATATAGCAATACTACTGCTACTACCTTTACTACTACTACTACTAATAGTAATAATAATAACAATAATATAAAATATAGCAATACTACTGCTACTACCATTAATACTACTAATAATAATAATAACAATACACAATAATATAAAATATAGCAATACTACTGCTACCACCATTACTACTACTACTAATAGTAGTGCTCCTAGACACTAATATTGGTGTATATTTTTTTTATTTTTTATTTTGTATTATCTGTGTACCTACACTGCTCTGTTTGTCTTTTTAGCACCAGTTCATAGAGTTTCACATCTGATTGTGTGAACATCATGTGATCATTGGTGTTCACATATTGTCATTGAATATTATATGTTCACTATTAGTAGGCATTTATATGATCTACTCGGTTATCTTTATATACTTTTTAAGAACAAAATTCTGAACAGTAATCTGTGGATATTAAATTTTATTTGTTTAGTACCCATTACTGCACAGAGACACATTGAGCGCTACACTTTACTCACTTTCACCCTTTTGCAATTTGTCATATTGAAGTGTTGGCAGCTTTTCTTCATTTTGTAAGGGCGCTACAATATCTTTCACCATTTACTACTACTAATAATAATAATATAAAATATAGCACAACTACTGCTACTACCATTACTACTACTACTAATAATAATAATAATACACAATAATAATATAAAGTATAGTACTACTACTGCTACTACCATTACTACTACTACTACTAATAATAATAATAATCCTAATAAAAAATATAACAAAACAAATAAAATAATTAGTATTTCCCATATAAAGTATTTATTATTATTATTTACAATACCTGCCTTGTTTACAACACCTGCTATAACCACACTGGATTGGCACCTCCTGTCCCTCTTGTACTAAATTGTATCATGAATAATAATAATAATAAGAAGAAGAACAATAATAAAAAGAATAATAGTAATAATAATAATGACAATAATAATATTAATTATATTAATAATATATTACAAGTAAAATAATGTGTATTTCCCTTATAAGTTATATATTTATAATTCCTGCCTCGTTTACAACACCCACTATTACCATACTGGATCTGCGCACTGCCTTTGCATTGCAAGCTCTCATGATCGAGGCCTTCCTGTCCTTCTTGTCTTGAATTCTATTACCGGTATATTGAATTGTATCATGTATAATAATAACAATACTATAAATAAACAAATAATATTAATAACAACAATAATAATAACAATAATGATAATAATAACAATAAAATAATAGTATTATTAATAATAATAATAATAATAATAATGTAATACATGTAAAATAATTAGAATTTCCCATATAAGTTATTTATTATTATTTACTAATGACCTCTTCCCTGTGTTTGTTTTTTAGGTCAATTTTTGTTCTTCGGTTCCGGCGGTCATCGCAGTCCCACGGTGATGAGCCCCTGGCTGCGCAGTAACAGTGCCAGCTGCAGAGTGGAGGTAGCCGTGTTCCTGCAGAAGACCGGGAGATATATCCTCCGTCTACAGCCAGAAAACCTGCCAATTTCTGTTGCTGAAGCTTCGCCAACACTGGAGAAAAGTCGGTGAGTTATTACATGACCGGCGCTGCTATTTACTATACAAAGAAGGAGATAGAAATTAATAGACATGTGCAATTTGTTTCGTTTTTTTTTGTTTTTTTCATTTTTTTTTCGTTAATTTCTTTCGTTCGTTTTCGTACGAATGAACCAATCGTTCGAATCGTACGAATCCGATTAACGAATCATTCGAATCGAACGAATCCCAAAAACAACTAAAATCCGAAAAAAACAAATTAGAAACAATGAATGTACTAATGACTAAAATCCGAAAAACGAAAAAAAAACGAACGAAAAAATTCGTACATTCGTAACTTTTTTTTTTGTTGAATTGGTAATTTTCCATGTCCCTTACAATGGTGCTGCTAAACGTACTTCGAATGGATTGAACAAAAAAATTCGTACATTCGTAACTTTTTTTTCGATTCGTAACTTTTTTTTTTCGAATCATAACTTTTTTTTTTAGATTCGTAACTTTTTTTTTTCGATTCGTAACTTTTTTTTTTCGATTCGTTTTTTTTTTTTTTTCGATTTGTAGTTTTCTGTGTCTCTATTGAACAAAAAATTCGTACATTCGTAACTTTTTTTTCGATTCGTAACTTTTTTTTTCGATTCGTAACTTTTTTTTTCGATTCGTAACTTTTTTTTATTTTTTTATTTTTTTCGATTTGTAGTTTTCTGTGTCTCTATTGAACAAAAAAAATTGTAAATCGTAACTTTTTTTTTTTCGATTTGTAACTTTTTTTATCGATTCGTAAATTATTCAAATAATAGCATACACATTACATAAAATTATGAATTATGCTCCGATTACGAATCTACGAATGTTACGAATGTTACGAATGTACGAATAAATACGAATGTGTCCGAAAATTAAACTAACGAAAAAACGAATCAACGAAAAAATAACTCTTACGAATGTACGAATCGTTACGAATCAACGGAAACGAAAAAAACGAAACGAAAAATAACGAATTTTTTTGTTGTGCACATGTCTAGAAATTAATAATTGCCTTCAAGTGTCACTAAAGGCAAAACTGTTTTTATTTTGTTTTTTTTTTCATTTTGGATATAGTAAGGGAGGGTTATAACCCCTTCCAGTTTTATTTTTGCTATCTGTGTCCCCATTACGGAGATTTCCTTACACTTCCTGTCCCATAGCCAAAACAGGGAGTGAGAGAATCCCGGGGTGTCACTAGAACTAATGTCCCCATTGAAAGATCTCCTCTCTGTTCCTGGGGACACAATTTGAGATTTTCTTTCACTTTTTTTTTTTTTTTTTCATTATTAATTTTCTGTATACAAAGCATTAAAGCATAACATTTATTTTAGGGCTGTGGAAATTAAAGATGAATTCCTCGATTAATCGATACATTTTTTTGATCGATCAAAATTCTTTTGATCGGTACTCACCTCTCCGCCGGCTTCCGGGTCTTCAGGGAGTTCCGTTGGAGATCCGGTGACGTAACGGACCTCGACGTCACCGGACTCCTCCCCCCTTCCCCAAGTGCCTCCGTCTGCTAACGAAGGGAAGGGGGGAGGAGTCCGGTGACGTTAAAGTTCTGATTTAACGTAAGGCGTACGGGGGAGGAGCTACGCATGACGTCACCGACTGCTGCCGTACCGAACTAACACGATTGTCGGCTTTACATGCTGTGTTTTTATCATGTTTATGTGAGTAGTTTGTGTTTGAACACAAAAATTTAATCTTATACTTAAGCGGTGAGCACTTAGATCTTTTCTCTTTCTACCCATGACCTGCGTCCTTGCTGAGATCTAAGGAGACGTGAGAGAAGTTTATGGTCCGTGTTATACCCTTTTGATACCCGCTTGGATGACCACCTGTTTGCACAGGGGTCCATGCCGTAAGGTGAGAGTGATAAGTTAGACCGGAGGTGGAGGGATTGTCGCACTACTGTGGGGAAAAAAAAATGACTTACGTCAGTGCTACAGTTTGAATTTAAAACGTATTTGTGTGAACTGTGAAGTTAAGTCATGGATTGTGGAAAGTAACTAGTGTCGGGTGATTGTATATAGTGTATACCACATTTACCACTGACTAATGCAGAGTTGCAATGCAAGGAGATCAGCTAAAAGTAGTTGGATCTGTATGTGCGTTATAATTATTCGAAATTAGTCGTTTAAAAAAAAAAAGAAAAACGATTAATCGAACACGAAAATTTTAATCAGTAACAGCCCTACTTTATTTCACTGTTTATATCCGACAACATTTTATTTTCCCAGATTTTCGTTCACTTTCAATGATATTGGTAAACATGATGAATAGAAAGAGTTATGCGGCGTACACACGATCGGAATTTCCGATGGAAACAGTCCGATGGGAACTTTTCATCGGATTTTCCGACCGTGTGTACGCCCATCGGTCTTTTTCTGTCTGCATTTCCGACGGACTTTGAATTGAGAACCTGTTTGTTAATTTTTTCGAAGGAAAACCTTTCTATCGGATTTTCCGATCGTGTGTATGCAATTCCGACACGCAAAATTCCGACGCATGCTCGGAAACAATTTGACGCATTCTTGGAAGCATTAAACTTCCCTTTTATAGTGCCGTCTAACGTGTTGTATGTCGCGGTGTTATTGACGGTCGGAATTTGGTGTGACCGTTTGTAGGCAAGATAGTTTGAGCGAAATTCTGTCGGAATTCCGTCGGAAAAACCGTCAGAGTTATTTTCGACGAGAATTCCGATCGTGTGTACGCGACATTACACTCCCTAACGGGGCACACAGCAATAAAAACCTGACAAGACAAGACAAAGACATTTTTTAGACTTTAAAGGGTAACTCCACTTTGGTGGGGAAAAAAATAGCAAATAATTTTTTTTTATATATATATGTATATAGATATATATATATATATATATAGATATCTATATCTATAAAAATCTATATTCACCGGTGTCTCTAGGACTTACCGTTTTTTCTTTTTTATACCGGCGCGCCTGGGAAACGATCCAACGGTCCTGCAGGCCTAGCCATAGAGGTTACCAGAAACCATATTGTCTCTGATCGTCTCTATGACCTTGGAGGACCGGAGCCAGGTCATGAGGTCACTTCCAGGAAAGGGCGGAAGTAAACAATTTTTTTTTTTTTTAAAGTGAAAGATCAAAACTATTTTTTTTTTGATCTTTTGCTTTTAAACATAGAGGAGAGATTTGGGGTTTTAAAGACCCCAGATTTCACCATAAAGAGGATTAATATTAACATTAATATTAATATTTCTATTACAAGGGACGTTTACATTTCTTTGTAATAGGAATAAAAGTGACCAAAAAATAAAATAAAAAAATTAAATATTAATCTCCTTAAATTATAAATAATAAATACAAAAATGTAAACGCCCCTATCCCTCTGTGCTTGTGCACAAAAGCGAACACATACGTAAGTCACGCACACATATGTAAACAGTGTTTACACCGCACACGTGAGGTATCGCCACGAACATTATAGCGAGAAAACAACAATTCCAGCATTTTATATATATATATTTATATATTCCACCACCATCCACACGGGGACATTTCTCCTTCCAATGGCTCCACCAATGCAGGGAAATTTTTCCTTTCAGTGACACCCCCAACTCAGGGACATTTTTACACCACCATTACAGGTTAGCTGGATCACCAGGTAAAAACAAAAGGGGGAAAAAAAGCCTGGAAAAAGAAAACAAAGTCAGCCACCACATCTAAAGATGGATAAGCTGCAATATACTGTACAGCAAGTTGGTTGTTGGGTAAATATATATGTTGTTTCCAGCACACAGGTCTTAAGGCATGGGCACCCCTGGGCAGTGCCCTGGGGCCCCAGGTGCATGGGGGCCCAATGATAACTTTGCATTACATCATACCAACTACCCTGGATCTGCCGGGACAGTCACGCTTATTCCGCTATCCTGGGATGGCAATGGAAGCATCCCAGAACCAGTACTGTGTCCTCCTGATCCTAGTATTGTGCCCTCCTGACCCCCCTGTACTGTGCCCTCCTGATCCCAGTATTTTGCCCTCCTGACCCCCCTGTACCATGCCCTCCTGACCCACTCTCCCCCTGTACTGGGCCCTGCTGATCCCAGTGTTGTGCCCTCCTGACCCCCCTCTATTGTGCCTTCCTGATCCCAGTATTTTGCCCTCCTGACCCCCCTGTACCATGCCATCCTGACCCACTCCCCCTCCTGTACTGGGCCCTCCTTATCCCAGTATTGTGCCCTTCTGACCCCCCTGTATTGTGCCCTCCTGATCCCAGTATTGTGCCCTCCTGACCCCCTTGTACTGGGCCCTCCTGATCCCAGTATTGTGACCTCCTGACCCCCCCTGTACTGTGCCCTCCTAATCCCAGTATTGTGCCCTTCTGATCCCAGTATTGTGCCCTCCTGGACTGTGCCCCCCCTGACCTCCCCCGTACAGTGCCCTCCTGATCCCAGTATATTGCCCTCCTGACCCCCCTGTACTGTGCCCTCCTGGCCCCAGTATTGTGCCCTCCTGACTCCCCCTATCCCGTACTGTGCCCTCCTGATCCCAGTGTTGTGCCCTCCTGACCTTCCCCATGCTGTGCCCTCCTGATCCCAGGATTGTGGCCTCCTGCCCCCCCTATAGTGGACCCTCCCGATCCCAGTATTTTGCCCTCCTGACCTCCCCCATGCTGTGCTCTCCTGACCCCCCTGTACTGTGCCCTCCAGATCCCAGTATTGTGCCCTCCTGGCCACCCTGTACTGTGCCCTCCTGATCCCAGTATTGTGCCCTCCTTACCTCCCCTGCACTGTGCCCTCCTGATCCCAGTATTGTGCCCTCCTGACCCCCCTGTACTGTGCCCTCCAGATCCCAGTATTGTGCTCTCCTGGCCGCCCTGTACTGTGCCCTCCTGATCCAGTATTGTGCCCTCCTGACCTCCCCTGTACTGTGCCCTCCTGATCCCAGTATTGTGCCCTCTTGACCCCCCATGCCCTCCTGACCCCCCTGTACTGTGCCCTCCTGACTCCCCCTCCCCCTGTACTGTGCCCTCTGATCCCAGTATTGTGCCCTCCTGGTCCCAGTATTGTGCCCTCCTGACCCCCCAGTCGCTGGGTCATGGTTGGCCTTGAATGATGCAAATAGGACTGTCAGTGCTGCAATATTGAGTCTTGTCTGTAAGTCTTGCCCTGTGAAGGCCCCCCCCCCCCCACCTCTGTGTGATATTCCGAAGACTTTACACCCTCTACTCATTACAGGTAATCTGCAGAGAAGAGCGGTCGGCCATTTTGCCTCGGCGGAGTTTACGGCCCGGAGCGGAGAATCGAGAGCTGAATTACGACGTAATGAGCTGTTTATTTAGTCCTGTAGTAAATGGCGGTTTAGCGCTCGGTGTAATTTTTAATGTGAAATCCAGTAAAAATATATACTTCTGACTTATTACCACAAAGGTAGCAGATTTACGGCCCCGACGTCCGCCTCCGGCAATAAGTTTGGCGCGGCTCGGCCCACAAATCACAGAAAAAATGTACTTTGTGGCGGAATGCGAGATGCGGAAATATTCTAATCACAGCGGCTGCCGGATCCCGTCTGAGACTAAAGGAGGGAAATGAGTGAAGGAAACGGCCAATCGCCTGATTTATAACGTGTCCTCATCCATCCTCCGCTCCGTTTATGAGCTGCAGATGGGAGGATGGATTTCCTCCACTGTTTAGTGGTTTAAAGATGATATTAGAGGAGAACGTGAATGGAAGTCGCAGAAATGACGGCTTGGCAGGAATCAGAGTTTCGCTCGACACATTTATGTCAACCGTTTTCCAGGGGTGATGAAGTATCCGACCGGACGACGCCGACTGGCTACACGCTCAGACGCTTGCTTAACATGAGGCCCATCGTTTAGGGTTCTTTTACACTTTCAGTTTGGGGGCGGTAAAAACATCACCTACAAACTATGGGATATACAGTATCTCACAAAAGTAAGTACACCCCTCACATTTTTGTAAATATTTTATTCTATCTTTTCATTTGACAACACTGAAGAAATTACACTTGTCTATAGACATGTGCACAAAAGAAAAATTTGTTTAGTTTAGTTTCGTTTCTGTTCGTTTCCCTTGATTCGTAACGATTCGTAATTTCGTAAGTCGTCGGTGGTCGTATTCGGACTCGTTCGTATTTTCGTATGTCGTCGGTGTTCGTATTCGGACTCGTTTGTATTTTCATAAGTCGTCGGTGTTCGTATTCGGACTCGTTCGTATTTTCGTAAGAGTTATTTTTTCGTTGATTCGTATTTCCGTTAGTCTAATTTTCGTTTATTCGAAAATCGTATTTTCGTTATATTTCGTATTCGGACGCATTCGTATTTACGGAAGAGCTATATTTTCGTTGATTTGAAATGATTCGTATTTCCGTTAATCTAATTTTCGTTGATTCGAAATTCGTATTTTCGTAGATTTAATTACATTCGTACTTTCGTGAGATTGATTTATTCGTACTTTCGTAACATTGTTTTCGTAGATTCGTAATCGGAGCATAATTCATAATTTTATGTAATGTGTATGCTATTACATGTTTAAGAAACAAAGAATTTCTCACAAGTCAGAACTTAACTCCAAAATCCACCAAAACACAGAGCCTCCGACCCAACCGCACCCAACCACACCCAACCGCACCCAACCACACCCACCACACCCAACCGCACCCTATCACACCCTACCACACCCTACCACACCCTACCACACCCTATCTGGACTCTGGATGGAATATTTCAGAATCAGAACTAACATTCCTTTTTTTCGAATTCTCGATCAGCAGAATTTTCGTTATTTCGTATTTCCGTTGTTTTGATTTCCTTTTTTCAGAATATTCGTAATTTCGATTTTTCATTCATTTTGATTTTCGTTATTTTTGAATCTTTGTTCGGTATTTTAGTTGTTTCTGTTTTAGTTTTTCGGATTTTCATTCTTTCGTAGTTTTGTTGTTTTCTAATTTAATTATTTCGTATTTTCGTTGTTTTTCATATTCGTTCTTTTCGATAGTTCGTTTTTCGTTAGGATTTTTAGTAAACCATTCGCTCATTCGTACGATTACGAATGAACGAATATAACGAATTTGAACGGAAAACTAATTCGTAACTAAACGAATTGCACATGTCTACTTGTCTACAATGTAAAGTAGTGAGTGTACAGCTTGTATAACAGTGTAAATTTGCCGTCCCCTCAAAATAACTCAACACACAGCCATTAATGTCTAAACCTCTGGCAACAAAAGTCAGTACACCCCTAAGTGAAAATGTCCAAATTGGGCCCAAAGTGTCAATATTTTGTGTGGCCACTAGGGATGAGCCAAACACCACCCCGGTTCCGTTCGCACAAGAACCTGCGAATGGACCTAAAATTTGTGTGAACTTTAGAACCCTATTAAAGTCTATGGGACTCGAACATTCAAAATCAAAAGTGCTAATTTTAAAGGCTAATATGCAAGTTATTGTCCTAAAAAGAGTTTGGGGACCTGGGTCCTGCCCCAGGGGACATGTATCAATGTAAAAAAAAAACTTTTAAAAACGTCAGTTTTTTTTCAGGAGCAGTGATTTTAATAATGCTTAAAGTGAAACATAAAAGTGTAATATTCCTTTAAATTTCGTACCTGGTGGGTGTCTACAGTATACCTGTAAAGGGGCGCATGTTTCCGTGCTTAGAACTGTCCCTGCACAAAGTGTAATTTCTGCAGGAAAAAAGGTCATTTAAAAGCACTCAAGGCTATAATGAATTGTCAGCTCCCCATAATACAGAGAAAAGTCATTAAAAGTCATTGATAAAAAAAAAGCGTGGGGTTCCCCCCAAATTCAATTACCAGGCCGTTCAGGTATGGATTTTAAGGGGAACTCCACGCCATAAAAAAAAAAATGGCGTGGAGTTCCCCCCAAAAATCCATACCAGACCCTTTATCCGAGCACGCAACCTGGCAGGCCGCAGGAAAAGAGGGGGGGCGAGAGAGCGCTCCCTCCTGAACCGTTCCAGGCCACATGCCCTGAACATTGGGAGGATGCTTTTGGGGTCTGTGACCCCTCAAAGCACCATGTCCCCATGTTGATGGGGACAAGGGCCTCATCCCCACAACCCTGGCCGGTGGTTGTGGGGGTCTATCGGAATCTGGAAGCCCCCTTTAACATGGGGACCCCCAGATCCCGCCCCCCCATTTGAAATGGTAACGGGTACATTGTACCACTACCATTTCACAAAGAAAGTGTAAAAATTTTTAAAAAATCACACTGACACCGTTGGAAAAAGTCCTTTATTAAAAATAAAAAAAAATAAAAAAAGATTCCAGCGGTGGTAATCCACTCTTGGTATCCAGCAATGGGTGATCTCATCTCCGGGGTCCAGCGATGGCTGATCTCTCCCGATGACGTCCAGCGCAGCACATGCTGTCTGATGTAACGCAAACCTGCGTTACATCAGAGGGGGCGGGGTCACCCGCACATCACTGGGGAAGCCTGGGTTTCCCTTTGCGTCAGAGGGGGCGGGGTCAGGTGACGGGTGGCCCCGTCCTCCTCAGCTAAGACCTGTCAGGCCATCACCGGGATTCCCATGGTGTCGCCGGTGGAGACAGGATGTGCTGCGCTGGACGTCATCGGAGAGATCATCCATCACTGGACCCTGGAGAAGAGATCCCCCATTGCTGGATACCAAGTGTGGATTACCACCACTGGAATCTTTTTTTATTTTTTTTTATTTTTAATAAAGGACTTTTCCCAACGGTGTCAGTGTGTTTTTTTAATTTTTTTACACTTTCTTTGTGAAATGGTAGGGGTACAATGTACCTATTACCATTTCAAACAGGGGGGGGGCGGGATCTGGGGGTCCCTTTGTTAAAGGCGCTTCCAGATTCCGATAAGCCCCCCGCCTGCAGACTCCCACAACCACCGGGCAAGGGTTGTGGGGATGAGGCCCTTGTCCCCATCAACATGGGGACATGATGCTTTGAGGGGTCACAGACCCCCAAAGCATCCTCCCAATATTGAGGGCATGTGGCCTGGTATGGTTCAGGAGGAGGGACGCTCTCTCGTCCCCCCCTCTTTTCCTGCGGCCTGCCAGGTTGCGTGCTCGGATAAAGGTCTGGTATGGATTTTTGGAGGGAACTCCACGCCATTTTTTTTTTTCATTTGGCGTGGAGTTCCCCTTAAAATCCATACCAACCTGAAGGGTCTGGTATGGATATTTGGGGGGAACCCCACGTCATTTTTTTTTAAATTTGACGCAGGGTTCCCCTTAATATCCATACCATGAAGGGCCTGGTATGGATGGGGGGGCCCCATGCCGTTTACATAAAAAAAAATGGCATGGGGATTCCCTTCAAAATCCATACCAGACCCTAAGGTCCTGGTATGGATGGGGGGACCCCAAGCATTTTTTTAAATATATTTTGGCGTGGGGGTTCCCCTCAAAATCCATACCAGACCCAAAGGGCCTGGTGTGGATAGGGGGGCCCCACGCCATTTAAAAAGAAAAGATTTGCATGGAGGTTCACTTCAAAATCTATACCAGACCTGAAGGGCCTGGAACGGATGGGGGGGACCCCTAGCATTTTTTTTTTTTTACATTTTGGTGTGGGGTTCCCCTCAAAATCCATACCAGACCCGAAACGCCTGGTATGGATGGGGGGAGCCACTAGCGTTTTTTTTTGTTTACATTTTGGCGTGTGGGGGTTCCCCTCAAAATCTATACCCGACCTGAAGAGCCTGGTATGGATGAGGGGGGGGGGGTGCACGCTTTTTTTCCCATGATTTTTTAATGCCGGCATTTCTTTACTTTACGATCAGCTGTCAGGGGGGAGCCCCCCTGACATCAGATGACTCATCGGCTATTAAGGACTCCTTAACAACCATGTTCTTCTACTTTAAAAATTTTGAAGTAGCTGATCTTGCCTTGGGCGCAAAATAATATAGCACCGGCCCTGCTGCCACCTGTGTCACCCATGCTAGGTCCACATACTTTCATGACTCCAGTCCTCTAATTACATATTTTAAGCCTTCTATCAATTCATAGCTTGATGGCTCTTCCAGACGTGTTGCGGCTCCTGCGCTGGTTAATAAAAGTCACTCCGCCGGGCCTGTTACCTGACTCTGCAGATGCCGGCCATTCCACTAATTTGCGACCCCGAGGGAAAATGAGATGATCTAAGCTTGATCTACAAATGGAATTGATAATATGACATCTCTCCGAAGAGTATTTAAGAGTACACATCATTTCCTATTGACAGAACTTTAATTAGAAAAGATAATGGAATTTCTAAGTGTTTTTTCCCTTATTTTTGATATCCATTTTCTGTTTTATTAACTTGTCATGGGAAATTACTTCCACTTAATCTAAAGTAAAGCTTGATATTGGCTTATCTTATGAAAACACGGACAGATAAATTATTTTAATGGCGACTTTAATTGCAACAATAATAAAAGCTTTTTTACTCCCGATGAGTTAAAGGAGACATTTTACACTTTATGGCCAAATTTTTGCGAACACCTGACCATCACACCTCTACAGTATGTGAGGACATCCCATTCCAAAACCATGGCCGTTAATATGAAAGTAACCCCCAAGTGCCATTATTATAGAAATGCCCCTTTCCCCCATGGCCATTAATATAGACCCCTCCCCTTCCTGCCATGGCAATTAATGTAAAGTTGACCCCAAAGGCTATTAATATAGAGGTTCCCCCCTGCCATGGCCATTAATATAGAGTTGCCCCCTCCCATATGGCCATTAATATAGAGCCCCCCCCCCCTCCTTCCTTTCATGACAATTAATATGGAGTTGACCCCAAAGGCCATTAATATAGAGGTTCCCCCCTCCCATGGCCATTAATATATAGGTTCCCCCCCTGCCATGGCCATTAATATAGAGTTGCCCCCTCCCCTATGGCCATTAATATAGAGCCCCTCCTCCTTCCTGCCATGGCAATTAATATAGAGTTGACCCCAAAGGCCATTATTATAGAGGTTCCCCCCTGCCATGGCCATTAATATAGAGTTGCCCCCTCCCCTATGGCCATTAATATGGACACTCCTCCTTCCTGCCATGGCAATTAATATAGAGTTGACCCCAAAGGCCATTGATATAGAGGTCCCCCCCCCCCCCTGCCATGGCCATTAATATAGAGTTGCCCCCCCCCCCTGCCATGACCATTAATATACAGTTGTCCCCTCACCCCATGGCCATTAATATAGAGCCCCACCTCCTTCCTGCCATAGCAATTAATATGGAGTTGACCCCAAAGGCCATTAATATAGAGTTGCCCCCTCCCCTATGGCCATTAATATGGACACTCCTCCTTCCTGCCATGGCAATTAATATAGAGTTGACCCCAAAGGCCATTGATATAGAGGTTCCCCCCCCCCCTGCCATGGCCATTAATATAGAGTTGCCCCCCCCCCCCTGCCATGACCATTAATATACAGTTGTCCCCTCACCCCATGGCCATTAATATAGAGCCCCACCTCCTTCCTGCCATAGCAATTAATATGGAGTTGACCCCAAAAGCCATTAATATAGAGTTGCCCCCTTCCCCCCTTGCCATTAATATAGAGGTTCCCCCCTACCATGGCCATTAATATAAGTTGAGCCCCAATGGCCATTAAAATCGAGCCCCCCCCCCACCATGGCCATTAACCACCTCAATACCGGACACTTTCACCCCCTTTCTGCCCAGGTAAATTTTTAGCTTTTAATGCAATTGCGCGGTCATGCTACACTGTACCCATATGACATTTTTATCATCATTTTCACACATATGGAGATTTCTTTTGGTGGCATTTAATCACCCCAGGGTTTTTTTTTTTATTATTTTTTTGCTAAACAAAGGAAAAAAGACAGAGAATTTGGAAAAATCGAATCTTTTACTTTGTTTCTGTTATACAATTTTGCAAATAAGTCATTTTTCTTCTTTACTAATGTGCGGTTATGAGGCTGCACTGTTGGGCACTGATGAGGCTGCAATGTTGGGCACTGATGGGGCTGCAGTGTTGGGCACTGATGAGGCTGCACTGGGACACTGGCGAGGCTGCACTGATGGGCACTGATTAGGCTACAATGATGGGCACTGATGAGGCTACACTGATGGGCACTGATGGGCACTGATGAGGCTGCACTGATGTGCACTGGTGAGGCTGCACTGATGTGCACTGGTGAGGCTGCACTGATGAGGTTGCACTGATGGACACTGATGAGGCTGCACTGATGTGCACTGGTGAGGCTGCACTGATGAGGTTGCACTGATGGACACTGATGAGGCTGCACTGATGTGCACTGGTGAGGCTGCACTGATGAGGTTGCACTGATGGGCACTGATGAGGCTGCACTAATGGTCACTGATGAGGCTGCACTGATGTGCACTGGTTTGGCTGCACTGATGAGGCTGCACTGATGGGCATTGATCAGGCTACACTGATGGACACTGATAAGCTGCACTAATGAGCACTGATGAAGAATCACTGCTAAGGCTGCACTGATAAGGTGGTTCTGATGGGCACTGATATGCTGCACTGATGGACACTGATTGGCACTGATAATCAGGGTACTGATGGTCAGTTCCCTGATTATCAGTGTATATGTGCCCTGTCACAGGAAAGCCAGGCAGTTATCCGCTTTCCTTTTCTCAGACAGTGACCTCGCTGAGGAAAGGAAATGCAGATAACCAGCATTTATTTACATGGAATCAGCTGTGTCCAATCAATAAGCAACTTCATTGGCTCTTTACCCTCACCAGTTATGTGCTGTGTCCAAGGGACACAGCTTACCACCATTGCCGCGCTATGTGCCACCAGGGTCACGCATGCACAGCAACAATGAGAGGACATCATATGATGTCCTTCCAGAACAAGAGCGGTCCCACCCAGCCCTCATTGTACAATGGTTTAGGCGGAGACCGGTTATAATAGAGTTCCCCCCAGCCCCATGGCCATTAATATCGAGTTGCCCAGTTTCCTAGTTATAACATCCTCCACCCTTCTGGGAAGACTATCCGTCAAGATGTTGGAGTGTGTTTGTGGGAATTTGTGCCTAATCCTAATGAGTGTTAAGGTCTTAACATTGCCCCTAATGGTGAATCCAACAGTCCTTAGTAGCTATTAGCCCCAGGGTTATAGTGCCAGGGTCAACTGTTGATTCTCAGACCTTCTGGAAATATAGGCATCTTTTGCTTGTTGAACGATGATGCTAGACATCCCATTCCAACACCATGGCCATTAATACGAACTTGTCTCCTTTGTGGTTCAAAAATCCCCTCCATTTCTTCTGTAAAGGCTTTCCACAAGATCTTGGAGGGTGTCTGTAGGAAGTTGAGGTCAGTTACTGATGTTGGATGAGAGGTCTTGGCTTGCGTGTCGGACCCCATGCAAGGTGCTCAAAAAAAGAAGAAGACCCGGCTTACAATCGGTTTCAATTCATCACAAAGGTGTTGAGGTCCCTAGGTTTCTCATCTACACATGGTGGTGGGCTCCAGAATTTGTGCACACACACACATATATATATATATATATATATATATATATATATTTATATTATATAATAGTTTTTTTTTTTGAATGGCTAAATCCAAATTCAGAGTCCTTTTTGGTGGCTTGTACTCCCGAATGGCTTCTGGGAGGAAGGGTCCAAGCCTTCTTGAAGGATAGTCTCTGCTCTTTATCTACTCTTGCTATACTGTCTTCTCCCTGGATGAACTTGTAACGGCCGTGGCTCTTGTTGGCTATTATCTCATCAGGTTTGGCTGCCAGGAGCTTCTTAAACTATTCTACACAATTTTCCATTATTTGCTGCTCTGTAATTGACACTTTTTGGAGCCCGGCGTGGGGTTCCTATTGACTTTCATTTGACTCGCACAGAATCGCACGACAAGGGAAATCTTATTGTGTTCAGTGGTGTCCATTCAAATCTCAGAATGGCGCTATTTTGGAAAAGGCTCCTGCACTTCTTTGGTGGAATTTACAATGCGACTTGGCCCCATAGAACAGGGGTTTCCAAAATTCCCTACGAAAGGGGCAGTCTACTGTCCTTCAGACTGTTGGGGGGGGGGCCAGATTGTGATCAGTGGGAGTAGAAAATGTCCCGTATTCAGTGGGAATAAACAATGCCTATGGTCAGTAGGAGGGGGAATAGTGCCCCATCATTGGTGTCAGTGGGAGGAATAGTGCCTTATCGCTGGTGTCAGTGGGAGGAATAGTGCCTCGTCACTGGTGTACGTGGGAGGAATAGTGCCTCATCACTGGTGTCAATGGGAGGAATAGTGCCCCATCATTGGTGTCAGTGGGAGGAATAGTGCCCCATCATTGGTGTCAATGGGAGGAATAGTGTCCCATCATTGGTGTCAGTGGGAGGAATAGTGCCCCATTATTGGTGTCAGTGGAAGGAATTATGCCCCACTGTTAGTGGGAGGAATAGTGACCCATCATTAGTATCAATGAGAGGAATGGTGCCCCATTATAGGTGTCAGTGGAAGGAATTATGCCCTACTGTTATTGTCAGTGGGAGGAATAGTGTTCCATCATTGGGTTCAGTGGGAGGAATAGTGCCCCATCATTGGTGTCAGTGTGAGGAATAGTGCCCCATCATTGGTGTCAATGGGAGGAATAGTGTCCCATCATTGGTGTCAGTGGAAGGAATTATGCCCTACTGTTATTGTCAGTGGGAGGAATAATGCCCCATTATTGGTGTCAGTGGAAGGAATTATGCCCCACTGTTAGTGGGAGGAATAGTGCCCCATCATTAGTATCAATGAGAAGAATGGTGCCCCATTATTGGTGTCAGTGGGCGGAATAGTGCCTCGTCACTGGTGTACGTGGGAGGAATAGTGCCTCATCACTGGTGTCAATGGGAGGAATAGTGCCCCATCATTGGTGTCAGTGGGAGGAATAGTGCCCCATCATTGGTGTCAATGGGAGGAATAGTGTCCCATCATTGGTGTCAGTGGGAGGAATAGTGCCCCATTATTGGTGTCAGTGGAAGGAATTATGCCCCACTGTTAGTGGGAGGAATAGTGACCCATCATTAGTATCAATGAGAGGAATGGTGCCCCATTATAGGTGTCAGTGGAAGGAATTATGCCCTACTGTTATTGTCAGTGGGAGGAATAGTGTTCCATCATTGGGTTCAGTGGGAGGAATAGTGCCCCATCATTGGTGTCAGTGTGAGGAATAGTGCCCCATCATTGGTGTCAATGGGAGGAATAGTGTCCCATCATTGGTGTCAGTGGAAGGAATTATGCCCTACTGTTATTGTCAGTGGGAGGAATAATGCCCCATTATTGGTGTCAGTGGAAGGAATTATGCCCCACTGTTAGTGGGAGGAATAGTGCCCCATCATTAGTATCAATGAGAAGAATGGTGCCCCATTATTGGTGTCAGTGGGCGGAATAGTGCCCCATCATTGGTGTTAATGGGAGGAATAGTGTCCCATCATTGGGTTCAGTGGAAGGAATTATGCCCTACTGTTATTGTCAGTGGGAGGAATAGTGTCCCATCATTGGTATCAATGGGAGGAATGGTGCCCCATTATTGGTGTCAGTGGGAGGAATAGTGCCCCATTATTGGTGTCAGTGGGAGGAATAGTGCCCCATCATTGGTGTTAATGGGAGGAATAGTGTCCCATCATTGGGTTCAGTGGAAGGAATTATGCCCTACTGTTATTGTCAGTGGGAGGAATAGTGTCCCATCATTGGTATCAGTGGGAGGAATGGTGCCCCATTATTGGTGCCAGTGGGAGGAATAGTGCCCCCTTATTGGTGTCAGTGGGAGGAATCGTGCCCCATCATTAGTATCAATGAGAAGAATGGTGCCCCATTATTGGTGTCAGTGGGCGGAATAGTGCCCCATCATTGGTGTTAATGGGCGGAATAGTGTCCCATCATTGGGTTCAGTGGAAGGAATTATGCCCTACTGTTATTGTCAGTGGGAGGAATAGTGTCCCATCATTGGTATCAGTGGGAGGAATGGTGCCCCATTATTGGTGTCAGTGGGAGGAATAGTGCCCCCTTATTGGTGTCAGTGGGAGGAATAGTGCCCCATCATTGGTGTCAGTAGGAGGAATAGTGCCTTGTAGTAGTGGGAGGAATAATAAGCTAATGGACAGATATAGGCTAGCAAAGGGCCACATATCGCTCACAGTTTGGAGAACAATGCCATAGAATATGCACATCAAAATTGCAACAAAGTTGCATCACATAATCGCACTGTCGCATTGCAGTAGGGTGACCCGAGCCTCACTGTTTGGAAAGTTGGTCAAATGCCAACTGATTGAACTTTTTCGATGGTTCGCTCTTCTCTGTACTCGCACACGCCTCATGCAGAACAAAAGGTAAGTGTCTTTTTGTAGATCCTTTCTGGAAATGTGTGCAGAAATTCATGTAGAAAACTTTCCTTCAATGCGATGATAAAAGCTCAGCTGAAGTTCCGGGTTCTGGGATCATTTCACTACTGGAATCCTGGAGAGCAGTAAAGACACAGCTGGGTGCCAACTCCGCTCCCCTCCACCCGCCACGGAGATCTCTGTTCTTTCCCGGCGTATAATTCTCATTAGGTTCTACCAGCCAGAGTCGGCATTGCTTAAAATCACCGGCATTTCCCTCTCTAAATAAACTGCTAAAGTGTTTAATTGGACATTAAACTACGAGAACAGACATACTGGGTATTGGTTTGAAGGAAAAAAAAATGAAATGCCACCCGGGAACACGGAACACAATTGTGAAGATTAACCAGGAATGAAGGTTTGTTAATCACTTCCGGACCGCCGCACGCCGATATACGTCCTACGTTTAACGAGGAATATCGTTGTTATGGCAGCAGCTAGCTACCATAACCCGGTATCCTCTTTTTCGGCCGGTGGTCCGCTTTCCGATAATAGTGGTCTCTGCGGAGGATTTGCTGCAAGATCACTTTTATCGGTGGCGGTAGAGTCCCCCCCCCCCCCCCCCTCCCGCTGCGCTCCAGTGCCCTCCGCCGCTTACTGGAGCCATCGACAGCGGCGGAGGCGATCGGATGTTGATCCATGCTGGGTATGGAGACGAGTGAGGGGAAGATGGCCCCCACCCATCTCCATATCATTGCAGGGCGGAAACGTCACTTCCGCCCATACAGTACCTGACCGCGAGAATGTGTTTCCAGCACGATCCCATCGCGCTGGTTCTCGGCGACAGGGTACTGTACATCTCGCGCAGGCTGTAATAGGAAAATGTCACATTTTAAGAAATAAGCGACAATGTCGCCTCTCTAATAATAAAACCTGCATGCCTTCAGGGGCATACCATGCCCTTAGGTCTGGTACGGATATTAAGGGGAACCCCCTACCCCCCCAAAATCCATGCCAGACCCTTATCCGAGCACGCAGCCCGGCCGGTCAGGAAAGGGGGTGGAGACGAGCGAGCGCCCCCCCCCCCCCTCCTGAACCGTACCAGGCCGCATGCCCTCAACATGGGGGGTGGGTGCTTTGGGGAAGTTGATGAGGACAAGGGCCTCTTCCCGACAACCCTGGCTGTTGGTTGTCGGGGTATGCGGGCGGGGGGCTTATCGGAATCCGGGAGACACCTTTAATAAGGGGGCCCCCAGATCCCGACCCCCACCCTATGTGAATGAGTATGGGGTACATCGTACCCCTACCCATTCACCTGGGGATAAGTGTCAATAAAAAAACACACTACACAGGTTTTTAAAGTAATTTATTAGGCAGCTCCGGGGGTCTCTTCCGACTTCGGGGTCTCTTCCGACTTCGGGGGTCTCTTCCGACTCCTTCGCGCTCGCCAGCCTCTTGTCCCGCTCTCCGGTTCTTCTCCGCTCTCTCCGGCCTCTTGTCCCGCTCTCCGGTTCTTCTCCGCTCTCTCCGGCCTCTTCTCCCGCTCTCCGGTTCTTCTCCGCTCTCTCCGGCCTATTCTCCCGCTCTCCGGTTCTTCTCCGCTCTCTCCGGCCTATTCTCCCGCTCTCCGGTTCTTCTTCCAGCTCTTTTACTAGCGTTGTCCCGGTCTTCTCCGTCCTTCTTCCCTCTTCTCTTCTTCCGATGTTGACACGCTGCTCTCTCCCGCTGTAATACCGTGTGCGAGGTGCGCGACGACTTATATAGGCATGGGGCCGGGTCACCGGGTGATGTCACATGACATCACAGTCCCAGCATGCCTTATGACATCACAGTCCCAGCATGCCCCTTATTTCTCGCGCTCGCTGCAATAGGAAAATGTGACATTTTCATATTGCAGCCATATTTTCGGCATAGGGGGTTTCCCTTTAAATCCATACCAGACCTGAGGGCCTGGTATGCTCTTGGAGGGGGAACCCATGCCGTTTTTTATTTTTAAATTTGAGTTCCCCCTTAAGATTCATACCAAACACAGTGCCTGGTATTGGCGGGGATCCAAGTCGGATCCCCACACCTGTGTGAACCCGGCCTCAATGTCAGCAATGCTTGTCGCTCATTGGGGAAGGAAAAAAATAATTTTTCCTTTCCCAATGAGTGAGCCAGATCGGCGCTGGCTCCCGCAACGGGGCTCGCAGGGTGTCAATCTCGCCGATAAAAGGGGCGAGATTGACACAATATCGCGGTCACCTACTGTAGCTCTTAAAGGGACATTTTTTTTCTTTTTTTTTTTAATGACATTTTTTTTTTCTTTTTTTATTGAATTTTAGTGTAAATATGAGATCTGACATCTTTTTGACCCCCAGATCTCATATTTAAGAGGACCTGTCGTGCTTTTTTTTCTATTACATATTTTCTATAACATATTCCTATTTACATTCCTTGTAATAGGAATAAAAGTGACACAATTTTTTTTAAAAGAACAGTGTAAAAATAAAAAATGAAACGGTAAAATAAGTAATAATAAAAAAATGTTTAAACGGGCCCTGTCTCGCCGAGCTCGCGTGCAGAAGCAAACGCATACGTGAGTAGCGCCCGCATATGTAAACGGTGTTCAAACCACACATGTGAGGTATCTCTGCGATCGGTAGAGCGAGAGCAATAATTCTAGACCTTCTCTGTAACTCTAAACATGCAACCTGTAGAATTTTTTTAAACGTTGCCTATGGAGATTTTTAAGGGTAAAAGTTTGTCGCCATTCTACGAGCGGGGGGAATCACCGGGCGCAATTTTGAAGCGTGACATGTTGGGTATCAATTTAACATTATCTTTCACAATATAAAAAAAAATTGGGCTAACTTTACTGTTGTCTTATTTTTTTATTCAAAAATGTGTATTTTTTTCCAGAAAAAGTGCGCTTGTAAGACCGCTGCGCAAATACGGTGTGACAGAAAGTATTGCAAGGACAACCATTTTATTCTCTAAGGTGTTAGAAAAAAAAAAATGTATAATGTTTGGGGGTTCTAAGTAATTTTCTAGCAAAAAAAACTTTTTTTAACTTGTAAACAACAAATCTCATAAAGAGCCTCGGTCCTTAAGTGGTTAAATGGAGTTGTTTTATTTTAGTTGGTTCGGTATTGCAGACAACAGTGAACTCAGAATTACATCTCAAGGGTCCTCGCACCATGGCTTAAAAAAAAAAAAAAAAAACACTGTGCCTAGAGGCATTTTTTTTTTTAATGTTATGCTGTTTTCATTAGACATGTGCAATTCGTTTCAGTCCGAATGTAAATTCAGATAAATTGTTTTTCTATTCGGAGATTCAGATGTATCCGAATCTCCGAGTGAAATAGTAACGAATTTCCTTTGAAATTTGTTTAACCACTTCAGCCCCGGTAGGATTTGCCCCCTTAATGACCGGGGCATTTTTTGCGATACGGAACTGAGCCGCTTTAACTGACAATTGCGCGGTTGTGCGACGTTGTACCCAAACAAAATTGATGTTCTTTTTTCCCCCACAAATAAAGCTTTCTTTTGGTGGTATTTGATCACCTCTGCGCTTTTTTTATTTTTTGTGCTATAAACAAAAAAAGAGCGACAATTTTGAAAAAAAAAAATAAAAAATATAAATATTTTTTACTTTTTTGCTATAATAAATATATATATATATATATATATATCTATATATATATATATATATATATATAAATAAAATAATATATAAAATGTCTTCATCAGTTTAGGCCAATATGTATTCTTCTACATATTTTAGGTAAAAAAAAAAAAAAATCGCAATAAGCGTATATTGATTGGTTTATAACGTCTATAAAATAGGGGATAGATTTATGGCATTTTTTATTATTATTTTTATTATTTTTTTTACTAGTAATGGCAGCGATCTGCGATTTTTAGCGGGACTACAACATTGCGGCGGACAGATTGGACACTTTTGACACTTTTTTGGGACCATTGACATTTATATAGCGATCAGAGTTAAAAATAGCCACTGATTACTGTATAAATGTCACTGGCAGGGAAGGGGTTAACACTAGGGGCAATCAAGGGGTTAAATGTGTTCCCTCATGAGTGTTTCTAACTGTGGGGGGAATGGGACTGACTGGAGGAGGAGACATATCGCTGTTCCTAATTACTAGGAACAGCAGATCTGCCTCTCCTCCCCTGTCAGAACGAGGATTTGTGTGTTTACATACACAGATCCCACGTTCTGGCTCTTCTGCCCGATCACGGTAGAACGGCGAACATCACGGCTGCCAGCCACATGCATCGTGTCCCCCGCCATGCAGAGGGCGTCTGCTATGGCTTTGAAAAGGAGCCGACGTACAGGTACAGCGATTCACGGAAACAAGCCAACCTGCTGCCGTAAATGTGCGTGAGCTGGTCGGCAAGTGGCTAATTTTGTTTTGATTATTTTTTTTCTAAGAAATTCCAAATTTTCTGAATGATTGTAATTCAGATCGGTCAAAAAACAATTGACCGTTAAGACTTGTTTGGTTGATAGCCTGTTCTCACTCACATAGAGTACTACCCCAAATTCATGTATCCTGTTTCTATGGGCCCTGGCCCAATTTCGTTTTCAACTTTGTATCTACCTGCTTCCATACATGCACCGAAATTCACAAAAAATTTACTGAGTACTCTGTATGTACCTTTTGGAAAGCTAAACTGTTAATGTTTATGTATCATACTTATTTGTTGCCAATAAAACTTTTGAAAAGAAAAAACAATTGACCAATTCAAATTCTGCGAGAAGAATAGTTGGTCGTTAAGCAGTGAGCCAAGAAGCCGGCCGCCGCGTCCTTAACAACCGATGACTCATCAGCTGTTCGTGGGGAAATGTAAACAAAATAATGTTTTACATTACATTAGAATATATATACATGTTTAGAATACAATGTTTAAAAAATTCAGAAATCCGGCATGGGGACCCACCAAAATTCTTCCCCTTATCCTAGCATGCAGCCCAGCATGCCAGGAAAGAGGGGGGACGAGTGAGCACCCACCCAAACCATGCCAGGCCACATGCCCTCAACGTGGGAGGGTGCTTTGGGGCCCATCCCAAAGCACCTTGTCCCCATATTGATGGGGAAAGGGCCTCTTCCCTACAGCCCTGGACGGTGGTTGTGGGGGTCTGCGGGCTTATCAGAATCTGGAAGCCCAGATCCCGCCCCCCATGTGAATGAGTATAGTACCCCTACCCATTTACCAAAAAAGTGGATAAAGACAGTACACAATTTTCTGGCAAGTCATTTATTTAAAAAAAAAAAAAAAAAAAAGTCCCCTGGTGTAGATCCCTCATCAATCACAACACCCACCGCACCACGGAACCTGAGAAACAAAAAAACAAAAAAAAAAAACCTCTGACCTCGCCGACTGCCTGCTTCGCTGTTTGACATTTATTACAGAGGCAGAGATTTACTGTGCGGGAGTGACGTCACACGGCTTCGGCCGGTCACAGAGCCAGAGTCTGCAGCCCCCCGGAAGGAAGTGTCAAATAATGGGCTAGTATGCAATACATACTAGCCCATTATGCTTTTAATTTGCAGGCTATACAGGGAACAAAAGAGGAAGTAAAACCCATCAGGGGTGTGTAAAGGCAGGCATCACAATACTTTTGGTATTATAGTGTATATTCTTTGGAGACCTGTGTAAGGAATGAGATATCAAGGACAACTGATAATCTACCTTCTGTACATAGTAGGTGCTGAAGCATTGACATAGAATAGTACACAGGGGCTGACTGGCAACTTTTGGCCCAGGGAGCAACTACTGCCGTTAATAAGGCCCCCCTCCCACTCTCCCTCTTCTCTGCTTCCTGCCGACCCCATCCCAGACTGAAGCTCCGCTCCCGGTTCTCTCTGCTTACCGGGCGGGTCAGTGAGGACAGTGCCTGCTGCACCAACTCTTGGTTGCTAAACTGGTTGGCAGGGGGCTTCCGGAGCTTCAAGGGGAACCGGGGCAGTTTGGTCTGGGCTGGCAGGGGGAGGAGAGCCTCCGGTGGGGCATGGAGCCGACCTAAGCCCGGACATGGCGTACACAAGGGGTAGGCAACCTTGGCCCTCCAACTGTGGTGAAACTACAAATCCCATCATGCCTCTGCCTTTAAGAGTCATGCCTGTGATTGTCAGGTTCTTGCAATGTCTCATTGGACTTGCAGTTTCAAAACAGCTGGAGGGTTGAGGTTGCCTACCCCTGGCGCACACCATCCATGGCGGAGTGGCCTGCGCATTGTCCCTGTCCTCATCCGGGACTTGGTAGGATACTTTACTCCTCTTTACCAGGAAGCCTTTATGGTGGAAGGAGTGCAGCCCTTTTACAGGGTATCAGAGTGGCCAGGGGGGGGGGTGCTATTGCCCCCCCCCCTGCCCCAGTTTGCCCCTGATAGTACACCTCTTCCAAGGCTGTGATAGTTCACGCCATAATTTGCTGTGGAAATCTATCCGCATTATCTCAACCAGTAGAACATATAAAATGAAAAATTTCATTGAGAAATGCATCAAAAAGAGAGTGCAGGGAGAAGTCACCGAGGGTGCAGGTGTCCTGTGATTATTATGGCCACATCGATGTCTGATCTTCTGTCATAACTGATCGTAGATCTTCCTCTCCATGGCTGACCCGAGGTGACGGAATGCGTTATAGAGGGAACGCGACGGAGATAGAAGTGGTAATGTCTAACAAGAGCCAAACCATACAATCAATACTGCGAGTGATGGAGCGGCCGGGTGAGGACCGGTTTGCCAGCTGTCATTCTGCCATCATCTTCCATTTGATATAATTGGTACTTAGGAGGAGAGCGGTACAAGGTGCACATATCAATGTTTTTCTGGAGTGTACCCAATTAAAGGCCAACTCTGCTCTGCTGAGAAATACTAAACTGAGGGTCCCCAATCCCCTATTTACTGCCAATTACTGGTTCAGTCTCCAGGCTGACCTATGGGGAGATAACAAGAGCGGGGGGGGGGGGCATCAGAAAATCTTGTTAGGATTACAAAATGTTTCCTTCAAACTTCCTTCAAAATCTCGCTGTGAAGAGGTTAGGATCATTCGCAGTTCTAAGAAGTAAAGAGAAGAGTTTTGTTACTTTTACCAGCTGCCTGGATCCTGGACGCTCATTGATGGAGACAAGTAAAAGTTTCCTTCTGATCATGAATCCTATATTGTGAAATGGTCCCTCAACTGACCCCAAGCAGGGGGCTCTTCCTCACCCCGAATGGTCAACTCATCTAAAGAAAAACAGCCGGCATCACGCCAAAATGTCTAGAGGTTGTTACACTTTATGAATTCCAAGAAGCCTCGTCCAGGACCCAAGGAGTCCCAAATGGGGCTTCTTGAAGCTTGGCCAAGAATAATAAAGTTTTACAAGCCCTGGACATTACGGTGTGCTACCAGCTGTTTTTCTCTAGGTTTATTGACAGCTCATTGATGGATATTAGCAAAGGCAGATGTTTCAATCACCCCACCCCCACTGTCTACTATGAGACATCTGCCCACTTTGGCTTGATTTATATCAGACGTTCTGCTTGTAAGTAGGGGTGAGCCGAACACCCCCCCCCCCCCCCCCCCCCCCCCCACCGGTTCAGTTTGCAGCAGAAAATGCAAACAGGCAAAAAATATGTGCGAACCCCATTAAAGTCTATGGGACGCGAAAGTGAAAAATCAAAAGCGCTAATTTTAAGGGTTAATATGCAAGTTATTGTCATAGAAAGTGTTTGGGGACCCGGGTCATGTATCAATGCAAAAAAAAGTTTTAAAAACAGACGTTTTTTCGTGATCAGTGATTTTAATAATGCTTAAAGTGAAACAATAAAAGTGAAATATTCCTTTAAATTTCGTACCTGGGGGGTGTCTATAGTAGGCCTGTAAAGTGGCGTTTATTTCCCGTGTTTAGAACAGTCCCTGCACAAAATTACATTTCTAAAGGAAAAAAGGTAATTTAAAAGTAATAGCGGCTGTAGTGAATTGTCGGTCCTGGCAATACACATAAAAGTCATTGAAAAAATGGCATGGGATCCCCCCAGTCCATTTCCATGCCCTTTGGGTCTGGTATGAATATTAAGGGGAACCCCGAACCAAAATTAAAAAAAAAAAAATTGCATGGGGGTTCCCCCAAATTCCATACAAGGCCCTTCAGGTCTTGTTAAAGGGGGCTTCCAGATTCTGATAACCCCCCCGCCGGCAGACCCCGACCAAGTGTTGTGGGGATGAGGCCCTTGTCCCCATCAACGTGAGGACAAGGTGCTTTGGGGGGCTACCCCAAAGCACCCTCCCCATGCTGAGTGCATGTGGCCTGGTATGGTTCAGGAGGGGGGGCGCTCTCTTGTCCCCCTCTTTTCCTGCAGCCTCTTTGGTCTGGTATGGATTTTTGGGGGGGCCACCCCGCCATTTTGTTTTTTAATTTTGGTTTGGGGTTCCCCTTAATATTCATACCAGACCCAAAGGGCCTGGTAATGGACTGGGGGGGGGGGATCCAATGCCATTTATTTCAATGACTTTTATGTGTATTCCTTTAGAAATTTCATTTTGCTCTCGGACTGTTCTAAACACAGGAAAAAAGCGCCCCTTTACAGGCATACTATACACACTCCCCAGGTACGAAATTTAAAGGAATATTTCACTTTAAGCATTATTATGTTATTATGCTCCCGAAAAAAATGGACGTTTTTAAAACTTTTTTTTGCATTGATACATGTCCCCTGGGGCAGGACCCGGGTCCCCAAACACTTTTTATGACAATAAATTGCATATAAGCCTTTAAAATTAACACTTTTGATTTCTTCCCATAGACTTTGGAATTTGCCGCGAACACCCCAAATTGTTTGCTTTCGATGGAACAGGCGAACACCGGATGTTCGAGTCGAACTTACGTTCGAGTCGAACATCGGGCTCATCCCTACTTGTAAGCATGTAGGGAGGTGCCGCGTGGGGAGGTTAATAAGTACACAAAGTCCGGTTGCAGTAAAACTTGAAACTTGTATAGTGCACCCTATATAGAGCCGCAAGTAGAAAGGGACCCCCCACCGTGCACAGACAGGCTCACCTCATCTTCACATCTTACTTGAGTCAGAAGAACAGTCCGGTGCTTTGTTTTATGTTTTATTGAGGGGAATGAACTTGGAGACAGATGTTATGGGATGCCCACTTGATCAAAGCAGTAGAACTCTTCAGGGACACAACTAAATACAGCTTGTATATATCCACTTCACTTCTATCTCTTGCACACATCTTGCTTGTAGAACTACAACTCCCAGGACCAGCTGGCACTGTTTGGATGCTCAGTCAGACCAGTAGCAACTAGCAAGTGCCCTTTACAGGCAAGGACCCTTGTTTGTGTAGCAAGTCCTAGTGCCCAGCTGTCCTGCTCCTGTGGCTACTAATCCCAACACAACCTCTTCGGGCACTGCCAGCCCGCCTGGCTGCAGCTGCCCCTTTCTCTAGCCCTCCTGGCTAAGACTTTACAGTCCTCCCAGATTGACTCCGCATCCATTCCTGACTGCTCTCTCCCAGTCCTCTCAGGCATACCTCTCAGTCCTCTTTGACAGTTTTACTCACCAGCCCACCTGGCTGTCTTCCTCCCTGGAGATTTGCCCGTCAGTGTTCTCCTGCTGTCCTCTTCCTGCTCCTGTGCCTCCAGTCAGGACACCTCTCTGTGTCGTGAAGAGGGCCCCTTCAGCACCCGAGCCCAGGCCTGAGGGCACACCCCCCCCCAGATTAGGGGGCTACCCTTAGGGGCCACCGACAGCCTAACACTCTATCTCCAGCTTCCACCTGAACTCCACTGCCCCAGCTGGGCTTACCCTGAGTATTTGAGGGGGCCTGCCAACCCATCTGATGGGGATTGGTCAGGGTCCTCAGAATACTCCAGGCAGCTCCTCCTTACCTCCTTTCCAGCAAGTTCCAGAAGTAAGGGAAGGTCTCAGAGATGCGGCCTGTGAGTCATGTAGCCCTCCCTTAGTCACTCAAACCCTGACCCAGATAAAACACAGATGGTAAATGTTGTAGCTAATATCTGTACACTTTAATGTTCAAATAAAACGGTGCAAAAGGTAAAATGTTCAAAAGTGACAAGTATAAGAGGACAAATGTAAAAAAAGTCCAAATAGTGAAAAACGATATTAAAGATGGCCTATAAATCATTCACCGAAGGTTGGTGAGGCAGGGTCATGTTATGCAGACATTGTCCGGCAAGGAAAACATCAAGATGGTACTCCTTCAACAAAAGGAAGAGGTATGTATACTCTTACCGGGACAGATGGACTCAAGTGTCAGCGACAAAGAGTCATATAGGCAAGGGTGCCGAAATCGGCGGTTACACGGAACTCCAAAGGATCCAAAGCCTCTACAGATGTTGAAGATGGCCAGCAAACGAACCTCCGATTGGGGAAAACACCAAGACTAGGTCTGGAGGGTCAAAAACCCAACTGGACAGCAGGGCAATCTCTTATCCAGGTAGTATGAAAAAAAGGAATGCCAATAGTATAGATCAAAAAAGTATGTTTTTTTATTTATAAAAACCGGCATACAGCAATAAAAAACTGTGATCACAAGTAAAAAATTCAGGGCAATGTCGGGAGCGATAAGCCTGGCCTGACGCATTTCGACCAAAAAGATCTTCAACTGGGGCATGTGCCCCAGTTGAAAACCTCTGTGGTCGAAACGCGTCGGGACAGGCTTATACTATTGGAAGCATTCCTTTTTTTCATACTACCAGAATGAGAGATTGCCCTGCTGTCCAGTGGAAAGATTGGTGGCCCATCATTAGTGTCAGTGGGAGGAATAGTGCCCCATCATTGATATCAGTGGGACGAATAGTGTCCCATCATTGGTATCAGTGAAAGGAATAGTGGCCCATCATTGGTGTCAGTGGAAGGAATAGTGCTCCATCATTGATATCACTAGGATGAATAGTGCCCCTTCAGTGTCACTGGGAGGAATAGTGCCCCATCAGTGGTTTCAGTGAGAGGTATAGTGCCTCATCGTTAATGTCAGTGGGAGGAATAGTGGCCCATAGTGGTGTCAGTGAGAGGAATAGTGTCCCATCCTTGGTGTCAGTGGGAGAAATAGTGGCCCTTTAATATCAGTGGGAGGAATAGTGTCCCATCATTGATGTCACTGGGAGGAATAGTGCCCCTTCAGTGTCACTGGGAGGAATAGTGCTCCATCGTTGGCGTCAGTGGGAGGAATAGTGCCCCATTATTGGTGTCAGTGGAAGGATTAGTGGCCTATCATTGGTGTCAGTGGGAGGAATAGTGCTCCATCATTGATGTCACTGGGAAGAATAGTCCCCCTTCAGTGTCACTGGGAGGAATAGTGCTCCATCGTTGGCGTCAGTGGGAGGAATAGTGCTCCATCGTTGGTGTCAGTGGGAGGAATAGTGCCCCATCATTGGTGTCACTGAGAGAAACAGTGCCCCATCATTGGTGTCAGTGGAAGGAATAGTGTCAACAATTGAGTCATCCAGCTTGCAGGCCAAAGTTTGAAGACTACTGATATAAAGGACAAGCTAAGACCAAAAGTTCACCAAAACAAAAGGTGTACCAGGCTATCCGGCCCTAAATAGCCCCAACGCAAATGACTGTGATTGGTCAAGCAGGTCCAAATCCTCAACCAAACCAATAACCCCAACCTTAGGGGCTGATACACTCTTGTGTGCTGTGGTGAGTTGCACATTACGGAACCGAAGGCCTTAACCCAAGACACCTCAGATGGCAATGCATTGCAGCACACCACAATACTTGGTAATGCACTGCTGTGTGTTGGGCTACAGGGAAAGAAAATGTTGCATGTCTAATTTTTGGTCCATTCGGGTGTTAGGCTGCCTTAAGACAACCCTTGTTATCACATCACACTCAGTGATGTAAGTAACTGAGTTAAAATAAACTGAGTTACCTAACGCAGTTACTTTAGAGGGTAACGAGTAATCTAACTGATTACTTTTCCCCTCATGGTAACTCAGTTCCCATTACTTTGGCTTAGTTCCCCCAATTACATCTACCGACACTAGATGGCAGTAGTGTAATTCCGTGTGTCCTGCCGAAAAAGTTCCCCCGCCGGATAAGGACCCCCTGTACTGCGCAGGCGCAGCGCTTGCTTAGTACACGAAGGACTACGGAGCTTCCGAAAATTGCCGAACCTAAACAGCTCTGAGTGAACTCTACACCGCGCAGGCGCAGTTAACATGTAATTGTACGAGGCGATGCCGCACGCTCCCGATGCTCGTGCTACTCTTCAAGGGGCGTCTATCGTGTAACTAAGGGGCGGGTCTAGTATTACTGTAACCAAGGGGCGCATTTATTATTATTGTTATATATCGAGCTCTGTCCATTAATTTACCATTCGCCCTCTTCTGTAGCCATCCGCCCCTTACACAATATAATGATAATAGACCCGCCCCTTACACCATATAATAATAATAGACCCGCCCCTTGCTTACACGCTATAACAGATCTGCCCCTTGGTTAGAGTAATAATAGAGCAGCCCCTTGGTTACACGATATATAACAATAATAATAAATGCGCCCCTTGCTTACAGTAATACTAGACCCGCCCCTTAGTTACACGTATAGAATATTTTTTAAAAAAAAAGTCAGTTACTTTGCTGCGTAACTAATTACTTTTCCAATGTAGTAACTGAGTTACTAACGCAATTACTTTTTGGGAGAAGTAATTTGTAACTTAACTAATTACTTTTTTTTAAAGTAAGATGACCAACACTGATCACACTGGAGTGGACAGCTCTGAATGGGCCCGTAAGGTATGAGTTTGTCATCACCTCCATTAAACCGCGGACCGTTATTACCAAACCTTCGCCATATCTCAGGGCAGTAATTGAATATAAACATTATATACGGCGAGGTAAAGAGGGCCTTTTATACAAGGAGCCCAAACAGGACTGCAGATGATGCTACAACCATGAAATTAAAAGATGGTCCGAGCGGCCTCTCAGTAAATAAAATGTAATTGTGTAGATCATCAATTTCCACCGCTGGTCGCCAGCCAGCACTGTGACGATTCAGTGGCCGCCTAGTAGTGGTGCGTTTATTGCCGATATCCATTCTGCTCGACGACAGGCAATTTTTATGCTGAGAATGGAACCGGACTCGGCGGCTCAGTTATTTGCAGAAAGCGCCCATCCACTTCCTATACGTGAAATGTTAATTGCCCCATAGATATTATTTATCACTCATATAAATGCCCCTGCCCGGTGCGTGCTGACAGCCAACCGTACGGCTCCTAATAAATGAAAGTGGGGAAGAGTTATAGGCTGAGGTCACCTCCAAACTGCTCATTACCCTGAAATACGGGGATTGCGCGTATGGAGGAGATGTGGAGGGATGAGATACTCGCTAGATTCCTTTGTTTCAGTTCTCCGGTCTCCAAATTTCGGCGGCAAAGTAAAAATCTTTAATGTTTTATGGGGACAAAAACAACCGACTGGATATCCTTTTAAAGAAAAACTAGCTTGAGTTTTTAGTGTTTTTGAATATTGCAAAGTTTACCTAATTTGGCCCCCCGGTCTTCCATCTGACCTCCGGCCTCTTATTTGACCGCCAGCATTCCATCTGACCTCCGGTGTACTATCATTTGCCGTCTCCCATCACAAAGTGTCCGCGACAGAACACCGGTCTTCCATCTGACCTCCGGCCTCTCATTTGACCTCCAGCCTTCCATCTAACCTCCGGTCTTCCATCTGACCTCCGGCCTCTCATTTGACCTCCAGCCTTCCATCTGACCTCCGGTCTTCCATCTGACCTCCGGCCTCTCATTTGACCTCCAGCATTCCATCTGACCTCCGGTCTTCCATCTGACCTCCGGCCTCTCATTTGACCTCCAGCCTTCCATCTGACCTCCGGTCTTCCATCTGACCTCCGGTCTTCCATCTGACCTCCGGCCTCTCATTTGACCTTCAGCCTTCCATCTAACCTCCAGCCTTTCATGTGACTCCTGGCCTTTCATCTGACCTGCGGCCTTCTATCTTACCCAGTGGCGTCTCCATTTTTCATATTTAGGGGGAATATGGGGGACAGGGATAAAAGTAGGGGGGGGGGGCAAACCATAAAACGCAAATATATATATATATATATATTCTGTAGAATTTCTATATCCTGATGTGAAGTTTTTGCCCTGCTTATTTTTGTGCGGTCCGCAAACGCTGAGATTGAGCCATGTATCCCTTCCTCCAGGGGCGGACTGACAACTCATGGGGCCCCCGGTCAATAGGAGATTATGGGGCCCCCAGGCAATCAGAGATTATGGGGCCACACAGTATACACACACACACAGTATACAAACACACAGTATACACATACATGTACACACAGTATACACAGACATGTTTCTATTGGCTGAGAAGGTACTGGAGAGGTGGGGCAGCTATAATCTTTGGATTTTTAGACCAAAGGGATGTCGGTAAGGGACATTTCAGAAACAGATGTAAAAAAAACACAGATTTTTACATACTGTCCCTGGTTTTACTTAGGCTGGAATCCCTGATGGGGCCCCCTAGTGGCCCGGGGGCCCTCGGGCAGTGCCGAGTGGTCGAATGGTCAGTGCACCCCTGCCTTCCTCTATATCATTTATGGATAAATTAAACAGAATTGATCCCAAGACAGAGATTTGGGGTACCCCACTTACCACTCCAGACCAGTCTGAGTACACATTATTTATCACCACCCTTTGGACACGCCCCCGTAACCAGTTTTCTATCCAAGCACAAACTCTATGGTCCATGTCTACAAATCTCAGTTTGTAAAGAGAAGTATGGGTTTTTTAGGTTTATTTTTTCATTCATATTTACCTAGGTGGATGCAGCATCGGTCTCCCTGCGCCTCTACACTGAGAACCAAGCGATCGAACACCATTGATCGCTCGGTTCTCACTTCTCCGTGAGCAGAGAGCTGCTGACTGTCAGTCACAGCTCTCTGCTCTGCCCCCTCCTCGCTCACTGGAGCACTGGGCTGTGGAAGGGGCGGGAGCGGACGGCTGTCGGTCCAGGGTTCTAGGCGTATTCAAACTCCATGGTCATGATGGCGCAGAGCCTGGACCAACTCTGCGACGTCAGCTGACAGTGGACTCCAGCCCGCTGTCTGCTGAAAATGGGTCACAGGAATGCAGAACGTACTGCACTACTGTGATCCACAGAAGAAGTACAGCCAAACAAGCTTTCCCCGTACTTCTCCTTTTAATTGTTTATGGGGGGCTGTATTGAATGCTTTTGCAAAATCCAGATACACCTCATCCACAGGCCTCCCTCTATCTAAATGGCAACTGACTTCCTGTTATGTTAACAGATTTGCCTGGCAGGAACAACCCTTCGTAAACCCATGCTAAATACCACTAATGATACGGTTTTCATCAGCAAATTCTTGGATATAGTCCCTTATCATCCCCTCCAATAATTTACCTACTATTGATGTGAGGCTGACTGGCCTGTAGTTTCCAGGAATAAGTCTCTGCCCTTTTTTCGAGTATTGGTACCACATTGGCTTTTCTCCAATCAGCTGGTACAATTCCTGTCAGTATGTTGTCCGTAAAGATTGGGAATAATGGTCTAGCTATACAGTGCCTTGAAAAAGTATTCACACCCCTTGAAATTTTCCACATTTTGTCATGTTACAACCAAAAATCTAAATGTATTTTATTGGGATTTAATGTGATAGACCAACACAAAGTGGAAGGAAAATGATAAATGATACAAATATGTGAAAAAAGTGTGGGGGGGGGGGGCATTTGCATTCAGTCAATACTGTGTAGAACCTCCTTTCACTGCAATTACAGCTGCAAATCTTTTTGGGGATGTCTCTACTTATGACTTTCTTTTACCAATGTCTTTCTTCTTGTCACTCTTCCATAAAGGGCAGATTTGTGGAGAACACGACTAATAGTTGTCCTGTGGACAGATTCTCCCACCTGAGCTGTGGATCTCTGCAGCTCCTCCAGAATTACTATGGACCTCTTGGCTGCTTCTCTGATGAATGCTCTCCTTGCCTGGACTGCAGTGGCGGCCCGTCCATAGGGAGCACACTGGCGCTGCCCCCCCCCCCTCCAGGCAGTTAAAAAAATAATAATAATAAATACATTTAAAAATGGCCCTTTTAAAAAGAAAAAAAGGGAAAAAAAGGTGCACTGTGTTCGGGCACCAGACACAGTACACTATGGGAAGCGCCACGTCTATGCAATCACGAGATTGCAGACGAGGCGCTTCATTTGTGGGCTTTTGTCCCACCTTGCGGCGCATTCCATCATGCCGAACAGCTTCCGCCCAGCGCCCGTAGTATGTATTACTACAGCCAGAACAGCTGTATTTATACTGAGATTAAATTACACACAGGTGGACTCTATTTACCAATTAGGTGACTTCTGAAGGCAATTGGTTCCACTAGATTTTATTTAGGGGTATCAGAGTAAAAGGGGCTGAGTACAAATGCCTCCCCACACTTTCCACATATTTATTTGTAAAAAAAAAATGAAAACCATTTATCATTTTCTTTCCACTTCACAATGATGTGCCACTTTGTGTTGGTCAATCACATAAAAACACAGTTACTGTATATACTCGAGTATAATGCTGAAATCTTAGAGAATGACATTTTCCGACCGGACTTTGGGGCCCCCCGTATCTCGGTGCTAGAAAACCCAAATTTGGTGTGGAAACCCAGGAGAACTAGCACTACAATATATCCAATGGGGTTCCTATCACCAAGTGGCCCCCGAGATACGGTGCCCCAAAGTCGGTTTGGAAAATGTCATTCTCTGCTGCAGAAAAGTGCTTGACATTTTCCGAACAGACTTTGGGGCCCCATATGTTGGGGCCACTTGGTGATAGGCACCCTATATTTGGATATGTTATAGTGCTATAACTGGGTTTGCATATCAAATATGGGGTTCCTAGCACCAAGTGGCCCCAAGATACGGGGCCCCAAAATCGGTCAACTGTGTCCATCTGCAGCAATGTCATTTTGGGACCCTTTGGGTCCAGAGACCCCAAATTTTGGCTGCAGCTAGGGGGCATCTAGGAACCCTTAACTACCAAGTTTGAAGTTTGGGGGACTTTTGGCTGCAAATGGGCACAGTGAGGCATGCAAATGGGCATTGTTGACCCTCTTTTCCACTTATGCGGCGTACACACGGTTGGAATTTCCGATGGAAACAGTCCGATGGGAGCTTTTCAACGGATTTTCCGACGGACTTTGGATTGAGAACCTGTTCTCAATTTTTCCGACGGAAAACCTTTCTATCGGATTTTCCGACCGTGTGTATGCCCATCTGTTTTTTTCTGTCGGCATTTCCGACGGACTTTGGATTGAGAACCTGTTCTTAATTTTTCAGACGGAAAACCTTTCTATCGGATTTTCCGATCGTGTGTATGCAATTCCGACACGCAAAATTCCGACGCATGCTCGGAAACAATTTGACGCATGCTCGGAAACAATTTGACGCATGCTCGGAAGCATTAAACTTCCCTTCTATAGTGCTGTCGAACGTGTTTTATGCCGCTGTGCTACTGACCGTCGGAATTTGGTGTGACCGTGTGTAGGCAAGACAGTTTGAGCGAAATTCCGTCGGAATTCCGATGGGAAAACCATCAGAGCTTTTTCCGACGAGAATTCCGACCTTGTGTATGCGGCATAACAGTAGCTGCGCATTTCTCACCCTAGGCTTATACTCGAGTCAATAAGTTTTGCCATTTTTTTGTGGTAAAATTAGGTGCCTCGGCTTATATTCGGCTCGGCTTATACTCGAGTATATACGGTAAATACATTTAACGTTTTTGGTTGTAACTTGACAAAATGTGGAAAATTTCAAGGGGTATGAATACTTTTTCAAGGCACTGTAACCTGATTTGAGGACGGTGTAAGCCGTCTGGTCCTGGAAATTTATCTGTGTTAAGCTGTTGTAGTCTTTTCTTGACTCCGGCCTCTGTTTGCCAGGAGGATATGTTCTGCTCCGTCGTCCTAACAAAACAGTCATGGTAGGTATACTCCTCCTTTTCCTGTGTACAGACCAGGGAGAAGAAAGTATAAAGTACAGTTGCCTTCTCTGTGTCATTCATTATATTATATGAAAATCTCCCTGGGTTTTCCCTAAGCTTAGTTTTATGGGTTTACTTCTGCCTTCTGTCGGGGAGTGTCCCCAGCAATGGAGGATACAATCGTTCTGAGTTATGAATATTTATGCCTCCCTGGCCAACCACTATGAGGTTTATTGCCAGCGGTGCATGCTGAGGAAGGCTATAAATATTTGGGATGACCTTGTAAAAAGCTCTCTAGCCTCCTGGACCGCTGCCAGAAACTAACATGACTACCGCGTTGTCAAGGTCGGTGCCTCCCAGACTAGCTGCGGCCTATGGAGGTCTTTGCCAGAGGAGAGGCCTGGGTCTGAGGCCTTGGAAGCCTGAATTGCTTGGATTGGAGCACCATGGGAGAACTTTACTGCTGAGAAATGTCCTGGAGAACTGGGTGGAAGCTAATTCCAGAGGAAATCAAAGGAAAATATAGTGGCTCAGCCAAAGGGGTATGTGTGTTGCTTAAAAACAGTGGTCTCCAAACTGCAGCCTGGAGGTCAGATGTGGCCCTTTGCTCACATTTATCTGGTCATTGGGGAAGTTTTCCTCCCACTGATGCAAAACACTATTCTCCCCACTGATACCAATGATGGGGCACTATTCATTCTACTGACACCAACAATGTGGCACTGCTTCCTTACACTGAAACCAATGATAGGACACCAACACTACTCCTCCCACTGGCACCAATGATGGGACACTATTCCTCCCACTGGCACCAGCAATGTGGCACTGCTTCCTTACACTGAAACCAATCATAGGGCACTATTCCTCCCACTGACACCAATGATGGGGCACTATTCCTCCCCGAGATACCAATGATGGGACACTATTCCTCCCACTGACACCAACGATGGAACACTATTCCTCCCCGAGATACAAATGATGGGGCACTATTCCTCCTACTGACAACAATGATGGGACATTATTCCTGCCACTGCTACCAATGCAGGGGCACTATTTCCCCCACTGACACCAATGATGGGGCACTATTCCTCCCCGAGATACCAATGATGGGACACTCTTCCTCCCGCTGATACCAATGATGGGGCACTATTCCTCCCACTGACACCAATGATGGGGCACTAATCCTCCCACTGATACCAACGATGGGGTGTTATCGCTTATGCCACGTACACACGATCTGACTTTTCGGCCGGACAATCCACCGGACTTTCCAGCGGAGGTCCGCCGGACTTTCCGAATGTGTGGACTTGCCCACACATGCCCAGACTTTTGCCCACACATGCTCGGACCGGAGTTTTGGCGGAGGTCCGCCGGCCTTTTACACGGAGTAAAGTCTGTTCATTTAGAACGTGACTCCAGGTAGACGGGACTAGCGAAGGAAGTCAATGCCGCCGCCTCGATCGGCGACATTGACACCTCGCTAGCCCCGTCACCTGGTATGGATTTAAAGGGGAATCGCCACGCAGAAAAAACGGCGTGGGGGTCCCCCCAGATCCATATCGGACCCTTATCCGAGCACGCAGCCCAGTCTGTCAGGAAAGGGGGTGGGAACGAGCGAGCGCCCCCCCCCCCCCCCTCCTGAGCCGCACCAGGTCGCGTGCCCTCAACATGGGGGGTGCCTTGGGGAAAGGGGGGCCCTGCGTCCCCCCCACCCAAAAGCACCTTGTCCCCATGTTGATGAGGACAAGGGCCTCTTTCCGAAAACCCTGGTCGTTGGTTGTCGGGGGCTGCGGGCGGGGGGCTTATCGGAATCTGGGAGCCCCCTTCAATAAGGGGGCCCCCAGATCCCGGCCCGGATGTACCCCTACCCATTCATCTGGTGAAAAAAGTGTAAATAAAAACACAACACAAGTTTTTAAAATACTTTATTGCACAGCTCCGGGGGTCTTCTTCCGTCTTGGGGGGTCTTCTCGTCTGACTCCTCTTCTATCTTCTGCTAACTCTTTTACTAGCGCAGGAGCACGGCTTTCTCCGTCGTCGCCGCCGCCGTCCGGGGGTCTTGTTCCGTCTTTGGGGTCTTGTCCCGCTCTTCTGTTCTTCTTGCCGGGCCTCCGATTTCTTCTCGCAGCTCTTTTACTAGCGGTGGCCCAGTCTTCTGTCGCTGTCGCCGCCTTCTCCTTCTACTTCTTGTTCTTCTTTCTTCATCCGATGTTGACACGATGCTGTCTCCGCTTCTAATGGCCCAGACATGTTGCGCGGCCAGTTATATAGGCGGTGACCCCGCCCCCGTATGATGTCACAGTCCCAGCATCCTCCGGGACTGTGACATCATAGGGGGCGGGGTCACCATGTGACATGAGTCGGTGGCCCCGCTCCTTCTCCTTATATAAGTCACAGCACAACGTGTCTCTGCCATTACGGCCAGAGAGAGCGTTGTGTCAATATCGAAAGGAAGAAGAAGAGAAGGAGAAGAAGGCAGCGGCTACACAAGACCGGGCCAACGCTAGTAAAAGAGCTATAAGAAAATAGCGGAGGCCCATCAAGAAGAACCGAAGATCGGGACAAGACCCCGAAGTCGGAAGAAGATCTCGGACGGCGGCGGCGACGAAGAAGAAAGCCGGGCTCCTCCGCTAGTAAAAGAGCTAGCAAAAGATAGAGGAGGAGTCCAGCGAGAAGACCCCCCAAGACGGAAGAAGACCCCCGGAGCTGTGTAATAAAGTATTTTACTTGTGTTGTGTTTTTTATTTACACTTTTTTCACCAGGTGAATGGGTAGGGGTACATCGTACCCCATACTCATTCACATAGGGTGGGGGCCAGGATCTGGGGGCCCCCTTATTAAAGGGGGCTCCCGGATTCCGATAAGCCCCCCGCCCGCAGACCCCTACAACCAACGGCCAGGGTTGTCGGGAAGAGGCCCTTGTCCTCATCAACATGGGGACAAGGTGCTTTGGGGTGGGGAGGCCGCAGGGCCCCCCTTTCCCCAAGGCACCCCCCCCCATGTTGAGAGCACGCGGCCTGGTACGGCTTCCTGACCGACTGGGCTACGTGCTCGGGTAAGGGTCTGATATGGATTCGGGGGGGGGGGGATCCCCCACACCGTTTTTCCCCTTTAAATCCATACCAGGTGATGGGGCTAGCAAGGTGTCAATCTCGCCGATCGAGGCGGCGGCATTGACTTCCTTCGCTCCTTTGTAGCCTATGACCAGTTACCAAATCACCTTCAAAAGGTTGAGCACCTTATGCCCCATACACACGGTCAGATATTTTCCGATGGAAAAAGTCAGACCGGATTATGTTGTCGGAAAATCGGATCCTGTGTGGGCTCTAGCGGGCTTTTTGCGTCGTAAAAAATTTGAGAGCAGGATCTAAAATTTTCCAACAACAAAATCCGATCAGACTTTTTCCGAACGTGTGTAGACAATTCCGACGCAGAAAGTGTCACGCATGCTCAGAAGAAATTTGGAGACGAAAGCTATTGGCTACTGGCCTATACTTAGTCCCGTTGTACGTTCTATACGTCACCTCGGAACGGTCGGATTTTCCGACAACTTTGTCCGACCGTGTGTATGCAAGACAAGTTTCGGGCAAAATCCGTTGGAAAAAATCAGACGGATTTTGTGGTCGGAATGTCCGACCGTGTGTACAAGGCATTACAGTTTCAAGTGAAGTATGCTCCTGGTCAGGCTTCTTGGTCGGGGAAGCAACTGGAACCTGTACTTGTATATTGTTAGAACTGGTGGGATAGAGTCAAGCCATGCCGCTTCATCCTGGAAACCTTTTCATTTTGGCACCTTGGCCTGGGAATTGACCAAACAACCTGTACCCTTTTGGTGGCCTGCCCTTTAAGCGTCTTCGCGGTTCTTCAAGCTGCTTTGATTTGTGTGGGGGGAAAAAGCCGTTCTGTCTTGAACAAAAGCCAATGTACCCCGGCCTGCTAATCAGACAACAGATTTACTTCAAAATAAAGACGCCTCAATGACTCTGAGCTCCTAAAACTATAAACCTACGCTCACAAATACGATAAGCTGCCTTTTTTGTATAAAATAACCTGCTTCTTAAATCTCCAGATCTATTCATCCTTTCCACATCAAGAGCGTCCAGTAAAAGTGAAATGGCCGTAATTATATCCGCCTTTTCAATCGCGTTTCATTCGTCATAATCTCTGCGGACGATCCATGCTAAAAACCTTTATTTTAATTTTTTTTGTTCAGGGGAAAACTGTTCAATTATTGTCATTAAACGTGTTTTCGAGAAGCGTAAACGAAGAGATTTAATGTCACATGGTGTAATTATATGTAATTCACAAGTTGTGGAGATTGTATAAAATCGAATGTTCTGTCTTCATTATTTGCGTCTTTCTAAGGATGGCCCTGATGGCGCGTCAACAATGATTTTGTGTAACGTCTGGCAGACAATGGAGAAATGATAATGATCCGAGTATTGTATAGCGATACAAAAAAATAATAATCACCCATTGTGAAAGGAGAACTCTCATATATAAGAACTCCTTGTATGTTGGTGTCAAGAACCTTTTTTCAGATGAATCTCAACAAGTGGGCTTCAGCACTAAAAACAACCGTCATCCAACACACCCTAACCTCCAACCTTAATCCCTTAGGCTACCCACATACTTTATCCCAACCTGTTAATTTGAACTCTAAAACTAAAAGCAGAACTCATGGGAAGGTCCTTTAGAAACCTGCTGGAAATTGCTGCACATTGAATGACGATGGAGGTGAATGGAAACAAAGGGCCTCCAACCTTACCGCTTTAGGGTAAGGGTAACCTTCAGCCTTACCCCTTTAGGATAAGGGTAACCTTCAATCTTACCCATTTAGGATAAGGGTAACCTTCAATCTTACCCCTTTAGGATAAGGGTAACCTTCAATCTTACCCCTTTAGGATAAGGGTAACCTTCAATCTTACCCCTTTAGGATAAGGGTAACCTTCAATCTTACCCCTTTAGGATAAGGGTAACCTCCAACCTTACTCCTTTAGGATAAGGGTAACCTTCAATCTTACCCCTTTAGGCTACCTACATAAATGACCCTCCAACCTGTTAATTTGAACCCTAAAACTAAAAGCAGAACTCATGGGAAGGTCCTTTAGAAACCTGCTGGAAATTGCTGCACATTGAACGATGGTGGACGATGGAGGTGGAATGGAAACAAAGAGCCTCCAACCTTACCCCTTTAGGGTAAGGGTAACCTTCAGCCTTACTCCTTTAGGATAAGGGTAACCTCCAACCTTACCCCTTTAGGATAAGGGTAACCTTCAATCTTACCCCTTTAGGATAAGGGTAACCTCCAACCTTACTCCTTTAGGATTAGGGTAACCTTCACTCTTACTCCTTTAGGCTACCTACATAAATTACCCTCCAACCTGTTAATTTGAACCCTAAAATTAAAAGCACAACTCATGGGAAGGTCCTTTAGAAACCTGCTGGATATTGCTGCACATTGAATGATGGTGGACGATGGAGGTGGAATGGAAACAAAGAGCCTCCAACCTTACCCCTTTAGTATAAGCGTAACCTTCAATCTTACCCCCTCCAACCTGTTAATTTGAACCCTAAAACTAAAAGCAGAACTCGTGGGAAGGTCCTTTAGAAACCTGCTTGAAATTGCTGCACATTGAACGACGATGGAGGTGAATGGAAACAAAGGGCCTCCAACCTTACCCCTTTAGGGTAAGGGTAACCTTCAATCTTACCCCTTTAAGATAAGGGTAACCTTCAATCTTACCCCTTTAGGCTACCTACATAAATGACCCTCCAACCTGTTAATTTGAACCCTAAAACTAAAAGCAGAACTCATGGGAAGGTCCTTTAGAAACCTGCTGGAAATTGCTGCAAATTGAACGACGGTGGACGATGGAGGTAGAATGGAAACAAAGAGCCTCCGACCTTAACCCTTTAGGGTAAGGGTAACCTTCAGCCTTACTCCTTTAGGATAAGGGTAACCTCCAACCTTACCCCTTTAGGATAAGGGTAACCTTCAATCTTACCCCTTTAGGATAAGGGTAACCTCCAACCTTACTCCTTTAGGATTAGGGTAACCTTCACTCTTACTCCTTTAGGCTACCTACATAAATTACCCTCCAACCTGTTAATTTGAACCCTAAAACTAAAAGCACAACTCATGGGAAGGTCCTTTAGAAACCTGCTGGATATTGCTGCACATTGAAAGATGGTGGAAGTTGGAGGTGGAATGGAAACAAAGAGCCTCCAACCTTACCCCTTTAGTATAAGGGTAACCTTCAATCTTACCCCCTCCAACCTGTTAATTTAAACCCTAAAACTAAAAGCAGAACTCATGGGAAGGTCCTTTAGAAAGCTGCTGGAAATTGCTGCACATTGAACGACGGTGGAGGATAGAGGTGGAATGGAAACAAAGAGCCTCCAACCTTACCCCTTAGGATAAGGGTAGCCTTCAAGCTCACCACTTTAGGCTACCTACATAAATTACCCTCCAACCTGTTAATTTGAACCATAAAACTAAAAGTAGAACTCATGGGAAGGTCCTTTAGAACCTGATGGAAATTGCTGCACATTGAACGACGGTGGACAATGGAGGTGCAATGGAAACAAAGAGCCTCCAACCTTACCCCTTTAGGATTAGGGTAACCTTCAACCTTACCACTTTAGGATAAGGGTAACCTCCAACCTTACCCCTTCAGGATAAGGGTAACCTTCAATCTTACCCCTTTAGGATAAGGGTAACCTTCAATCTTACCCCTTTAGGCTACCTACATAAATTACCCTCCAACCTGTTAATTTGAACTCCAAAACTAAAAGCAGAACTCATGGGAAGGTCCTTTTGGAACCCTGCTGGAAATATTGAACGATGGTGGACAATGGAGGTGGAATGCAAACAAACAGTGGAGGTCACAGCTAAGGTATGTATAAAGGGGACCAGGTTGGTAATGCACAGGGGGGGACAAATAGAATAATTGCAAGTTGATTAGGAATGCGCTTCTCCTTTTAAGGCTTACATTTAGAGGTAGGTACAGAGGTTGGTAATGCTCAAGGACTATGTTTAAACAATAGAAAAGATAGACATATAGGGACCTTTCTAAACCTTCCTAACCTAAAAGAACTTTTGATAATTTTTAGATCCCAAAGATAATGATAATAGCCCCTCTCTTCTCTAAATAATTTTTTTGGCTTTCTATTTGTTTTCCATCTGGATAGATTCTGCCCCACTTCCTGTGTAGGTGAGCACTGTATCTGGTACAGGAAATTAGGAAAATTCTCCCTACAGTAGGGATTCAGCAACCTTTTCCACATGTGTCACTGTTACAACCAATAGACAACCAGCATGCCAGTGAACAATAGCATGTTTAGTCTTGGGTCTCATTCACACAGGGCCGCTGATTAGGCAGTACAGCCAGCCCTCCCTGTACCAGGCCTGGGCCCCATCAGTTCAAAAAGGAGGACAAGGAGGGCTGGCTGTACTGCCTTGTGGATCCCCCCCCTGCAGTGCTGCCAGCTTTCTCCCTCCGGTTGTGCTGCAGGGGGACCAGTTCTAGTATTTGCCCCTTCCACTCACTGTCTGGGCCCCTCTGTGTGCTCACCGTCCCCCACAGTGCTGCCGGCTTCCCTCCTCTCCCACCAGCAGCTGCTGTGGGCACACAGGGATCATTTTAGGATGGAGAGTGGGGGAAGGGGCCAGTAAAAGTAATTTACTGGCCCCTTACTTGTCTGAATGAACAGCAATCGGTACCAATCACTCACTGTGTCCATTCATCACCGAAGCATAGGAAACTGTGGTTCCTATGCTTCAGTTTGTGAACGAACAGGAAGCCACTCAGCACAGAGCGCTTCCCATTCATTCCCTGTCCTGTGCAGCTGAGGTTGAAAGGGACAGGGCAATCTGTGTGCTCAGTTCCTTTCCCTGTCTTGAAAGTGAGACCTCAGGGGTGTGTTTAGACCCCTGATATTTCACCAAAGCCCCCCAATAGGGCAATAAAAAAAAAAAAATGAATACAATTTTTAATTAAGTAAAAAAATGCAGAGCACCGCTATTCACTTGAATGGGTCTTGTTCATAGGTGTGCTCAGCCTTTTACATTGGGGGGGGGGGGGGGGTGCAAATCTCAAACACACACACCTTTTTGGCATCATCAGCTGCACAGGACAGTGAATGAATGGGAAGTGCTCTGTGCTGAACGGCTGCCTGTTCATTCACAAACTGAGGCATAGTAAACACAGTGCTTACTATGCTTCAGTAAGGAATGAACACAGTAAGTGAGTGTGTCCCCCTATGTTCATTTAGAAAAGGAAGGGGCCGGTAAATTACATATTTACTGGCCCCTTTCCCCGTTCTCTATTCTGAAACATCCCCCGCACCAGCCAGTGTCAAAGTAGAAGAGGGAAGCCAGAAGTTCTGCGAGGAGGGCAACAACATGGGGGAAATCCTGGCCAGGAAGGGGAATCGGCACTGCACATAGTGATTAGGGTGTTCCTGGGCACACCTGGCACACCCCCTGCGCACCCTATGGTGTGGTATAATGAGTGTATAATTTCAGCCCATGGCTAAAAAGCATAGCATTGTGGCCTTGGCATTGTAGCGAAAATATCATTTGATATTTTAGAGGGTGTGGGGGGCCTGTCAAATAGGCTCTATGGGGCCCCCATGGCTGCTAACAGCAGCTCTGCATGCATACAGGCGCCTGGGGTCATACAACATAAAATCTGGGTGTAATTCCCCCTGGGGGAGGCACAGGTCCTGAGTGCAGCCTCCCATTGAGACCAATGGATGGAAGCCCCTGTATGCAGACAGTCTGCACCCAGATTCATATGCATGCGCGTGTTTATACAAGTACCAGCGTATACCCATGTAGTACAGAAAATGGGCAGCTGTATGTAGAAATTTAGACTCCCAGGGGGGAAAATGCAACTGAATTTTAGGTTTTAAGGCATCAGGTGCAAGTGTGCATGAGGCCTCATTTTTTTTTTTTTATCCATGGTTGAATTCATAATTGTCTTGTCATTAGCTATTTGTACATGATTAACTGGTGCACACACACTGGTCAGCTATTGATTAACTGATAAAAATGTGAATATCTGTGAAAAGTGCAGGACCACTTGATAATGTAGTTTTGGACGAAACGCGATTGGGCTGAGTTTCTGGTGCTGACGTCATGCCGCTGCACGATCCTGTGTTGGCAGCAGCTTTCTATGTGAGTTTATTGTATTTTACATGGATTACTATGTTTTTACTTGGATACAAATACAATTACTACACTATTAGAGATCTTTCTGGGCTCATGGTGAGCTTTGCTTGCCCTAGCTGGAGCATTTCAGTAGGTGCCACTGGATGCAGGCCGCTGTATTGGCTCCGAAGGGACTTCCTATATATCACAGGCGGTGATGCTGCTGTAATGGTAGCAATGATCTTTGGTGAGTGTTGAATTCACTTAATGTTGGTGATTGGTCATCTGAGCACCCTTATGCCCCGTACACACGGAAATTCCGACCACAAAATCCGTCTGATACACACGGTCGGACAAAGTTGTCAGAAAATCCGATCATTCTGAACGTGGTGACGTTCGTTGCGTACGACGGGACTACGTAGAGGCTAGTAGCCAATAGCTTTGGTCTCGTAATTTGATCTGAGCATGCGTGGCACTTTGTCCATCGGGATTCTCTACACACGATTGGAAAAAGTCCGATCGGACTTTGTTGTCGGAAAATTTGTGAGCAGGATCTCAAATTTTTTCCGACGGAAAAAGTCCGATGGAGCCCACACACGGACGGATTTTCCGACAACATGGTCCGATAGGACATTTTCCGTCAAATTCCGACCGTGTGTACGGGGCATTAGAAGAACCAGCACTTGTGTTAGGCCAATCGATTGTTGATTTCATCTTTCACTGATTAGGATCACAGTGGGACCCATTTGTGCTTTTTTTTATGGTTTATCACTATTAAAGACTTCCTTGCACTTTATTTGTATATATTAGTTAATTGGTGCACATACACTGGTCAACGATTGATTAACTGTTACACACACAACACATGTTCTGCCCATGTGCATAAAATTCAGACCTCAGCCCCAAACCCTGTACCCTTAGGAACGGAGGGCACCACTGTAGGCGTGAAGGTGGGTCCCTTCTAGACATGTGCAATTCGTTTCAGTTTGAATGTAAATTTGAACACATTTTTGGTAATTTAGAGATTCTGATTTATCTGAATCTCCGAATGAAAAAGTAATGAATTTAGTTCAAATTCGGTTAATTTTGTTTCGTTTATTCGTTTTCAAATTAATTCCAAATTTTCTAAACAATTAAAATTTGGATCGGTCGAAAAATGATCGACCGCTTTGAATTCTGTGTGAAGAATAGCGATCTCGGTGAAGAGCCTCTGATGTAGGCTCTTTACCATGTGCCCACCCAGGACCACCAGGGATGCCCACCCAGGACCACCAGGTATGACCACCAGGGTTGCCAACCAGTGCCCATTAGCGGTGCCAATCAGTGCCCAGCAGTAATGACTGCCAGTGCCTCCTCATGAGTGAGTGCTGCCTATCAGAGCCATCTATCAGTGCCCATCAGTGCCACCCATCAGTGCTACCTATCAGTGCCCATCAGTGCCACCCATCAGTGCTACCTATCAGTGCCCATCAGTGCCCAACAGTGCCGCCTTTAAGTGCCCATCAGTGCCCACCAGTGCCGCCTATGAGTGCCCATCAGTGCCACCTATCAGTGCCCATCAGTGTCACCTATCAGTGCCCAACAGTGCCCCCTATAAGTGCCCATCAGTGCCCATCAGTGCCGCCTATGAGTGCCCATCAGTGTCACCTATCAGTGCCCAACAGTGCCCCCTATAAGTGCCCATCAGTGCTACCTATCAGTACCCATCAGTGCCGTCTATCAGTGCCCTACAGTGCCGCCTATAAGTGCCCATCAGTGCCCACCAGTGCCGCCTATGAGTGCCCATCAGTGTCACCTATCAGTGCCCAACAGTCCCCCCTATAAGTGCCCATCGGTGCTACCTATCAGTACCCATCAGTGCCATCTACTATCACTGCCCTACAGTGCCGCCTATAAGTGCCCATCAGTGCCCACCAGTGCCGCCTATGAGTGCCCATCAGTGCTGCATATCAGTGCCATATCAGATATTATTCACACAGCTATTCCTAACTTTCGCGCAAACCAACCAATATACGCTTATTGCGATTTTTTTTTTTATACCAAAAATATGTAGAAGAGAACGTATTCATAAACTGATGAAGACATTTTTTTTTTTATATTTATTATAGCAAAAAGTAAAAAATATTGTTTTTTTTATTTTATTTTTTTCGAAATTGTCGCTCTTTTTTATTGTTTATAGCGCAAAAAATTAAAAAACGCAGAGGTGATCAAATACCACCAAAAGAAATCTCAATTTGTGGGGAAAAAAAGACGTAAATTTTGTTTGGGTGCCACGCCGCACGACCGTGCAATTGTCAGCTAAAGCGACGCAGTGCCGGATCGCCAAAAAAATGGCCCGGCCAGGAAGGGGGCAAATCCTTTTCCGGGGCTGAAGTGGTTAAAATTGCAACATAGTTTCTAACAATTCTCTGCTCTCCAAAACAAAATAAAAAGTTGTGTTTTTTTTTGTTTTTTAGGGTTTGATACATAAGTTTCTCAAGTATGATAAATCATTTGTCTGGCGCCGACCAAGAAAAACCAAAGTACCTTTTTAGTTCTCGGGAATTCATAAATTAAAGGTCATAGAGATGCCAGCGCTGAAATACGGCAGCTCGGGAGGGTGAAAATTAGCACCGCGTCTCCGGGTTAAAGCAAACTAAATATATAAGTGAGGAGAGAATATATACTCCCAGCCTTTCCTGCTTACTGAAATTTACTCCGAGCTCAGGGGAAGTTTATGGGCGGCCGTATATATCGCGCCCGCAAATGTGACACTTTCATTCCGGGTGACGCATCGAGAGCTTATTAGACCCGCTGCCCGAAAAATGAGAGGGGACTCGATAATAGGCTGTACATTAGTCACCTGCAGCCGCGGATTACCATTGTCTCTCCGCTACATTATATCTCAGCCGGGGGGCGCCGCGTCTGGAAAGGTTTCATTTAAAAGGTGTTGTGTAGACAAAAAAAAAAATGATTTTTAGAGGAATAAGCGCCATTAAATCCAGAGATGTCATTTACTTTTATAAGTAAGAATTTTCACACCCGTCCATCATTGGACTCGCATCCTGTTATACCCCGGCTAGACATGTGCACAACAGAAAAATTCGTTTATTTTCGTTTTGTTTTTTTCTTTTCCGTTGATTCGTAACGATTCGTAAATTCGTAAGTCGTCGGTGTTCGTATTCGTAGCGATTCGTATTTTCGTAAGAGTTATTTTTTCGTTGATTCGTTTTTCCGTTAGTTTAATTTTCGTTTATTTCGAAATTCGGACGCATTCGTATTTATTCGTACTTTCGTAACATTCGTAGATTCGTAATCGGAGCATAATTCCTAATTTTATATCATTTGTATGCTATTATTACATTGTAAGAGACACGGAAAATTACGAATCAAAAAAAAAAAAAAGTTAGGAATGTACGAATTTTTTCGTTCAATCCATTCGAGGATTCTGGGCATTCTGACGTTAAGCAGCGCCATTGTAAGAGACACGGAAAATTACGAATCGAAAAAAAAAAGTTAGGAATGTACGATTTTTTTCGTTCAATCCATTTGAAACACGTTAAGCAGCGCCATTGTAAGAGACACGGAAAATTACGAATCGAAAAAAAAAAAAAAAAGTTACGAATGTACGAATATTTTCGTTCAATCCATTTGAAGCACGTTAAGCCGCGCCATTGTAAGAGACACGGAAAATTACGAATCGAAAAAAAAAAGTTAGGAATGTACGAATTTTTTCGTTCAATCCATTCGAAGCACGTTAAGCAGCGCCATTGTAAGAGACACGGAAAAATTACGAATCGAAAAAAAAAAAAAAAAAAAAGTTACGAATGTACGAATTTTTTCGTTCAATCCATTTGAAGCACGTTAAGCAGCGCCATTGTAAGAGACACGGAAAATTACGAATCGAAAAAAAAAAAAAAAGTTACGAATGTACGAATTTTTTCGTTCAATCCATTCGAAGCACGTTAAGCAGCGCCATTGTAAGAGACACGGAAAATTACGAATCGAAAAAAAAAAAAAAAAAGTTAGGAATGTACGAATTTTTTCGTTCAATCCATTCGAGGCACGTTAAGCAGCGCCATTGTAAGAGACACGGAAAATTACGAATCGAAAAAAAAAAAAGTTAGGAATGTACGAATTTTTTCGTTCAATCCATTTGAAGCACGTTAAGCAGCGCCATTGTAAGAGACACGGAAAATTACGAATCGAAAAAAAAAAAAAAAAAAAGTTAGGAATGTACGAATTTTTTCGTTCAATTCATTTGAAGCACGTTAAGCAGCGCCATTGTAAGAGACACGGAAAATTACGAATCGAAAAAAAAAAAAAAAAAGTTACGAATGTACGAATTTTTTCGTTCATTTTGATTTTCGTTGTTCCTGTCTTCGTTTTGCGGATTTTCTTCTTTCGTAGATTCGTTGTTTCTAATTTGTTTTTTTTCGGATTTTCGTTGTTTTCGGATTCGTTCGATTCGAACGATTCGTTAAAATTAGTTTGTTCATTCGTACGATAACGAATGAACGAATATAACAAAAAAAATGAAAAACAAAAAAAAACTAAACCAATTGCACATGTCTAATCCCGGCAATGATAACCCTTTCATGCCTAAAGCCGCATACATACGATCGGATTTTCCGACTAAAAATGTGTGATGACAGGCTATTGGCGGAAAATCCGACTGTGTGTACGCTCCATCGGACCATTGTTGTCGAGTTTCCGCCAACAAATGTCGCCTAGCATGTCTTCAAATTTTGTTGTCAGATTTTCCGAGCGTGTGTACACAAGTCCGTCAGCCAAAAGTCCCAAGTACAAACACGCATGCTCGAAAGCAAGGACGAGCCGGAAGCGGTCGGTCTTGTAAACTAGCGTTCATAATGGAGAATTAACATTCGTGACGCGGCAAATTATGAAATCTGGAAACGCAGCGCACAATTGTCTTCTTCTTTAATGGGATAATAACCGGTTCCCGACTGGCGCACGACAATATACGTCGGCAGAATGGCACGGACAGGCAGGAGGGCGTATATATAAGTCCCTCCTTAATGCCGTCCGTGCCATCGGGAGCGTGCCGGGAGCGGCGCGCTCCCGCGCCGGTCGGGACCCCCGTGAGGCCGGTCGTGGGTCCCGCGATCGTCTCACGGGGAGGCAGAACAGGGAGATGCGGAAATAAACAGCATCTCCCCGTTCTGCCTAGCAACTAGTGACGCCGATCTCTGCTCCCTGTGACTGGAGCAGAGATCAGCATTCACTAGCTGACAGCCACGCCCCCCCACAGTAAGAAAACACACCCCTAGGCATACTTAACCCCTACACTGCCACCCCCTGGTTAACCCCTTCACTGCCAGTGTCATTTATACAGGAATCAATGCATTTAAATAGCATTGATTGCTGTATACATGACAATGGTCCCAAAAATGTGTCAAAAATGTCCGATGTGTCCGCCATAATGTCGCAGTCACAATAAAAAAATCGCTGATCGCCGCCATTACTAATAAAAAAAAAATTAATAAAAAAGCTATAAAACTATCCCCTATCTTGTAAACGCTATAACTTCTGCGCAAACCAATCAATAATCGCTTATTGCGATTTTTTTTACCAAAAATATGTAGAAGAATACGTATCGGCCTAAACTGAGGAAAAAAAATGTTTTTTATATATTTTTGGGGAATATTTATTATAGCAAAAAATAATGCGTTTTTTTTTCAAAATTGTCGCTCTTTTTTGTTTATAGCGCAAAAAATAAAAAACGCAGGGGCGATCAAATACGACCAAAAGAAAGCTCTATTTGTGGGAAAAAAAGGACGTCAATTTTGTTTGGGAGCCACGTCACACGACCGCGCAATTGTCAGTTAAAGCGACGCAGTGCCGAATCGCAAAAAGGGGCCTGGTTCTTTGGCTGCAAATTGGTCCGGGGCTGAAAGTGAATAATGAAGCTGCTTTGCTGGTGATACTGATGGAGTTGTGGCAAATTCATTTTCAAAGGCTTTTTTTTTTTCTAGTAATATCAATATTTTTTTTTTACCACAACACCATTATCTTGTAGTTTTTAAGATCAAAGATACAACTATGTTGGTGTCCCTTGTCAATTTTACATTGTATTTTTTTAAATGTAACTTTCTACTCCCAAACTGTCATTTGAAGTAAAACACACAGCCAGGGCTCAAGTCCTGCGGGAACGCATGGGAACGGAGTTCCTGTACTTTTTCCACAACAGAAACTCATTTCCCGTTAGCAGCCGCGTCCTGCAAGACTTTGAAGTATGCGAGCTGTGTGGCAGGTGCTACACCAGCAGCCGCCGACGCAGCTCGCCATAGTAAGTGCCGCACACCTGACCATTCAGGCATTGCCTGTAGGGGGCCCCATGACAGCTTCCGCTTTGATCTACCTGTCAATCACAGCTAGCTGACGGGTAGATCAGGTCCCTGCTGTTAAGAGATTGTGTTTAGTCAGACCTCTCGGGATGCGCTCCTCCCCGCCGGCCCCTCCTGATTTTCTGTCTCCTCACCCCCCCCCCCCCCCCCCAGTCTCCAGCATACTTGCTCTGTGTGTCCCACTGAATCGCTGAATCCCCCCCCTCCTCTATCTTCAGTGCCATATGATGAGACAACCCAGAGGAGGAGCACAGCTATTCTGCTCACAGGACATGCAGGGAGAGAGGTGAGCTGAGGGAGGAACATCAGTTTGGGGTGGTAAGCTGAGCACAATACCTGGCAAAGTTTAATGCCAGGAGGGAAGTTTATGTGGAAATATGTGAAGGGTTGGAATAGCAGCGAGTGTGTGTTGGAGCCCTGCAGAGTTTGCAGCCCCCCCCCCCCCCCAAGCTAACATACATCTCCTAAGCAGGAACACATCACTATCTCCCCAAGCATTCTGTCCAGATAATGTGCACTTCATTTATCACCTTTCCGTTTAACCCTGTGTTATCCAAACTCTGTTCAATGAAAAGTGTAAACTCACCACATAAACACTCTATATACAAAATAACATTCCCCAATAAAGATCAGAACATGATGTTCACATTTACATGGAAGCACAATTGTATGAATGCTGATTATTCAGAGAATTACCGGATTTATGTTTAATGAGGATTGTTTTTTTTTATGTACTAACAGTTAAGCTTCATCCACACAATACGAAAATTGGATGAAAAATACCACTTTTGAAGCGTTCGTGCATATGAGCGTATCATGAATTTAAATAAAAACAAACAGTAAAGGTAGCCCAATTTTTTTGTATAATGTGAAAGATAATGTAACGCTGAGTAAATAGATACCTAACATCTCACGCTTTGAAATTGCGCACACTCGTGGAATGGGGACTAACTACAGTACCTAAAAATCTCCATTGGCGACGCTTTAAAAAAATGTAACAGTTACCAGTTTAGAGTTACAGAGGAGGTCTTTTGCTAGAATTATTGCTCTTGCTCTGGTGATTGCGGTGATACCTCACATGTGTGGTTTGAACACATTTGTAGGCGCGACTTGCGTATATGTGTTTTCTTTGCTGCGTGAGCGCACAGGGACGGGCTTTAAAAAAATATATATATATATATATATATATATATATACAGTGCCTTGCAAAAGTATTTGGCCCCCTTGAACTTTTCAACCCTTTGCCACATTTCAGGCTTCAAACATAAAGATATAAAATTTTAATTTTTTGTGAAGAATCACCAACAAGTGGGACACAATTGTGAAGTGGAACGAAATCTATTGGATTGTTGAAACTTTTTTAACCAATAAAAAAATGAAAAGTGGGGAGTGCAAAATTATTCGGCCCCCTTGCGTTAATACTTTGTAGAGCCACCTTTTGCTACGATTACAGCTGCAAGTCGCTTGGGGTATGTCTCTATCAGTTTTGCACATCGAGAGACTGAAATTCTTGCCCATTCTTCCTTGCAAAACAGCTCGAGCTCAGTGAGGTTGGATGGAGAGCGTTTGTGAACAGCAGTTTTCAGCTCTTTCCACAGATTCTCGATTGTATTCAGGTCTGGACTTTGACTTGCCTATTCTAACACCTGGATACGTTTATTTGTGAACCATTCCTTTGTAGATTTTGCTGTATGTTTGGGATCATTGTCTTGTTGGAAGAAAAATCTCCGTCCCACTTTCAGGTCTTTTGCAGACTCCAACAGGTTTTCATCCAGAATGGTCCTGTATTTGGCTGAATCCATCTTCCCTGTCCCTGCTGAAGAAAAGCAGGCCCAAACCATGATGCTGCCACCACCATGTTTGACAGTGGGGATGGTGTGTTGAGGGTGATGAGCTGTGTTGCTTTTACACCAAACATATCGTTTTGCATTGTGGCCAAAAAGTTCGATTTTGGTTTTATCGGACCAGAGCACCTTCTTCCACATGTTTGGTGTGTCTCCCAGGTGGCTTGTGGCAAACTTTAGACGAGACTTTTTATGGATATCTTTGAGAAATGGCTTTCTTCTTGCCACTCTTCCATAAAGGGCAGATTTGTGCAGTGTACGACTGATTGTTGTCCTATGGACAGACTCTCCCACCTCAGCTGTAGTTCTCTGCAGTTCATCCAGAGTGATCATGGGCCTCTTGGCTGCATCTCTGATCAGTCTTCTCCTTGTCTGAGCTGAAAGTTTAGAGGGACAGCCAGGTCTTGGTATATTTGCAGTGGTCTGATACTCCTTTCATTTCAAAATGATCCCTTGCACAGTGCTCCTTGGGATGTTTAAAGCTTGGGAAATCTTTTTGTATCCAAATCCGGCTTTAAACTTCTCCACAACAGTATTACGGACCTGCCTGGTGTGATCCTTGGTCTTCATGATGCTCTCTGTGCTTTCAACAGAACCCTGAGACTATCGCAGAGCAGGTTATACAGAGACTTGATTATACACAGGTGGATTCTATTTATCACCATCAGTCATTTAGGACAACATTGGATCATTCAGAGATCCTCGCTGAACTTCTGGAGTCAGTTTGCTGCACTGAAAGTAAAGGGGCCGAATAATTTTGCACGCACCACTTTTCAGTTTTTTTATTTGCTAAAATAGTTTAAAATATCCAATAGATTTCGTTCCACTTCATAATTGTGTCCCACTTGTTGGTGATTCTTCACAAAAAATAAAAATGTTATATCTTTATGTTTGAAGCCTGAAATGTGGCAAAAGGTTGAAAAGTTCAAGGGGGCCGAATACTTTCGCAAGGCACTGTATATATATATATATATATATATTTTTTTTTTTTTACATTGTCCTTTAAAAAAAAAAAAAATCTGATCACTTTTATTGCTGTCACAAAGAATGTAAACATCCCTTGTGACAGTAATAGGCGGTGACAGGTCCTCTTTATGGAGGGATCGAGACCCCAAACCTCTCCTTTGCACTTCAAAGTATTCAGATTGCCGAAAACGGCGATTCTGAATACTGTCTTTTTTTTTTTAATCTGCGCCATTGGCAGCCGAGTAAACCGGTCGCGACGTATCCGGCTTTGTTGGGGTCTCAGCCTAGCCAGCGTATGCACCGGCTGGTGGCTTGGGGGGTTTCCCAGGGGGACGGGAGGCCCAGGAAGATCGTCGGAAGATGGCCGGAGGGGGGGGGGAAGTCCTTTAGGATAACACCTATTAGCCGCATCCGTTGTTATCACTGAAAAGCCAACCGCCCGCTCTAAAAAAACGGTACCGGGGTGATGTCTGCAGCAAATTTGTGTATGGTCGGCCTGAAGGGGATAATATGTGTCACACAATAATGAGGAAAGAAGGGAAGACCTTCAGCCCAATTCACTACAGAGGTTGGGTATCTTATTTTGGCCAGTTTTCAAGGTGGACCCCTGCTTTTTTGGGGGAGCCCCTCTCAAAGCCCCCCCCCCAAAATGCTGAAGAGGTTGTGAGCAGGTAGCAGGAGGGTTGCATGCTCCTCACCCTCTTATTATGGGAATACCAACCTGCATGTCCTTCAACATTTGAGGGTGTCCCCCAAAAAAACAGGGATTCCAGTAGCTATGCATGGTGCTTGGGTTCCATGAAGTTTCAGCACCATGGATAGCAATGGTCAGCCTGCCTATGCATGAATACAATTGTATGTAACAAGATTCACCCAAAAGATTCCCTCAAAGATCCACACGAAGATGGAAAAAAGCTCCAAAATTCGCTCTAATGCCGCGTACACGCGGTCGGAATTCTCGTCGGAAAAAGCTCTGATGGTTTTCCCGTCGGAATTCCGACGGAATTTCGCTCAAACTGTCTTGCCTACACACGGTCACACCAAATTCCGACGGTCAGTAACACAGCAGCATAAAGCACGTTCGACAGCACTATAGAAGGGAAGTTTAATGCTTCCGAGCATGCGTCAAATTGTTTCCGAGCATGCGTCTGAATTTTGCGTGTCGGAATTGCATACACACGATCTGAAAATCCGATAGAAAGGTTTTCCGTCTGAAAAATTGAGAACAGGTTCTCAATCTGAAGTCCGTTGGAAATTCCAACAGAAAAAGACCGATGGCCATACACACGGTCGGAAAATCCGATTGAAAAGCTCCCATCGGACTGTTTCCATCGGAAATTCCGACCGTGTGTACGCCGCATTAGAAGGAATCAGGCCAGAAGTTTTTGTCAAACGTTATTTATACATAATATAACTGGGTACTGACATTTATAGGTAAAGTTGATCCGGGGAAAATCCGATTGCCTCCAGGGGGATCAGGAAGGAATTTTTTCCCCTGCTGTAGCAAATTGGAGCATGGCTCTACTGGTTCTTTTTGCCTTCCTCTGGATCAACTGTGGGTATAGAATTGGGTATATGGGATTGTACGATATTTTTTATTTTATTTATTTATTTTTTATGGTTGAACTGCATGGTCTTTTTTCAACCTAACAATGTAACTATTTGAAGGCAGATTTATATATTTTTTTCACCGTGCGAAATTTCCTAGCAAAATATTGTCCCCTTTGTGTACTTTATATATTTTTTGGTTTTGTGGCTTTGATCATTATTTATCTACTGTGGGTTTACACTTATTAACCTTCTTTCTGAGAAAAAAATAAAATAGGAACTTTTTTTTTTTTGTTGGAAGAATGGGTTGAGGGCACTTGAAAGAAGATACCAAAATTTTGCCAAAATTTTTAAGGAAATCCATCTCCTTAATCAACCAATTTCAATCAACTCTGGCCATGGGTGATCCTAATTTTTTTTTTTTTTATATTAGTCCTGAAATCATCAGAGCAGTTGGAGTCTCTGGAAGAGCCTATTTCATTTGCTGTGCAGAAGAGACGCTTGAGAGGGGATATGATTTCAATATACAAATACCGTACTGGTGACTAGGGATGAGCCGAACACCCCCCCCCCGTTCGGCTCGCACCAGAACCCGCGAACGGACCTAAAGTCCGTGCGAGCTTTAGAACCCTATTAGTTTTAATGGATGCGAACGTTCGAAATTAAAAGTGCTAATTTTAAAGGCTAATATGCATGTTAATGTCATAAAATGTGTTTGGGGACCCGGGTCCTGCCCCAGGGGACATGTATCAATGCAAAAAGAAGTTTTAAAAACGGCCGTTTTTTCAGGAGCAGTGATTTTAATAATGCTTAAATTGAAACAATAAAAGTGTAATATTCCTTTAAATTTCGTACCTGGGGGGTGTCTATAGTATGCCTGTAAAGGGGCGCATGTTTCCCGTGTTTAGAACTGTCTCTGCAAAAAGTGTCATTTTTGAAAGTAAAAAAGCTATTTAAAATCACTCGCGGCTAATGTGAATTGACGGCTCCCGTAACACAGAGAACAGTCATTCATTGAAACTCATTCATAAAAAAAAAGTCATTGATAAAAAATAAAAAAAATGAAAAAAATAAAGCGTAGGGGTCCCCCCAAATTCAATAACCAGGCCCTTCAGGTCTGGGATGGATATTAAGGGGAACCCCAGCCATAAAAAAAAAAAAATGGCGTAGGGTCCCCCTCAAAATCCATACCAGACCCTTGAGGTCTGGTATGGATTTTAAGGGGAACCCTAGCCAAAAAAAATGGCGTGGGGTCCCCCTCAAAATCCATACCAGACCCTTATCCAAGCACGCAACCTGGCAGGCCGCAGGAAAAGAGGGGGGGACGAGAGCGGCCCCCCCTCCCGCCTGAACCGTACCAGGCCACATGCCCTCAACATTGGGAGGATGCTTTGGGGGTCTAAGACCCCTAAAGCACCTTGTCCCCATGTTGATGAGGACAAGGGCCTCTTCCCCACAACCCTGGCCATTGGTTGTGGGGGTCTGCGGGCGGGGGGCTTATCGGAATCTGGAAGCCCCCTTTAACAAGGGGACCCCCAGATCCCGCCACCCCCTTGTGTGAAATGGTAAGGGGGTACAAAAGTACCCCTACCATTTCACCAAAAAAGTGTCAAAAATGGTAAAAATGACAGGAGACGGTCTTTGACAATTCCTTTATTAAAATCTTCTTTCTTCTTTCTTCATCCTTCGGTTTCTTCATCTTCTCCTTCCGTCATCTTCTTCCATCTTCTTCCATCTTCTTCTTCCTCCGATCCGCTTCTTCTTGCGCTGGTCTTCTCGTCCGGAATCTTCTTCCGTCGGCGTCGGTGTCTGTGTCTCTTCTTGGGCCGCTCCGCGCAATGGGAGGCTCCCGCTGTGTGAGGCTCCGCTCCGTCTGACAGGTCTTTTATAACGGAGGGCACCTGGTGACCCCGCCCCCCATCTGACGTCATGGGGAAAGCCATCATGGAATTCCCCATGACGTCCCCGTGCGTCAGAGGGGGCGGGGTCACCAGGTGCCCTCCGTTATAAAAGACCTGTCAGACGGAGCGGAGCCTCACACTGCGGGAGCCTCCCATTGCGGACCAATTTGCAGCCAAAGGACCAGGCCCCTTTTTGCGATTCCGCACTGCGTCGCTTTAACTGACAATTGCGCGGTCGTGCGACGTCGCTCCCAAACAAAATTGACGTCCTTTTTTTCCCACAAATAGAGCTTTCTTTTGGTGGTATTTGATCGCCCCTGCAGTTTTTATTTTTTGCGCTATAAACAAAAAAGAGCGACAATTTTGAAAAAAAAAAACGCATTCTTTTTTGCTATAATAAATATCCCCAAAAATATATAAAAAAACTTTTTTTTTCCTCGGTGTAGGCCGATACGTATTCTTCTACATATTTTTGGTAAAATAAATCGCAATAAGCGATTATTGATTGGTTTGCGCAGAAGTTATAGCGTTTACAAGATAGGGGATAGTTTTATAGCATTTTTATTAATAATTTTTTTTTATTAGTAATAGCGGCGATCAGCGATTTTTATTGTGACTGCGACATTATGGCGGACAAATCGGACATTTTTGACACATTTTTGGGACCATTGTCATTTATACAGCAATCAATGCTATTTAAATGCATTGATTCCTGTATAAATGGCACTGGCAGTGTTAACCACAAGGGGGCAGTGTAGGGGTTAAGTATGCCAAGGGGTGTGTTTCTTACTGTGGGGGGGCGTGGCTGTCAGCTAGTGAATGCTGATCTCTGCTCCAATCACAGGGAGCAGAGATCAGCGTCACTAGTTGCTAGGCAGAATGCTGTGTATTTCCGCATCTCCCCATTCAGCCTTCCCGTGAGGCGATCGTGGGTGTCCCCCGCGGCGATCGAGTCCGCGGGACCCGCGACCGGCCTCACGGGGTACCCGACTGGCGCGGGAGCGTGCCGCTCCCGATGGCACGGACGGCATTGAAGAGGGACTTATATATACGCCCTCCTGCCTGTCCGTGCCATTCTGCCGACGTATATCGGCGTGTGCCGGTCAGGAACCGGTTAAAGCACCTGTGCAAGATAAAGGAAAACCTGTAAACATGGCCTGTTGGGGGTACTTGAGGACTGAGGTCGAGAACCACTGCACTAGGAAGTTCATGAATTCTTCCTGTCATTCGATAACTGCCTGCCCATACGAGGTACGGGCAGACAGCTACACGGACATACTGCAGGAGCCTGAGATTGTGCTGATGATTATGGGTACGCTGGTTTACAGGCTCCTAATTTACCTGCAAAAAAAATGTGCATTTATTGTTATTTGTTTTTGAAAAGGTGAATGTATCCTTTAACCTCTCCCCGTCCACACTATAGCCTGAGACGGTTGCAGCACGGACCTAATTTGCCAGAAAGGCGTCCACGTCCTCCCGTGCTCGAGCGGCCTGTGCGCCCCATGCAGGGCGTGCGCGGCGGGCTCTTTGATCAGCGAGTCTATGAGACTCGGCTGATCACAGATCGGAGTAAGGGGTCGATCCCGACCCCTTACCACGTGATCAGCTGTCAGCCAATGACAGGTGATCATGTGATGTAAAGAGAGCCGGTAAACCGGTAAAAAAACGATCACTGGCGGCTGTGAGAGGGACATCATTCCCTATAGTGGAGAGCCTCTGCAGAGGCTTCTGTGCCCACCTGTGCCACCTACCAGTGTCCACCAGCACCTACTACCAGTGCCCACAGTACCACCTATCAGTGCCCACAGTGTCATCTACCAGTGCCCATCAGTGCCACCTATAAATATCACCAATCAGTGCCTCATCACCAGTGTTGCCTATCAATACCACCTACCAGTGCCCACCAGAGTCACATACCAGTGCCCACAGTATCACCTATCAATGCCCACAGTGTCACCTATCAGTGCCCACAGTGTCATCTACCAGTGCCCATCAGTGCCACCTATAAATGTCACCAATCAGTGCCTCCTCACCAGTGCTGCCTATCAATACCACCTACCAATGCCCATCAGTGCCACCTACCAGTGCCCACAGTACCACCCATCAGTGCCCACAGTGTCACCTATCAGTGCCCACAGTGTCATCTACCAGCGCCCATCAGTGCCGCCTATTATTGTCACCAATCAGTGCCTCATCACCAGTGCTGCCTAACAATACCACCTAACAATGCCCATCAGTGCCACCTACCAGGGTTTAAGTGCCCGGTAAGCAAGAGGTTAAAAACTAGAATAGAATTTTCGTATTTTTAAAGATTTTTTTTTTTTTTCCCGAAGCACACCCAACACTTTCCTCCCGCCCGGCGGGCAGGTCTCCTCCGCAGAAGCCTTCCATTTTTCCAATAAGCCATTTTTCAGTCAAATCCAATCTGTGAAATTTCTTCGCTCCCCATAATAAGAAATAATTCATCGCCGCGCCGTTCCATTTTGATTACGGCCCGGAGCTTCAATCTCCTCTCGTGTGTCTGTGTACGGGGAGTCAGGACAAGGATATACCGGCTCGGAGTTTATGTACTGCAGCCTAAGTAGTCGCGACCCGTTTCCCGGGCCCTGCGCCGGCAGAAATGACTTCCCATAACATGAATTATGCCGAGCGAAAAACGGCGCCGGCCCCCGCCGATCCGGCATGAATCAGCGCGAGTATCCAATCTCGGGGCTTCCACCAAAGCGCCACGTCCCCGGCACCAGGAAAATTTATCAGCTTGCAGAGGTAATTTTAAAAATGCGTGATGAATTGGACATGCCAGCTGAAATATATTCCGGCATTGTACTCCTCCGTACAGCTGATATATTACAATCTAGAATTGGGAATATTCCCGCGGACGCCGGGGTGATGGATAGACTGGAAATAATGCTGTCGGGGGGCACGTAATATACTCTTATCCCTATAAATATTAAAGCCGGCCCCGGATATCAAATCATTTTATGCGGCGACGGAACTAGAATATGTTGTGTTTTATTTCACGCCGTTTTTTAATCATTTACAAAAATGTAACGGCTTACTCGTACAATAGGATCCGACAGGAAGGGCTCAGGAAAGGAGGAAGGGTTGGCATTGAGTAATTCATGAAATCATTCAGTGGGGCGATTATTGCTAACCAGAAAACAGCGCAACGGTGCTAGAGCTTCAAACTCTGATTATTTTTACATGACGGATTCAGCAGGCTTTTCACAGTGCTACCAGGAGAGACTACATGTGAGTCAGTACAGACCCTCATTTTCTATCTCTGCCTCTCTTTCTCAGTTTGAAATCTAGTAGCAGCTGGTGCTCAATATTTTTTTTAAGGGGGGTGGCAAACTAACACCAAAAAGCCCCCCCCCCCGTGGGCGGGAGATAGACAGTGGCAACCACCCCGCCGTGCGTGTGGGAGAGAGACGGCGGCGATCAACCACCCCCTTCCCCCGCGGGAGATGGACAGCGGCGATCGCCAATGTGCCAATGTGAATGTGCCAATCATATGCATTACCGTCATAATGGCTGGGGGAATGAAGAGCCCGGGGGGGGGGGGGGGGGGGGCTCTGACCGATTCTCCCGGAATGGTCTTCAGCACACAGAGAGACATTCTCCTCCCGGCCAAACAGGAACGGGAGTCCTAAGACTCCCTGGCCAATCGGGGGCTTCCTGATAGACTGGGGGGAGAATGAGGAAGCCATTAGCGGATATTAATTCTCTGGTGTCACACAAGTGGGTGGCCTTGGGGCGCAGTGCTCTGTGCCCCCAGGCCCACCCTTTTTAAAGCCAATTAGAGCCTCAGGCAAAAAAAGAAAAAAAAAAACAATGCTACTGTCCGGCCAAACAGGAACAGGAGTCCTAAGACTCCCTGGCCAATCCAGATCATGGCCTCCCTCATGTGAATGGGTATGGGGTACATTGTACCCTTAGCCATTCACCAAAAAAAAAGTGTCAAAAAGAAATAAAAACACACACAGTTTTTGTTGACGATTCCTTTATTAAAAACAAATTTATTTAAAAAAAAGTCCCCCCCGAAGTAAATCTATCGCCAATCACGATGTTATCCGCACCGCCAGACCTGAAAAAGAATTAGAAAAAAAAAAAAACCCTGGCCCCGCCAAAGGTCACCGCTGACTGCCTGCTCCTCCGTCTGACAGTTCTTAAATAGCTAAGGGGAGGAGCATTGCACCCATAATCAGCAGATCGTGCAGTGACGGCTGGTGCTCAAAATTTTTGTGGGGCACAAACAAACTGAAAAATTCTGAAAAAAAACGTCAATTGCAGACACTGTGCCCATCAAACGCAACCACTGTGCCCATCCAACGCAACCACTGTGCTCATCCAATGCAACCACTGTGCCCACCAAACGCAACCACTGCGCCATCAAATGCAGCCACTGTGCCATCAAATGCAGCCACTGTGCCCATCAAATGCTGCCACTGTCCCCATCAAATGCAGCCACTGTGCCCATCAATTGCAGCCACTGTGCCCATCAAATGCAGCCATTGTGCCATCAAATGCAGCCACTGTCCCCATCAAATGCAGCCACTGTGCCCATCAATTGCAGCCACTGTGCCCATCAAATGCAGCCATTGTGCCATCAAATGCAGCCATTGTGCCTATCAAATGCAGCCACTGTGCCCCATCAAATGCTGCCACTGTGCCCCATCAAATGCTGCCACTGTGCCCATCAAAAGTTGCACTGTGACCCCCCCCGCCTGCTCGCCGTCTGCCTGGCACTTACCCTATCTCGGTGGTGGGTCAGGCAGCAGGTGACGACGGCGAGTTGTGTCCTCCATGCGTCTCCTCCCCTCCTCCTGATAGGCGGCAAATCACAGCGTCTGACATTTCAGCCAATCAGGTGACGAGTAACACACCTGCACTTTCTGATAGGCGGAGAGGCGGTTCAGTGTTAGAAAAGTGAATATTCATTCGCTTTTCTAACACACCTGGGTGGACTGCGAGGGCAATGCTTTGCGCTCCCAGTTCACCTTTTTTGAAGCCTATTAGAGCCTATGCGCTTCAAAAATACACCCCTCGCCACTGTAATTCAGGTGCCCGGCGTCCGAAAAGGGGTCGGGCACCTGAATAGGGGGTAGCGGCAGTGGGCATGGATAGATTCATGCAATGCATGAATCTATCCATTACTCATATAGGGGGTGGCTGGAGAGAGGGGGCGGCACCCGTGCGCCCTTAATGAATGCACTGCCACTGAGATCTTGGGGGGGGGGGGGGGGGGTTTCTCAGGCTCTTACAGACTGTCAAAGTAGCTGTCTGCCTGTACCTCATACGGATGGGCAGTTACAGAATGAACTACCTAAAGCGCCAAAAACTGTGTGTGTGTGTTTTTTTTCTTTTTGACACTTTTTTTTGGTGAATGAGTAAGGGTACAATGTACCCCATGCTCATTCACATGGGGGGTCGGGGGACCTTAAAGGGGTCTTCCAGATTCTAATAAGCCCCCCATCCGCAGACCCCCCACAACTACAGCCCAGGGTTGTGGGGAAGAGGCAGGGCCGTCTTTAACCACTTAAGCCCCGGACCATTTTGCTGGCCAAAGACCGGAGCACTTTTTGCAATTCGGCACTGCGTCGCTTTAACTGACAATTGCGCGGTCGTGCGACGTGGCTCCCAAACAAAATTGACGTCCTTTTTTCCCCACAAATAGAACTTTCTTTTGGTGGTATTTGATCACCTCTGAGGTTTTTATTTTTTTGCGCTATAAACAAAAAAAGAGCGACAATTTTGAAAAAAAAAAAACGCATTATTTTTACTTTTTGCTATAATAATTATCCCCCAAAAAAATATAAAAAACATTTTTTTCCTCAGTTAGGATACGTATTCTTCTACATATTTTTGCTAAAAAAAAAAAAATCGCAATAAGCGTATATTGATTGGTTTGCGCAAAAGTTATAGCGTCTACAAAATAGGGGATGGTTTTATGGCATTTTTATTATTAATTTCTTTTTTACTAGTAATGGCGGCGATCAGCGATTTTTATCGTGACTGAGACTTTATGGCAGACACATCGGACACTTTTGACACATTTTTGGGACCATTGTCATTTTTATAGCGATCAGTGCTATAAAATTGCATTGATTACTATAAAAATTTCACTGCCAGTGAAGGGGTTAACCACTAGGGGGCGCGGGAGGGGTTAAGTGTGTCCTGGGGAGTGATTCTAACTGTGGGGGGGATGGGCTAGCAGTGACACGACACTGATCACCGCTCCCGATGACAGGGAGCAGACGATCAGTGTCCTGTCACTAGGCAGAACGGGGAGACGCTGTGTTTACAGCGGCATCTCCCCATTCTCCAGCTCCGTGACACGATCGCGGGCACCCGGCGGACATCGAGTCCGCGGGTCCCGCGGGCGTAGTCACGGGGCCCGCGGCAGGCGTGCACGCGCACGACGGGAAATTCAAAGTAACGTACGGGTATGTTACTTTGCCCAGCTGTGCCATTCTGCCGATGTATAAGTACAGGAGCCGGTCAGCAAGCGGTTAACACAGGGCAAAAGGGGCAGCTGCTCCGGGTCCAGTCATTGTTGTGGGACCATAGCAGCTGCCCTTTTAGCCCATGCTGCCCACAAATAGTTGATAAGTAGATGTATGCCCAGGGTCCAATCAATATTAATGATGGCCCTGGGAAGAGGCCCTTGTCCCATCAACTTTGTCCCCCAGAAACACTGCAGCTGCAACAATGATCGAGATATCATTTTTTTAGGGCCAGTGATTCCCTTCAATGTCAAAGCAATAGACATGTGCACAACAAAAAAAATTGTTTATTTTCGTTTCGTTTTTTTAGTTTCCGTTGATTCATAACGATTCGTAAGTCGTCGGTGTTCGTATTCGTAACGATTCGTATTTTCGTAAGAGTTATTTTTTCGTTGATTCGTTTTTCCGTTAGTTTAATTTTCGTTTATTTGTTTATTCGAAATTCGGACGCATTCGTATTTATTCGTACATTCGTAACATTCGTAGATTCGTAATCGGAGCATAATTCATAATGTTATGTAATGTGTATGCCATTACTACATTTTAAGAGACACGGAAAATTACGAATTGAAAAAAAAAGTTACGAATGTACGAATTTTTTCGTTCAATCCATTCGAAGCACGTTAAGTAGCGCCATTGTAAGAGACACGGAAAATTACGAATCAAAAAAAAAAAAAAAAGTTACGAATGTTCGAATTTTTTCGTTCATTTTCATTTTCGTTGTTCCTGTTTTTGTTTTTCGGATTTTCTTCTTTCGTAGATTCGTTGTTTCTAATTTGTTTTTTTTTTTGGATTATCGTTGTTTTCGGATTCGTTCGATTCGAACGATTCGTATACGATAACGAATGAACGAAAATAACGAAAAAAAACGAAAAACTAAAAAAAAATAAACAAATTGCACATGTCTACAAAGCAATCCTAGCTCCTGTGTGATTGGGGAGCCTGGTAAGGATGCAGCTGGCAGCACCCATTTCCCGGGACGCAGTAAGAGGAGCTGATGTTGTTCCTCCCATTGTGTGACCTCAGAGACCGGAAGGGATTAGAAATGCATCACTTCCAGTTTGGGTCTCATGTAAACACACCATTACCGGCTTGTGAAGGCATCTGATCCAACCAATCTCTCTTTGATCAGATGCCAGAGAAGAGATCTGAGGTTTAATAGACCCGAGATTTCTCCATAAAGAGGACCTGTCATGGCCCAAGGAACAAGTGGAGAAAAAATTCCCCCTTAACGGGACTTTAATGGCCCTATTGATGTATCAATCGCAATGTATAAAATCAACAAATATAGAAAAAAAATATTCTATAAAAAAAAAAGATTTTTTTTTTAAAAATCAGGTAAAAAAAATATATAGATATATATGTAAACAAGAATGGTGGCTGATCAACATGTGCGTAAAGCATCACATGGCGAAGATGTAATACTCATAGGTCCAGGACTGCCGTGATGTTGATACCATGGCAGACGTCCGACGCGTTTCAGAATCCCTTCTTTCTTCAGGGGTGTATATGTAGATAGAGCATGTGATTTATGTTGACAGAAGTTCATGGAGAGCAAGTATGTCGGCCACAGAGCACTAAAAACAGACAGCAAAGTCCATCCAGAGGTCCTTGAAACCAAAACTGCCCACCAAGCCAGCATAGTCCCAATGAAAACCAGCAAGACCCGGCAACGGAACACCCCCAGAGAGGCGGAGGCAAACGGAGAAGGTATATCATGCCAGGTTTATAATCGGAAAGTCTGCTAGTGCAACTTTCTCCATGGAAAAGCAGTGTGCGTACAAGCACCAGGAAACGAATGGATGGGTGGCCATCCATCCATCCATCCATTGAACTTTGGACTTTGGGGTCTGTTTTTATTGTTCTGTGGCTGACATACTTGCTCTCTATTAACTTCCGTCAACATAAATAACATGCTCTATCTACATATACACCCCTGAAGAAATAAGGGATTCTGAAACGCGTCGGGTGTGGCCCATTGACTTCTACTATGGTATCAACAACACGGCAGTCCTGGACCTATGAGTATTACATCTTCTTCGCCATGTTATGTTTACGCACATGTTGATCAGCCGCCATTCTTGTTTACAAATATATCTATATATATGTTTTTACCAGATTTTTATATCTATTTTTTCTATATTTGTTAATTCTATACATTGTAATTGATTCATCAATCAATAGGGCAATAAAGTCCCATCAAGGGAAATTTTTTCCACTTGTTCCTTGCAATTGGCATGTGGGTGGTCTATGTGGACAGCTTTACCCCAGATGCCTGCATACATAGATGAGCCTCTTTTAATCATCAACCCTGTGAGTTGCCGTACCGTCATTAAATGTAACCATATTGCTACACTTAGAGGCGCCTCTCTTCTCTTTTATACTCTGGAGCTCCTGCTGGATTTTGCTTCTAATCCCCTTTGTAGAGGCTTCCATTTGTGGATGAACATTTTATGGTTAAACAACCTGGTCATGTTGCTATAATCTTTTTATATTGACTACAGGGGCCCGACCATTGGGTGCGCCTTGCGCCGCCCCCTCCCTCCATAACGCCTCCTATATGCAATGGATAGAATTATGCATAGCATCCACGTCCGCTGCGGCCACCCCCGTTCATGCATCCAGCCCCTTTCAGGGCACCAGGCACATGAATTACCGTGGCGTTTTTTTTTTATAAGTACCTGATTAGAGCCAGAGGTTCTAAAGGGCTTCAAAATAGGGTGGGCTTGGGGCGCAGAGAATGCGACCGGCGGAGCCCACCCAGGTGTGTTACAACAGCGAATTAACATTCGCTGTTGAAACACTGAACCTCAATCCTGCCAATCAGAAGCGGGTGTGAGACCCATTTTCCGATTGGCCGAAAAGAGAAGACTCCCGATTGGCCGCCGAGGAGGAGGGAGGAAACAGAAGCCGACGTCACCGCGATGACCCGTGGAGAGCAGGAGAACGGGAGGCCGTCGGTGATGGGGTAAGTTCTACTGACCGACTGACAGGGGTGGGTGGCATACTGTTTGCCACTCACTCCCCCCCCCCCCCCAAAAAAAATTAAAAATTCCACCGGCCACCCCTGATGGACTATAAAAAAAAAGAACCTATGAATAAACGGTTGTGGAACGAATCATTTGAGTTTCCATTATTTCTTATGGGGAAGTTTGCTTTGATATAAGAGTGCTTTGGTTTACAAGCATGTTTCCGGAACGCAATCCAAGATTTTACTGTAATGTTTGGGGGGTTCTTTTGGGGGTGATTTTGTCGATTTTTACATGTAAGTGAGAAGTGGTCGAAACCATCAGAAAAAAATATAATGAACTTTGCCGCGGAGACTTGCTGGTAATTGCAGTTCCTGGGCCTCTGGATCTTGGAGGTCGTCTGTAGAACGTCGGACGCCTCTCAGGCTTCTTTATTTTTTATTTTTTTCTAAGCAATGCAGAAGAAAAAAAATCACGTTTCCTTCCTAATAAACAGAGTGACTGTGCGGATATTAGGCGTTTAGTGCCAACGCAACCCCTGATTTTTAACAAAGGCGAGGTCTGGCCGGCTGACAGGAGCAGCAAGCCGTCAGGTACTCAGGAGAGAGACGGCCCCCGTCCAGCTGTCGGGGATGTAATGGAAGAGCTGAGGGACATGAACATTCATCAATCACTTCCTCTCCGTAGGTAAAGTGCCTTTTAATCAAATCATGTTGCATTAAATGAATATCTTGCTGTACAACGCTGTCAGTGTGGAAGTGCTGGAGGCTGCCAGATAGCTGTGGGAGCTGTAAGTGGAAAAAGCCCATTCCGAGAGCCAAGATTCCACCATCCCAACTCCGTGCAGTTTGTACGGCCGCCGTTGTGAGGCACTGGGGCACTTCAGAAAAACAGACGGAGCGCAAAACCTCAGATATCGATGGGAATTTTTTTTTATACTATTGCAATAAAGCTGAACTCCGTGCTACATCAAATACTTTTAAAATGAGAAATGTATTTTTAAAAGTGACTGAAAAAGTTTTGGTATCAACAGGACTAGATATGGAAGGGCCAGAACTTTGCTGCAGTGAACATGCTGACAGGAGGGGAGAGCAGAGGGATGACCTCATCACTGGTTGAGGGTGTTTCCTTGTACCAGGCTATACCACTGCAGCTGTAGAGTAGGGGCACTGGAGTGTCTGGCGCTGTTCCCCAAATTGGCTACTGGATATCACCATAGTTGTTGGAAACCCAGTAGTGAAAAGAGTAGCCAGTGTAAATGCCCAGGAGGCTGCTAGAGGTCTCTATTATAATGAGTACCATTGATGGTGGCTGCTCCTGCCAGTGTGGAGCATCGTGGGTAAAAGAGCTTGTAGGATTGTGTGCAGTGTGGTGCGGTGGCAATAATTCCCACAGACGGGTGTCATAAAGAACTTGCATCGAAATATGCGAAAGCCGAACAACAGAACCCGAAAGGAAGACTGCCCAACCGGGTGCACTCGCGGTTTTCAGCAATATGAATGGAGCAATGCTTATGCAGACTGACGACACTTGTAAAGAGGGCAGACCCTAAGCTTTCTCTTCTCATCAGGAACCTTTCTCTATTGCTAACACTGTCCCTAGCAGGCGGGGTACCTTTCTCTACACTGCCTGCTCGCGGAATGCACGCCAAACCAGGGAGCCAGGTTTTAAAATAGGCTCTGCCTGAACCAAGATGGCCGCCAGAGTCACATGGCTTGTTTCCGGTTTTGCTCCCAAAGTGTCCAAGCTAGTTTCCGGTTTTGCGTTCAGTATGTCCCAGCTTGTTTCTGGCTTTGTTCCCACAGGGCTGCTGAAAAGGCAATTAAGCTAGCCCTCCTGTACTGGGCCCGGACCTCATTAGTTCAAAAAGGGGGGCCCTGCTACAGTGTGTCTCAGCTTGTTTCTGACTTTGCTCCCAGTGTGTCCCAGTTTGTTTCTGGTTGTGCTCCCAGTGTGTCCCAGCTTGTTTCTGGTTTTGCTCCCAGTGAGTCCCAGCTTGTTTCTGGTTTTGCGTCCAGTTTGTCCCAGCTTGTTTCTGATTTCATTCCCAGTGTGTCCCAGCTTGTTTCCGGTTTTGTTCCCAGTGTGTCCCAGCTTGTTTCCGGTTTTGTTCCCAGTGTGTCCCAGCTTGTTTCCGGTTTTGTTCCCAGTGTGTCCCAGCTTGTCTCCGGTTTTTCTCCCAGTGTGTCCCACCTTGTTACTGGTTTTGTTCCTAGTGTGTCCCAGCTTGTTTCTAGTTTTGCTCCCAGTGTGTCCCAGCTTGTTTCCGGTTTTGTTCCCAGTGAGTCCCAGCTTGTTTCCGGTTTTGTTCCCAGTGAGTCCCAGCTTGTTTCTAGTTTTGCTCCCAGTGTGTCCCAGCTTGTTTCCGGTTTTGTTCCCAGTGAGTCCCAGCTTGTTTCCGGTTTTGTTCCCAGTGAGTCCCAGCTTGTTTCTAGTTTTGCTCCCAGTGTGTCCCAGCTTGTTTCTGGTTTTGTTTCCAGAGTGTCCCAGCTTGTTTCCGGTTTTGTTCCCAGTGAGTCCCAGCTTGTTTCCGGTTTTGTTCCCAGTGAGTCCCAGCTTGTTTCTGGTTTTGTTCCCAGTGTGTCCCAGCTTGTTTCTGGTTTTGTTCCCAGTGAGTCCCAGCTTGTTTCCGGTTTTGTTCCCAGTGAGTCCCAGCTTGTTTCTGGTTTTGTTCCCAGTGTGTCCCAGCTTGTTTCTGGTTTTGTTCCCAGTGAGTCCCAGCTTGTTTCCGGTTTTGTTCCCAGTGAGTCCCAGCTTGTTTCTGGTTTTGTTCCCAGTGTGTCCCAGCTTGTTTCTGGTTTTGCTCCCAGTGTGTCCCACCTTGTTTCTGGTTTTGCTCCCAGTGTGTCCCAGCTTGTTTCCGGTTTTTCTCCCAGTGTGTCCCAGCTTGTTTTCGGTTTTGTTTCCAGTGTGTCCCAGCTTGTTTCCGTTTTTTTCTCCCAGTGTGTCCCAGCTTGTTTCCGGTTTTTCTCCCAGTGTGTCCCAGCTTGTTTCCGGTTTTTCTCCCAGTGTGTCCCAGCTTGTTTCCGGTTTTGTTTCCAGAGTGTCCCACCTTGTTATCAGCTTTGCTCCCAGTGTGTCCTCCATGTGCACTCTTTGGATTCCACCACTATCTGCTCAGGTGCCATAGATTTTAAAATTGTGTTTCTGGCTGTCCTGACAAGGGGTCCTGGTGATGGTCCTTCAGATTGTCAAGTTGCACATAACACTCTCTAGTCCCTCTGCGTTGCCAAAGGCAACAGCCATCAGCAGGCAGGAGAGATGCTAAAGCCGTGTACATCTACAGACAGATGGTCGGAGAACGTGACAGAAAATCGAAGAGTTAGTGAAGCGATGGCCAGCCCAGGTCATGAACAGACAACAAAGTCCAAGTTCCAGACAGGTAATCGGAGGAAGGACAGACAATAGCAGAGATAGTGATGATGAGGACAAGCTTAATACAAACACCATCCAAAATATTCCTCAGGAATAATTCAAAGCACAGACAGCCAGACACGGACAGTCCACACTCCACACTGTGCATAGGCTTGAAGCTGCCACCTCGCTTTAAAGGCCACTAATGAGGGAAGGTGTGCAGGGGACCTAAGCTGCAGTGCCGCCTATTGACCAGCAGGTGGCGAAGGTTGATCATTACACTGAAAAATGAATACCAGCCCCACATCATAAATAAAAATCTCATGCAGTATTTATTTGCCTTTTTTTTTTTCTTCATGTAGTTCAGTCGTTTTCCGCTGGATCTGCTACACTGATGGCTCTGCTATCAATTTGTTTGGTATTTTGTATGTAAAATGTATTCTACAAAAACCATCACCTGGGTGTATGCTCCTTAAAATAGTATTAGCTCCTGGCTGGTGTTGATGGTGTTTGTCTTGGTGTTGGTGGTGGTCTTGGTGTTGATGGTGGTCTTGGTGTTGGTGTTTGTCTTGGTGTTGGTGGTGGTCTTGGTGTTGATGGTGGTCTTGGTGTTGGTGTTTGTCTTGGTGTTGGTGGTGGTCTTGGTGTTGATGGTGGTCTTGGTGTTTGTCTTGGTGTTGATGGTGGTCTTGGTGTTGGTGTTTGTCTTGGTGTTGGTGGTGGTCTTGGTGTTGATGGTGGTCTTGGTGTTGGTGTTTGTCTTGGTGTTGGTGTTTGTCTTGGTGTTGGTGGTGGTCTTGGTGTTGATGGTGGTCTTGGTGTTGGTGTTTGTCTTGGTGTTGGTGGTGGTCTTGGTGTTGATGGTGGTCTTGGTGTTGGTGTTTGTCTTGGTGTTGGTGGTGGTCTTGGTGTTGATGGTGGTCTTGGTGTTGGTGTTTGTCTTGGTGTTGGTGGTGGTCTTGGTGTTGATGGTGGTCTTGGTGTTGGTGTTTGTCTTGGTGTTGGTGGTGGTCTTGGTGTTGATGGTGGTCTTGGTGTTGGTGTTTGTCTTGGTGTTGGTGGTGGTCTTGGTGTTGATGGTGGTCTTGGTGTTGGTGTTTGTCTTGGTGTTGGTGGTGGTCTTGGTGTTGATGGTGGTCTTGGTGTTGATGGTGGTCTTGGTGTTGGTGGTGATTCCACGAGGTGACCACTGAGGAAGTGGGAGAAGAAGCTGTTGGCGGTGAGGATAAAATAACCATTAATGAGACAAAATACAAATTCATGGGCAATAAAGGATTTCAAGGGTTAAATGTTATTTTTTACACAAAAAGCAATGATTTCAGGCCGACGTCTTGTGATGGAAATATTAGAGGTTTCTACAAGACCCTTTAGACCCCTTTCACACTGAACACGCTGGCCATTAGCGCTTTTGCGCCGCTTTTTGGCCCCTAGCGGAGCGCTTTTAACCCCAAATAAGGGGTTAAGAACTCCCGTTTTTGCGGTGCTTTCAAAGCGCTGCCCATTCATTCCAGTGGACAGTAGACATGTGCACTGAGAATACATTTATTCGTTTTGGTTAATTTTTTTGCCTTTTTCAGAATTTTGGGATTTTTCAAATCTCCGAATTTCAAATTTCCGAATTTCAAGTTTCCGAATTTCAAATTTCCGAATTTCAAATTTAGATTTTTTGAATTTTCGAATTTCCGAATTTTTTAATTTTTTAATTTCCAAATTCCGAATTTCCGAATTTCGAATTACCGAAATTTTTATATATTTTTAATTTTCGCATCCTGAATTTTCGAATTCCGAATCTTTGAATTTTCAGAATTCGGATATTCGGAAATTCAAAAATCCGAAAATTTGAAAATCTGAAAAAAAAGAAAATCAGTAAAATTCTAAATAATGACTAATAATAACTAACCATTACATTTTAGGTATTGGAATTTCCTTTCAAATTTGGATGTTTGTGAACGTAACGGATACAAATTTATCTGAAGTTACGAATTATCCAAAATAATAAATGCCGAATCTAAACAAATGGAATCGAACACAAAGGTTTTATTATTATTATTATTTATTATTGTTAGATCATTACGTTCCATTGGTTTAGATGTTTATTCGTTATTTCAGATATTTCATAACTTCGGATAAATTCGTACTCGTTACGTTCTCGTTACGTTCACTAACAGCCAAATTTGAAAGGAAATTCCAATACCTACAATTTAATATTTATTATTAGTTATTTCGGATTTTCAGGTTTTCGAATTTTCAGATCTTCATTCCTTAGAATTTTCAGATTTTTCATTCTTATTTTTGGATTTTCAAATTTCCAAATTGTTGAATTTTCAAATTTATGAATTTTAGAATTTCCGAGATGCCAGGAAGGGAGGGAGGATGAGTCATAAGAGGGCCAATGAGGGCTGCAGAGCTGGAGGTGTGCCTCTGTGTAAATCCAGGAAGTGAACAGGCAGCAGCTGCCCTCAGTTAAAATGGCTGCAGCCAAACTCCGCGGACGGCAAGTACAGAATCCCAGTATATATAAAATAATATGAAAAGTGGTTGGAGGGAAGCTTCAAAATGGCAAAGATGTTTTTATTACAAAAGATGTGAGCAGACTGCAGTTCCTCTTTAACTACTTCCCGCCCGGGAACAGTATGATAACAGAATGATGGCCGGGAAGTGGTTCTGTTATCCTGACTGGGCGTCATATGACGGGGGCGCGCAGAGCGGCGATCGCAATTGCGGCGTGTCAGTCTGGCACGCCGCATCTCCAATCGTGATAAGAAGCCTCTTACCACGTGATCAGCTGTGACCAATCACAGCTGATCATCGCGAGAACCAGGAAGTGCCGGTAAACGGCATTCTTCGGTTTGCGCTGATAGGGAGAGCCGATCGGCGGCTTTCCCTGTCAGAGGGGGGGGGGGGCTGTGCTGATAATCAGCACATTGATTATCAGCACAGCCACAATAATAAAGTCTGCCATTACCCACCACAGTGCCAATCAGTGTCCATCACAGTGCCAATCAGTGCCCAGCATTAATACTTGTCAGTACCTGCCCAATCAGTGCTGCCCATCGGTGCCATCTATTAGTGTCTATCAATGCCACCTGTCAGTGTCGCTATCATTGTCAATCAGTGTCGCCGGTCAGTGCCCATCAATGCCGTCTGTTAGTGCCCATCATCGCCGCCTGCCAGGGCCCATGAGTGCCGCCTGTCAGTGCCCATCAATGCCGCCTGTCAGTGCCCATGAGTGCCACCTGTCAGTGCCCATCAGTGCTGCATATCAGTGCCACCTATCTGTGCCTATCAGTGCTTCCTATCAGTGCCCATCAGCTCTACATATCAGTGCCTCCTTATCAGTGCCCATCAGTGCCACCTTATCAGTGCCACTGTGGTAACAATGAGGGGCTGAAAATTAATTGAAAGGAAACGTGGTGGATCCTCTGCGACCGTAATGCCGCGTACACACGGTCGGAATTCTCGTTGTAAAAAGCTCTGATTGTTTTCCCGTCGGAATTCCGACGGAATTTCGCTCAAACTGTCTTGCCTACACACGGTCACACCAAATTCCGACGGTCAATAACACCACGCCTTAAAAAACGTTTGACTGCACTATAAAAGGGAAGTTTAATGCTTCTGAGCATGCGTCTAATTGTTTCCGAGCATGCGTCGGAATTTTGCGTGTCGGAATTGCATACACACGATCGGAAAATCCGATAGAAAGGTTTTCCGTCGGAAAAATTAAGAACAGGTTCTCAATCCAAAGTCCGTCGGAAATTCCGACAGAAAAAGACCGATGGGCGTACACACGGTCGGAAAATCCAATGAAAAGCTCCCATCGGACTGTTTCCATCGGAAATTCCGACCGTGTGTACGCGGCATAACACTTCTGAGCCACTGACTGGAAATTAGAATTTTGAACGATCTCACCAGGACCATAAAGCGGAATCTCTCACCTGTAACTGTAAAAAAGAAATAGTACAAGGAAATGTAAGACGCATAAGAAGACTTAGAAGGGGCCAGGAGTTAATGGAAGCCGTTATAAATATGCAATGAAAATTGGAATCATTTGATATAAATTATATAGAAGGGACGCAACACTTTGTCGCTATCGCGGCGTACCTCATTTAGTGCCATTTTCACGGCAAAACTACATCATTAGGTAGCAAATTACATTTAAAAGTGATAGTAAGTCACCATTTGCAGCGGCTCATAAAACAACTATATCAATGGAGTCCAACGAATCCTTTTAAGGTTTGCTGCGTTACAAGTGGCGGGTCCATCGTCTGCAGGTTCCCGAATGTTAACTGTTTACTGAAAAGTTCCTTTTTATTGTGGGCAACCTAAAAATATTCCTAAATCTAAGTGACCGCCATCAGCGGGATCTAAACCCGGGAGGGTCAGGATACAGACATTGCCCTGACCAAGGTACACTAAATGTCCCCCTTTACATAATAGCCCTGTTGACAATTTTATTGAAACCCCCTTTTACCTTCCCACTAGACATGTGCAATTCGTTTTTGTTTTTTTAGTTTTTCGTTTTTTTAGTTTGTTCGTTTTCGTACGAATGAACGAATCGTTCGAATCGCACGAATCCGAATAACGAATCGTTCGAATCGTACAAATCCGATTAACGAATCGTTCGAATCGAACGAATCCGAAAAACAACGAAAATCCGAAAAAAAAAAAAAAAAAAAAAACAAATTAGAAACAACGAATGTACTAATGAAGAAAATCCGAAAAACGAAAAAAGGAACAACGAAAATGAACGAAAAAATTCGTACATTCGTAACTTTTTTTTTTGTTGAATTGGTAATTTTCCGTGTCTCTTACAATGGTGCTGCTTAACGTGCTTCGAATAGATTGAACGAAAAAATTTGTACATTCGTAACTTTTTTTTTTCGATTCGTAACTTTTTTTTCGATTCATAACTTTTTTTTTTGTTGTTGAATTGGTAATTTTCCGTGTCCCTTACAATGGTGTTGCTTAACGTGCTTCGAATAGATTGAACGAAAAAATTTGTACATTCGTAACTTTTTTTTTTCGATTAGTAACTTTTTTTTTTTCCGATTCGTAACTTTTTTTTTCGATTCGTAACTTTTTTTTTTCGATTCGTAACTTTTTTTTTTGTTGTTGAATTGGTAATTTCCGTGTCCCTTACAATGGCGCTGCTAAATGTGCTTCGAATAGATTGAACGAAAAAATTTGTACATTCGTAACTTTTTTTTTTCGATTCGTAACTTTTTTTTTTTCCGATTCGTAACTTTTTTTTTTTCGATTCGTAACTTTTTTTTTTGTTTGTTGAATTGGTAATTTTCCGTGTCCCTTACAATGGTGCTGCTTAACGTGCTTCGAATACATTGAACGAAAAAATTCGTACATTCGTAACTTTTTTTTTTGATTCGTAACTTTCTTTTTTTCGATTCGTAACTTTTTTTTTTAGATTCGTAACTTTTTTTTCCGATTCGTAACTTTTTTTTCGATTCGATAATTTTTTTTTTTGTTGAATTGGTAATTTTCCGTGTCCCTTACAATGGCGCTGCTTAACGTGCTTCGAATAGATTGAACGAAAAAATTCGTACATTCGTAACTTTTTTTTTTTTCGTAACTTTTTTTTTTCGATTTGTAACTTTTTTTTTTTTCGATTCATAAATTATTAAAATGTAATAATAGCATACACATTACATAAAATTATGAATTATGCTCCGACTACGAATCTACGAATGTTACGAATGTACGAATAAATACGAATGCGTCCGAATTTTGAATAAACAAATAAACGAAAATTAAACGAAAAAACGAATCAACGAAAAAATAACTCTTACGAATGTACGAATCGTTACGAATACGAACACCGACGACTTACGAATGTACGAATCGTTACGAATCAACGGAAACGAAAAAAATGAAACGAAAATAAACAAATTTTTTTTCGGAAACGAAAAAAACGAAACGAAAATAAACTAATTTTTTTTGGACACGAAAAAAAAGAAACGAAAATAAACAAATTTTTTTCGCAAACGAAAAAAAAAAAAGAAACGAAAATAAACAATTTTTTTTCGGAAACGAAAAAAACGAAACGAAAATAAACAAATTTTTTTCGGAAACGAAAAAAAAACAAAAAATTTTTTGTTGTGCACATGTCTACTTCCCACCTTAGAGATGAGATCACACCTTTCTTTGGAGTAAAATGGCCACAACAGCCTTTATTACCAAAACTCAATATCACTCCAAACAATATATATATATATAATATATATATAAATAAATATAAATATGTGTGTATATATATATATATATATATATATATTATATATATATATATATATATATATACAACCAGTAATATATAACCCGGTCTGGTGATCTCTGACGATGACCCATACTTCTCACAACCAACCAAAACGCACTGCGGTACCCATTTAAACTTGACCGGGCCTCCAACTGTGACCTCTCGGAGACAACTTCCGGCAGTGAAACCATACAAGTATTCCATCCACCGTTCAGGAATACACCGGAGGGGCCGATACTATCGATGAGCCCCCCACCTTTTTCAGATCACCTCTGATTTACCGTCAAAGTCCACCATACACACCGCCCCACCCCCGATGGACCCACTCCGCTGTCATGACGCCTTCATCCAATACCTGACAGAGAATGAAAAAAGAAGAGACACCCCAACCAACTAAACGCCTTACAATAGGGAGGGAGGGTGTGCCTCCTCCTTCAGCTTCTCAACTGCAAGTGACCTTGTCTCCGCCCACCGCCCTTTATAATGCTCCTCCCCTTCCTCTGAAAATTACCGTATATACTCGAATATAAGCCGAGATTTTCAGACCCTTTTTTAGGGCTGAAAGTCCACCCCTCGGCTTATATTCGAGTCACCGCCGTCTACCTACATGAACAGCGTGTCATGCAGACAGACGGCAGTTTTCAAAAGCCGCGCCTCCTCCTCCTTCTCGTCCGTGATAGGCGGACACTAATTTTCCCAGCAGTAAGTCAGTGCAGTGTTCCGCCTATCACGGATGTCCTGTCATTCTCATCTCATGGACGAGGATGAGAGGACGTCCGTGATAGGCGGAACACTGCACACTGACTGCCTGGAAAAAAGTGTTCCTCCTATCACGGACGAGGAGGCGCGGTTTTTGTAATAGTGGAATGGCGCCTTATACGCTGTGGGGGAACAGAGCGGGACCTCATCGGCTGCAATGGTGGAAGCGACACAGGACACCGGACACTGGACACCGGACACTGGACACAGGACACCGGACCCCGGACCTACAGATCGGCGGATCGGCGCAGATCGGCACAGGTAGGCTGCAATGGGGACACGGGGTGCAATGGGGAAACGGGGGTCTGTACAGGGGGCATGCAGCTGCAGATGGGCATTGCTGACCCTCTTTTCCACTTACAGTAGCTGCTGCATTTTTCACCCTCGGCTTATACACGGGTCAATACGTTTTCCCCATTTTTTGTGGTGATTTAGGGGCCTCGGCTTATACTCGGGACGGCCTATACTCGAGTATATACGGTAACTCTTCTGCCATCCCCTTTTCTGTTCTGCTCCATCCTGATAAACATGAACCCTACAAAGCCTCCGTAGTCACCCCTGTCATGTCCGGCCCCTGCATTTAATTCCTCGCAGTCCTGCATTCCGCACCTCTTTTTCACGTCCGTTTTCTTTAACACCTGCGTTTCTTGAGTTGACCTTTTCCCGGCTGCGGCTCTTTTGAGAAGTCGTTTCTGATTTCTCAGGAGGGCGATTCATAAAACGTCTGACACTAAGTAACACTTTATCAGCCGCTTGGCCCGGCGCGGTGATTCCAAAGTACCGAGCGTAATTTAGCAAATCAATGGAATTCTTTTTTGCCGTTACAAATGTGGGCGCTCGCCGCATTCGCTCAATCAGCCCGAGACTTCCTGCTGCAATTACATCATGTACTTACCGCCATTAATTCTCATTTGTTACTTTGTAATTGTTCCTCGGTGTGTACAGACTGTCCACGGGGGACTCTACGCCGATGATTGGCCGACTCGTAGCGATTCTCTCATCAGATAAAGTGATGAGTTTACATTGTGTCGGATTAGTGTGACGGTGTATGTTCAGCTGGTGCGTATTCTGAGTTATTAGCTTAACATTTCTCTTAAAGACCCTCTCTGGACACCACCATTTTATTGGCTTTTAAGGGCTTACTATGTGTTTTCTGGTGCCCTATATTTGTATTATATGCCCTGAAATCAGCAGGCCTGTGTGCAAGTTCCCACCAGGGCATGGGTGTGGTTACAAAGAGTTTGAGATGACTTCCATAGTATAGAACGAGGCCGTGTTGAATGGGGTATGTACAGCACAGTGCACAGAATGATGGGGTGAAGATGCCAGGGCACCTTAGATGTTGGGGCTCTTGTAAAGACTACAGAGGCCTGGGGTGGAGGTACCGTTGCATGTAAGGACATCTGATTTCTGGTAGATGCCAACCGCTGAGCTTCACACATACAGAGTATAGGAGATTCCTCTACAGTCTGGTCTTGTTCTAACCTCATTCAGTGCTCTGCTCAACTTTTCCTGGTTGGACTCGGAGGGGTAGGTGGTGCACATGCAGGCTGGCACTGCTTCCGACTACAGGTCCTGGTTTTGTCGCACTCACCACTGATTAGTGTTACATAGGCACCTGCTCCAGCATTACTTTGCCACTTTGCTCCCCTCCCCAGTGTTAGGTCACCACTCTGCACCCCGTCAAGTGTGTTACTTTGCCACTTTGCTCCCATCGCCAGTGGTACTTCACCACTCTGCACTAGGGATGAGCCGAACACCCCCCCGTTCGGCTCGCACCAGAACCCGCGAATGGACCTAAAGTCCGTGCAAGCTTTAGAACCCTATTAGTTATAATGGATGCGAACGTTCGAAATTAGAAGTGCTAATTTTAAAGGCTAATATGCATGTTAATGTCATGAAAAGTGTTTGGGGACCCGGGTCCTGCCCCAGGGGACATGTATCAATGCAAATTTTTTTTTTAAAAACGGCCGTTTTTTCAGGAGCAGTGATTTTAATAGTGCTTAAATTGAAACAATAAAAGTGTAATATTCCTTTAAATTTCATACCTGGGGGGTGTCTATAGTATGCCTGTGAAGGGGCGCATGTTTCCCGTGTTTAGAACTGTCTCTGCGCAAAGTGTCATTTTTGAAAGTAAAAAAGCTATTTAAAATCACTCGCGGCTAATGTGTATTGACGGCTCCCGTAATACAGAGAACAGTCATTCATTGAAACTCATTCATAAAAAAAAAAGTCATTGATAAAAAATAAAAAAAATGAAAAAAAAAAAGCGTAGGGGTCCCCCCAAATTCAATAACCAGGCCCTTCAGGTCTGGGATGGATATTAAGGGGAACCCCAGCCAAAAAAAAAAATGGCGTAGGGTCCCCCTCAAAATCCATACCACACAGCCTCCCTCACACAGCGGGAGCCTCCCATTGCGCGGAGCGGCCCAAGAAGAGACAGAGACAGAGACACCGACGCCGACGCCGACGGAAGAAGATGCCGGACGAGAAGGACGAGAAGACCAGCGCAAGAAGAAGCGGATCGGAGGAAGAAGAAAATGGAAGAAGAAGATGGAAGAAGATGACGGAAGGAGAAGATGAAGAAACCGAAGGATGAAGAAAGAAAGAAAGAAGATTTTAATAAAGGAATTGTCAAAGACTGTAATTTTTACCATTTTTGCCACTTTTTTGGTGAAATGGTAGGGGTACTTTTGTACCCCCTTACCATTTCACAAGGGGGGGGGGGGGATCTGGGGGTCCCCTTGTTAAAGGGGGCTTCAGATTCCGATAAGCCCCCCGTCCGCAGACCCCCACAACCACCGGGCACGGTGTGGGGAAGAGGCCCTTGTCCTCATCAACATGGGGACAAGGTGCTTTGGGGGTCTTAGACCCCCAAAGCATCCTCCCAATGTTGAGGGCATGTGGCATGTGGTACGGTTCAGGCGGGAGGGGGGGCCGCTCTCGTCCCCCCCTCTTTTCCTGCGGCCTGCCAGGTTGCGTGCTCGGATAAGGGTCTGGTATGGATTTTGAGGGGGACCCCACGCCATTTTTTTTGGCTAGGGTTCCCCTTAAAATCCATCCCAGACCTCAAGGGTCTGGGATGGATTTTAAGGGGGACCCTACGCCATTTTTTTTTTTTTTTTGGCTGGGGTTCCCCTTAATATCCATCCCAGACCTGAAGGGCCTGGTTATTGAATTTGGGGGGACCCCCACGCTTTTTTTTTGTTTTTTATTAATGAATGACAGTTCTCTGTGTTACAGGAGCCATCAATTCATTAGCCGCGAGTGCTTTTAAATAGCTTTTTTCCTGCAAAAATTACACTTTTTTGCAGGGAAAGTTCTAAGCACAGGAAACCTGCCCCCCTTCACAGGCCACCTATAGACACCCCCCAGATGTGATACTGCAATGCTGTTCTAACAGCACGCACACACAAATCCCCAGAAATAAAGCACATATTGTCAGCAGCACACTGACACGCTGACACTGACTGAAACAGAATATGCGAGGCCGCCGCCGCGGCGGCCTCTTATACCGTGGGGCGTGTACTAAAGCCCCTGAGCTATAATTGGCTACAGGCATCCTGCCTGTAGCCAATTATGGCTCTCCTTGCTGCCGGCGCTGTGATTGGCCAAGCATGCGGGGTCACAGTGCATGCTTGGCCAATCATCAGCCAGCATTGCACTGCGCGGGCCGCAATGCATTGCGGGGCCGCTCGCATCACACGAATTTGATGCGAGCGGCCCCAATAGTTCTGGGCTCGCCGAGCGAGCGAACGCCCGGTGCTCGATTTGAACATGGGTTCGAATCGAACACCGGGCCCATCCTTACTCTGCACCCCGTCAAGTGTGTTACTTTGCCACTTTGCTCCCATCGCCAGTGTTACTTCACCACTCTTCACCTATCACCAGCATTACTTCACCACTCTGCACCCATCCCCAGTGTTACTTCGCCACCCTTCACCCGTCCCCAGTGATACTTCACCACTCTTCTCTTCACCCATCACCAGCGTTACTTCACCACTCTGCACCTATCACCAGCATTACTTCGCCACTCTGCACCCATCCCCAGTGTTACTTCACCACTCTTCACCTATCACCAGCATTACTTCACCACTCTGCACCCATCTCCAGTGTTACTTCGCCACCCTTCACCCGTCCCCAGTGATACTTCACCACTCTTCTCTTTACCCATCACCAGCGTTACTTCACCACTCTGCACCTATCACCAGCATTACTTTTCCACTCTGCACCCATCCCCAGTGTTACTTCGCCACTCTGCACCCATCCCCAGTGTTACTTCGCCACTCTGCACCCATCCCCAGTGATACTTCACCACTCTTCACCTATCACCAGCGTTACTTCACCACTCTGCACTAATCACCAGCGTTACTTCACCACTCTGCACTAATCACCAGCGTTACTTCACCACTCTGTACCCTACCCCAGCGTAACTTTGCCACTCTGCACCCGTCCCAAGTGTTACTTTGCCACTCTTTATCCATCCCCAGCATTACTTCACCACTCTTCACCCATCCTCAGTGTTACTTCACCACTCTTCACCCATCCCCAATGTTACTTCATTACTCTTCACGCATCCCCAGGGTTACTTCACTACTCTTCACCCATCCCCAATGTTACTTCACTACTCTTCACGCATCTCCAGGGTTACTTCACCACAATGCACCCATCCCCAGCATTACTTAACCACGATGCACATGTGCCCAGTGTTACTTCACAACTCTTCAAGCATCCCCAGGGTTACTTCACCACTCTGCACCCATCCCCAGCGTTACTTCTCTACTCTTCACGCATCTCCAGGGTTACTTCACCATGATGTACCCATCCCCAGCGTTACTAAACCACTCTTCACTCATCCCCAGTGTTAGTTCTCCACACTGCACCCATCCCCAGTGTTACTTCTCCACACTGCACCCATCCCCAGTGTTACTTCTCCACACTGCACACGTCCTCAGTGTTACTTCGCCACTCTTCATCCATCCCCAGCATTACTTCACTACTCTTCACCTATCCCCAGGGTTACGTCTCTACTCTTCACTAGGGATGAGCCGAACACCCCCCCGGGTTCGGTTCGCACCAGAACCTTCGAACGGACCGAAAGTTCGCGCGAATTTTCGAACCCTATACGTTATAATGGACGCGAACGTTCGAAATCAAAAGTGCTAATTACAACGGCCAATATGCATGTTAATGTCATAAAACAGGTTTGGGGACCCGGGTCCTGCCCCAGGGGACATATATCAATGCAAAAAGAACATTTTAAAACTAACGTTTTTTCGGGAGCAGTCATTTTAATGATGCATAAAGTGAAAAAAAAAAAGTGAAATTTTCCTTTAAATATGGTACCTGGGGGGTGTGTAAAGTATGCCTGTGAAGTGGCATGTGTTTCCCGTGTTTAGAACTGTCCTTGCACAAAATGACATTTGTAAAGGAAAAATAGAAGCCATTTAAAACCACTTGCGGCTTTAGGTTTGTTCTTAAGTAGAATCTGAACAGGTACATTATGAAGTGTAGCTCCATCCCAAAAAAATCTATTTTTAAGCTTTTTGGAGGACATAGGGAGGGGTTATCACCCCTGTAACATTTGCTGTCTTTGCACATCTGTTCAGAACATGTCACCTCACTTTCCGTCCCAATGACAAATGTTTTTGGAAAAAGTGGGGTTTTAATTGAAACAAGGATTGGTGATAAAGTATCAGTAGAGAGGAGATACCTTTTTCCCAAATTAAATCTAACAGGATAGAATTTCCCTTCCTAGGGGTAGATTTCCTCTCACTTCCTGTTTTCTCTTTCCATTTGCAAGTAGGAGTCGTTTGTAAGTTGGATGTTTGAAAGTAGGGGCCTGGCGTATATACTCTGCAGAAATTTGCCCTATTAGATGTTGGTGTAGCCACAAGACTGGTGGGCACAGGAATGGGCCCTGCTGTGAGTTAATAGATCAAGATTTGTAATTGCATGCACCTGTTGAACAGGGCAGAAAAATTGGGGGTGGTGGTGGTGGTGGACGGTGTTGCCACAAGACTGTAAGCTCTCACAGTTACTCTTGGTGGGCGCAGGAATGGGCCCTGCTGTGAGTTATTAGATCAAGATTTGTAATTGCAAGCACCTGATGAACAGGGCAGAAAAATTGGGCCTTTGGCGGTGGTGGTGGACGGTGTTGCCACAAGACTGTAGGCCCTCATAGTTACTCTTGGTGGGCGCAGGAATGGGCCCTGCTGTGAGTTATTAGATCAAGATTTGTAATTGCAAGCACCTGATGAACAGGGCAGAAAAATTGGGCCTTTGGCGGTGGTGGTGGACGGTGTTGCCACAAGACTGTAAGCTCTCACAGTTACTCTTGGTGGGCGCAGGAATGGGCCCTGCTGTGAGTTATTAGATCAAGATTTGTAATTGCAAGCACCTGATGAACAGGGCAGAAAAATTGGGCCTTTGGCGGTGGACGGTGTTGCCACAAGACTGTAGGCCCTCATAGTTACTCTTGGTGGGCGCAGGAATGGGCCCTGCTGTGAGTTATTAGATCAAGATTTGTAATTGCAAGCACCTGATGAACAGGGCAGAAAAATTGGGCCTTTGGCGGTGGTGGTGGACGGTGTTGCCACAAGACTGTAGGCCCTCATAGTTACTCTTGGTGGGCGCAGGAATGGGCCCTGCTGTGAACTATTAGATCAAGATTTGTAATTACCCGCCCCTGTTAAACAGGGGCTGAAAAATTGTGCCTTAGGCACTGGTGCTGGTGCCACAACACTGCAACCCCTCACAGATACTGTACTTGGAGCACAGCAGTCACACGTGTTGCGAAGCATTTTTTTTAAAAAATTGTAATTACCCGCCCCTGTTAAACAGGGGCTGAAAAATTGTGCCTTAGGCACTGGTGCTGGTGCCACAACACTGCAACCCCTCACAGATACTGTACTTGGAGCACAGCAGTCACACGTGTTGCGAAGCATTTTTTTTAAAAAATTGTAATTACCCGCCCCTGTTAAACAGGGGCTGAAAAATTGTGCCTTAGGCACTGGTGCTGGTGCCACAACACTGCAACCCCTCACAGATACTGTACTTGGAGCACAGCAGTCACACGTGTTGCGAAGCATTTTTTTAAAAAATTGTAAGTACACGCCCCTGTTAAACAGGGCTGAAAAATTGTGCCTTAGGCACTGGTGCTGGTGCCACAACACTGCAACCCCCTCACAGATACTGTACTTGGAGCACAGCAGTCACACGTGTTGCGAAGCATTTTTTTTATAAAAAATTGTATGTACACGCCCCTGTTAAACAGGGGCTGAAAAATTGTGCCTTAGGCACTGGTGTGGTGGCATGGATCATTGAGGAGGAGGAAGAGGATAGTCAGTGAACATAAGAGGACAGTCACTCAGCATCAGCATAGGCAGTCTTGAAGGGATGTGACATTAAAAATTATTCGGTTATATCCGCCTCAGGTGCCTGGTAGCTGGTGGTGATCCAAGACTGATTCATTTTGATGAAGGTCAGTCGATCAACCGAGGCGGTGGACAGGCGCACCCTATGATCAGTGACAAATCCTCCAGCAGCACTGAATGTGCGTTCGGAAAGAACGCTGGAGGCAGGACAGGCCAGTAGCTCAATTGCATACTGTGCAAGCTCTGGCCAGTGATCCATCCTCAGGACCCAGTAAGCCAGAGGATTTTCGGTGGGAAAGGTGTCCAAGTCTGACCTTGCCCCAAGGTATTCCTGCACCATGTATATCAGACGCTGGCGATGGTTGCTGGAACCGATCATACCTTGGGGCTGCGGACTAAAAAATTGTCTGAACGCATCGGTCAGACGTCCACCTTCCCCACCGCTCCTTCTGCTACTGACCGAAGCCTCAGCAACTCGTCGCCCAGGACCAGGAGTTTGTAACCTCCCAGTTTCTGGGAACGCGTTGCACAGACCTTTCTGCAAGGCCTCCCTGAGATGTCTCATCCTCTGCTCCCTCTGCGACGGCAAGATAAGGTCCGCAACCTTACCCTTGTACCGCGGATCAAGGAGAGTGGCCAGCCAGTAATGGTCCCTCTCCTTGATCCGAAGAACACGAGGATCCTTCCGCAGGCTTTGCAGGATCAGGGAGGCCATGCAGCGTAGGTTAGCTGAGGCATTCGGTCCGGAGTCTTCTGGGTCACTGAGGATGACATGACCGCCAGCCACCTCCTCCCAGCCACGTACAAGTCCACTGGTTTGTTGGGACTGTACATCATCCCTAAAAGACTGCTGCTGCTGATGCTGAGTGCCAGGCTCCACCTCCATGCTCACACAATCCTCCTCCTCCTCCTACTCATCCTCTTCCTGTGTGATGGGTGGGACAGAAGGAACACTGTCCGGATAAAGGGGGCCTTGAGAGGCAAGGAAGTCCTCCTCTTCCTGCCTCTGTTCTGCCTCAAGTGCCCTGTCCATTATCCCACGCAGCGTATGCTCCAACAGGTGGACAAGAGGGACAGTGTCACTGATGCATGCACTGTCACTGCTCACCATCCTCGTGGCCTCCTCAAATGGTGAGAGGACAGTGCATGCATCCCTGATCATGCTCCACTGACGTGGGGAAAAAAAACCAAGCTCCCCTGACCCTGTCCTGGTGCCGTAGTCGCAAAGGTACTCATTGATCGCCCTCTGCTGCGTGTGCAGTCGCTGCAGCATGGCCAACGTTGAGTTCCACCTGGTGGGCATGTCACATATTAGGTGGTTCTTGGGCAGGTTCAGCTCCTTTTGCAGCTCAGTCAGCCGAGCACTGGCATTATAAGATCGGCGGAAATGCACACAGACTTTCCTGGCCTGCCTCAGGACATCCTGTAAGCCTGGGAACCTGCCCAAGAACCGCTGCACCACCAGGTTGAGGACGTGAGCCATGCAGGGCACATGGGTGAGCTGCCCCTGTCGCAGGGCAGAGAGGAGGTTGGTGCCATTGTCAGAAACGACCATTCCTGGCTTAAGCTGACGTGGCGTCAACCACCTCTCGGCCTGCCCCTGCAGAGCTGCCAGAACCTCTGGCCCAGTGTGGCTCCTGTCCCCCAAACACACCAGCGCAAGCACGGCATGGCATCTTTTTGCCTGCGTACTTGCGTAGCCCCTTGTACGCCTACGGAGCACCGCTGGTTCCAAGGACAGAGCACTGGAGGTAGAAGAAGAGGAGGGGGTGGAGGAGAGAGGTGTGTCACAACCAGTAGCAGTAGTAGCGTTTTGGAGGCGTGGTGGCGGAACAACCTCCAACACTACTGCACCTTGTCCTGCATCCCTCCCAGCTGCCAATAGAGTGACCCAATGGGCCGTGAAAGAAAGGTACCGTCCCTGTCCATGCCTGCTGGACCATGAGTCAGCAGTAATATGCACCTTACCACTGACCGCCCTGTCCAGCGAGGCATGGACATTGCCTTCCACATGCCGGTAGAGAGACGGAATCGCCTTCCGTGAGAAAAAGTGGCGTTTGGGAACCTGCCACTGAGGAACCGCACATTGAACAAACTCACGGAAGGGGGCCGAGTCTACCAACTGAAAAGGCAGCAGTTGAAGTGCTAGCAATTTAGCCAAGCTAGCATTCAACCGCTGGGCATGTGGATGGCTGGGAGTGTACTTCTTTCTACGGTCCAGCAGCTGGGGCAGGGAAATTTGCCTGCTGCAATCAGACGTCGGTGTACTGCAAGTACTTGGTTGTGACACACCTAATTCTACACCTTCAGTCCTCTCAGAGCAGCTTTCAGAGAGGACTGAAGGTGTAGTGGGGATGGAGATCCCAGCTGATGAGGAGCAAGGAGAGGTCCGCTTAGTTCTTTGGTGTGGGTCTTTTATGTGTGCCTGCCAACGAGCTGCATGGCAGGTCGACATATGTCTGGTCATGCTTGTGGTGCCCAAGCGGCTGATGTTTTGGCCACGCGAGATACGCTTGAGACAAATATTGCAAATAGCAGTGGTGCGATCTGATGCACTCGTCTCAAAAAAGGCCCACACCAAAGAACTTTTCTGATAACGTGCAGAGGCAGCGCCCTGCACAGGCGGAGCTCTGCGGTGTTGTACAGTTGCTGTGCTGGCCTCTACCTGGCCTCCAGGGGGCATCCTGCCTCGTTGGACATGTGACGCCGCATCCTCCTCCTCCTCGTCCTCCTCCTCATCCTCTCTCCCTTCAGGCACCCACGTGGAGTCAGTGACCTCATCATCCCCTCCCTCTTCACCACTAGAGCAAACCTGGCAGTAAGCTGCAGCTGGTGGAACAGTACTGCCAGATTCCTCAAGCTGGGTATCATCATCCGAGCCTTCGAATCGTTGGGCATCCTCCTGGAGCATGTACCCAACACTGTGCTCAAAGAGTTCGGGGGACTCCTCAGGAGGACATGGTGGGTCTAGGGAAGGGGTGGCTGATGATGCCATTGAGTACGCGTTGGCAGCTGCTCTGTCAGTACCCTGAGCCTGGGTGAGAGAGGATGAGGAGGATGAGGAGGGCTTGGTCATCCATTCTACCAAGCCTTCAGCATGATGCGGCTCCACATGTCCAGCTGCCGAAAACAAAGACGCGCGTGTCCCATGGCCACGTGCTGATGACGATGCACGACCACGTCCACGGCCACGTCCACTAGAAACAGAGCCTGCCTGCCCTGTGTTCTTGGCTCTGCACGCTCTGCCTCCCCTTGGCGGTCTTCCAGCCATTGTAGTCGGTAGTCCTGTGGGTGCTGCTGAGAAGAAAATATAGGAGCTCTGTGTGATGCCACTAACACACTAGAAGTCCTATGGGTGCTTCTGCAAAGAAAATAGAAGAGCTCTGTGTGATGCCACTAACACACTAGAAGTCCTGTGGGTGCTGCTGAGAAGACAATATAGGAGCTCTGTGTGATGCCACTAACACACTAGAAGTCCTATGGGTGCTTCTGCAAAGAAAATAGAGGAGCTCTGTGTGATGCCACTAACACACTAGAAGTCCTGTGGGTGCTGCTGAGAAGACAATATAGGAGCTCTGTGTGATGCCACTAACACACTAGAAGTCCTATGGGTGCTTCTGCAAAGAAAATAGAGGAGCTCTGTGTGATGCCACTAACACACTAGAAGTCCTGTGGGTGCTGCTGAGAAGACAATATAGGAGCTCTGTGTGATGCCACTAACACACTAGAAGTCCTATGGGTGCTTCTGCAAAGAAAATAGAGGAGCTCTGTGTGATGCCACTAACACACTAGAAGTCCTGTGGGTGCTGCTGAGAAGACAATATAGGAGCTCTGTGTGATGCCACTAACACACTAGAAGTCCTGTGGGTGCTGCTGAGAAGACAATATAGGAGCTCTGTGTGATGCCACTAACACACTAGAAGTCCTATGGGTGCTTCTGCAAAGAAAATAGAGGAGCTCTGTGTGATGCCACTAACACACTAGAAGTCCTGTGGGTGCTGCTGAGAAGACAATATAGGAGCTCTGTGTGATGCCACTAACACACTAGAAGTCCTATGGGTGCTTCTGCAAAGAAAATAGAGGAGCTCTGTGTGATGCCACTAACACACTAGAAGTCCTATGGGTGCTTCTGCAAAGAAAATAGAGGATCTCTGTGTGATGGGACTAACACACTTCAAGTCCTATAGGTGCTTCTGGGAACAAAATATAGCTCTGTGTGATGGGACTAACACACTTCAAGTCCTATAGGTGCTTCTGGGAACAAAATATAGGTCTGTGTGATGGGACTAACACACTTCAAGTCCTATAGGTGCTTCTGGGAACAAAATATAGGATCTCTGTATGATGGGACTAACACACTTCAAGTCCTATAGGTGCTTCTGGGAACAAAATATAGGTCTGTGTGATGGGACTAACACACTTCAAGTCCTATAGGTGCTTCTGGGAACAAAATATAGGATCTCTGTATGATGGGACTAACACACTTCAAGTCCTATAGGTGCTTCTGGGAACAAAATATAGGTCTGTGTGATGGGACTAACACACTTCAAGTCCTATAGGTGCTTCTGGGAACAAAATATAGGATCTCTGTGTGATGGGACTAACACACTTCAAGTCCTATGGGTGCTTCTGGGAAGAAAATATAGGTCTGTGTGATGGGACTAACACACTTCAAGTCCTATAGGTGCTTCTGGGAACAAAATATAGGATCTCTGTGTGATGGGACTAACACACTTCAAGTCCTATGGGTGCTTCTGGGAAGAAAATATAGGTCTGTGTGATGGGACTAACACACTTCAAGTCCTATAGGTGCTTCTGGGAACAAAATATATGATCTCTGTGTGATGGGACTAACACACTTCAAGTCCTATAGGTGCTTCTGGGAACAAAATATAGGTCTGTGTGATGGGGACTAACACACTTCAAGTCCTATAGGTGCCTCTGGGAACAAAATATATGATCTCTGTGTGATGGGACTAACACACTACAAGTCCTATAGGTGCTTCTGGGAAGAAAATGTAGGTCTGTGTGATGGGACTAACACACTTCAAGTCCTATAGGTGCTTCTGGGAACAAAATATATGGTCTCTGTGTGATGGGACTAACACACTTTAAGTCCTATAGGTGCTTCTGGGAACAAAATATAGGTCTGTGTGATGGGACTAACACACTTCAAGTCCTATAGGTGCCTCTGGGAACAAAATATATGATCTCTGTGTGATGGGACTAACACACTACAAGTCCTATAGGTGCTTCTGGGAAGAAAATGTAGGTCTGTCTGATGGGACTAACACACTTCAAGTCCTATAGGTGCTTCTGGGAACAAAATATATGATCTCTGTGTGATGGGACTAACACACTTCAAGTCCTATAGGTGCTTCTGGGAAGAAAATGTAGGTCTGTGTGATGGGACTAACACACTTCAAGTCCTATAGGTGCTTCTGGGAACAAAATATAGGAGCTCTGCCTGCCTGCCACGAACACACTACAAGTCCTATAGGTGCTTCTGGGAACAAAATACAGGAGCTCTGTTTGCTGCCAGTGCCTGCCTGCCACGAACACACTACAAGCCCCTCTTTCTAAATCAATCCTTCTAAATGAATCTATCTAACTCAATCTCTCTAAGTGAATCTATCTAACTAAATCCAGCAGAGTGACACAGAACGATCCTGCTCTATCTACGCCGGAACAGCATGTGACCGGCGCAGACGGCGTGGCGGCCTTTTATAAGAGGGGGCGTGTACTAAAGCCCCTGAGCTGTAATTGGCTACAGGCGTCCTGCCTGTAGCCAATTATGGCTCTTCGAGTTTCCGGCGCTGTGATTGGCCAAGCATGCGGGGTCACAGTGCATGCTTGGCCAATCATCAGCCAGCAATGCACTGCGCCGGCCGCGCCGGCCGCAATGCATTGCGGGGCCGCTCGCATCACACGAACGTGATGCGAGCGGCCAAAATAGTTCTGGGCTCGCCGAGCGAGCGAACACCCGGTGCTCGATGCGAACATGGGTTCGCATCGAGCACCAGGCCCATCCCTACTCTTCACGCATCTCCAGGGTTACTTCACCACGATGCACCCATCCCCAGCAGTATTTCACCACTCCTTACCCGTCCCCAGTGTTACTTCACAACTCTTCACGCATCTCCAGGGTTACTTCACCACTCTTCACCCATCCCCAGTGTTACTTCACTACTCTTCACGCATCTCCAGGGTTACTTCTCCACACTGCATCCGTCCCCAGCATTACTTCACCACTCTGCACCCTCACCCAGCATTACTTCACCACTCTGCACCCTCACCCAGCATTACTTCACCACTCTGCACCCTCACCCAGTGTTGCTTCACCACTCTGCACCCATCCCCACCATCACTTCACCACTCTGCACCTATCCCCACCATCACTTCACTACTCTGCACCCCTCCCTAGTGTTACTTCACCATCCTGCACCGATCCCCAGCGTTACTTGACACATACACATCCAACCATCGTCCAATGCCCGTGGCCAGATTGACTCTTTAGATTTGAAAAGTATAAATGTTCTTGAAGAATGTAAAATGATGTTGTTGTGTTCTCCCCAGGCGCAGCAAAGATTTTTTTATTAGTTTTTTTGTTTCTTATACGGCGGCGATATAAAAGTAATTTTTTCAGACGCTGCAGGATGAAAAAGAAAGAACGGAAAAGTAATGTTGACAGCTTATTTGGGACTGACCTCAGGTACAGAGAGCGAGCGCGAAATAGTCAATTACAGCTGACAGACGTCGCCGAACACAGGGCTCCTCTCCATCTTCATTTGGGCTGTGAATGACCGGGACCTGCGTCATCGGAACACCGCGGGCCACGCGTCACGTCACACTGCGACACCAATTTGTGCTCAGATAATCAGTGTAGTCACCGCTTACAAAAAACACCAAAGCCGGAGGGCAAGTGTCACACAATTGTCTTCGGTCTGAGTTCTGTTCCGCTGCATCACTAACGCTGCTTCAGCCAATCAGGATTCCAATAAGCGCGTCCTTGGTGGCTGTGAGCTTATCTACAAAAATACAAATTAATCAAAAAAAGATCAGACGTGAGGTGAGACAAGTATGGAGGCCGCCAGGGATGAGCAGAGGGATTCCCAAGAGTGAATGTCTTCAACGCTTATGAAAATTTACGTAAATTCACAGTTTCGCTTGTCAAACTGCTTATCCATAAAAGAAAGACCTTCTCTTTTCTTTATTATTTAGGATGATATTCACCTGTTTGGGCTCATATACACTCGCTTCAAAATGTGGCATTGGACGCTTTTTTTAAGGACTCTGAATGCCAATCAACGCTCCTGTCACTACATAAAATGGTGACCTTACAGTCCTGGTCACACGTTGTGTTTGCTTCGCTTCAAAAATGATCCTCCATGTCACTTTTCTTGGTGCTTCAAAGCATCTCCAAAGCCTCCGTAGAAGTCTATGACTACGCTCGCTTACAGCACCTGAAGCTTCTATTTTGGCTTTAGCTTTACTTTGTTTTGGAGGTATTGCAGGTATGAGATATCCCAGGATGCACTGGGAAACAAACAAGTGAACCGGAAAGACATCATCAGCAGTCCCATCCGGTTCATGTGTATATATTATGGGAGTGTCTAGTGCAGACGTCACATCTGGTGTCCAGTGTGGCGCAACAGGAAGGTGAGCAGGGTCCGGACTGGAGTGGAGAAACTAGCAGACGGCACACGACGTGTGCAACATGGGGATGCTGTAGCAGAAGGTGAGGAAGAGGGACTGAATGGCAGAGGGTCAGCAGAGCTGGAGGACTGGAGCAGGAGAAACTAGAATAGTCACACATGGTGCACAGTGTGGGAGTAATAAAGTGGGAGGTGAGCAGGGACTGAAGGGAGAGGACTGAGTGGCAGAGGCTCAGCAGAGCTGAGGGAGCAAAGCAGGAGAAACTAGAAGATGTCACACATGGAGCACAGCATGGGAGCAGTATAGCAGGAGGTGAGCGGGGACCAGAGAGAGAAGAGGATCAGCAAACCAGAAGAGTAGCAGAGCTGGGGGTAACTGCTGAACAAAGGTACTAATGAGCTGATGATCTGCTGAGTGGGGGTACTACTAAGCTGGGGTTCTACTGGACCCTTTAAAACAAATAAACATTTATGAAATTACCTGTGACCTTGGATGGTATATTATGAAGCTGAGGAAACCAAACTCCCGCAGTCACCAGGGAGAAAGGTGCTCATCCAAAGTGATGCATGAATAAAATCAAAAAAAGCACTACAGTCCCTTCCAGCCAACCTAGCGTAGACTTGAAAATGGCCTCAATCCAAGAGTCTTTGCCAAAGCCATGCCCCCTAGGGAGACCTCAGCCCATGAGTCTCTGCCAAAGCCATGCCCCCTAGGGAGACCTCAGCCCATGACTCTCTGCTAAAGCCATGCCCCCTAGGGAGACCTCAGCCCATGGGTCTTTTCCAGAGCCAAGCTCCCTAGGGAGACCTCAGCCCATGAGTCTCCACCAAAGACAAGCCCCCTAGGGAGACCTCAGCCCATGAATCTCTGCCAAAGCCATGCCCCCTAGGTAGACCTCAGCCCATGAGTCTCTTCCAGAGCCAAGCTCCCTAGAGAGACCTCAGCCCATGGGTCTCTGCCAAAGCCATGCCCCCTAGGGAGACCTTAGCCCATGAGTCTCTTCCAGAGCCAAGCTCCCTAGGGAGACCTCAGCCCATGAGTCTCCACCAAAGACATGCCCCCTAGAGAGACCCCAGCCAATAAGTCTCTGCCAAAACCATGCCCCCTAGAGAGACCTCAGCCCATGAGTCTCCGCCAAAGCCATGCCCCCTAGGGAGACCTCAGCCCATGAGTCTCTGCCACAACTATGCCCCTCAGGGAGACTTCAGCCCATGAGTCTCCGCCATAACCATGCCCCTCAGGGAGACCTCAGCCCATGAGTCTCCGGCAAAGCCATGCTCCCTAGGGGGGACCTCAGGCCACGAGTCTCTGCCAAAGCCATGCCCCCTAAGGAGACCTCAGCCCATGATTCTCCACAAAAGCCATGCCCCCTAAGGAGACCTCAGCCCATGAGTCTCCACCAAAGTTATGCCCCCTAGGGAGACCCTTTCCAGCAAAAAACAAATGCTGATTTTTTTACATATTCATCAGGATTGGCATGGTGTAGAAGTAGTTAAAATGCAAAGTTTTAAACAAGCCCTTATAAGGCCATTCCCGGAAGACCAAAACCGGGAACATTGCCATTCAATGCTAAAAGTTGCCGCTTCAATCGCTGCCGGTGAAAAAAATGCAAATTCAGCTCAGCCATCCGAGGTGGGAGGCGGCAGGGAAAGGGTTAAAAGGCAGCCAAGTCTGTCTTGTATGCAGCCCATTCTCTTTCTATTGCGGCCATATTAATATTTTATCAGGTTAATCAGCGCTGTGAGGAACACCCGCTGGGGACACGGGGGGCGATAACCGGTCACGTCTGGTCGCAGCATTGTGTTATATTTAGTGTATAAACCCGAACAGCACCACCGGCGTTTCTCCCTTTTATGTTCCTCACTCGGCTCCCTCATCACTATTTCTTTGGAATGGCGGCAATCAGTGAATGAGGACAAATGGAATTCCTTGATCAGCGGCCCGCTATTATTGGAGGTGACCTCAATCTCTGGTCACGGTGACATTCTTATCAGAAGTATATTATAGATGAGGGATCATTTCCCTTTCAGGTGGCGGATGAGAGCCTCTGATTCAGAGAAGAGAGAGTCACAATCAGCGTTAATGAATAATAATCGTTCGCACGTGCCGAACAGGAGAGCTTTAAAGGAAACCGGCTCAGAGGGAAACAAGGAGGCCACCGACCTTCTCCTTCTGAAAAATTACGATTGGTTGGCTGTCAGGCTGACTCTTTTTTTCCTCCAACCTCTAAAGGCTCAATTCACAAAGCTAGCACACAAGGATAAGGATCTTTATTTTAAGTGACTATGATGTTTAAATCTCATTGGATTGAAAATAACTATCACTATTTTAAAAAAAATGCAGTATTTTGTATGGTATAGGAGGTGGTATACTGTAGGAGCGCTGAACCTGGTGGTGGCTTGTTGTGATGTTACATGTGGTATTAGACATTGTACCCCATACTCATTCATTAGAGGGAGCTTATCTGGATCTGGGGGCCCCATTATTAAAGGGGGCCTCCATATTCCAATAAGCTCCCAGTGGCAGACCCCCACAACCACCCGGCCAGGGTTCTGGGGAAGAGGCTCTTGTCCCCATCAGCATGAGGACAAGGTGCTGTGGGGGGGGGGGGGTCCCTACCCCAAAGCACCCCCCCATGTTAAGGGCATAAGGCCTGGTAGGATTTGGGGAGGGGGTGGTGCTCGCTTGTCCTTTTCCCTTTCCTGGCTTGCAAGGCTGCTTGGATAATGGTCTGGTATAGATGTTGGGGGGGACCTCGCACCGTTTTTTTTCCCCTTTTTTCAATTTTGACTCATGGGTCCTCTTAAAATCTATACCAGACCCAAAGGATTGAGGGGGGGGTCCCTGCCCCAAAGCACTCCCATGTTAGGGTTTAGGGGGACGGCACTTGCTTGCCCACCCCCGTTATTGGCTTGCAAGGCTGCATGCTTGGATAATGGTCTGGTATGGAAGCTGGGAGGACCCGCACCGTTTTTTCCTTTTTTACATTTTGGCTCATGGGTCCCCTTAAAATCAATACCAGACCAAAGGATTTGGGGGGGGGGGGGGTACACCGACACTGTTTTTTTTTTTTTAAACAATTTAATGACAGCAATTGTTTTGTTTACATTCTGCTGACAGCAGGAATCTCTCTAACAGCACATGGTTTCTAAGGATTGTATTGAATTGAGCCTTTTGTGGTCTGGTTGAAGATCAAGGTGGATGAAAATACAGGTGGATTACTGAGAAATGATCAAATGGATTACTGGTCATGAAGGGGTTAAAGGGAAATCCATGATGAGATATATATGGAGTTTCCCTTTGCTGGCCTCTCAATAAGAAAATGCTGGCAGTCTGGCTAATGCCATAGATGACAAATGTCCTGGATTTTCTGGGATAGTCCCACATCTGGCAGCCACATCACAAGTACTCTAGCACGTTTCGGCTGTAACAGCCTTCCTCATAGCACTATGCCGGCACTGCTTCTAAGTCTGTCCCCTTAGGTCCCAGACATATATATTCCACTACACTGTCCTCTCTGTAGCTTTCGTTGTGATGCTGGTCTGTACTCACTCAGTTTCTCAAATCCAGAAAGCTGCTGCACTGCTACTGCAACTAAGCCTAGCTGAATGAAAACTTGTGGCTTCCCACTTCTTTCTCTTTCTCCTGCTCTCTTGCTCTTCCTTCTGCCTCAGGGGCAGAGCTCCCAGCACAGGGGTCTACTCCAGACGACGACTGGACCCCAGACTCTGCTCTCAGACTGCCAGGCTCTTGAATATTTATGGGTCGTTTCCCCACCTTCTGGGCCCTGCCTCCCAAGGGATTGGTGGATACTTCATGATTTTTCAGACTGCAGCCTCTGTCCCTCCACCCACTATGTTCTAGAACAATGTTTCTCAACTCCAGTCCTCAAGTACCCCCAACATGTCATGTTTTCAGGCTTCCCATTATTTTGCACAGGTGATTTGATCAGTTTCACTGCCTTAGTAATTGAGGGAAATCATGAAAAACATGACCTGTTGAGGGTACTTGAGGACCGGAGTTGAGAAACATTGTTCTAGAACACATATGTCAAACACAAGGCCCACGGGCCAAATGCGGCCCTCCAGGCCATGTGGCTCTCACACCTAGTCTTGCAGCCGGAACTCCATTCCGCCTCCTCCTGCTCTAACCCTTCATTCCTGCTCCCTGCTGTCACCTGTAAACACAGAAGCCATGTACTGTGTTTACAAGGGACAGCTTTCCCTTCAGGGACTCCTGGATCTAACAGATTCCTGCGCGTACGTACGGCGGGGACAGATCTCCAAAATCGAAGAGAAAGAACAATCTCCCTGTAAATACACAGGTAGTAGAGCCGCCTACACAGGGAGGTACAAGAGCCGGGCCAGGTAGGTGTAAGATGTGAGGAAGCTTTATGGGGGAGTTGAGGTTACAATCTGTGCACAGTGCACCCGTAAAACCCTGCACTCTGTACACAGTGCACCCCTGGACCCTGCACTCTGTATACAGTGCACCCATAAACCCTGCACTCTGTAAACAGTGCATCCCTAGACCCTGCACTCTGTATACAGTGCACCCATAAACCCTGCACTCTGTACACAGCGCACCCCTGTACCCTGCTCTCTGTATACAGTGCACCCATAAACCCTGCACTCTGTACACAGCGTACCCTTGGACCCTGCACTCTGTATACAGTGCACCCATAAACCCTGCACTCTGTACACAGCGCACCCCTGGACCCTGCACTCTATACGTAGCACACTCCTGAACTCTGCACATAGCGTAGTCCTGAACTCTGCATGTAACTTGCACTCTGTACGCAGCTGATTCCAGATACAACCAGTCCTTTGAGGGCACCCATACTGCTGATGCAGCCCGTGATTAAATTGAGTTTGACACCCCTGTTCTAGAACTAGCCAGAGAGTTCCAGAAGACAGGAGGAGGTAACAGAGCCACAACCTTTGAAGCACTGTACAGCCTCCAAAACAAAATTAACCCCATGCTCCTCTGCCTACAGGGGAGCCAAACGAAATGTACATACACTAGCAACAGTGAGGGTGCTACATACACATTGCACAGTCATGGTCCACCCTTGTCATTATCAGGAAGTCGATTCAGAACAATAATGTGCAGCCAATGCATGTGGCTGAAAGAGGCTGTAGGAGATCAGCACCACTGAGCTACAGTAGGAAAAACACGGCAGTGGTTAATGATAACACAGCGCTTTAGCAAACTGAATATCATCCAGTTCAAGTCTAAATGTGGCAATCGTTCCTCCACTAGCACATACCATCTTATAAATCTGCCCGTCTCATCTCCGGGATGGTGAATTCTCCAGCACTCTGGAAATGATGCATATTTGAGATTTGAAAAATGCATATGTTTTCACCTTGCGGCATAAGTATGCCTCTTAGCGCCGAAAGTAGCTGAGGTTGTCATATCGATGCATTTTCTCGGCAATTGGACTCCGCGTGACACCGGAGAAGTTTAATATATATCACTCGGCACATGATGCGGCTCCTTGAGAAGTGACTGAAGGGATACTTAGCTGGCTGTTGATAGGGAGGGAGTCAGATGGTGATGGCGGTACTTGCACAGAAATAGTTTATTTCTGTACATATACTCGTTCAAAAATAGAAATACCAGGATAAGCAACTTTTGGAAATGTGTATCTGCTGCATTGCCTTTGATTTTACAGCTCTGGCCCTAACTGCCAAAATAAAGTCATAGGTGTAAAAGCCAAAGAGCTGAACGCGGTCATTAGATAAGATAGGGCAAGATGCAAGGAGGTGTGCAAAGAGCAGTCACTCATAGCAACCAATCAGCAGTCTTTTCTGAACTGAGCCTACTGCAATAAAATGGACTTTACACCCGGCAGAGACAAAGGGGCCCCTCTTAATGGTCCTGTAGGGTCAGGAACTCAAATGTAAAGAACACTGCAGTACTTAAAAGATATAAGAGACCATTCCTTCACAACATATGAAAAATAAAGGCAAATCACATTAAAGTTTTAAGTGTACCTGTCACTAACCTGGTATCACATAACTGGCTGGAGGCGGAGATGACAGGAGGGCTTCTCTTACACCATTGCCCAGACACCCCTGGAGTGTAGCAAGGGGTTGATAGAGTACAAAGTGGCATGGGTACCAGGACTCTAGTCCATGGAATTTCCCTTATAGAGGCAGGCTTGACTTTATGGTGGTCGTACAGACTAACAGGAAGGTAGTTAGCTGGAACACTGCAAGGCACATCAGGCTGGAAGCCTGGTATGGGCAGGCAGTGGTTGGTAGCTGGGAAGAGACAATTCGCAGTGTAACAGGCAGAGTCGGGGCTAGGCGACAAGCTGAGGTCACATCAGAAGGTCATCTGAGGTAATCCATAGTCAGGGTCTATCTGAAGTCAAACCGGGAATCAACAGAGACAAGCCAGGGTCAGAAACTAGCTGAAGTCCAACCCTGAATCAGCAGAGACAAGCCATGGTCAGGAACTATCTGAGGTCAATCCAGCAATCAGCAGAGACAAACCATGGTAAGGTGCTATCAGAAATCAAACCGGGAATCAGCAGAGACAAGCCATGGATGGGAACTATCCAAGGTCAAACCAGGAATCCGCAAGATCAAACTAGGAATTAGCAGAGACAAGCCATGATCAGGAACTAGCCATGGTCAAACCAGGAACCAGCAGAGACAAACCATGGTCAGGAGATATCATAGATCAATCCCGGGATCAGCAGAGACAAGCCATGGATCCAAGGTCAAACCAGGAATCAGCAAGATCAAAATAGGAATTAGCAGAGACAAGCCATGATCAGGAACTATCCAAGGTCAAACCAGGAACCATCAGAGACAAACCATGGTCAGGAGATATCAGAGATCAATCCCGGAATCAGCAGAGACAAGCCATGGTAAGGAACTATCCAAGATCAATCCAGGAATCAGCAGAGACAAGCCATGGTAAGGAATTATCCAAGATCAATCCAGGAATCAGCAGAGACAAGCTATGGTAAGGAACTATCCAATGTCAAACTAGGAAACAGCAGAGAAAAGCCATGTTCGTGAACTAATCAAGGTCAAATCAGGAATCAGCAGAGGCAAGCCATGGTCAGGAACTATCCAAGGACAAACCAGGAATCGGCAGAGACAAGCCATGGTCAGGAACTATTTGAGGTCAAATTGAGCATGCTTGCCTATGTGCTTATATACATGCCCAGCATAAATTAATGTGCTCACACAAATGTGTGCAGACACAACTAAACTGGCAGTGGCCCTTGTTCAGTGCATTGGCATGCGCACACATCTTCTGATGCTGTTCTGTCACCTGGGCAATTCAAATTCAGCATATAATGATAAGCAGGTTACCTTTATCGAAAACTACATGTGAAAATAATGTATATATCAATTTTTATAATCAGCCAAACTCAATGCGGAGCTTGACATTTTTCTGTAAAAGTCAAGCTTGGCCCCACCCTTGCCATCTTCTTATCGAAATCGAAATTTGCATATAACTTCAGTTGCCTGTCTTGTGGGATCTTGGGATGGTTTAGGCAAGCAGACAGCCAAGTAGACAACCTTGGTGTATTTTTATATAATTTTCCTGTTTGTCCATTTCAGTAACACTTCACTTTAAAAATCCTTTCATATTTCTGCAGCCCATTCTCATCCTTAAAATTGCCTTTTTGTCGGGGCTTGTAGGTCACCAGGAGATGCCATGACAAGAGTTACACATGATTGCTGAGTCACGTCAAGCAGCTTAGCACTCCCTTGCAGTCCCCACGTCTTTTGATTTTCCAGAGCCACCGGATTCCCTGGCCATATTAACCTCCTGTACCTTGCCTGGCAGTCCAAAGCCAATTACTGTTGCCTCGCTATGCCTCTATGACATATCATCCATCATATGCTTTGCCTTCATCCTCAACCACATAAAAACCTCTTTTATGAGGAACTCCACCAAATGCTGTTTGCCTTTAAACTAACCAGATACAAAAAAAAAGTACAATTTCAGAAAAACAGCAACCTTATTTGTGAGAAAGAAAAAAAACACTTGAAAATGAGTTCCACTCTGGAAGAGTAGTTCCACACCTCCCAGACAGGGTGCCTAAACTTTCATGCAGGGTCCCAGTCTAGATAACCAACTGCTAACCTCCTATACATGGTGTCTAACCTCCCATATAGGGTCCCAGTCCAGTGAAAGACCGGGGGGGGGGAAGATGTCAGCCCTCTCAGCGGTGACAGCACAGCGCTGGAGGGCTTCCTTCTAAGGTGATTATTTCATACTTACCTTGAATACTAGCACATTATGCCATTGTCTTACAGGTTTTCTTTTTTTTTTTTTTAAACCAGCCACGGTTTACAACTGCTTTAACTACTTCTTATCCACCCATACAGGGTGCCTAACCTCTCATGCAAGGTCCCGGTCTAGATAACCAACTGCTACCCTCCCATACAGGGTGCCTAGTCTCCCATACAGGGTGCCTAGTCTAGATAACCCACTGTTACCCTCCTATACAGGGTGCCTAATCTCATATACGTATAGGGTCCCATTCTAGATAACTAATTCCTTACCTCCTAGACAGGGTGCCTAAACCTCTCATGCAGGGTCCTAGTCTAGATAACGGACGGGAGGGCCCGGGGAACCCAGAATCCCTTGGAAAGGTTGGAAAACCCTTGTTTCAGCTCCCCATGCACCTCCTATGTCTAAGTTACCCTGTGTCCATTAGGGGCACAGGGTGACTGAGAAAATATGTCTTGGATTACTTAAAATGGGACAGTAATATTTATCCACAATATCTCCCAGGATATATATAAAGACTATTCCTGGTTTGTTTGATTCTGAACCCAACATGTTAATTGAAAGAGCTGATCACATTGGCCTCTGTACAATGTAGGAGACGGGCCGACTCCTGCTGGAGCTCCTGCTATTGTGAGAAGGTGTCCTGTGTTTATACTTATGATAATGTATAATCTGCTGTGTGAAGCTCGGTGACAAGTCTGACCTGTAGTGAAATCCTGATTAATCACAACAATGGCCAGGTGGGCATGGAGTCACCTTGGCTGCTTTAAGGGATTAGTTAATTAGCTCATGTTAATTTATGTTTCTGGTTACAGGGTTATTGTTAGAGTAATATGAGCAGGAGGGGGGGGGGCTCCTTGTCAACTGTATATAAGACTGTATTCTTGTTCTAATAAACAGTTCATGGTGAGCAACCAAACGAGTATTGTCTTGGTTGTGGTTGTCAGCAGTTGGAATATCTGATATCTATATTTGGACTGGAAGGAAGCAGTATATGACGGAAGCACTCAAGCGGAGTGTGGGACGTACCGTTACAATAACCATCTGCTACCCTTGTATACATGGTGCCTAACCTCACTATATAGTGCCCCAGTCTAGATAACTAACTCCTAACCTCTCATACAGGGTACCTAACATCCCATGCAGGGTCCCAATCTAGATAACTAGATACAGCATCTCAATCCATATAACCAACTACTACCCTCCTATACAGGATGCCTAAGCTTCCATGCAGAGTCCCAATCGAGATAACCAGCTGCTACCCTCCTATACATGGCGCCTAACCTCCTATATAGTGCCCCAGTCTAGATAACTAACTTCTAACTTCCCATGGAGGGTGCCTAACCCCCCCCCCCCCCCCCCATACAGGGTTGCAGTCTAGATAGCCAACTGCTACCCTCTTATGCTGGGTGCCTAACCTCCCATGCAGAGTCCCAGTCTATATAACCAACTGCTACCCTCTTATACGGGGTGCCTAACCTTCCATGCTGGGTCCCAATCAAGATAAACAGCTGCTACCCTCCCCTACAGGGTGCCTAACCTCCCATTTAGGGTCCCAGTCTAACTCCTAACCTCACCCCATGGCCCCCTGTTTAGAATACATTCTACCCCTTGTGTCATAAGGTTATTTTAGTAAAATAACAGCTGCACTGTGTCATTGGGGGCAGCATGGAGTCTGCTTTATAAGCAGAAATATTTTTTTAGCTGTACAGACCACCATTCAAGAGCGGATCCCACGACCAACAAAATCCTGAAGGGTAAGAGCACAATCAGAGTTTTGGAAGTCTTGCCCCCACATGTGCCTAATGTCTGGCATCCTCAGCAGAAGCCACAAGTCCAACTTCCAGTGCCCCCTCCAGATTTCAGCCAGCAGATCTGGTGCTAGCCCTTATAGAGGTCCCTTGCTACTTCTGCTGTGATCATCAGCAATGACTGTTGTTTATAACTTCTTATGCCTGGAGGAATATTTTGAGTTCATTTAACACTCTGCCGTTTCACCCATCCCTGATGAATCAGGATTGTGTGGCCCTCCAAAACCCACTGGCTGTCTTTTGCCCTGCTTGTAACCAGTACAATTAAGACTTTGCTAAAGGTTTTTCATTTGGCACCCTCTTTGACCTATTACACTTGGATTTCTCCATCTCTCCCCATCTTTGTGGTGAGCTGTCTATGTGGACTGAAATCAGGGCAGCCAGCAGATATTTGTGGGCCCCTTACACAGCTTTAGGCCTGGAAGCCTGACCACCAACATTCCCCAGGGCTTGCCTATGGGCCATCCTACCGAATCGGCACACCAGCCACCTCACCTGTACGCACCCAGCCCCCCTCAATCTTGTATATATGTCAGCCCCCTCACACCTGTATATATGTCAGCCCCCCCCCCCACACACACACACACACACATGTATATATGTCAGCCCCCCACACACCTGTATATATGTCAGCCCCCCCACACACACCTGTATATATGTCAGCCCCCCTTACACCTGTATATTTTTCAGCCCCCCACACACCTGTATATATGTCAGATCCCCAACACACACACCTGTATATATGTCAGCCCCCCCACACACCTGTAAATATATCAGCCCCCCACACACCTGTATACATGTCAGCCCCCCTCACACCTATATATTTGTCAGCCCCCCACACACCTGTATCTATGTCAGACCCCCCACGCACCTGTAAATATGTCAGCCCCCACACACACCTGTAAATATGTCAGCCCCCCACAGACCTGTATATATGTCAGCCCCCCACACACCTGTAAATATGCTATGCCCCCCACACCTGTATATATGCTACCCCCCCCCACACCTGTATGAGATGAGATGCTGCTCATCTGGGCCAACATTTGATAATCTTCCAGCAGTTTTAATGGCAGAAGCCATAGCTGGAATGCTGGGAACACAGGGAGGGATAACAGACCCAGAAACAGGTGACCCAAATAACCACGGCCATTGGTTTACACCATGGGGTTGACTTACTAAAGGCACATAGACTGTGCACTTTGCAAAGTGCATTTGCTCCAGAGCTTAGTAAAAAAAAAGCAGAAGCTCTGCTGACTCCCATCATCCAATCTTGTGCAAGCAAAAATGCTGTTTTTTTAATTTTATTTTCCTTGCACATGATTGGGTATTCTTAGTGGAGTGAAGCTTTACCTTGCTTTTTAAGCTCCGGAGCAACTGCACTTGCAGAGTGCAAAGTGTATTTGGCTTTAGTAAATCAACCCCCATGTCTTTGGGCAAGTTAGCTGAACAAATGAAGCAGAATTGTGAAAGGTCAACCAAGAGAAAAATTGGCCTACAGAGTGGAATGCCGCCCAAGCTTCGTATATACAATAATGCCATATGTGTGCCTTGTGTGTGTGTATATCTTTTAGTTATTTCTTTTTATCAATTTACAACATGCAAAGTGAGCGAACAAAATACAATTCTAAATCAAATCAATATTTGGTGTGACCACCCTTTGCCTTCAAACTAGCATCAATTCTCACACTTGTACAAAGTCAGGGATTTTGCAGGATTAGAGTCGGTTGTATGATTAACCAATTATACCAAGCAGCTGCCAATGGATCATCAATTTCATATGTAGAATAAAACACAGTCATTAACTGAAACAGAAACAGCTGTGTAGGTTTAAAACTGGGCGAGGAACAGCCAAACTCTGCTACTAAGGTGAGGCTGTGGAAGACAGTTTCATGTCACAGGTCATACACCATGGCAAGACTGAGCACAGCAACCAAACACAAGGTAGTTATACTGCATCACCAAAGGTCTCTTCCATGCAGTGGTGGCTGGTGGCTCTGGTGTACGCCCCTCCGCCGTGTCTCTCCTCTTCCGCCAAGGCGCTAGGCATCCAATAGGATTGCCTGACGCTTTGGCCAATTGGGAAACAGGTCTCACAGACCTACCTCCTGATTGGCGGGGAGGAAATTTAATTTGCTATGGTCCACACAACTGGGTGGCCACGAAGCGCAATACTCTGCGCTCCGAGACCACCCTTTTTTGAAGCCTATTAGATCCTCTGGCTCTAATCAGGTGCTTCAAAAAAACACCCCCGCCGCATTGAAATCCATGGTCCAGTGTCACTGATATGTAGATCAGGGGGCCGGATGCATGGATAGGGCAGGTGGCGCCCATCATGCTTACTTCCCTTGCTCATCGGAAGATGTCGAGCAGTGCCACCAGCACAGAACTGGGGGAAACCAGTGGGGACCCAGGTACATCCATCTACTGTTCAGAGAAGTCTGGCCAGTAGTGGTCTTCATGGAAGAATTGCGGACAAAAAGCCTCCAACGTGGAAACAAGGCTAAGCAGCTCAACTATGCAGAAAAACATGGGAACTGGGAGGCAGAAAAATGGCAGCAGGTGTTCTGGACTGGACTGAGTCAAAATGTGAAATATATGACTGTAGCGGAGGCAGTTTGTTGGGGAAGGGCTGGAGAGCGGTACAATAATAAGTGTCTGCAGTCAACTGTGAAGCATGGTGGAGGTTCCTTGCAAGTTTGGAGCTGCATTCCTGCAAATGGAGATGAATATTTGGTCAGGATCAATATGTTATCTTTGATTTACCAATCAGATTTCAGATTGTTTTCAATACAACAGAGAAATTGGTTGGTTATAACAACAGCCTTAAAGTGGAACTCTGGGTCATAAGCATTATTGCTAGCCTCAACACAGCAATTGTTGTTTTTCTCAGTCCTCAAACAGGGGATTTGTTACTTTTCCACTAAGCTGGCCAGAAAAGTGGCAGTCACAGGGGTTGGAACCTCTGTCTTAAGCCCTTATGAAGGGGCAATGCCTATCTTCTGAATTGCGTTGGCCTTTTTTATAGAACTGTGTCTGATCTTGTATGAAAATATACTTATTTGTAAAAACTCTGTGAAGTTCACACACCAGTAACTTATAACGAACAAACATTATTCAAGCAAGTAACACATGCTACAAGTCTCTGAGATCCGCCCCCCTATGATGTGTTTCACCCTTATGGGCTAAGTCATGGAGATCATTTCATTAAGTCTGTGAGGGGTAAACTCATCGGAGAGGGGTGGTTCGCAGCTGAGAATGAGTTGCATCATTAGTGGGCAATCTTCGTGTTTTCTGATAGAGTTTCCATGGAGTGGGGACGGGCTCTTATGGCCGGCAACAACAGTGTCATGGACCTGAATTGACATGGTTGGCCTCTCTTGTATCTCCAGCCCAGGCCCCACTACAGGTGGAAATGATGGTGCAGAGTGGCAGAAGGTGTTAATAGCAGAACTTGCAGCAGGAGGTGCAGGCTTGAGCGGTCAGGCAGGACATCAGCATCAGAGCAGAAGTGATGCACGTTGGGCCAGCCAAATTTAACGGGGCACTTGAGGAAAGAAAACACTGCAATGACTGGGGCTGATATAGAGGACAGCTGAAGAAGGCACTCAGTTGAAGTATAAAAGCCAAGTCGGAGACAGGAGCGAGGTCACAGAGGCAGCCGAGGTCAGTAGAAGGGGAGGAATGAGGTACAGAAGCATCTGCAAAAGTGTGGTCAGGAAAAGATCCAAGGTCAGGAACAGGCAGGCAGAGGTACAAGTAGAATCCAGGATCAGGTCAGTAAAAAACAAAAATACCACAAAAAGTAAAGCATCCTTCAAGGCCACTGCATACCTTTTATTGAAAATGAGACATATACTCATGCATAAAATATGCCGCTGAGAAAATCCCCAAAAGCCATAGGTCACCTCCCCTTCCTCGCCCCTCCTCCCGCCCAGAAGCCACACCCACTGATTCTCTTTTAAATACTCAAACACTACCTAACTACTAGCCCTGTAATCCCACACCCTCCTCCTCTTCTTAAAGTGGAGGTCCACCCTAACATTTATACATTAAAATTTTCTTTGAAATAAATTAAAAAACATAGAAAAAATATGTTTTACTTAACAGAAACCCCTGTTGCTAGGCAGTCTTCCTAATCTGCCCATTCCTAATCCGCGGAGCTGTTCTACCACTTCCTCCTCTTCAGCAAGCTCCCCCGTTGTCTTCTGGGACCTGTGTGTGTCCCAGAAGACGACGGGGTCATTCACAAAGCGCTGCGCGACTCGCACATGCGCAGTAGGAAACGGGCAGTGAAGCCACAAAGGCTCCACTGCCAGTTTCCCTTAGTTGCAATGGGGGCGCCGGCACCCGATCCGATGGACGGATCGGCCTTGGGGGGCCGACATTGCGGGCTCGCTGGACAGGTAAGTTCCCTTATTAAAAGTCAGCAGCTGCAGTGTTTGTAGTTGCTGACTTTTCGAAAATAAAAAAAGTCTGGAACACCGCTTTAACCCTGCCCCCCCCCCAAGGGGGGGTACCAAGCCAGGTCATCAACGGAAATCAGATACAAGATACTCTCAGGACACAGGAAAAGCTGAAGACCAGGCATCACTGACAGCGAGCAAGATCATCACTTAAATAACCCTTTTGGCTCCACCAGGAACTGTAGACAAGCTCCCGCATGCGTGCACACTCTTGCGTACATGTGTGTGCCTATGCCCATTCGCATACGCGCATCTATGCGCAAGTAGACACTTTCCTTTGAGTCTCAAAATGACTTTGGAAGCCCTTTGGTCCGTGGGAGCTGCCTACCTCAGGGTTTATGCAGGTTCTTCATCCAACGTACCGTATATACTTGAGTATAAGCTGACCCGAATATAAGCCGAGGCACCTAATTTTACCACAAACAACTGGGAAAACGTATTGACTCGAGTATAAGCCTAGGGTGAGAAATGCGCAGCTACTGTAAGTGGAAAAGAGGGTCAACAATGCCCATTTGCAGCCTCACTGTGCCCATTTGCATGCCTCACTGTGCCCATTTGCATGCCTCACTGTGCCCATTTGCAGCCATAGGTCCCCCGAACTTCAAACTTGGTAGTTAAGGGTTCCTAGATGCCCCCTAGCTGTAGCCAAAATTTGGGGTCTCTGGACCCAAAGGGTCCCGAAATGACATTGCTGCAGATGGACACAGTTGACCAACTTTTGGGCCCCGTATCTCGGGATCACTTGGTGCTAGGAACCCCATCTGGATATGTTATAGTGCTAGTTCCACTGGGTTTGAATACCAAATTTGGGGTTCCTAGCACCAAATGTCTCCGAGATAGGGGGCCCCAAAGTCGGGTCGGAAAATGTCAAGCACTTTTCTGCAGCAGAGAATGACATTTTCCGAACCGACTTTGGGGCCCCGTATCTCGGGGACACTTGGTCTTAGGAGCCCCAAAGTCGTTTCGGAAAATTTAATTTTCCGCTGCAGAAAAATACTTGACTCTAGTATAAGCTGAGGGGGGCACTTTCAGCACAAAAAAATGTGCTGAAAAACTCTGCATATAATCGAGTATATACGGTAAATAGTTCATTTCCGTGACCAAAACCACTCAATGTTCCAATTTCAAGTTTGAGGAAAAGGTCTACTTTCCCATCCTCAAGTGTACAGTATGTCCGGGTGCTTTAATCCTGAACTTTAGGCTGGGCACAACCTCCCACCTCTTCCCCCACCTCTCTCCGGATATTGTCCAACCTTGAGCAGGATCATTGATGGATCATAGCGTGGTGAATGTGCAAGGAATGTGGCCGGGGAAGATCTAAGCATTGTAGCAAACGTTGAACTACTTCATTCATCCTTCTCTCCGATTCCCGGAGTCAGCTTTTAGAGTGTTAACATTCTGTAGATGTTCCTCATCATCTGATGGCGGGGCTGCTGCTGCTCCGGCTCTTCCGTTAGGAGAAAGGGCAATTATTTTTTATTCTCTCGGAGGTGGCATCATCTCATAGAGCAAAATTGCCTCTGGGCCTGAAACTCCAGACGGCGGAAAAGGACAAACAAGAAAACAGCTCCTTTTATTTCTGAAAGCTTCTTTGCTTTTCGACTCACCGCCGCCGAACACAAAAGCACCGGCACATTAACATAAAAAGAATAATGTGACATCACTGGAGTATTATACGAGGCAATAGACCTGGAGAGGACAGCGATGTCATTATAGTACTCTGTGTATAATCCACACACCGACCTATTGAAAGGACAATCGGCTTTTCTTGGTGGAGAAATGTTTATGACATCATCGCCTCAAATAGTCTTCCACAGGCAGAAGAATTCAATAGATTAACCACTTCAATACCGGGCACTTCCACCCTCTTCCTGCCCAGGACAATTTTCAGCTTTCAGCGCTGTCACATTTTGAATGACAATTGCGCGGTCATGCAACACTGTACACATATGACATTTGTATCACTTTTTTGAGACAGATTGAACTTTCTTTTGGTGGTATTTAATCAGACATGTGCAATTCGTTTTGTTCCGAATTCGTTTTTTAACTAATTTCGACAAATTCGTTACTTCGGAAACATCCGAAATTAACGAATATCCATTTATCAAATTTTTCCAAATGTTCGTAAATTCGAATATTTGAAAATTTGTAAATTCGTACATTTGCACATGCGTATATTCGCACGTTCGGAAATTCGGAAATCTGAATTTATAATTAACTAATAATAACTTAACTATTACTAACTATTAAATGATAGGTATTGTAATTTCCTTTTTAAATTTGGCTGTTAGTGAACGTAACAAATACAAATTTATCTTAACCACTTTCAGACCGGACCAATTTGCAGCCAAAGGACCAGGCCCCTTTTTGCGATTCGGCACTGCGTCGCTTTAACTGAAAATTGCGCGGTCGTGCGACGTGGCTCCTAAACAAAATTGACGTCCTTTTTTTCCCACAAATAGAGCTTTCTTTTGGTGGTATTTGATCGCCCCTGCGGTTTTTATTTTTTGCGCTATAAACAAAAAAAAAGAGCGACAATTTTGAAAAAAAACACATTATTTTTTATTTTTTGCTATACTAAATATCCCCCAAAAATTTATAAAAAAACATTTTTTTTCCTCAGTTTAGGCCGATATGTATTCTTCTACATATTTTTGGTAAAAAAAAAATCGCAATAAGCGATTGATTGGTTTGCGCAGAAGTTATAGCGTTTACAAGATAGTGGATAGTTTTATAGCATTTTTATTAATAATTTTTTTTTATTAGTAATGGCGGCGATCAGCGATTTTTTTTATTGTGACTGCGACATTATGGCGGACACATCGGACATTTTTGACACATTTTTGGGACCATTGTCATTTATACAGCAATCAATGCTATTTAAATGCATTGATTCCTGTATAAATGACACTGGCAGTGAAGGGGTTAACCACAAGTGGGCAGTGTAAGGGTTAAGTATGCCTAGGGGTGTGTTTCTTACTGTGGGGGGGGCGTGGCTGTCAGCTAGCGAATGCTGATCTCTGCTCCAATCACAGGGAGCAGAGATCGGCGTCACTAGTTGCTAGGCAGAACGGGGAGATGCTGTTTATCTCGGCATCTCCCTGTTCAGCCTTCCCGTGAGACGATCGCAGGTGTCCCCGCGGCGATCGAGTCCGCGGGACCCGCGACCGGCCTGGCGCGCTCCCGATGCCACAACAGGCATTAAGGATGGACTTATATATACGCCCTCCTGCCTGTACGTGCCATTCTGCCGACGTATATCTGTGTGCGCCGGTCGGGAACCGGTTAAGTTACAAATTATCCGAAATAACGAATGCCGTATCCAAACAAATGGAACGTAATGAATTAATAATAATAAATAACAATAATAATAATAATAATGAAAAGTTATTATTATTATTATTTATTATTCATTTGTTCCATTCCATTTTGTTTAGATGCGGCGTTCGTTATTTCGGATAATTCGTAACTTCAGATAAATTTGTGTTCACTAACAGCCAAATTTGAAAGGAAATTACAATACCTATAATTGAATAGTTAGTTACCATTTCAGATTTTCTCATTTTTGGGTTTTCGGATTCCCGAATTTCCAAATTTCCGAATTTTCTAATTTCCGAATGTACGAATTTACGAATTTATGAATATACGAATCTTCTAATTTACGAATGTACGAATTTACGAATATACGAATCTTCTAATTTAGGAATGTACGAATTTATGAATATATGAATTTTCTCATTTACGAATGTGGGAATGAACGAATTTATAAATGTACGAATTAAAAAATGTACTCATTGTGATCATAACGAATGACTCGGAAAAAAAATAAATAAAAATGAAACAAAAATGAAGGAATTTTTTGGCAGTGCACATGTCTATTTAATCACCACTGGGGTTTTTATTTTTTGATAAATGAAAAAACCCTGAAAATTTAGAAAACGTATTTGTGTTATAAAATGTTGCAAATAAATAATATTTCTTCATACATTTAGGACAAAATGTATTCTGCTCCATTTCTTTGGGTAAAATAACCCAAATCAGTGTATATTATTTAGTCTGTAGGAAACTTATAGAGCCCACAAACTTTTTGTGGTAAAATTGGGTGCCTCGGCTTATATTCGGGTCGGCTTATACTCGAGTACAGTGGTGTGAAAAAGTGTTTGCCCCCTTCCTCACTTCCTGTTCCTTTGCATGTTTGTCACACTTAAGTGTTTCGGAACATCAAACCAATTTAAACAATAGTCAAGGACAACACAAGTAAACACAAAATGCAATTTGTAAATGAAGGTGTTTATTATTAAAGGTGAAAAAAAATCCAAACCATCATGGCCCTGTGTGAAAAAGTGATTGCCCCCCTTGTTAAAACATACTATAACTGTGGTTGTCCACACCTGAGTTCAATTTCTCTAGCCACACCCAGGCCTGATTATTGCCACACCTGTTCACAATCAAGGTATCACTTAAATAGGAGCTGCTTGACACAGTAAGGTCCACCAGAAGATCCTTAAAAGCTACACATCATGCCGAGACCCAAAGAAATTCAGGAACAATTGAGAAAGAAAGTAATTGAGATCTATCATTCTGGAAAGGGTTATAAAGCCATTTCCAAAGCTTTGGGAATCCAGCGAACCACAGTGAGAGACATTATCCACAAATGGCGAAGACATGGAACAGTGGTGAACCTTCCCAGGAGTGGCCGGCCGCCCAAAATTACCCCAAGAGCGCAGCGACGACTCATCCAAGAGGTCACAAAAGACCCCACAACAACGTCCAAGAAACTGCAGGCCTCACTTGCCTCAGTTAAGGTCAGCGTTCATGCCTCCACCATCAGGAAAAGACTGGGCAAAAATGGCCTGCATGGCAGAGTTCCAAGGAGAAAACCACTGCTGAGCAAAAAGAACATCAAAGCTCGTCTCAATTTCTCCACAACACATCTTGATGATCCCCAAGACTTTTGGGACAACATTCTGTGGACCGATGAGACAAAAGTGGAACTCTTTGGAAGGTGTGTGTCCAAGTATATCTGGCGTAGAAGGAACACTGCATTTCAGAAAAAGAACATTATACCAACAGTAAAATATGGTGGTGGTAGTGTGATGGTCTGGGGCTGTTTTGCTGCTTCAGGACCTGGAAGACTTGCCGTGATAAAAGGAACTATGAATTCTGCTGTCTACCAAGAGATCCTGAAGGAGAATGTCCGACCATCTGTTCGTGTACTCAAGCTGAAACGAACTTGGGTTCTGCAGCAGGACAATGATCCTAAACACACCAGCAAGTCCACCACCGAATGGCTGAAGAAAAACAAAATGAAGACTTTGGAGTGGCCTAGCCAAAGTCCTGACCTGAATCCTATTGAGATGTTGTGGTATGACCTTAAAAAGGCCGTTCATGCTCGAAAACCCTCTAATGTAACTGAATTAGGACAATTCTGCAAAGATGAGTGGGCCAAAATTCCTCCAGGACGCTGTAAAAGCCTCATTGCACGTTATCGCAAACGCTTGGTTGCAGTTGTTGCTGCTAAGGGTGGCCCAACCAGTTATTAGGTTTAGGGGGCAATCACTTTTTCACACAGGGCCATGATGGTTTGGATTTTTTTTCACCTTTAATAATAAACACCTTCATTTACAAATTGCATTTTGTGTTTACTTGTGTTGTCCTTGACTATTGTTTAAATTGGTTTGATGTTCCGAAACACTTAAGTGTGACAAACATGCAAAGGAACAGGAAATGAGGAAGGGGGCAAACACTTTTTCACACCACTGTATATACGGTACATTCTTTTTCTTTTTTTTTTTTTAACGCACTGTGACCAGAGCAATACAATATAACTGTACTTGGGGAAGTGATCAGGTTTTTTTTTTTTTTTTTTTTACACATTATGATTGCTTATTTCAGTGAATTTCACTGTTATAAGCAACCATTTTTACTCAATTAAGTTGATTCATTCGGAGTGTGTTGTTGTAATTAGCTGAGATTTGTCACAGCTAATCACATGGTACAGGTGGGCTGTGATTGTCCCTGTCTGTAGCACATGAGCACTGTGGCCAATCAAAGCTAGCAACACAATTGTACACAATGGATGGCATTAATGGAAGCCAGCCATTTTTTACAATTGTCATGTGATTTGCTGTGATTGGTCACAGTGATCACATGGTAGCGGCAGCGGTCCGGTGCAGTGATCCGGTGGACACAGCCAGTGACAGGTCACGCCACAGCTCGGCCCATGGGGTGCGTGAGGTGCGTTCTGGGAGGGCGTCATATGACATCCACCTGGAATGACGAATGTCCAGCCCACCCATCATTTGTCTATAGGCCAGACATGGTTAAAGATCAATCTGTCTGCTTGGTGTATCATATGGAATTATTTTAGATTTGGATACAGTGGTGAGGGTTATCTGGTGTTGATGTTGGTGATTTGGTTCCCAGGCAGGTCGATTTCTACACCCCAGAGGATCTCCGTGGTCTCCTTGGCTTGTAGTGTAATATAACAAAAATGGAAATTGAAGCACCACTGCAAAGAGGTCCAGATATAACTTTATTCCAAAAAAAAAGTTAGGAGGACAATCCAAAAAGTATCCAACACGTTTCAGAAGTCCAAAGACGCCACCTTCATCAGGGCCGGAAAACAATGTGAATGGACTTGTAGTAGACTGGACCTTTAATGTTATTTCTTCCAGAGTGATTACAGGCACAGGTCTGGTCTGCAGCTTGGTTGACCACGAAAAGTTTGACGAAAAGTTTGACTGATATGATGGGGGGGGGGATTGACACCCCAATATAGAATGCACATTGTATATACAGATACAATATAGAGAGAACAATGTATATACACAGATATAATTGGAGGGTGACACCCCAATATAGAGAGAATATTGTATATACAAATATTATGTGTCAGGGGGGTGACACCCCAATATAGAGAGAATATTGTATAGATACAGATATGATGGGGGTGGGGGACGACGACATCCCAATATAGAATGAACATTGTATATACAGATATGATGGAGAGTGACGCCTAAATATAGAGAGAACATTGTACATACACAAAAATAATTGGAGGGTGACACCCCAATATAGAGAGAATATATATGTGGGGGGGGGGGTGACACCCCAATATAGAGAGAACATTGTATATACAGATAGGATGTGGGGGTGACACCCCAATATAGAGAAAACATTGTACATGCAGATATGATGATGGGGTGACACCCCAATATAGGGAGAGCATTGTACAGTATATAGAGATCTGATGGGAAGAGTGACACCCCAATATAAAGCTCAGTAAAGGCGGGAGGGGGATGGGGCCCCCTTCCGCCAATTGTAAAAGTAATCCAGCGGCTCTTTAGCGGCTCGGATTACTTTTACAAGACACAGAATTGCCAGCTGAAGAAAATTATATCTCAGTCATCGCTGCAGATATCAAGCGACATACCTGTACGTCACTGGACGGGAAGTGGTTAAAGTTTGGAAGAAAAAAGGGGAAGCAGTGCTATGCGTTGTAAAAACACAAGGAATCGCCTGCTCCTCTTTGCTGACAGCTTCAATTACTACCCATAGAAATAAAAAATAAAAAAACGGAATATTCTCTCTATGGGTGGTGTGAACCTAATTCTTCCATCAGCTCATCCCTCAGTGTTACTGCCTTTTATACCACTTTCCCCACCCTATTAGATTGTAAGCTCTTATGAGCAGGGCCCTCCTAACCCTCTTATATAATCAGGGGTAGGAATGTGTTCGCTAAGGCCACCTGCCCTGGGACCAAACTGACCGGAGCCCATTGACCATCCATTGTTACCAATCATCGCAATTGATAAGCAAGGGTAAGAATGTGTTCTCTAAGGCCATCTGCCCTTGGACCAGATTGACCGGAGCCCATGACCATCCATTGGTACCACTCACTGGCATTAATAAGCAGGGGTAGAATTGTGTTCTCTAAGGCCACCTGCGCTTGGACCAGGTTGACCGGAGCCCAGTGACCATCCATTGTTACCAATCATCGCCATTGATAAGCAGGGGTAGGACTGTGTTCTCTAAGGCCACCTGCCCTTGGACCAGATTGACCGGAGCCCAGTGACCATCCATTGGTACCAATCACTGGCATTAATAAGCAGGGGTAGGACTGTGTTCTCTAAGGCCACCTGCCCTTGGACCAGATCCCAGTGACCATCCATTGGTACCAATCACTGGCATTAATAAGCAGGGGTAGGACTGTGTTCTCTAAGGCCACCTGCCCTTGGACCAGAGCCCAGTGACCATTCATTGGTACCAATCACTGGCATTAATAAGCAGGGGTAGGACTGTGTTCTCTAAGGCCACCTGCCCTTGGACCAGAGCCCAGTGACCATTCATTGGTACCAATCACTGGCATTAATAAGCAGGGGTAGGACTGTGTTCTCTAAGGCCACCTGCCCTTGGACCAGAGCCCAGTGACCATCCATTGGTACCAATCACTGGCATTAATAAGCAGGGGTAGGACTGTGTTCTCTAAGGCCACCTGCCCTTGGACCAGAGCCCAGTGACCATTCATTGGTACCAATCACTGGCATTAATAAGCAGGGGTAGGATTGTGTTCTCTAAGGCCACCTGCCCTTGGACCAGATTGACCGGAGCCCAGTGACCATCCATTGGTACCAATCACTGGCATTAATTAGCAGGGGTAGGACTGTGTTCTCTAAGGCCACCTGCCCTTGGACCAGAGCCCAGTGACCATCCATTGGTACCAATCACTGGCATTAATAAGCAGGGGTAGGATTGTGTTCTCTAAGGCCACCTGCCCATGGACCAGATTGACCGGAGCCCAGTGACCATCCATTGGTACCAATCACTGGCATTAATAAGCAGGGTAGGACTGTGTTCTCTAAGGCCGCCCACCTCCTGTTCTAGTGTAAGTCCAGTTTTCCCATGGCTTCATAAAAGTATTCAATCAGCTTCAAGAACACCAAAGATTCTCCTAATATCATGGCCAGGTTGTTTTTGCGCAGGATGTACTACACAATGATGGCACTTATCCCCTCAGTGGTGGCCAGTAATGAAAACCAGCTGATGGGCTCTGGGGGCTCATTTTCCATTTCTCTGACCCAATCCTTCACTGTCTCCATTTTCATATTCTCTTCAGTCTCCTCAACAATTTAAGTTACAATAGCTCTTCTGTTGGATTGGACTACACGAGTCAGCATCCGCTCTCCACCTCTTGGCTGCTCATGACCCTGTCACCGGTTCTCCGGTTTTCCTTCATTGGACCACTTTTGGTCGGTCCTGACCACTGCAGACCAGGAACATCCCTCAAGAGCTGCAGTTTTGGAGTGGCTCTGACCCAGTCGTCCAGCCATTACAATTTGACCCTTGTCAGATAATCAATGCTATTCACTTTACCTTTCAGTAGTCGGAATGTTTTGGCTGATTGGTCTTTATAACTTTTTGTTTATTATAGTGAACCAAAGACACTTTTCAGCCATTGGCTAACGGTCCCCTCCTCCTCTTTGTTTCCCATTTATAAAGTAGTACTTCCACCGCTCCAGCGTGGGGCGCTCCTGTACAAACACATTAATGATGTGATCGCATTAATGATCGCAGTACTTGGCGTTCTTCCCGCTGGTCGACGAATGTCCTCGGGTTTAATTGCAGATCTCTCTCTGGAGCTTTTTCCGCTCCGAGCCATCCGAGGTCTGAGAGGAAGAAAGGAGTATTATCCCTTTAAAGTATTTAAGTCTAAAAACAGAAGTATAAATATTAACAAGCCGCCATTAATATTCATGAGTGTTGAGGTCAGGTGAATTTATGAACACTCTCAGGTCTTCTAATAAACTGCGATGACTTCTGAATACCAATGACAGCAAGTTTGAAAGATCACAGAGTTTACTGCAGTCCGGTGACACCAAAAGCTTTAAAGTGAATCTCCGGCCAAAAATGTTTGTTCTGTAGTTTTGGACAGAGTGGGGAAGGTTTAGAACAGTGGTGGTCAAATTATTAGATATAGAGGGCCCAAAATGTGGCCCCTGCAGGACCAGAGGAAAGATTTTTGTCTACACAGATGAAGAGGGGGCAGTATGACAGGAGGGGGGCAATGTCACAAGAGGGGGACCGTATGACAGAAGGAGGGGGCAGTGTTACAGGAGGGAGACAGTATGACAGGAGGGGGCAGTGTTACAGGAGGGGGACAGTATGACAGAAGGGGGCAGTGTGACAGGAGGGGGGCAGTATGACAGGAGGGGGGCAGTGTGACAGGAGGGGGACAGTATGACAGGAGGGGGGCAGTGTTACAGAAGGGGGGCAGTATGACAGGAGGGGGCAGTGTTACAGGAGGGGGACAGAATGACAGGAGGGGGCAGTGTTACAGGAGGGAGACAGTATGACAGGAGGGGGGCAGTCTTACAGGAGGGGGACAGTATGACAGGAGGGGGGCAGTGTTACAGGAGGGAGACAGTATGACAGGAGGGGGCAGTGTTACAGGAGATGGACAGTATGACAGGAGGGGGCAGTGTCACAGGTGGGGGACAGTGTCACAGGAGGGGGACAGTGTCACAGGAGGGGGACAGTATGAAAGGAGGGGCAGTGTCACAGGAGGGGGGCAGTAGGAAAGGAGGGGGCAGTATTACAGGAGGGGGACTGTATGACAGGAGGGGGCAGTGTCACAAGAGGGGTTCAGTATGACAGGAGGGGGGCAGTGTTACAGGAGAGGGACAGTATGACAGGAGGGGAGAAGGGTTACAGGAGGGGGACAGTATGACAGGAGGGGGCAGTGTTACAGGAGGGTGGCAGTATGACAGGAGGGGGGCAGTGTCACAGGAGGGGGACAGTAACAGGAGGGGGCAGTGTCACAGGAGGGGGCAGTATGACAGGAGGGGGGCAGTGTCACAAGAAGGGGACAGTATGACAGGAGGTGGGCAGTGTCACAAGAGGGGGACAGTATGCCAGGAGGGGGCAATGTCACAGGAGGGGGGCAGTATCACAGGAGGAGGACAGTATGACTGGAGGGAGGCAGTGTTACAGGAGGGGGACAGTATGACTGGAGGGAGGCAGTGTTACAGGAGGGGGGCAGTATGACAGGAAGGGGACAGTTTTACAGGAGGGGGGCAGTGTCACAGGAGGAGGACAGTATGACAGGAGGGGGGCAGTGTTACAGGAGGGGGACAGTATGACAGGAGGGGGGCAATGTCACTCTGATCACACACACATTGGGAATGACCAATCCTCCCATATTTCCCCTGTCCTGTAGCAGCTCCTCCAGATGGTGTCAGTGGAGAGGATCTGGTGCCAGGAGGGGTAGCTGTGTTCCGGGCCAGGCAGGTAGGCAGAAGAAGATCTCCACCAGGATCTCCAGTGGCAGCTACAGCAAAGAGCAAGGGGGGGCTCCTCCACCATGACCTCTTCCTCTTCTCCCTGCTCCTCCATGGGGCCGGACCCACCCTGCACAGCCGGGCACACAACACCATTTCTGACCACAGCCTGCCTGACAGCAGGCTCCGACCCCAACCTGCACACACCTGGGATCTGCCTACCACTGCACTCAGTGGAGTGAAGATGTACAAGAAGTGATAGAAATGGAAGTAAAGAAGTTTGTTACAACTTGTGTTAGAAACTGTTATAAGACTGTTGCCATAAGAGACAACGCTCCTACACATGCAGATGTGGTGTGTGGCTGGGTGCCGTTCCCTGCATGGCTGTCTACCTATAGAAGTCTCGGTGTCTGCTAATTACCATTGCAACTACTTAAGGGTGTCCTGGCCCTAAACCCTCTCTCCCACAGTTCTGTTCAAGAGACAATAAATCTCTTTGCATTTAAGAAGTGTCTGGCACCCATGAATCTACCTTGCATTACACCCACTATGCCTTGTAACCCACTCTTCACAGAAGGATGTCAGCTGTCCATAACTCTGGAGGTTCTTATTAGACCAAAGGGGACCCGGGACCTTTCTACACATGGTTGAGAATGGCTGCCTTAGAGATGATGCCAGGGGCGGACTGACCATTCGGCCACTCGGGCACTGCCCGAGGACCCCGGGCCACTAGGGGGCCCCACCAGGGTTGCCAGCCTCAGTAAAACCAGGGACAGTATGTAAAAATCTGTGTTTTTTTTACATCTGTCTCTGAAATGTCCCTTACCGACACCCTTTTGGTCTAAAAATCCAGAGATTATAGCTGCCCCACCTCTCCAGTACCTTCTCAGCCAATAGAAACATGTCTGTGTATACTGTGTGATTGTATACTGTGTGTGTGTATACTGTGTGTGTATACTGTGTGTGTATACTGTGTGGCCCCATAATCTCTGATTGCCTGGGGGGCCTCATAATCTCCTATTGCAAGGGGGCCCCATGAGTTGTCAGTCCGCCCCTGGATGCTGCTCAGGGTATCCACCCCTTAATATTGGTGTCAGAGGGAATTTCCATTTCCTTAAAATATTTGACCCCCCCCCAAGTCATTAACCCACATCCCCTGGTGATGGTCACACAATGAGTGATGGGTTCACTTTAAGTGCTGGTGTATGATCACAATTCCTTCATTCACAGCTGCTCAGTTGTCTAATAGGTAAAATTCCTATTATTTTTCATGAAGGAACTATCTCCCATAAGATTCTCATCTGATTGGAGGACTTCAATTTAATCATTCCGCTTATGGCGCATAGATCTCTCCCGTCCTCGGAGTGCTCTTAGTTTGCACAGAATAATGAAAGCTTCCATGTTTGTTCAGTAAATCTTAATCATTTTCAATTTACTTCTTCGCAAAAGCAGATCTTAACGTTCCGTACCATCTGCTCATATATTATTGTGCTTAGAGTTTAATTTAAACTTATTTTCTATCACTTTTCTAAAAAAAAAAAAAAAAAAAAAAACACCATTAAACTAATACACCTTGATGGCTGACTCTGACTGGCTTAAAGGAAGGATGAAGTGTTTTTGTGCTGCTTTGCTTTTAGGACTAAAAAAAAACAATTTGACAGTTTGTTTGTTTTTAAATTTTTATTTTTGTTAATCAGGTTCCTCAAAAACTGCCATTCTCAACCAGGGTTAAATGAAACCCGAGGTTCCTCAAGAGCAGGGGGTGTCAAACTCAATTTCATTGCAGACGGCATCAGCATTAGGGTGTCCTCAAAGGGTCGGTTGTAACTTGTATCCGTAGGACTATATAAATGTATGCAGGGCTTTTTTTACTCAGAATAGGTGCAGGAACTATGGAACATTGGGAGGATCTTAAAGGGGCAATAAATACCCGGAGTGCATTATGGGCAGGATTCAGGGGTACACTACGTACAAAGTGCTGAGTTTGGGGATGCACTGTGTACACAGTGTAGAGTTCAGGGGTGTGCTACGTACAGAGTGCAGAGTTGAGGGGTGTGCTGTGTACAGAGTGCACAGTTCATGGGTGCAGAGTGTACAGAGTGCAGAGTTCTGGGGTGTGCTGTGTACAGAGTGCGCAGTTCTTGGGTGCAGAGTGTACAGAGTGCACAGTTCAAGGGTGTAGAGTGTACAGAGTGCACAGTTTAGGGGTGCTCTGTGTACAGAGTGCACAGTTCATGGGTGCAGAGTGTACAGAGTGCAGAGTTCAGGGGTGCTCTATGTACAGAGTGCACAGTTTAGGGGTGAGCTGTGTACAGAGTGCACAGTTCAGGGGTGCTCTGTGTACAGAGTGCACAGTTCATGGGTGCAGAGTGTACAGAGTGCACAGTTCAGGGGTGCTCTATGTACAGAGTGCACAGTTTAGGGGTGAGCTGTGTACAGAGTGCAGAGTTCAGGAGTGTGTTGTGTACAGAGTGCAGAGTTCAGAGGTGTTCTATGTACCGAGTGCAGAGTTCAGGGGTGCGTTACGCACAGAGTGTAGAGTTCAGGGGTGCGCTGTGTACAGAGTGCAGTGCTCAGGAGTGTGTGGTGTACAAAGTGCAGACTTCAGGGGTGCTCTATGTACAGAGTGCAGAGTTCAGGAATGTGCTGTGTACAGAGTGCAGACTTCAGGGGTGCTCTATGTACAGAGTGCAGAGTTCAGGAATGTGCTGTGTACAGAGTGCAGAGTTCAGGAATGTGCTGTGTACAGAGTGCAGAGTTTAGGGGTGTGCTGTATACAGAGTGCAGAGTTTAGGGGTGCACCCCTGTATAGAGTGCAGAGTTCAGGAATGTGCTACATACAGAGTGCAGAGTTCAGAGATGTGCTGTGTACAGAGTGCAGAGTTCGGGAGTGTGTTGTGTGCAGAGTTCAGAGATGTGCTGTGTACAGAGTGCAGAGTTCGGGAGTGTGCTGTGTACAGAGTGTAGAGTTCAGGGGTGTGCTACATACAGAGTTCAGAGATGTGCTGTGTACCGAGTGCAGAGTTCGGGAGTGTGTTGTGTACAGAGTGCAGAGTTCAGAGGTGCGCTGTGTACAGAGTGCAGTGTTGAAGAGTGTGCTACATACAGAGAGCAGGGTTTAGAGGTGTGCTATGTACAGTGTGCATGGTTCAGCTCTTTTGAGCAGGCTGTCCACATCTCCCTTCCACCCCCTCCCCCTGGGTGCGAGGGCCACATGAAATGGCCTGGCAGTCTGGATTTGGCCCAGGGGCCTTGTGTGTGACACACCTGCTCTAGAGGTTCTTTAGAGTTCCTTGAGCTGTAATGAATTGTCCTCCTCTTTGATGGTGCCTGCATAGTTCTGGGGCTGCTGCCACATGACAGAGCTAGCTGCATGACAACAATAACTGCTTTAGCTGTTTATAAGGGTGGCATTCCGATCAATGAAAGGGGCAATTTTTCTACTGACCCCCAATGATTTGGTTTTAGCATGGGTTCCCTGTGACCTGAACAATATGTTATGGGTTCCTGGTAAAAAGGATAGGAAAGGTTGCTCTAGAACAGGGATATGCAATTAGGCGGCCTCCAGCTGTTGCAAAACTACAAGTCCCATCATGCTCTGCCTCTGGATGTCATGCTTGTGGCTGTCAGAAACTTGCTATGCCTTATGAGACTTGTAGTTCTGCAACAGCTGGAGCTCAGCCATACTTCTCCATATGATCAAGCTAGGCCTCATTCTTCTCTAGATCCCTCCCTGGCAAAGTTCCTTCCTATAACTTTCCACTCAGCCATACTTCTCCATATGATCAAGCTAGGCCTCATTCTTCTCTAGATCCCTCCATGGCAAAGTTCCTTCCTATAACTTTCCACTCAGCCATACTTCTCCATATGATCAAGCTAGACCTCATTCTTCTCTAGATCCCTCCATGGCAAAGTTCCTTCCTATAACTTTCCACTCAGCCATACTTCTCCATATGATCAAGCTAGGCCTCATTCTTCTCTAGATCCCTCCATGGCAAAGTTCCTTCCTATAACTTTTCACTCAGCCATACTTCTCCATATGATCAAGCTAGGCCTCATTCTTCTCTAGACACCCCAATGGCAAAGTTCCTTCCTATAACTTTCCACTCAGCCATACTTCTCCATATGTTCAAGCTAGGCCTCATTCGTCTCTAGATCCCTCCATGGGAAGGTTTCTTCCTATAACTTCCCACTCAGCTATACTTCTCCATATGATCAAGCTAGGCCTCATTCGTCTCTAGATCCCTCCATGGGAAGGTTCTTTCCTATAACTTTCCACTCAGCCATACTTCTCCATATGATCAAGCTAGGTCTCATTCGTCTCTAGATTCATCCATGGGAAGGTTCCTTCCTATAACTTTCCACTCAGCTATACTTCTCCATATGATCAAGCTAGGCCTCATTCGTCTCTAGATCCCTCCATGGGAAGGTTTCTTCCTATAACTTCCCACTCAGCCATACTTCTCCATATGTTCAAGCTAGGCATCATTCGTCTCTAGATCCCTCCATGGGAAGGTTCCTTCCTATAACTTCCCACTCAGCTATACTTCTCCATATGATCAAGCTAGGCCTCATTCTTCTCTAGATCCCTCCATGGGAAGGTTCCTTCCTATAACTTCCCACTCAGCTATACTTCTCCATATGATCAAGCTAGGCCTCAGTCGTCTCTAGATTCATCCATGGTAAGGTTCCTTCCTTTAACTTCCCTCTTAGCTATACTTCTCCATATGATCAAGCTAGGGCTCATTCTTCTCTAGATCCCTCCATGGGAAGGTTCCTTCCTTTAACTTCCCTCTCAGCTATACTTCTCCATATGATCAAGCTAGACGTCACCTCATTCTTCTCTAGATCCCTCCATAGGAAGGTTCCTTCCTATAACTTCCCACTCAGCCATACTTCTCCATATGATCAAGCTAGGCCTCATTCGTCTCTAGATCCCTCCATGGCAAAGTTCCTTCCTATAACTTTCCACTCAGCCACACTTCTCCATATTACAGGGGCAGTTGTAGGTTATTCCCATGGGCCTTATGCTCTCATTCTCCAGCACCTTCAGGAATCCCCCTCAGTAAGGGAGATCCCTGAATCCTACCATGTGCCTAGGCTAAAGGCCTAAGAGACACTGACCTGACATCATCGCAGGGCAAAACTCAGAAAGGAAGAGCCAGATCTATCTGAAAAAAACAACCACAACATTCAGCGAATGAAATTGCTCATCGCAGATCACGCTGCTGCCAAACACGAGAGTGTGAGGCGAATGAAATTGCTCATCGCAGATGTTCAGCCAATGGAGGCACATTTGGTCAACCCTAGTGAAAAACTTACAGAAATCTTAAAATTGTAATTTGTTCTATGGCCCCTCCCAATGAGATCCATACAACCACTCCCACATTTATAATCAAGCCACACCCATTATCAGCAAGCCCCACCTCTTTGTGTTGGGTTTTCCTGGGATGTTCGCCAAAAAAAAATGGAAAGTCAGATGGAAATTTTCCTAAAAATGTCTGAGTTAACCTTGGAGTGTTTCGAGTGCATTGAGCGCTTGACTTCACATAACGGCCGCCATTAATGCCTCAGATAAAAAAAAAACGTCTCATTAACATAGAAATGTTTAAAAAGCTATTTGGAAATATCAGCAATGCCTGTACAATAATTTCACTCGGATTTCCCGTCTAATTGGCTTGTTACAAAGTTACGTTTGACATTTGTATAACTTAATGACGGTAAACAGCTGATTGCTGGTATACGGAGTGCCGCGCTCCGCTAATCTCCGACAATTGGAGCGTTACAGCGCCGGCTCATTTACTTAATAGGCTCCAACCGTGGAACGGAGTCGGCCTCGAAGAGCCCCCCTCTCTGTCTCTCCCTGCACTGCGCAGTGTTGCCTCCGTAATCGCTCAATTGTCTGTGAAGTTTATGGAATTCTGAATGGGTTGACCGGAGGATGACCGGTTCAGCCGGCCTCGGGACTTCTCCATATCGAGGATTTCATGACTTATTTTGAAAATATAAAACTGTAAACAGAGAGTGCCGAGGTCGGCTGGACGGGTTGTGCTGGAGGATGAGATGGTCAGAAATGTCACCCGAAAACAAAATTAACATTTTGAAAGAGTTGGCTGCCATTGAGCGCGCCGCGTCTGCATGGAGTTCGTCAATTCTCCCTATTTGTATACCAGTTATCTCCCACTATCCAAAATACCGCTGGATTAACCCCTAGATTTCCGCAGTCTGCTTATTAGCCCTTTCAGATTCGCTTATCGTTCCTTTATAACCCTTATGGACCACAGCAGTTTTTTACATTGGGGCTGTTTATTCGACTGTCTTCCGGACCGCCCATATACGACGCAAATTTGACGTTATATACCAGGGTTATGGCAACAGATAGCTACCATAACCCCGGTATTTGTATTCACTGTGGGCATTCCGCTTTAAGATAAAAGTGGTCTCTGCAGTGGGTAACTTTTATCGGCGGCGGGAGAGGTGCCCCCCCTCCTGCCGTGTCCCGGTCATCTCCGCCGCTTACCCAAGCCATCGGTAGCGGCGGAGATGATCCGATCCTTTCCCCTGATGGACAGGAAGTCGAGTGAGGGAATGATGGCCCAACTCGACTCTGTGCCATTGGATTACAGAAGCGACGTCAAACGTCACTTCCACCCAACGCCTTTAAAAAGTAATTTTTTCTTTTATTGAAAAAAAAAAAAAAGAGACTTTTTTTTATTTTAAGATTTTAAGTGTAAATGTAAAATCTGAGGTCTTTTTGACCCCAGATGTCACATTAAAGAGGTCACGTCATGCTTTCTTTCTATTATAAGGGATGATTACATTTCTTGTAATAGGAATTAAAGTGATCCAAATTTTTTTTTTTGAAAGGGACAGTGTAAAAATAAAAAAGTAAAATAAACAAGAGAAATATATAGTTAAAAAATAATTATTATTTATTAAAAAATAATAATAATAATAGTTAAAATTAAAGTTTGGTGTTCAAACCACACATGTGAGGTATCACTGCGATCGTTGGAGGGAACCGGTAGCCTGTAGACATTTTTAAATGTCGCCTATGGAGATTTTTAAGGGCCAAAGTTTGTCGCCATTCCACAAGCGGGCGCAATTTTGAAGCGTGACATGTTGGGCATCAATTTACTCAGCGTAACATTATCTTCTTTCACAATATAGAAAAATATTGGGATAACTTTACTGATTTTTTTATTTAAAAAAAGTGTATTTTTTCCAAAAAAATCGCGCTTGTAAGACCGCTGCACAAATACAGTGTGACAAAGTATTGCAACGACCACCATTTTATTCTCTAGGGTTTCTGAAAAAAAAAAAAAAACGTGTGTGTGTGTATATGTATGTATATATATATATATATGTATATATATATATATATATATATATATATATATATATATATATATATATATATATATGTTTGGGGGTTCCAAGTAATTTTCAAGCAAAAAAAAAATGATTTTAACTTGTAAACACCAAGTGTAAAAAATAGGCCTGGTCCTTAATTGGTTAAAATGCTACTAAAGGCATATTTAAAAAAATAAATAAACATAGTAGGTGAGGTCAAAAAAAGATACAAGTCCATCAAGTCCAACCTATGTGTGTGATTATATGTCAGTATTACATTGTATATCCCTGATAGTTACATAGTAGGTGAGGTCGAAAAATGACACCTTATACTCACCTGTTCTGTTCAGTGGTATTGCACAAAGTAGCCCCAAACCTCCTCTTCTGAGGTCCCCCGCTGCCGATATTGGCTCCTCCTCTTCTCCATCTGCCCACATAGCAAGCTGCTATGGGGGCACACAGTGCATGCTGACTTCCCAGCTGTGTGTGTCTATGGAGCCGCGTGATGGCACCCTGGCTTGCCATCTAGGTCCCCCCCCCCATGTGCCAAGAGCATGGGACTGTTTACCCTAGACGAGCATCCTAAGTTGCCATGGTACAAGCGTCTACAATAGTCAATAACACTGTAGGGTCAGGAGTCCAGACACACAGCATCATTCGTTGGCTCACCCTCATCATGACATTGCATGACTCTGATCCAAGGCAAGCAGCAACAGGAGAAAATGGAAGCGTGCCTCCTTGTAAGAGTCCAGGGCTTACTACGCATGCACCAATGGCACGTTGCAGCAAAAGAGGAAATCTGTGCCAACTGAGCATGCGCCAAAGTCGCCACACTGCGCCAACCCACACCTGCGCAGAAGACCTGATGGAAAAAGGCAGGAAAATGTCCAGGAGGCACACAGGAATTGACCTCAACCTGATGGGAAAATGTGGGAAAATCCCCAGGAGGTTCACAGGAAGTGACCTCACCCTGATGGAAAAATGCGGGAAAATCCCCAGGAGGTGCACAGGAAGTGACATAAACCTGATGGGAAAAGGCGGGAAAATGCCCAGGAGGCGCACAGGAAGTGATCTCAAACTTCCCTATATAAGCCCAGCCCAGACACTGCCAAATTGCTGGATTATCTTCAGTCCCCCCTTGTTCCTGTCCTAGTGTGTGATCTGTCTGAACTTGTTGTGACCTGGAAACCTATTTGACTACTCTTGTTTGCTGATTGCCATTGACCTCGGATTTGTACCTTGACCATTCTACTTCCTTTTGTACTCTGTACTTTGCTGCCAGATTGGAATGGACCCCGGCTTAGATCTCGACCATTCTTCTTCTGATTAGCCCTTTTATACTACATTGCCAAACTGGACTGGACCTCGGCTCGAATCTCAGACTAAGCCCCCGTACACACGGTCGGAAATTCCGACCACAAAATCCATCCGATTTTTTCCGACGGATTTTCTCCGAAACTGGTGTTTCATACACAGGGTCGGACAAAGTTGTCGGAAAATCCGATCGTTCCGAACGTGGTGACGTTCGTTGCGTACTACGGAACTACGTAGAGGCTAGTAGCCAATAGCTTTGGTCTCGTAATTTGATCTGAGCATGCGTGGCACTTTGTCCGTCGGAATTCTCTACACACGATCGGAAAAGGCCGATCGGATTTTGTTGTCGGAAAATTTGAGATCCTAGAAAAAGTCAGCTAGAGCCCACACACGATCGGATTTTCCGACAACATAATCCGATCAGACTTTTTTCATCGGAATGTCCGACCGTGTGCACCGGGCATAAGGCTTGCACGGTGCTCCGCACCCCTGCCACCCATGCCACTCGGTGTCCACCAAGTTTCTGTCTCCATCTCCAGAGGCTTCATGGACCCGATGTGCAAGGGAGGCCTCCCCACTACTTCGGTCTCACATCAGGTATGTGGCTCTCGTGACACTCCTCCAGAACTCCTCAACCACCCGTCCTCTGCTGCACTGCTGGAGCTAAATAATAGGGACCTGATGTAAAGAGGGCATTGTGTGATTGGAGGGCTCTGTGATGGGGGGGCACAGAATCCTATGGATAAAGACTTGGACAGCAGAAGCTGCCTGTAAAAGAGGCACCTCACATGTATGCCTTTTCAAGGAAGACGTCTATTTGGAGAGACACTTGACCAATTGAAGATGCCTTTTCAAGGAAGACGTCTATTTGGAGAGACACTTGACCAATTCCTAAAAGAGGTCACGGGTGAGAAAGTTTTGCTTCCTCAGAGAAAGGTGCCAAAACTCCTCTCCCCTTGGGGACTCCTATCTCCTCTAAATGTAGAGCACCTTCATGCTCTTCACAGGCTTCAACTTCAAAACATAAATTCAGCTCTTCCTTTCAGGACAAGGTTTGGCCCAAAAAGGAAGCAAATCCTTTTTATGGACAGAAACTCACTGTCCGGCTTTGTCTCAGGAGTGGACAAATGGCAGGTGGATTATCTCTTTCTGCCACCGCTTGGACCAAAGGGAATGGTCTTTGTTCGATCTGAAATGCCAAAAATTAGGGAGTCCGGATGTGGACATTCTAGCCTCCAGGTACACCAACAAAATACCTCTGTCTTTATCCAGAACCAATGATCCTCTAGCTCTAGCCTCAGACTCCCAGGTTATCCCTTGGTCTCAGTTGAGGCTGATCTATATCTCCCTTCACCTGCTCCACAAAATCGAACGAGAGAGGAAGACAGTGATTCTTCTGGCAATGTGCTGGGCAAGAAGAACCTGGCACAAAGACATACTTAGACTCCTTGAAGAAGACCCCTGGTCTTTTCCCAGCAGGCCAGATCTACTATCTCAAGGCTCTCTATTGCACCTTGGTTCACTGTCTCTGGCTTTATTGGCATTGCTGATGAAACCCTTGTCCCAATGGATAGAGGGATTTCTGAGTCTGAGTTGCTCTTAGCAACCAGAGTGGACAAGTGTCTGCCTCATCCATCCTTTTCGAAAGGCCTTTGGTTTCTCATTCCCATATGAAAACCTTTATTCTAGGTGTTTATAGTATCATAACCCATTGGCAGAACCCTGTGTTTCCCTGAAACCTTAACTTTGTTCTTTCTGCCTTGCAGAAACCAACCTTTGAACCCATCAGGGCTATTCCCTTTCTGGTGGCCATCACATCACTGAACTAGCAACCCTTTCCTGTAAAGAACTGTTTGTCAGGGCTGGGCTCAGCCCTTCCTTCTCTGAGATGGCCGCTCAGCTGTCGGCTAATTGCCAGCTCCCATCTCTCTCCACATTTACTCAGCTGTTGATGATATCCTGCTCGTCAGTCCTGCCTACTTAAGCCGTCCAGTCCAGAGAAGCTCTGCCTTCGCCTTGGTCACATCACAAGAAACTATCTCCTGTGATCCTGTTCAAGACTGGCTTTGCTGACATCCCTTCTGGCTCCAGATCCTGCTTGCTGTTCCACTACATTGATCCCTGACTTCTGGCTTGACTGACTATCCATTCCGGTTACTGAACTTTGGCTATGTTTTGACTACCTTTGTTCTTTATACTTTTATTATTAAACAAGTGTGATTTATCTGTACTTCTGTCTCGGTCTGATTTCATGGTTTCTGACACTATTCCTCTTCACAACGACAAGGCTGTGTCACGCTAAAGACCATCCTTAATTCTAAAGGTGGTTTCAGCGTTCCATGTCAATTAGGACATTGTTCTACCATCCACGTGCCCTGCTCCTAAGTACCCAAAGGAAATCTCTCTATATTGCCTGGGCGTAGTCAGAGCCATTAGAGTGTACCTAAAAGCTACTGCTTCCAGTAGACATGCCAATTACCTGGTTGTCTATTCCTTGGGTACTCGCAAAGGCCGCCCACTTCAAAATCCACCATTCCCCTTTTTCAGATCCTCAGAGAGTTCTTTGCCATGAGGTGAATGTACATATTCGCCAGCACACCATGGATCGACAAATTTTCGTCCAAAAGGTTTTAATGGAAAAAAAATCACATCACAAAAGAAAGTGCAACGTTTCGGAGCCGCGCAGGACCCCTTCGTCAGGCATGTGATACAAATTGGTCATGAGGTTTGCCATGAGGTGCCATGTCAAACTTCCAGTGACCAGTATGAGAGAGTGAGAGCGATGACACCAAATTTGGCGCACCTGCTCCCAATCACACCTGAGACCTTGTAACACTAATGAGTCACATGACACCAGGGAGGGAAAATGGCTAATTGGCCCCAGTGTGTGGCAGCAACCAGATGAGGAGTACAAAGACAAGTGTGTCTTGCCTACAAGTCAAGCATGGTGGTGGGAGTGTCATGGTGGTGGGAGTGTCATGGTCTGGGGCTGCATGAGTGCTGCCGGCACTGGGGAGCTACAGATCATTGAGGGAACCATGAATGCCAACATGTACTGTGACATACTGAAGCAGAACATGATCCCCTCCCTTCAGAGACTGGGCCGCAGGGCAGTATTCCAACATGATAACGATCCCAAAGATACCTCCAAGACGACCACTGCCTTGGTAAAGAATCGGGGGGTAAAGGTGATGGACTGGCCAAGCATGTCTCCAGACCTAAACTTTAATGAGCATCTGCGGGGCATCCTCAAATGGAAGGTGGAGGAGCGCAAGGTCTCCAACATCCACCAGCTCCGTGATGTCCTCATGGAGGAGGGGAAGAGGACTCCAGTGGCAACCTGTGAAGCTCTGGTGACCTCCATGCCCAAGAGGGTATTAAGGCAGTGCTGGGAAATGGTGGCCACACAAAATATTGACACTTTGGGCCCAATTTGGACATTTTCACTTAGGGGTGTACTGACTTTTGTTGCCAGCGGTTTAGACATTAATGGCTGAATGTTGAGTTATTTTGAGGGGACAGCAAATTTACACTATTATGCCCCGTACACATGGTCGGATATTCCGACCACAAAATCCATCGGATTTTTTCCGACGGATTTTTCCGAAACTGGTGTTGCATACACACGGTCGGACAAAGTTGTCGGAAAATCCAATCGTTCGGAACGTGGTGACATTCGTTTGTTACGACGGGACTACGTTCAGGCTTTGTTGTCGGAAAATTTGAGATCCTGCTCTCAAATTTTTTTCGTCTGAATTTCCGACAGAAAAAGTCCGATAGAGCCCATACACGATCGGATTTTCCGACAACATAATCCGATCTGACTTTTTCCGTCGGAATATCCGACCGTGTGTACGGGGCATAATACAAGCTGTACACTCACTACTTTACATTGTAGCAAAGTGTATTTTCTTCAGTGTTGTCACACGAAAAGATAGAAGAAAAGGATTTACAAAAATGTGAGGGGTGTACTTACTTTTGTGAGATACTGTAAGTCAAAATTCCTCTTCTTCCTATCATTGGAATGAATCTTTCTCTATCATCAGAACTTCTCTTTATTCCTCTGTTTTATCTCCATGTGAAATCTGTAGCAGATCAGCGTCTGCCCTTTTAGGAAGCGCCTTTGCAGATTTTTACTCTCCAGCAGACCTCGGTAACTTCTGCTCGCAGCGCCGAGGGCAACTGTCTCCCGCAATTAAAATCAACAGCGCACACAACTGTTAATTCGGCTCATCGAGGAGACTTAACCTTTCACAAAGTGCTCTCTTCTCTCCATAGTCCATTAGAATATATTATGCAGAAGCCGAGGTTATCGTTGCCGCACAGCGCCGGGGCGGCGCGCACCTTTCGGACCTGTTCATTAAAGCTAATATTTACTAAGTGCTTTCAAAACAGCACTTTGTAACATTCCGCGCTCAGACGATCCCTTTTTAGGATGGACGCCGCCTGTTTATTTCCAGACAAACAAAAACAGTTCTGCAATCAGGGGATTTGTGAAGGGGGTAAAAGGGCCGCCGGGTTCAATAAATTAAAACAAAAAAACGGAAAGTGGAGAGTTTTCTGGTATTTCTAATGGCAGAACTGCTCTGCGCTGCAGGTACAAACTATTAACTCTTTCGCTGCGTCTTACTTTTTTTCAACACGCATGTTTAACCACTTGACCTCTGGAAGGTTTTACCCCCTTCATGACCAGACCATTTTTTTTGTAAAAGGGCCACCGGGTTCAATAAATTAAAACAAAAAAAACAGAAATTGGAGAGTTTTCTGATATTTCTAATGGCAGAACTGCTCCGCGCTGCAGGTATAACCTATTAACTCTTTCCCTGCGTTTACTTTTTTTTTCAACACGCATGTTTAACCACTTGACCTCTCTGGAAAATTTTACCCCCTTCGTGACCAGGCCAGTTGTTCACCACTGCACTATTTTTTTTTAAATTATAATCTTTATTAGTTTTTCCATCTATAAAACATGTTTACACCTCAACACAATATGCCAGGACCAGTATCTTTTTTACATACATTTTGTACTTAACACATAGGTATATCTCTTTATGAAGATAAAAAAAGAGCACTCTATATTCCCTCCACTAAAAAGGAGGGAGCCGCTTTTTGAGTAATATTACCTGGATTTACTCCTGTCTCATTATCCCCCCTTTCCCGCCTCCCCTCCCACCCCACCCCCCCCCTCTATTCCAGCTGTATCTGGTGTATTCCCTCTATCCATGGTCTCCACATCCTATCAAATTCTTTCATATTATATCTCTTTATGTACGCGGCTCTCTCCTTCGGGAGGGTTTCATTCATTATATCGATCCAATTCTTTACTGTGGGTGGCATCTGTGATTGCCATCTCATCATTATCATCTTCCTGGCCTGATACATGCCCCTTAATATTGCCACTGTTGTACTTTTTGTTTCACCCTTTTCCTGTCTATACCCCAGGATACAAAGTACCACTTCCCTTTCCACTTCTTTTTTAAATATGCTCTTCAATACTTTTGTCACCCCTTCCCAGTACCGGAAGAGCTTGGGGCATCTCCATACCATATGGACCAGGTCCCCCTGCCCCTGGCACCTCGGACACTTATCATTAGGCCTTCTTCCAAATTTACATAACAGCTTTGGTGTATAATACGCTCTGTTGAGTAGCATCAGATGTGAGAATTTCTGGGCGGGCGAAACCGATATCATCGGGGCTAGTTCTAGTATTCTCTTCCATTGTCCCTGTGGAATGGCACCTAGATCCTGTTCCCATTTTTTTTTTTACCTCCAGCAGCTTTACTTCGCCTAGGGTCCCTCTGTTCAGTAGTTTATATATCACAGATATTAATCCTTTAGTGGATCCTGGCTCCCCAATAACCTGTAGCACTGGTAGTTCCTCCCATACCATAGGTTGGTTTCGAAACTGGGCTTCTAGGGCATGGCTTATTTGAAGATAACTAAACTGTGTATTCTGGGGGATATCAAATTCCCTTTTTAGTACTTCGAATTTTTTATGGCCTGACCATCGTATATTTGGCTCACTTTTTTAATTCCCCTATTTTCCCACTCCCTGATTTTCCCCATTATACGTAATTCCTGTAGGTTGCTATTGTTCCAGATTGGGGTATATATGTTAGTCTCCATATATTTTAACTTTTTTTTGACGACTTTCCAAACTTTACTGACCATTTTTGTTGTTGGGTTCTAGCCCCAAACGACCCTGCCTCTAAAGTTTCTATTATGGTCTCATGTAGCGCGCCTGTCAAAAGAATTTTTCCATTAGGGGACCCTCCCTCTTGGGCACAACATCCCACTAATTGTTGTAACTGAGACGCTAGATAGTATATCTCAGGATTGGGCAGTGCAAGACCCCCTTCCACTGCACTATTTTAACTGGCAATTGCACGATCATGCAATGCTGTACCCAAATTTAATTTATATCATTTTTTCACACAAATAGAGCTTTCCTTTGGTGGTAATAAAAACGTAGGGAGGACCCGCACCATGCCAGCATCCAAAATATATATATATATATATATATATATAAGGTTTGACCAATTCACAAAATTAAATTAAATTTAAATGTATATGATTTTTTTTTCACACAAATAGAACTTCTTATTTGGTGGTAATAAAAGGGTAGGGAGGACCCTCACCATGCCAGCATCCAAAGTATATATATATAAGGTTTGACCAAGTCACAAAATTAAATTAAATTTAAATGTATATGATTTTTTTTCACACAAATAGAACTTCTTATTTGGTGGTAATTGATTACCACTGTTTTTTTGTTTTTTTTTTAATGAAGAAATTAGATTGTATTGGATGTGGTTTATAGCAGAAAATATTTATTTTTTTCTTTTAAATTGTCATTTTTCATTTATATAATAATAATAATAATAAAAAGGTAGGGAGGACCCTCACCATGCCAGCATCCAAAATATATATATATATAAGGTTTGACCAAGTCACAAAAATAAATTAAATTTAAATTTATATAATTTTTTCACACAAATAGAGCATTCTTTTGGTGGTATTTGATTACCACTGTTTTTTTTTTGTTTGGTTTTTTATTATTATTATAAGGATTGACCAAGTCAAAAATTTGGCGGACTTTGTGGGCACACAATGAGAGGGAGAATTAATTTAAAAAAGGATACATTTTATTACATTATTAAAATCACATTTGTAATTTTAATGATGTAATAAAATGTATACTTTTTTTTATTAATTCTCCCTCTCATTGTGTGCCCACAAAGTCTGCCAACTTTTTGACTTGGTCAATCCTTATAATAATAACAAAAAAAAAACAACAAAAAAAAGGAGGTAATCAAATGCCACCCAAAGAAAACTCTATTTGTGTGAAAAAAATGATATACATTTAATTTGGGTACAGAGTTGTATAACTTTGTCAGTTAAAGTAACACATCGCCAAACTATCATGGTATAGCAGCTAAAGCTACATAAATTCCAGTATATATACGCCATAGTTTGTAGGTGCTATAACTTTTACACAAACCAATTAAGATACATGTAATGTTTTTTTTTTTTTTTCACCAAAGCCATGTAGCAGAATATATTTTGGCCTCAATTTATGAACAAATTTTCTTTTTTTTTTCTTTTAATTTGACAGTCTTTTTTTTCATTTATTAAAAAAAAAAAAAAAAAAAATAATAATAATAGACTATCAAATAAAATATTTTTTTTTTTTTAAAATCCAATAAAATGTATTCATAAAATTAGGCCAAAATGTATATCTATATATTGGATGCTGGCATGGCGAGCGTCCTCCCTACCTTTTTATTATTATTATATAAATGAAAAAAGACTGACAATTTAAAATAATTTTTTTGCTTTCTGTTATAAACAATATCCAATAAAATCAAATTTCTTCATTATATTTTTTATTTTAATTTTTTTAAATAATAAAAAAAACATGTATATTAATTGGTTTGTGTGAAAGTTAAAGCACCTACAAACTATGGCATATGTATACTGGTACTTATGTAGCGATAGACGATATACCATGATAGTTTTAATACTAATAATAAACTGTATAATAATGATGATGATAATAATAATACAAATATATTTTAGTACAATTGTAGACTACGGACGGACAGGGACGCGTGTGGTCGGCATAACTCTCCTGATCCATAGAAGTGATGCCTTTAGTACATAAGAGCAGCTCATGTTTATGTTGCTCTGATAACAAGTTATTGATTCTCCGTCTCCCAGGATGAGCTTTATTTCTGGACGGCTTTCCTCTACAAACCTGAAGAGACAGGCAGCCGATATATGGGGCCCGGGCTCTGAATAACCAACCGCCACACCGACAGCAACTATAAATTGGAGTTTATAAAAGGGAATTAATGCCGATCTTCAGCTTTACAGAACCTGCAATAGGAACTGTGGCTGCATAATGGAGGGGGGGGGGGGGGTATTTGATTATCTAAGGGAGGGGTCTACAATAATGGGGTCTGGGACTGCATAAATGGGGGGGAAGTGTGCTGTAGTTTGGTCAGTAGCTACATAAAAAGGGGTCTCCTGTAATTGGGTCTATAGCTATATATGAAGGGGGTCTCTGTAATGGGGGTCTGTGGCTGAATAAGGGAAGGAGGATCACTTGTGATGGGGGTCTGTGGTTTCACGAAGGTGAAATGTTGGAGGATGGTGGATGTTCCAGTGTAGAGGTGGGTGTACCAGTGTTGAGGTAGATGTACCGGTGTTCTCAGTAAGCTTCCCGGTGTGAAGGTGGATGTACTGGTGTAGAAGTGGATGTTGAGGTGGATGTACCGGTGTTGAGGTGGATGTACCGGTGTGGAGTTGGAGGTGGATGTACCAGTGTTGAGGTGGATGTAACGGTGTTGAGGTGGATGTACCGGTGTTGAGGTGGATGTACCGGTGTTGAGGTGGATGTACCGGTGTTGAGGTGTATGTACCGGTGTTGAGGTGGATGTACCGGTGTTGAGGTGGATGTACCGGTGTTGAGGTGGATGTACCGGTGTTGAGGTGGATGTACCAGTGTGGAGATGGATGTACCGGTGTTTTCAGTAAGCTTCCCAGTGTGAAGGTGGACTTACTGGTGTAGAAGTGGATGTACCGGTGTGGAGGTGGATGTTCTAATGATGAGGTGGATGTTCCAGTGTGGAGGTGGGTGTACCAGTGTTGAGGTAGATGTACCGGTGTTCTCAGTAAGCTTCCTGGTGTGAAGGTGGATGTACCGGTGTAGAAGTGGATGTACCGGTGTTCTCAGTAAGCTTTCCGGTGTGAAGGTGGATGTACTGGTGTAGAAGTGGATGTTGAGGTGGATGTACCTGTGTTGAGGTGGATGTACCGGTGTTGAGGTGGATGTAACGGTGTTGAGGTGGATGTACCAGTATGGAGTTGGAGGTGGATGTACCGGTGTTGAGGTGGATGTACCGGTGTTGAGGTGGATGTACCGGTGTTGAGGTGGATGTACCGATGTTGAGGTGGATGTACCGGTGTTGAGGTGGATGTACCGATGTTGAGGTGGATGTACCGATGTTGAGGTGGATGTACCGGTGTTGAGGTGGATGTACCGATGTTGAGGTGGATGTACCGATGTTGAGGTGGATGTACCGATGTTGAGGTGGATGTACCGATGTTGAGGTGGATGTACCGGTGTTGAGGTGGATGTACCGGTGTTGAGGTGGATGTACCGGTGTTGAGGTGGATGTACCGGTGTTGAGGTGGATGTACCGGTGTGGAGGTGTGTGTACCGGTGTTGAGGTGGATGTACCGATGTTGAGGTGGATGTACCGATGTGGAGGTGGATGTACCGGTGTTGAGGTGGATGTACCGGTGTTGAGGTGGATGTACCGATGTTTAGGTGGGTGTAGCGGTGTGGAGTTGGAGGTGGATGTACCGGTGTTGAGGTGAGTGTACCAATGTTGAGGTGCATGTACTGGTGTGGAGGTGGGTGTACTGATGTTGAGGTGGGTGTACCGGTGTGGAGGTGTATTTACCAGTGTGGAGGTGGATGTACCAATGTTGAGGTGGGTGTACCGGTGTGGAGGAGTATGTACCAGTGTGGAGGTGGTTGTACCAGTGTGGAGGTGGGTGTACCAGTGTGGAGGTGGGTGTACCAGTGTGGAGGTGGGTGTACCGGTGTGGAGGTGGATGTACACTGGGGTGGAGCAAGAATCTATATACTGTATGTGTAAATAGATCTGTATGTGTTAGAATGGCCCAGTCACAGTCCAGACCTAAATCACATTGAGAATCTGTGGCAAGACTTGAAAATTGCTGTTCATCTCTCCATTCAATCTGACAGAGCTTGAGATATTTTGCAAAGAAGAAGAATGGGCAGAAATGTCCCTCTCTAGATGTGCAAAGCTGGTAGAGACATCCCCAAAAAGACTTGCAGCTGTAATTGCAGAAAAAAGGGGTTCTACAAAGTATTGACTATGAGGGGCGCTATACAAATGCCCCCCCCCCCCCCCCCACACTTTTCACATATTTATTTGTAAAAAATGTTGAACACCATTTATCATTTTCCTTTCACTTCACAATTATGTGCCACTTTGTGTTGGTCTATCACATTGGATCTCCTCCAGCTGTTGCGGAACTACACGTCCCATGAGGCCTTGTAAAAATCTGACATTCACAGACATGACCAGGCATGATGGGAATTGTAGTTCCTGAACAACTGGAGGGCCATAGTTCGGAGGTCTCTATTACATAAAATCCCAACAAAATACATTTATGTTTTTGGTTGTAACACTGCAAAATGTGGAACATTTCACAGAGTATGAATACTTTTTTCAAGGCACTGTATGTGGTGTCGCTGCGATCGATGGGAGTAGGAGAATTTATTTTGGAGAATTTGTTCTTTGGTGGCAGGTTATGGTAGTAAAAAGAAAACAGCTACATTTTAATGAAATATATTATTTTTTTAACTAAATTTGGGCCAGTATTCCTTTGATAATAAATACAAAAAAAAAAATCAGGAGATATCAATCACCATTTACCAACAAATGAAATTTGTCCTGAAAATAATGGGGTATAATCCACCTGAATGTACAAAGTAGTTGTGACGATATGTACAGTTTTACTAACATATGTCAAAGTTGCAAAATTGTGCTTAGGCATTAAAGTGTTACTAAACCCAGGACTCTGCATTCACTATATCTGATCTCCCCAGGACTCTGCATTCACTATATCTGATCTCCCCAGGACTCTGCAGTCACTATAGCTGATCTCCCCAGGACTCTGCATTCACTATATCTGGTCTCTCCAGGACTCTGCATTCACTATATCTGGTCTCCTCAGGACTCTGCATTCACTATATCTGGTCTCTCCAGGACTCTGCATTCACTATATCTGGTCTCCCCAGGACTCTGCAGTCACTATATCTGGTCTCCTCAGGACTCTGCATTCACTATATCTGATCTCCCCAGGACTCTGCAGTCACTATATCTGGTCTCCTCAGGACTCTGCATTCACTATATCTGATCTCCCCAGGACTCTGCATTCACTATATCTGATCTCCCCAGGAGCCTGCATTCACTATATCTGGTCTCCCCAGGACTCTGCAGTCACTATATCTGATCTCCCCAGGACTCTGCATTCACTATATCTGGTCTCCCCAGGACTCTGCATTCACTATATCTGGTCTCTCCAGGACTCTGCATTCATTATATCTGCTCTCCCCAGGACTCTGCATTCACTATATCTGCTCTCCCCAGGACTCTGCATTCACTATATCTGATCTCCCCAGGACCCTGCATTCACTATATCTGATCTCCCCAGGACTCTGCATTCACTATATCTGATCTCCCAGGACTCTGCATTCACTATATCTGATCTCCCCAGGACTCTGCATTCACTATATCTGATCTCCCCAGGACTCTGCATTCCCTATATCTGATCTCCCCAGGACTCTGCATTCACTATATCTGATCTCCCCAGGACTCTGCATTCACTATATCTGGTCTCCCCAGGACTCTGCATTCACTACATCTGATCTCCCCAGGACTCTGCATTCACTATATCTGGTCTCCCCAGGACTCTGCAGTCACTATATCTGGTCTCCCCAGGACTCTGCAGTCACTATATCTGATCTCCCCAGGACTCTGCATTCACTATATCTGATCTCCCCAGGACCCTGCATTCACTATATCTGATCTCCCCAGGACTCTGCATTCACTATATCTGGTCTCCCCAGGACTCTGCATTCACTATATCTGGTCTCCTCAGGACTCTGCATTCACTATATCTGATCTCCCCAGGACTCTGCAGTCACTATATCTGATCTCCCCAGGACTCTGCATTCACTATATCTGGTCTCTCCAGGACTCTGCAGTCACTATATCTGATCTCCCCAGGACTCTGCATTCACTATATCTGGTCTCTCCAGGACTCTGCATTCACTTTATCTGATCTCCCCAGGACTCTGCATTCACTATATCTGATATCCCCAGGACTCTGCATTCACTATATCTGGTCTCTCCAGGACTCTGCATTCACTATATCTGATCTCCCCAGGACTCTGCATTCACTATATCTGATCTCCCCAGGACTCTGCATTCACTATATCTGGTCTCCCCAGGACTCTGCATTCACTATATCTGGTCTCCTCAGGACTCTGCATTCACTATATCTGATCTCCCCAGGACTCTGCAGTCACTATATCTGATCTCCCCAGGACTCTGCATTCACTATATCTGGTCTCTCCAGGACTCTGCAGTCACTATATCTGATCTCCCCAGGACTCTGCATTCACTATATCTGGTCTCTCCAGGACTCTGCATTCACTTTATCTGATCTCCCCAGGACTCTGCATTCACTATATCTGATATCCCCAGGACTCTGCATTCACTATATCTGGTCTCTCCAGGACTCTGCATTCACTATATCTGATCTCCCCAGGACTCTGCATTCACTATATCTGATCTCCCCAGGACTCTGCATTCACTATATCTGATCTCCCCAGGAACCTGTATTCACTATATCTGGTCTCCCCAGGACTCTGCAGTCACTATATCTGATCTCCCCAGGACTCTGCAGTCACTATAGCTGATCTCCCCAGGACTCTGCATTCACTATATCTGGTCTCTCCAGGACTCTGCATTCACTATATCTGGTCTCCTCATGACTCTGCATTCACTATATCTGATCTCCCCAGGACTCTGCAGTCACTATATCTGGTCTCCTCAGGACTCTGCATTCACTATATCTGATCTCCCCAGGACTCTGCATTCACTATATCTGATCTCCCCAGGAGCCTGCATTCACTATATCTGGTCTCCCCAGGACTCTGCAGTCACTATATCTGATCTCCCCAGGACTCTGCATTCACTATATCTGGTCTCTCCAGGACTCTGCAGTCACTATATCTGATCTCCCCAGGACTCTGCATTCACTATATCTGGTCTCTCCAGGACTCTGCATTCACTATATCTGGTCTCTCCAGGACTCTGCATTCATTATATCTGCTCTCCCCAGGACTCTGCATTCACTATATCTGATCTCCCAGGACCCTGCATTCACTATATCTGATCTCCCCAGGACTCTGCATTCACTATATCTGATCTCCCCAGGACTCTGCATTCACTATATCTGATCTCCCCAGGACCCTGCATTCACTATATCTGATCTCCCCAGGACCCTGCATTCACTATATCTGATCTCCCCAGGACTCTGCATTCACTATATCTGATCTCCCCAGGACTCTGCAGTCACTATATCTGATTTCCCCAGGACTCTGCATTCACTATATCTGATCTCCCCAGGACTCTGCATTCACTATATCTCATTCACTATATCTGCTCTCCAGGGCCCTGCATTCACTATATCTTATCTCCCAGGACTCTGCATTCACTATATCTGCTCTCCCCAGGACTCTGCATTCACTATATCTGATCTCCCCAGGACTCTGCATTCACTATATCTGATCTCCCCAGGACTCTGCATTCCCTATATCTGATCTCCCCAGGACTCTGCATTCACTATATCTGATCTCCCCAGGACTCTGCATTCACTATATCTGGTCTCCCCAGGACTCTGCATTCACTACATCTGCTCTCCCCAGGACTCTGCATTCACTATATCTGGTCTCCCCAGGACTCTGCATTCACTATATCTGGTCTCCCCCAGGACTCTGCAGTCACTATATCTGATCTCCCCAGGACTCTGCATTCACTATATCTGATATCCCCAGGACTCTGCATTCACTATATCTGATCTCCCCAGGACTCTGCAGTCACTATATCTGGTCTCCTCAGGACTCTGCAGTCACTATATCTGATCTCCCCAGGACTCTGCATTCACTATATCTGATCTCCCCAGGACTCTGCATTCACTATATCTGGTCTCTCCAGGACTCTGCATTCACTATATCTGGTCTCTCCAGGACTCTGCATTCACTATATCTGGTCTCTCCAGGACTCTGCATTCACTATATCTGGTCTCTCCAGGACTCTGCATTCATTATATCTGCTCTCCCCAGGACTCTGCATTCACTATATCTGCTCTCCCCAGGACTCTGCATTCACTATATCTGATCTCCCCAGGACCCTGCATTCACTATATCTGATCTCCCCAGGACTCTGCATTCACTATATCTGATCTCCCCAGGACTCTGCATTCACTATATCTGATCTCCCCAGGACTCTGCATTCACTATATCTGATCTCCCCAGGACTCTGCATTCACTATATCTGATCTCCCCAGGACTCTGCATTCCCTATATCTGATCTCCCCAGGACTCTGCATTCACTATATCTGATCTCCCCAGGACTCTGCATTCACTATATCTGGTCTCCCCAGGACTCTGCATTCACTACATCTGATCTCCCCAGGACTCTGCATTCACTATATCTGGTCTCCCCAGGACTCTGCAGTCACTATATCTGGTCTCCCCAGGACTCTGCAGTCACTATATCTGATCTCCCCAGGACTCTGCATTCACTATATCTGATATCCCCAGGACTCTGCATTCACTATATCTGGTCTCCTCAGGACTCTGCATTCACTATATCTGATCTCCCCAGGACTCTGCAGTCACTATATCTGGTCTCCTCAGGACTCTGCATTCACTATATCTGGTCTCCCCAGGACTCTGCAGTCACTATATCTGATCTCCCCAGGACTCTGCATTCACTATATCTGGTCTCTCCAGGACTCTGCATTCACTATATCTGATCTCCCCAGGACTCTGCATTCACTATATCTGGTCTCTCCAGGACTCTGCATTCACTTTATCTGATCTCCCCAGGACTCTGCATTCACTATATCTGATATCCCCAGGACTCTGCATTCACTATATCTGGTCTCTCCAGGACTCTGCATTCACTATATCTGATCTCCCCAGGACTCTGCATTCACTATATCTGATCTCCCCAGGACTCTGCATTCACTATATCTGATCTCCCCAGGAACCTGCATTCACTATATCTGGTCTCCCCAGGACTCTGCAGTCACTATATCTGATCTCCCCAGGACTCTGCAGTCACTATAGCTGATCTCCCCAGGACTCTGCATTCACTATATCTGGTCTCTCCAGGACTCTGCATTCACTATATCTGGTCTCCTCATGACTCTGCATTCACTATATCTGATCTCCCCAGGACTCTGCAGTCACTATATCTGGTCTCCTCAGGACTCTGCATTCACTATATCTGATCTCCCCAGGACTCTGCATTCACTATATCTGATCTCCCCAGGAGCCTGCATTCACTATATCTGGTCTCCCCAGGACTCTGCAGTCACTATATCTGATCTCCCCAGGACTCTGCATTCACTATATCTGGTCTCTCCAGGACTCTGCAGTCACTATATCTGATCTCCCCAGGACTCTGCATTCACTATATCTGGTCTCTCCAGGACTCTGCATTCACTATATCTGGTCTCTCCAGGACTCTGCATTCATTATATCTGCTCTCCCCAGGACTCTGCATTCACTATATCTGATCTCCCCAGGACCCTGCATTCACTATATCTGATCTCCCCAGGACTCTGCATTCACTATATCTGATCTCCCCAGGACTCTGCATTCACTATATCTGATCTCCCCAGGACCCTGCATTCACTATATCTGATCTCCCCAGGACTCTGCATTCACTATATCTGATCTCCCCAGGACTCTGCATTCACTATATCTGATTTCCCCAGGACTCTGCATTCACTATATCTGATTTCCCCAGGACTCTGCATTCACTATATCTCATTCACTATATCTGCTCTCCAGGGCCCTGCATTCACTATATCTGATCTCCCCAGGACCCTGCATTCACTATATCTGATCTCCCCAGGACTCTGCATTCACTATATCTGATCTCCCCAGGACTCTGCATTCACTATATCTGCTCTCCCCAGGACTCTGCATTCACTATATCTGATCTCCCCAGGACTCTGCATTCACTATATCTGCTCTCCCCAGGACCCTGCATTCACTATATCTGATCTTCTCAGGACTCTGCATTCACTATATCTGCTCTCCCCAGGACTCTGCATTCACTATATCTGATCTTCTCAGGACTCTGCATTCACTATATCTGCTCTCCCCAGGACTCTGCATTCACTATATCTGATCTCCCCAGGACTCTGCATTCACTATATCTGATCTCCCCAGGACTCTGCAGTCACTATATCTGGTCTCCTCAGGACTCTGCATTCACTATATCTGATCTCCCCAGGACTCTGCATTCACTATATCTGATCTCCCCAGGAGCCTGCATTCACTATATCTGGTCTCCCCCAGGACTCTGCAGTCACTATATCTGATCTCCCCAGGACTCTGCATTCACTATATCTGGTCTCTCCAGGACTCTGCAGTCACTATATCTGATCTCCCCAGGACTCTGCATTCACTATATCTGATCTCCCCAGGAGCCTGCATTCACTATATCTGGTCTCCCCAGGACTCTGCAGTCACTATATCTGATCTCCCCAGGACTCTGCATTCACTATATCTGGTCTCTCCAGGACTCTGCATTCACTATATCTGGTCTCTCCAGGACTCTGCATTCATTATATCTGCTCTCCCCAGGACTCTGCATTCACTATATCTGCTCTCCCCAGGACTCTGCATTCACTATATCTGATCTCCCAGGACCCTGCATTCACTATATCTGATCTCCCCAGGACTCTGCATTCACTATATCTGATCTCCCCAGGACTCTGCATTCACTATATCTGATCTCCCCAGGACTCTGCATTCACTATATCTGATCTCCCCAGGACTCTGCATTCACTATATCTGATCTCCCCAGGACTCTGCATTCCCTATATCTGATCTCCCCAGGACTCTGCATTCACTATATCTGGTCTCCCCAGGACTCTGCATTCACTACATCTGATCTCCCCAGGACTCTGCATTCACTATATCTGGTCTCCCCAGGACTCTGCAGTCACTATATCTGGTCTCCCCAGGACTCTGCAGTCACTATATCTGATCTCCCCAGGACTCTGCATTCACTATATCTGATATCCCCAGGACTCTGCATTCACTATATCTGGTCTCCTCAGGACTCTGCATTCACTATATCTGATCTCCCCAGGACTCTGCATTCACTATATCTGGTCTCTCCAGGACTCTGCAGTCACTATATCTGATCTCCCCAGGACTCTGCATTCACTATATCTGGTCTCTCCAGGACTCTGCATTCACTTTATCTGATCTCCCCAGGACTCTGCATTCACTATATCTGATATCCCCAGGACTCTGCATTCACTATATCTGGTCTCTCCAGGACTCTGCATTCACTATATCTGATCTCCCCAGGACTCTGCATTCACTATATCTGATCTCCCCAGGACTCTGCATTCACTATATCTGATCTCCCCAGGAACCTGCATTCACTATATCTGGTCTCCCCAGGACTCTGCAGTCACTATATCTGATCTCCCCAGGACTCTGCAGTCACTATAGCTGATCTCCCCAGGACTCTGCATTCACTATATCTGGTCTCTCCAGGACTCTGCATTCACTATATCTGGTCTCCTCATGACTCTGCATTCACTATATCTGATCTCCCCAGGACTCTGCAGTCACTATATCTGATCTCCCCAGGACTCTGCATTCACTATATCTGATCTCCCCAGGACTCTGCATTCACTATATCTGATCTCCCCAGGACTCTGCATTCACTATATCTGATTTCCCCAGGACTCTGCATTCACTATATCTGATCTCCCCAGGACTCTGCATTCACTATATCTGATCTCCCCAGGACCCTGCATTCACTATATCTGATCTCCCCAGGACTCTGCATTCACTATATCTGATCTCCCCAGGACTCTGCATTCACTATATCTGATTTCCCCAGGACTCTGCATTCACTATATCTGATCTCCCCAGGACTCTGCATTCACTATATCTCATTCACTATATCTGCTCTCCAGGGCCCTGCATTCACTATATCTTATCTCCCAGGACTCTGCATTCACTATATCTGCTCTCCCCAGGACTCTGCATTCACTATATCTGATCTCCCCAGGACTCTGCATTCACTATATCTGCTCTCCCCAGGACCCTGCATTCACTATATCTGATCTTCTCAGGACTCTGCATTCACTATATCTGCTCTCCCCCAGGACTCTGCATTCACTATATCTGATCTTCTCAGGACTCTGCATTCACTATATCTGCTCTCCCCAGGACCCTGCATTCACTATATCTGATCTTCTCAGGACTCTGCATTCACTATATCTGCTCTCCCCAGGACTCTGCATTCACTATATCTGCTCTCCCCAGGACTCTGCATTCACTATATCTGATCTTCTCAGGACTCTGCATTCACTATATCTGCTCTCCCCAGGACTCTGCATTCACTATATCTGGTCTCCTCAGGACTCTGCATTCACTATATCTGATCTCCCCAGGACTCTGCATTCACTATATCTGATCTCCCCAGGACTCTGCATTCACTATATCTGCTCTCCCCAGGACTCTGCATTCACTATATCTGATCTTCTCAGGACTCTGCATTCACTATATCTGCTCTCCCCAGGACTCTGCAGTCACTATATCTGATCTCCCCAGGACTCTGCACTCACTATATCTTATCTCCCAGGACTCTGCATTCACTATATCTGATCTCCCCAGGACTCTGCATTCACTATATCTGCTCTCCCCAGGACTCTGCATTCACTATATCTGATCTTCTCAGGACTCTGCATTCACTATATCTGCTCTCCCCAGGACTCTGCATTCACTATATCTGATCTCCCCAGGACTCTGCATTCACTATATCTGCTCTCCCCAGGACTCTGCATTCCCTATATCTGATCTTCTCAGGACTCTGCATTCACTATATCTGCTCTCCCCAGGACTCTGCATTCCCTATATCTGATCTTCTCAGGACTCTGCATTCACTATATCTGATCTCCCCAGGACTCTGCAGTCACTATATCTGATCTCCCCAGGACCCTGCATTCACTATATCTGATCTCCTCAGGACTCTGCATTCACTATATCTGATCTCCTCAGGACTCTGCATTCACTATATCTGCTCTCCCCAGGACTCTGCATTCACTATATCTGCTCTCCCCAGGACTCTGCATTCCCTATATCTGATCTCCCCAGGACTCTGCATTCACTATATCTGATCTCCCAGGAGCCTGCATTCACTATATCTGCTCTCCCCAGGACTCTGCATTCCCTATATCTGATCTCCCCAGGACTCTGCATTCACTATATCTGATCTCCTCAGGACTCTGCATTCACTATATCTGCTCTCCCCAGGACTCTGCATTCACTATATCTGCTCTCCCCAGGACCCTGCAGTCACTATATCTGATCACCCAGGACTCTGCATTCACTATATCTGCTCTCCCCAGGACTCTGCATTCACTATATCTGCTCTCCCCAGGACTCTGCATTCACTATATCTGCTCTCCAGGGCCCTGCATTCACTATATCTGATCTCCCAGGACTCTGCATTCACTATATCTGCTCTCCAGGGCCCTGCATTCGCTATATCTGCTCTCCCCAGGACTCTACATTCACTATATCTGATCTCCCCAGGACTCTGCATTCACTATATCTGCTCTCCAGGGCCCTGCATTCACTATATCTGCTCTCCCCAGGACTCTGCATTCCCTATATCTGCTCTCCCCAGGACTCTGCAGTCACTATATCTGATCTCCCCAGGACCCTGCATTCACTATATCTGATCTCCCCAGGACTCTGCATTCACTATATCTGCTCTCACCAGGACTCTGCATTCACTATATCTGATCTCCCCAGGACTCTGCATTCACTATATCTGATCTCCCCAGGACTCTGCATTCACTATATCTGATCTCCCCAGGACTCTGCATTCACTATATCTGATCTCCCCAGGACCCTGCATTCACTATATCTGATCTCCCCAGGACTCTGCATTCACTATATCTGATCTCCCCAGGACTCTGCATTTTTTGTGCTGAAAGTGCCCCCCTCGGCTTATACTCGAGTCAAGCACTTTTCTACAGCAGAAAATTACATTTTCCAATCCAACTTTGGGGCCCTGTATCTCGGGGCCAATTGGTGCTAGGAACCCCAAATCTGGTGTGCAAACACAGGGGAACTACAACATATCGGAAAATGTCATTCTCTGCTGCAGAAAAGTACTTGACATCTTCCGAACCGACTTTGGGGCCCCGTATCTTGGGGCCACTTGGTGATAGGAACCCCATTGGATATGTTGTAGTGCTGGTTCCACTGGGTTTGCACACCAAATTTGGGGTTCCTAGCACCAAGTGACCCCAAGATACGGGGCCCCAAAGTCGGTCAACTGTGTCCATCTGCAGCAATGTCATTTCAAGACCCTTTGTGTCCAAAGACCCCAAATTTTGGCTGCAGCTAGCTAGGGGGCATCTAGGAACCCTTAACTACCAAGTTTGAAGTTCGGGGGACTGATGGCTGCAAATGGGCACAGTGAGGCTGCAAATGGGCATTGTTGACCCTCTTTTCCACTTACAGTAGCTGCGCATTTCTCACCCTAGGCTTATACTCGAGTCAATACGTTTTCCCAGTTTTTTTAAGTAAAATTAGGTGCCTCGGCTTATATTCGGGTCGGCTTATACTCGGGTATATACGGTATATACCTTTTCTCATCAGCAGTATATAGCAGTCTTGTGACTTCTATCAGTGTCTGGTTAAAGCTTGTAGGAGGAGTTTTCATATTGCACTGGCTGACCTTTCAGGATGCAGGACCCCTGACCCCCTGTCTGGACAGTGCTGATTGGCCCTGTGCTGATCACATGCACTCTCCCAAGAAAAAAAAAAACCTCTCTAGCAATACACACCAAACTGAGCATGTGCAGAGTGACTCCACTAACCCTGTCTTATTCAGAGATGTTTTGGGGACAATGCAAGGAGGGGAGGATCTGTGGAAGATTAAACATCCTTTTTGCGGAGGATTAACCCCTTAGGTTCCAAGTATGCTTTACTGCATATACAGACGGATTTTACTGTTGTGGTTTTAGGAACACTTTAACATTTGTTTTACCCTTTGTTAACCTCTCCCCGTCCGCGCTATAGCCGAATGACGGCTACAGCGCGGACCTACATTTCCGGGAGGCCATCAATAGACGTCCTCCCATTTGGACACTCCTAGTGTGCTCTGTGATCACTGAGTCAATGAGACTTCCGATCCCGGCCCCTTACTACGTGATCAGCTGTCAGCCAATGACAGCTGATCGTGTGATGTAAACAGAAGCTCAGTAATCGTTTTTTTTTTCTCCTCACGCTGAAAGCCAATCACGGTTTCTGTGCAAGGGACATCGGTCCCGAAGAGGAAGAGGCACAGCCGCCTCATCTGTGCCAACAAGTACCGCCTGCCAGTGCCACCTGCCAGTGCCCACAGTGCCATAAATCGGTGCCCACCAGTAAATATCAGTGTCACCAATCAGTGCCACCTATCAAAGCCCAAGGGTGCCACCTATCAATGCCCACCAGGGATTCCAATCAGTGCCATCTAGCAGTGTTGCCTATCAGTGTCACCTACCAGTGCCCAATACTGCCACCCATCAGTGCCACCCATCAGTGCCAGCTATCAGTGCCAGCTATCAGTGCCCTTCAGTGCCACCTATCAATGCCTTTCAGTGCCACCCATCCGTGACACCCAACTGTGCCACCTCTTAGTGCCCACTAGTGCCGCCTTATCAGTGCCCATCAGTGCCACCTTATCAGTACCCATCAGTGCCGCATATTGGTGCCCATCAGTGCAGCCTCATCAGCGCACATCAATGAAGGAGAAAAATTACCTGTTTGCAAAAATTTTTAACAAAATATAAAACCGGTTTGTTTTCAAAATTGCGGTCTTTTTTTTTTTTTTGACAAAAAAAAAAAAAACGCAGAGGTGATCAAATACCACCAAAAGAAAGCTCTATTTGTGGGGAAAAAATGATAAAAACTTAATTTGGGTACAGCGTTACACGACCGCGCAACTCTCGTTCAAAGGGTGAGAGAGCTAAAAGCTGAAAATTGGTCTGGGCAGGAGGGGGGTTTAGGTGCCGCTTTAATGCCGCGTACACACGATCGGAATTCTCGTTGGAAAAAACTCTGACGGTTTTTCCGACGGAATTTCGCTCAAACTGTCTTGCCTACACACGGTCACACCAAATTCCGACGGTCAATAACACAGCGGCATAAAACACGTTCGACATCACTATAAAAGGGAAGTTTAATGCTTCCGAGCATGCGTCGAATTGTTTGCGAGCATGCGTCGGAATTTTGCGTGTCGGGATTGCATACACACGATCGGAAAATCCGAAACAGGAAAAAAGGGAAACAGGTTCTCAATTCAAAGTCCGTCGGAAATTCCGACAGAAAAAGGCCGTTGGGCATACACACGGTCGGAAAATACGATGAAAAGCTCCCATCGGACTGTTTCCATCGGAAATTCCGACCGTGTGTACGCCGCATACGTCATTTCCAGGCAAAATGGCCATTGTAGCAACGTGTGTGTGAAAAATGGAAAAAGGTGTTCTAGCAGCAAAAGGGTTAAAAACAAACAATCAGATCAATAAATATGAACCCGATCCTCTCCTGGGTGCGCTGTGTTTGTGGGTTGGTGTATTGTATCTTTTTTCTTTTTTTACAATGTATCCAGTGTAGATGTGAATATTTATCGCAGGTCATAAAATAAACGATTAAACATCCCGCTGACAAGAAGCAGCAGACGCACCCAACCGTCCTTACCGGGGGGGGGGGGGGGGTCTATGTCAGGTCACCGAAGTCTTCACAGGCAGTCTCCGACAAGGCCAGTCCGGCATTCAGACTCGTATTGGCAGAAAAGAAATGTGCAATCCAATCCGAGCCTCGGAAATCAATCGCTTCTTCAGAAAAGGACAAATTAACTCGGCCGTCCGTCGGCCTTTCCCGGTACACAGAGCAGCGCGGCCCGCTCCTTTCACGAGAAGACGTAATGACTATTCTCTTACATCGCCGGCTTCCGGCCAGGTAATTGCTCAGGATTAGAAGCATTCTGAAGTTTAATGCATTTTATTTTTGTATTTAGTCATTAATTTTTTTAAAAGCCTCTAAGAGGAAAAAAAAAATACGAAAAAAATAATAATAATCATAATATTAATAATAGGAAGCCATTAAAGGATAAAATTAAAGCTGAACAACGGAAAAAGCAAATATTGTCTAAATCCATCGGTCATATTTCTTCTCCTTCAATCTCTGTGATCTTTGTGTATTTCTCCCAGATATGGGCAATGAGACTTCCTGTAATAAAGACCAATCACTGCTGCCCTCTCTCCTTGTGCAGGGTGATCGGTCTTGTCTCCGCCCCCTCCCGTAGCTTTCATAGTGGGTCCCCTCCCACAGCTCTGCTCTCTCTCCTTGTGCAGGGTGACTGGTCATGTGTCCGCCCCCTCCTGTACTTTTCTGTAGTGGGTGGAGTCTGCTTTGCCCCTCCCAGAACTCTGCGCTTGCTCCTTATGCAGGGGGGCTGGTCTTGTCTCCGCCCCCTCCTGTACATTTCTGTAGTGGGTGGAGTCTGCTGGGCCCTCCTAGAACTCTGCTCTTGCTCCTTGTGCAGGGGGACTTGTCTTGTCTCCGCCCCCCTCCTGTACATTTCTGTAGTGGGTGGAGTCTGCTGGGCCCCTCCCAGAACTCTGCTCTTGCTCCTTGTGCAGGGTGACAGGTCTTGTTTCCGCCCCCTCCTGTAGTTTTTTGTAGTTGGTGGGGTCTGCTGGGCCCCTCCTACAACTCTGCTCTTTCTTTCTTGTGCAAGATGACTGTTTTTGTCTCCATCCTCTTCTGTTGTTCTCTGTAGTGGGTGGAGCCTGTTGGGCTCCTCCCACAGCTGTGCTCTCTCTGTCTCTCTCTCCTTGTGCAGGGTGATTGCTCTTGTCTCCACCACCTCCTGTAGCTTTCTTAGTGGGTCCCTCCCACAGCTCTGTTCTCTCTCTTTTTTTTGTGTAGGGTGACCAGTATTGTCTCCGCCCCCTACTGTAGTTCTCTTAGTGGACCCCTCCCATAGCTCTGCTCTCTCTCCTTATGCAGGTGACTGGTCATGTCTCCACCCCCTCCTGTACTTTTCTACAGTGGGTGGAGTCTGCTGGGCCCCTCCCACAACTCTGCTTTTTCTCCTTGTGCAGGGTGACTGGTCTTGTCTCAGCCCCCTCCTGTAGTTTTCTGTAGTGGGTGGAGCCTGTTGGGCCCCTCCCAAGGCTCTGCTTTCACTCCTTATGCAGGGTGATGGGTATTTTCTCTGCCCCCTCCTGTCGTTTTTTTGTAGTGGGTGAAGCCTGCTGGGCCCCTCCGACAACTCTACTCTTTCTTTCTTGTGCATGATGACAAATTTTGCCTCCACCCCCTTCTGTAGTTCTCTGTAGAGTGTGGAGCCTGTTGGGCTCCTCTCACAGCTGTGCTCTCTCTCCTTGTGTAGGGTGACCAGTCTTGTCTCCGCCCCTCCTGTAGTTTTCTGTAGTGGGTGGAGCCTGTTGGGCCCCTCCCAAGGCTCTGCTTTCACTCCTTATGCAGGGTGATGGGTATTTTCTCTGCCCCCTCCTGTCGTTTTTTTGTAGTGGGTGAAGCCTGCTGGGCCCCTCCGACAACTCTACTCTTTCTTTCTTGTGCATGATGACAAATGTCTCCGCCCCTTCCTGTAGTTCTCTTAGAGGGCCCCTCCCACAGCTCTGCTCGCTCTCTTTTTTTGTGTGTAGGGTGATCGGTCTTGTCTCTGCCCCCTTCTGTAGTTCTCTTAGTGCCCCCCCACAGCTCTGCCCTCTCTCTGTCAGGGCTGGGCTCAGCCCTTCCTTCCTCTGAGCTGGCAGCTCAGAGGAAGGAAGCTGCTAATTGCCAGCTCCTATCTCTTCACAGTGACTCACCTGTTGATGATATCCTGCTCATCAGTCCTGCCTATTTAAGTTGTCCAGCCCAGATGATCTCTGCTTTTGCCTTGGTCACATCCCTAAGGACGCTCTCCTGTGTTCCTGTTAAAGACTTGCTTGGCTGACATTCCTTCTGGCTCCAGATCCTGCTTGCTGTTCTACTACTTCTGGCTCCCTGATATTTTGGCTTGTCTGACTATCCATTTCCGGTTCCTGAACTCTGGCTATGTTTTGAATACATTTACTCTGTTCATCTTTTTATTGTTATTATTATTAAACAAGTGTGATTTAACTGTACTTCTGTCTCAGTCTGATTCATGGTTTCTGACACTCTCCTTGTGCAGGGTGAATGGTCATGTCTCCGGCCCCCTCCTGTACTTTTCTGTAGTGGGTGGAGCCTGCTGGGCCCCTCCCACAACTCTGCTCTCTCTCCTTGTGCAAGGGACTGGTCTTGTCTCCACCCCCCTCCTGTAGCCTTCTTAGTGGGTCCCTCCCACAGCTCTGCTCTCTCTCTCTTTTTTGTGCAGGGTGGCTGGTCTTGTCTCTGTAGTTTTCTGTGGTCAGCGGGGCCTGTTGTGCCCCTCCCACAGCTCTGCTCTCCTTGTGCAGGGTGACTGGTCTTTTCTCCACCCCCTCCTATAAATTTTATTTAGTGGTGGAGCTTGCTGGGTCCCTCCCACAGCTCTGCTCTCACTCCTTGTGCAGGATGACTGGTCTTGTCTCCGCCCCCTCCTTTAGTTTTTTTTGTAGTGAGTGGAGCCTGCTGGGCCACTCCCACAGCTCTGCTCTCTCTCCTTGTGCAGGATGACTGGCCTTGTCTCCGCCCCCTCCTTTAGTTTTTTTTGTAGTGGGTGGAACCTGCTGGGCCCCTCCTACAACTCTGCTCTTTCTTCTTGTACAGGATGACTGGTTTTGCCTCCACCCCCTTCTGTAGTTTTCTGTAGAGGGTGGAGCCTGTTGATCTCCTCCCACAGCTCTGCTTTCTCTCTCCTTGTGCATGGTGACTGGTCTTGTCTCTGCCCCCTTCTGTAGTTTTACGTAGTGGGCAGAGCCTGCTATTCCCCTCCCACTGCTCTGCTCTCTGTACAGCCAAGTGATGATGCCACTGCTACTTTTACATCCTTTGTAAAGGTGTCCTCAGTCTTTCAGGTTGAATTACGAACAGCATCCTTTAACCCACGTTCTCTGAGCCCAGACTGTAATGGATCCGCCCCCAGCCTGTGATTGGACAGTGATAGCATAAGCAGCACAGCGATGAGCTCATTACATTGATGATTGGTGAGACATTTGCACAGCTCTCACCAGTAATCACTGTAATGTGTCTAATATGTGTATTGTCTATGGTAATCAGCACCACCTAGTGGCCATAATGCATTGTTTTCATGAAAAAAACGCAATTAAGAAAATGGCCACTAGATGGCACTGATTCTCATAGAAAATGAAAATATTGGACACATTATGGCAGTTACTCATGAGGGCTGTGTGAATGCTGGTGACAACCAAGCAGCAAGTTTTCTATAAGTAGACCCCATAATGTGCGTGAACCTTAAAGTACACATTAATGCAACGCACTGTAGAGGAAAAATGGGTGTCACCTTCTAATCTTGTCCTGAGGGGTGGGATAATAGGGTCTGACGCCATTGTTTCCAATCCCTCTTCATCCCCTCTGGGTATTAAATCTGTGCATTGTGCTGCTCCGGTTTTCCAGATTTTTTTTCCGCTTTCAGGGTCGGCGTTGACTCATCATTGTATTTCCATTCTTCATAAAGGAAATAAGTGACCTTTCAGGACGCTTTTAGTAAATCACAAATAGTGGCGCATATTAGGCTTCATTTGTCTGAAGGTAATGGCTCTCCTTCTCCCGCCACGGTCCTGCCTGGCAGAGGTGACTTTCTTTATGGTAATGTTGCGCTACCAGAGCCTATTTGTGTCGCTGCGTTGCCTTCAGAAGACGCCCCGTGATGGCGGCTCAGAATCGTGAAAAATTCCACTCACCTTGTAATTGGAGTCTGAAGGCTCGCTTTGTAAGGCGAGGTTTAGACCTTACAAAAGGTGTGCAAAATTGCGCGTTTTCCAGAATTTTTTTGAATTGCAGCGCCGTGTGGTGCGTTTTTGGAAAAGCGTCTTTTGTGTGGTTCTCCCGCATAGGGCGGCCCATTAAAAGCTGCAAGGATAGTGCAGGCGCTCTGACGCACCTGTAGGAGCGAAACAAGTCTAAGGAGACCCCCCCAAACCCAATCCACGGAAGCTTTTACATCATTCAAAAATTATTTTCAATCATTTTTTTAAATCTGCAGATTTTATTAACCACTTACAGACCGGAAGATTTTCCCCCCTTAATGACTAGGCCATTTTTTGTGATATGGCGCTGCGTCACTTTAACTGACAATTGCGCGGTCGTGTGACGCTGTATCCAAACAAAATTGATGTCCTTTTTTTTCCCCCACAAAAAGATCTTTCTTTTGGTGGTATTTGATCACCTTTGCGGTTTTAATTTTTTGCGCTATAAACAAAAAAAGATTGACAATTAAAAAAAAAAAAAGAATATATATATATATATATATATATATGTTACTTTTTTCTATAATAAGTATCCAAAAGATAAAAAGAAAAAAAAAAAGAAGTCTTTATCAGTTTAGGCAGATATGTATTCTTCTACAGTTTTGGTAAAAAAAAAATCGCAATAAGTGTATATTGATTTGTAGAAGCTATAACTTTTGCGCAAATCAAATAGGGAATAGATTTATGGCATTTTTATTTGTATTACTAGTAATGGCGTTGATCTGCGATTTTTAACCGGACTGCGACATTATGGCGGACAGATCGGACACTTTTGACACTTTTTTGGGACCATTGACATTTATACGGCGATCACTGCTATAAAAATGCACTGATTACTGTGTAAATGTCAGTGGCAGGGAAGGGGCTAACACTGGGGGCGATCAAGGGGTTAAATGTTCCCTAGGGAGGTGTTTCTAACTGTGGGGGGAGGGGACTGACTGGGGGAGGAGAGAGATCTCTGTTCCTGATCACTAGGAACAGCAGATCTCTCTCTCCTCCCCTGTTAGAATGGGGATCTGTCTGTTTACATTGACAGATCCCCATTCTGGCTCTCTTTCCTGCGTTTGCGGGTGGCCGGCAGACATCGGGAGATGGCAGCCACATGCATCAGGTTCCCCTCCGCGCAGCGGGCATGCACGCGCACCTGCTACGGCTCTTAAAGGAGCCGACGTACAACTACAGCGATTTGTGGGAAGGAGCCGACCTGCCGCAGTATAATGACGGCGGCTGGTCGGCAAGTGGTTAAAATACTCTCTGATGATCCTGCCACAAAAGTCCTGATTCAGGAAATTCCTGTAATGGGGTGACAACTGTCTCCAAATTGTTCTCTAGCGTTTTCCTCCTGTCACATGCACCCCTAAAGGAGACTACATGTAAGTGGGGTGCAGTTTGATGCAGTGGCAATAATTTACACAGTCAGGTGCAATAGAAAACCTGTATTGAAGTAATGCAGCAACAGCTCTGACAACAACCCGGTGGGACAGCTACCCAGCCGGGCACACTCACAGTTTCCAATGACGTGAAGAAGCAGAGGTTCCAGCCGAACCAAAAGCGTTTGTTGAGAGGAAACAAATCGCAGTCTGGCTGTTTCATGCCCAATCAGGCAGTTATCCATTAGAGATGTGGCCCTAAACTTTCCCTCCTCATCAGGAACCTTTCCCTACTGCTAGTACCGTCCCTAAGAAATGGGGTACCTTTTCCTACACTACCGAACTCACCTTCAGTGCGCATAACACAGGGTCCAGGGTCTTAAATATACTCTGCCACACCCAAGATGGCGACCAGATTTACATAGATGGCCATCATCCAAATGGATCTCTGCCCCAGTGACTCAGGAAACCATAGAGGAACCCAATTCCTCATGACTTCCTTTCCCTCTGCATTGCCGCTGCAGTGGAGCGCCACCTACACTGGAGACAGCAAACTGCACCCACCCACATACAGGTGGCTGTGCTGACTCACATTGTATATGCGTGATCCACTTTTGTCACAGTCCCTCTTCACATCACAACTAACCCTTTACAACAACACCTCACCTTTTATATCAGTTTCCTTAACACCCCCCCCCCCTTTCACATCTCACCCTCTTTTACATTCCAGTCCCCCTCCCCCTTAAAATTAGTGTCCTCAGCTCCCCTCCCTTTACATAAAAACCCCACTTCACTTCACAGTTCTCTTTTCATATCAGTGTCCTTGACCTCAGCCCCCCCACTATACATCACAGTCCCCCTTCACATCACAGCCCCTCGTTTTATATCAGTGTCCTCAGCCCCCTTTTCATTAAACCCTCTTTCCCATAACAGCCCCCCCCCCCCCTTCCCTTCACAGTCTTGCACAGGAGGGAAGAGGGTGGAAGGTGCAGCGGGTCTGGATGGAGAGGGAAGCTGCCCAACTTTTAATGGTGAATGGTCATTAGGACTGCCCCCTGGAGGGGAACAGCAGCAGGGAACACCATGGATGCTAATTTGTGTGGCCTGGGCGGTCTGGATAGGGCGGTCACTGGGTTCAATCCAGACCGTGGTCCGCCATTTAACGATGCCTGCTGTAAGGCAATGGGTGTGAACAGGGCTGGTGCAAGGATTTTTGGCACCCCTAGACGAAACCGCATTTTGCCTTCCCCCTTGGCTCCACCCCCCTTTCCCCGCCCATGCAAAGCCCACCTTTTCAATGAAGCTCCCATCAAATGCAGCCCACTAGTGCCCATCAAATGCAGCCCCACCAGCACCCATCAAATGCAGCCCCACCAGCACCCATCAAATGCAGCCCCACCAGCACCCATCAAATGCAGCCCCACCAGCACCCATCAAATGCAGCCCCACCAGCACCCATCAAATGCAGCCCCACCAGCGCCCAAATCTTCCGGAGGTCAAGTGGATAATATACTTTGCTATCTATTTACTAATACTAGCAGCATAAGGATTACAAATAGTTCATATTGCATGACAGACTTTAATTCTATGCAGGATGACTAGATCCCTGATTCTACACACAGATAACAAGAACTCTACTTTATATCTAGTTAGAATAAACTTGCCCTTTTTTTTTATTATAAATCAGTCATTGTTCCTTTTCCAAATTTAGACCTCACACCACACTTATTTATTTATTGTTCACTGTTTAATTTGTTTTTCTTTATCACTTTTAATGCTGCGACAAGGAATGTAAACACCTCTTGTGACAGCAATAGGCAGTGACAGGTACTCTTTATGGAGACATCTGGAGTCTATTAGACCCCGGATGTCTCCTCTGCCCTTAAAATCATCTGATCACACCAAGATCGGCGTGATCAGATACTTTCACAATTTAAAAATGGCGCTGTTTACATCCGGTGAAGTCAGAAGTGGCGACAATATTCGTCGCTTCTGGTTTCCTATACCATAGAGCTCATCGGAGACCTTCTGGTTCTTGATGAGCTCAATGGTAACCCAGCACAACCACCGCCTTCATTTCCAGGTGGGACGGTAGAGGCCAGAGAGGAGGTAGGGGGGGGGGGGGGGGGGGGGGGGGTCCACCAATCCTGTCGCCTGTAAAAGCCATCCAGCAGATAATTAACTGCTAGGATGGATTTTACATAAAAGCCAATTGCCTCCTGAAAAAAATAATACCATGATGATGCCTGTAGCTGCGGGCATCGTCCCGGTATAACCACTTGAAGTCAAATCATGTACGTGGTTTGGCGGCAAGTGGATACGTTTTTTCTCGCTTGACAAAGCTCCAAAGTCCTGCGCGGTTCTACAGATTACCAGCTATCTATGGCGGTCGGTGCTCAATATTTTTTGGGGGGGGGGGCAAACTATCGGCACCTAAGACTTCCTGGCCAATCGGGTCTCAGGACAAGCTTCATGATTGCCCGGGAGGAGAATCAGGAAGACAATAGCGAATGTTAATTCGCTAATGTCAGACAACTGGGTGGGCTCCGGGCACAGTGCTTTGCGCCCCCAAGCCCACCCTTTTTATGAAGCCAATTAGAGTCTCCGGCTCCAATCACGTGCTTAAAAAAAAAACCTCATTGGAATCAATGCGTCCGGCGGCCTGCATGTAGATTAGGGGCCGAGCACATAGATTAGAGGGGGAGGATGGGCCGCCACTGCGTATCCTCCTTGGACGTGCACCGTCCTTGTGGGACGGTGACAACGTTTCTTCCTCTTTTCCTATAAGGAATATTGGATACAAAGTATAATTTTCAACTGAGCTGAGAACAAGTCTGCCCTCCCACATAGCGGCAGGAGATCGCGCTGAAGAATGAGAACAGCCGGAGTCACTGAGAGCAAAGTCTCCTCCTACATGCGTCACCAAATCTAAACATTTGGTTTTCCTTCTTGTATTTTAATGCTTTGATGAGCGGCTTAGCTTGAATGAGATTTATAATAATCGGAAGGTGGAAACATTCGTCATATTAACTATTTAACACCTTCCAGTCTGACTTTCCTCTCCTACATGTAAAAAAAAACATATTTTTTGCTAGAAAACTACTTATAACCCCCCAACACATTTTTTATATATATGTATATAAGTCCGGTATAATAATAATAATAATTATATATATATATATATATATATATATATATATATATTTATATTATTTTTATTTATTTATTATTTTATATTATTATTATTATACAGGATTTATGTACATATCTATTTTATATATATATATATATATATGTACATAAATCCTGTATAATAATTATATATATATATAAAATTATTATTATACAGGATCTATGTACATATCTATATATCTATATATATATATATATATATATATATATATATAGATATATATATATATATATATATATATATATATATAATCTCCTGTATAATAATAATAAAACATTTTAAGTTTATTTATATTATTTTTTTATTATTATACAGTATTTATGTACATATTATATATATATATATATATATATATATATATATATATACGGTATATATAAAATTATTATTATACAGGATCTATGTACATATCAATTATATATATATATATATATATATATATAATTGATATGTACATAGATCCTGTATAATAATATTTTTATATATATAAAACTATATATATATATATAATATGTACATAAATACTGTATAATTATAAAAAATAAATAATATAAATAAACTTAAAAAAATGTATTATTATTTATGTACATATGTACATATTATATATATATAATCTATTTATTATTATACATGATTTATGTACATATCTATTTTATATATATATATATATATATATATATTTTTATATATATATATATATATATATATATATAAAAAAGGAAGGAATGTTGGAACTGGCCGGGACTGGAAGGTGTTAAATAGTTAATATGATTAATGTTTCCACCTTTCCGGTTATTATAAATCTTACTATTATAAATATATATATATATGTATATATATATACCATTTTTTTTTTTTTAAGCCAATGACCTAGAGAATAAAATGGTGGGTGTTGCATATTTTTATGTCACACGGTATTTGTGCAATGATTTTTCAAATGAAAATGTTCCAGAAAAATAATACACTTTAACCTCACTGGCGGTGTTCCCCAGTCTGGCTCGGGTTGAGATTTTTCTACCAGGAGCGGTAACCCCGAGCCAGACTCGGGCTTGTGTTGCAGGATACAGGGGGGAAGTTACTTACCTTGTCCCCTGGATCCTGCGATGTCTCCCCGCTGTGTCTGCTCGCTCGATTCACACAGTGCCCGAGTGCCGCTGATCTCCAGTCCCTGCGACGTTCCGTCGCACGGGAGTGGAGATCGGCGCCAAATTCAAAAAAGTTTAAAAACACAAAACACATACAGTACTGTAATCTTTCTGTATACAAAAAATACACATCCCCTTTGTCCCTAGTGGTCTGCCCAGTGCCCTGCGTGTCATTTTATACAATAAAAAGATTTTTTTTTTCTGCCTGGAAACTGGAGATTGTCCATAGCAACCAAAAAGTGTCCCTTTATGTCAAAAGTGGTTTTAGACCAGCTAGAAAACACCGATAATAAATTAGAATCACAATTCATCATCAAACACTAAATTTAATGACAGCGACTATTCTGCAACTGAGCAAATTTCAGTGTTTTTGATTTGATTACATCATTGAATCATTTTTATATATATTTTTATTATATTATAATTTCTGATTTTGTGTTTCAAACTTTATCATACCCGGGATGTCTCCTAGACTCTGGTTCGGACAGATTTAAGTGAGTTATTCATAAGAATTGCAGGTCTACAATATAAGAACGCCAAATTTCCATGCAAAATAATTGTACCGCTTTCAGCACAAAATTCCAGACAGAATCATACCGCCAGGGAGGTTAAAGAGGCACTCCAGCCCCCCCCCCCACACAAAAAAGGACTCCAGCGGTGTCCTCCCCGAGCACATTCTTCAATCGGTAAAGGAGACGGCATCTGATGAAACCGAGACGGAGATGGAATCCTTCCCATCCAGTGACATAACGATACATCGATGGACGGGAAGTGGTTAATATCCAGTTATGCTTTTAGTTATAATAATCAGGGCCGTCTTTAACACAGGGCAAACGGGGGCAGCTGCCCCGGGCCCAGTCATTGTTGTGGGGCCCAAGGTAACTTTCCCTTGAGCCCACACTGCCTGTAAATAGTTGATCAGTGGAGATAGAAAGGGTCCAAGAAAATGTTTTCTCAGGGTTCAATTAATATTAAAGACGGTCCTGGTTAAAAATCCACTAAAGAACTTTCAGGGGCATTGAAACAAAATGCAAAGTCTTAGGAAGCAACCACAGCCTGAGTAGAGAAGCCTGTCCCCAGCCAGCATGCTGCAAAAGAAGGACCCTTGCGCTGTGTGTGGAAGCAGTGGCCTCTCTGCAGAGGTCCGACATGCCCACCCCCTCAATGAGTTAGAGCTCCCCAGTCAGCAGGAACCATAAGCTTTGCTGATTGGAGGACTCAGCAAGGGAGCATGTTGGCCCTGTGCAGAGAGACCACTGTTTGTAAGATGTGACCTAGACAGTAGCGGGAAAGGCTGGCTCTGCACCTAGGGCCACAGATGGATAACTGCACCCCCCCCCTCCCAATCCTAATACATGCTGCAGAATGGGCCCACCCCCGCACCAGCCAGCCACCACCCCCCTTCGGCCAGTCAGTCAGACACCCCCTTTCCGGTGCTCTGCGCTCCGAGCTTCACCCTCCCCGAAAAAAAATTCCCCCCTCCTAGTACAAGTCCCCTCAAATTTCCCCTCTGATCACACATCCTCTCCCCCCACTCCAAATCCCCCCTTCCAGCCCAGATTCTTCCCAATTCCCCATCCCAGCACAAATCCCCCCCCCACACCTTCAAAATAAACATTTCCCCTCCTAGCACAAATACTCCCAATCATCCCTGCTAGTACAAATTCCCCCTCCCCCTTAGCTCCCACCCCCAAAGAAAAATTCCCTCCTGGAACAAATCCCCTTTCCCCTACCATATTACATTTTCAACCACAGCCCCCCCCCCCCCAGATTCCCCCTCCTAGCAAAAATCTTCCCCCCCATCCCCACTCCCAACGAATATCCCGTCAAATCACCACTCCTAAGCGCACCTCATGAAGTTCCCCCTCCTAGAACAATTATTCCCCGCGGCCCCCCAAATTCCCCCTCCCAACACACATCCCCTCCCCCCAACCTCCTTGTGGTGCCACCTGACCTCACATGATACCACAGTGCCCAGAGCAGCCTCTCCTCCTGCCCATCCCTTGTCCGAGCAGCCACCCCTCCTGCCAACCCTTTGTCCTAGCCCTAATTGTGCCAAGGGCAGCCACTCCTCCTGCCAACCCCTTGTCCTAGCCCTGATTGTGCCCAGGGCAGCCGCCCCTCTTTCCAACCTCTTGTCCCAGCCCTGATTGTGCTATGGGCAGCCTCTCCTTCTGCCCACCCCTTGTCCCAGTCCTGATTGTGCCCAAGGCAGCCGCCCCTCCTGCCCACCCCTTGTCCCAGCCCTGATTGTGCCCAGGGCAGCCGCCCCTCCTTCCAACCTCTTGTCCCGGCCCTGATTGTGCTGTGGGCAGCCTCTCTTCCTGCCCACCCCTTGTCCCAGTCCTGATTGTGCCCAAGGCACCTGTCCCTCCTGCCCACCTCTTGTCCCAGTCCTGATTGTGCCCAAGGCACCTTCCCCTCCTGCCCACCCCTTGTCCCGGCCCTGATTGTGCCCAGAGCAGCCGCCCCTCCTCCCCACCCCTTGTCCCAGCCCTGATTGTGCCCAGGTTAGCCGCCCCTCCTTCCAACCTCTTGTCCCAGCCCTGATTGTGCTGTGGGCAGCCTCTCCTCCTGCCCACCCCTTGTCCCAGTCCTGATTGTGCCCAAGGCAGCCGCCCCTCCTGCCCACCCCTTGTCCCGGCCCTGATTGTGCCCAGGGCAGCCGCCTCTCCTCCCCACCCCTTGTCCCAGTCCTGATTGTGCCCAAGGCAGCCGTCCCTCCTGCCCACCCCTTGTCCCAGCCCTGGCTGTACTCCAATGTAATCAGGTGTTACTGCTGTAATTCATACCGCTGTATGGCATCCGAAACTCCAAGCTCCTTCCTTCCCGTTTCTCTGATGGCTTCGTCCTCCTCAGACCTGGCGAGTTGTCAGCCTCTCCACCGCCGAGACTCACATGGAATCTGAAAAAATCCTGAGAGCCGGCAAATACAGAACGATGAGCTGCCAATAGTGCGATCCAAAAGACAACTTCAATAAAAATAATCACAAAGATAAAAACAGCAACCAAAGCGTCTTTCAGCCATCCTGGATCTGTCCTGCCGGCGTATCAGGATCCACGTTAGATTCATCATATCCACAGAAAGAAAAACAGACAACTAAAAAAAAAAAATAAAATGTAAAAGTATCATTAAATACACACCAAAAAAAAAAGAAAAAGAAACACAAATACAAAGAAAATGTAATTACAATTGTCAGTTATTCTATAATGTGGCCGAGTGGCTAAAGGCAATAATAAACCCAAAATAAAAAAAAATATTTATTTCAGCTTATCAATTCTTACATATGGTGGCTGCATTCGTTTTCTTATTTAGGACTTTCTCCCTTTATTCTCATCTGGTGATCCTGACAGTTATTTTTTTTTTAACTTCCTTTACCAGACCAAGCTGTACAGACCAAGTGTCAGTTAGAGGGTTGAGACAAACCATTTACCAGTGACAGGGGTGCTTACAATGATCAGTATTTATTAATTTATCCCAAAAGAGGAGAAAAAAAAATACTGTAACTGCTTATAAAGTGGGAGCCGGAGTTCAGCTTGTAATGTGTTAGTCAAGTCCAGGGGCCTCCAAACCTTCCAAATAAAGGGCCAGTTTAATGTTCTTCAGACTTTAGGGGGTGCCGGACTGTGGCCAGCGGGGGTAGAAATTGTTCTGGCATCAATGGAAGTAAACGGTAGGAAGGGAAAGGGAGGAATAGTGCCCCATCATTGGTATCAGTGGGAGGAATAGTGCCCCATCATTGGTATCAGTGAGAGGAATAGTGCCCCATCATTGGTATCAGTGGGAGGAATAGTGCCCCATCATTGGTATCAGTGGGAGGAATAGTGCCCCATCATTGGTATCAGTGGGAGGAATAGTGTCCCATCATTGGTGTCAGTGGCAGGAATAGTGCCCCATCATTGGTATCATTGGGAGGAATAGTGCCCCATCATTGGTATCATTGGGAGGAATAGTGCCCCATCATTGGTATCATTGGGAGGAATAGTGCCCCATCATTGGTATCAGTGGGAGGAATAGTACCCCATCATTGGTGTCAGTGGGAGGAATAGTGCCCCATCATTGGTATCAGGGGGAGGAATAGTACCCCATCATTGGTGTCAGTGGGAGGAACAGCGCCCCATTATTGGTGTCAGTGAGAGGAATAGTGCCCCATCATTGGTATTAGTGGGAGGAATAGTGTCCCATCATTGGTGCCAGTAGGAGGAATAGTGCCCCATCATTGGTATTAGTGGGAGAAGTAGTGCCCCATCATTGGTATCAGTAGGAGGAATAGTGCCCCATCATTGGTGTCAGTGGGAGGAACAGCGCCCCAGGGGTCAGATAAAAGAAGGCAAAGGGCGCCCCCCGGGCCGCAGTTTGGAGTCCATCTAATCTGCTAAATGTGACACTCCCCTCCTGCTAAATAGACAGTGCGTCTGTTCAAAGGTTTCTCCATTGCTCCTCCATCCAGAGTTGAGCAGACACCTGGATGTTCGGGTTCGACCGAACTTTGCAAAAAAGTTTGAGTTCGGGACCGAACTTGACCCCGAACCCCATTGAAGTCAATGGGGACCCGAACGGCTATAATGAATTGTCGGCTCCCTGTTATACAGAGAAAAGTCATTAAAAGTCATTGATTTTTAAAAAGTTATCATAAAAAGTGTTTGGGGACCCGGGTCCTGCCCCAGGGGACATGTATCAATGCAAAAAAAAGTTTTCCTGACAGACTCCATGGCAGCCAACGTGTGGGTTTAGTCCCGCCTCCACTACCCTATAGGACGTTACTCCCATAAATCTTTGCTCCCTGCCAGAGGCCGTGTTCTTTTTTTGTCCTCCTCCGAAGGACCTATACTATGTCTTTCTACCTGAAGATTATCGTTTCCCTCCTGCGATATGGACTGGCCGAGCGACTCGGAGTCGCACATTTCCAATAAGCTCTAGCTACTAGCGGAGTATGGAAAGGGGCATATGGAAGAGGCGCTGAAGAGGTGTATTCCTGGTCACTGACAAGGCAGACCGCGTTATGGTCGTTAATCCTAGCTACTAGCAGGTGACTGTCGCCCCAACAAGTCCGGCAGGTATGTTTGTTGCTTACCTTTGGCCAGATGATCGATCGCAGGAGGGGTGAGTGTTTTTCTCTCTGCATGGCAGCCTGTTTTCGTTTTGTTTGTAGCATGTTTTCCCTGCTTCCTGTGTCCCCATACACCGCTGCTGCGGTGTGTCCGGCCATCATGGCGGCTGGTTCCTCTGCGTTCCAGCTGCCGAGTTCCTTCCTCGTTCGACCGCACGGCCGTTCTGCGCATGCGCGGGGCCGGCGCGAGAACGAGGCTTGGTTCGCGCATGCGCGTAGCGGTACTAGGCATCGTGGCCGTCGCGTTGATGACGTCACGATAGGCGGCAGATTTAAAAGGCAAAACAGGCTTACAGGCTTTTGGAATGCCTATAAGCCTGTAGAAGCACTCCTGAGATCCCGTTTTCTTTGGCAAAGGTAGGGAATGCTTGTGAGATGCCTTGCTACCTATTTTTGATGCTTTCAATCATTTATGTACTTATGGGTCAATTCTGCTTACAGCTACTATGGACCTTCCCAGACCAGTGGTTCCTTCACCGCCTGCTAGTGGCCAGCCCTCTCGCAGCAGGTATTTGGGGGGGTTTTCCCTTGGGATGCCTGCTGGGGAGGGGGGAGGGTGGAACATCATTTTAGGTGTTGCTCCACTGACATGGTTGGATCTGTCTTTTCTTGTCAGCCCTTCTAGGTCTACTCAACGCCGGAGTTCTCATAGAGGGAGCGGTTCATCGAAATCCCGCCGGCACTCCTCTTCCAGATCCAGACACCACGGTTCTTCTGCGAGATCCAGTCATCGTAGCCGGGAACCATCCCGACCTTCCACGGCTCGCCCCAGTCACTCTGAAGGATTATGCTGGGGGTGTAGGGCCCAAGTCCCTGTGGACAAGTCCCTGTGTGATGCCTGTTATGTGAAGGCAACCGGAGAAAGGAGGGATTCCGACCAGCAATTAAAATCTCTGGTTGAGAAGATGGTCAAGGACAGCTTGAAGGAGTTAGAGGCTCCCCATTTATCTTCCGTAGAATCTCCTAGATCTCCAGTGAGGGATGCTCAAGCTCAAGACACTTGGGAATCTTCGTTACCAAGCCATCCATCTGCGGATCTCTCCGACAGTGAATCTGGGGAAGATGAGGCTGGTTCCAGTTTTGACTTCTCTCTGCTCCCTCCTTTGGTCAAAGCTATCAAGGAAACTTTGAATTGGGAAGAGCCAGTGACGGCTCCAGCGAAGCAGAGAAAAATGTTCAAACAATTAAAGAAGGAGCGCATCAGCTTTCCTTTCCTGTCAGAATTAGGGGAAGTTATCACGGAAGAGTGGGGAAAGGTAGAGAAGAAGAACTCTCTCCTTCCCAAAATTCAGAGACTTTACCCATTTAGAGAAGATGAAGTAAAGCAGCTGGAATCATCCCCTCTAGTGGATGCGGCAGTAATGCGCTTTGTCAGACATGTGACCCTTCCCTTAGAGGACACAGTCTCCTTCAAGGACGCTCTGGACAGAAGAATAGACTCTGACCTAAAGCGGGTTTACCTTACCGCAGGCATGGCTTGTAAACCAGCCCTGGCTCTGGCGGCCTTGTCTAGGGCGATGGAGGTCTGGTCCGACAGCGTCAACGAGACACTCAGGGGTGTGTCAGAGGAGCTAGCCAAAAGTTCACCGATACAGGAACTGAGGCTGGCTTCGGCTTTCTTGGGGGAGGCCTCAATTGACATTATTCGGCTGATGGCTCGAGTTATGCTATCCTCAGTGACTGCCAAGCGTGCCCTGTGGCTCCGTCCTTGGCAAGCCGACCCAGCATCTAAACAGGTTTGGTGCCGTATCCCCTTTCACGGTTCGTCATTGTTTGGGAATAGGCTGGATAGTGCTATAACTCGGGCCACTGGCGGTAAGTCAGGGTTTCTTCCCCAAGACAGGCGCCAGCAAAACACAAGAAGACCATTCCCAGGGAAGCAGAATCAAGATCGTGCCAGGGAGGCACGCAGCTACAGGCCTGGAAGGGAATTCTCCAGGTCATGGAGGTCCAGACAATCATCTTTCAAAAAGGCTACAAAAAGCAGTTTGTCGGGTGAGAAACAACCGACCAAGTCCTTTTGAGATCGAGCCCATCCAGACGGGCCAGGTGGGAGCTCATCTGCTCCATTTTCGGCACGTCTGGGCGGCCTCGATCCAGGATTTTTGGACCGTCAGGACGGTTTCGTCAGGACACACTTGGACATTCAGCAGTGTCCCCAGGCTCAAGTGTGTTCCCACATCCATTCCAACGTCAGAAGGAAAAAGACTAATACTTTCAGCCTACATAAAATCTTTACTGGAACAAGGCGCCGCTATTCCCGTGCCAGCCGAGCAACGTGGTATGGGAATGTATTCCCCTCTTTTCTTAGTCCAGAAGAAGAGCGGTGCGTGGAGACCCGTAATAGACCTGACACATCTAAACCGCTTCATAAAAAAGGAGAGGTTCAAGATGGAGACTCTGTCCACGATCCAACAGTCAGTACAGCCAGGGGACTGGATGGTCTCCATAGACCTAAAAGACGCCTACTTCCACGTTCCTGTTGCAACAGACTTTCAACAGTTTCTGCATTTCTCCATAGGCCCAATTCACTTACAATTCACATGCCTTCCCTTCGGGCTGTCAACTTCTCCACGTACCTTCTCGAAGGTCCTGTTGGCAATCGTGGCTCTGCTAAGGATCAGAAGAATCCGGATCCATCACTACTTGGACGATCTACTCCTTCTGGCCCAGGACAGAGATTGTCTCGTAGATCACAGAGATCAGACCATCTCAACACTCAGGGAGTTCGGGTGGCTCCTGAATATGGAGAAGAGCCAGCTGGAACCTTCGCAGTCTCTCGTGTTCCTTGGAGCTTTCTTCAACACAGTGAGAGGTACCATCTCTCTGCCCGAGGAAAAAGTCACAATAGTTCGAGACAGGATCCACCTGGCTCTCGCATCTTCTCATCTCAGCGCTCTACATTGCCTGAAGATCATAGGCACCATGGTGTCCACAATACCGATGGTGAAGTGGGCGCAATGGAGAATGCGTCCCTTTCAGAAGGGTTTTCTTCTTCAGTGGAAGGGAGACAAAGTCCAGCCGATTCGTGTCACTCAAGTCATGAGGTGTTCCCTCTTCTGGTGGCTTCAACGGGAGAACCTGCTGAATTGCCATTCCATTCTTCCAATCAAGTGGATCACAGTAACGTCAGATGCCAGCAACAGAGGTTGGGGGGCTCATTGTCTGACGGAGGTGGCTCAGGGTACTTGGGACTTTCCTTCTCGGGGAATAGTCTCGAACGTCCTAGAGTTGCGTGCAGCCTTCCTAGCTCTGGTGGCCTTCCCTCATCTGATAACAGGACCGTCTGTAGTCCTCAGATTGGACAACACAACAGCTGTTGCCTACATAAGGAAACAGGGGGGCACCAGAAGTCGATCTCTGCTGCTAGAGGTGGAACCAATCATGCGTTGGGCGCAGAAGAATCTGGCCAACTTGACGGCAACCTATGTTCCCGGGGTTCTCAACGTCCAAGCGGATTTTCTCTCAAGAGTTCAGTTGGACAACAACGAGTGGGCTCTTCACGAGGATGTGTTCAGATGGATTGTATCCCTGGGGATCTCTCCAGAAGTGGATCTCTTTGCCTCCCAATACAACAGGAGGCTGGCGAGGTACTACTCGCGGTTCAGGGATCCGCAGGCTTACGGGATAGATGCATTAACAGAGCGCTGGTGGTTCCACACAGCATATGCCTTCCCTCCAACTCCGATCATTTTCCAATTCCTGAGGAGACTCAGATGGGAAGAAGTGGAGATAATAGCCATAATTCCTCACTGGCCCAACAGGCCGTAGTTTCCTCTCCTATCTCTCCTCAGCTTCCAAGAACCAATTCCTCTTCCGACCCGACGGGATCTGCTCTCCCAGGGCACGATTCTCCACCCATGTCCAGCTCACCTACAGTTGAAGGCCTGGTTTTTGAGAGGGGAAGATTGGAAGCACTAGGATGTCCCAAGGAGGCTATTCCCACTCTCCTAAGTGCAAAGAGGCGAAGCACTAATAAGGTGTATGAGCGGATTTGGGCTAAATTTTCGTCCCATATGTCTTCCAGAGCCAATTCATGCGGCTCCCCTGCAGTTCAAGACATCTTAAGTTTCCTGCAATCAGGTCTGGACTTACCCTTGTCGGTCAGTTCCCTTCGGGTTCAGGTGTCAGCTATATCCGCCTTCACGGGAGTATCATGGGCCAAACATGCCCTTATCCAACAATTCTTTAAGGGAGCAGTGAGGCTGAGACCCCAAAGGAAGCCCAGATTCCCTAAATGGGATCTGCCTCTTGTTTTGGACTTCTTTTCTCATCTTGACAAGTCGCTTTCCGTCAGAGAGCTTACTATCAAAACTGCCTTTTTAGTGGCCGTCACCTCGGCGAAGAGGGTGTCTGAAATTCAGGTTCTAGGAGCCAAAGAACCTTTCCTAACCTTTTTTCCAGACAGGGTGGTCCTGGTTCCAATGTTAGGGTCAAACCCTAAGGTCACCTCGGTTTTTCATGAGAATCAAGAAATCTCTCTCCCTACCTTCAGGTCCACTGGAATCTCAGATGTTCATCCTCTTGATGTTGGTGGTTCCTTAAAGCAATACTTAGAAGTTACAGCCCCATTCCGCCAGTCGGATTATCTGTTCGTCCTGTTCTATGGGAAACACAAGGGCTCCCGAGCATCAGTTAGATCTATTGCTGCATGGATAGTTCAAGCGATTCAGTGGGCATATAAGGAGAAGGGCTTGGCTCCTCCTCAGGCGGTGACAGCACACTCAACCAGAAGTCTTTCAACTTCGTGGGCAGCGTCGCGCCATGTGGCTCCTGATGTGATCTGCAGAGCAGCGTCTTGGTCGTCAATCCATACCTTTATGTCTCACTACTGTGTTGAGCCAGCGGCTCTATCCTCAGTTGATTTTGGTGTTAAAGTTTTGTCAGTTGACGGTGTCAAATAAATCTTTGTTTGTTCAGCATTTTGCCCACCCGGGTGTGTACGGCGAGTTATTTCCCACACGTTGGCTGCCATGGAGTCTGTCAGGAAAACGGAAAATTCCTATCAAAATACTTACCGTAATTTTCCTTTCCTGATGGACTCCATGGCAGCCGGAGTTCCCTCCCAAATGGCTGGAGTAGGATAGTTACCGAACACGGCCTCTGGCAGGGAGCAAAGATTTATGGGAGTAACGTCCTATAGGGTAGTGGAGGCGGGACTAAACCCACACGTTGGCTGCCATGGAGTCCATCAGGAAAGGAAAATTACGGTAAGTATTTTGATAGGAATTTTCAGTTTTCACCGGCCAGGGTTGTGGGGATGAGGCCCTTGTCCTTATCAACATGAGTGGTCACAGACCCCCAAAGCACCCTCCCAATGTTGAGGGCATGTGGCCTGGTACGGTTCAGGAGGGGGGGGGGGCGCTTTCTCGTCCCCCCTCTTTTCCGGCAGCCTGCCAGGTTGCGTGCTCAGATAAAGGGTCTGGTATGGATTTTTGGGGGAACTCCACGCCATTTTTTTAAAAATTTGGCGTGGAGTTCCTCACACTTTTTTTTTTTTTTATCAATGACTTTCAATGAATGACTGTTCTCTGTGTTACGGGGAGCCGACAATTCCTATAGCCGCGAGTGATTTTAAATAACTTGTTTTCCTGCAAAAATGACACTTTGTGCAGGGACAGTTCTAAGCACGGGAAAACATGCGCCCCTTTACATGCATACTATAGACACCCCCAGGTACGAAATTTAAAGGAATATTACACTTTTATTGTTTCACATTAAGCATTATTAAAATCACTGCTCCCGAAAAAACGGCTGTTTTTGAACGTTTTTTTTGCATTGATACATGTCCCCTGGGGCAGGACCCGGGTCCCCAAACACTTTTTATGACAATAACTTTTTAAAAATCAATGACTTTCAATGACTGTTCTCTGTATTACGGCGAGCCGACAATTCATTATAGCCGCGAGTGATTTTAAAAAACTTTTTTTTTTCTGCAGAAATGACACTTTGTGACAAACTGACAATAACTTTTTAAAAAGCGCCATTACATCGCCGAACACCGAACTCTAACCCGAACATACAGTAAATTGTTAGGGTCAAAAGTCCGGTCCAGTCCTGTACGAACCCGAACTTTACAGTTCGGTTTCGCTCAACCCTAACTAAAGTCCATGTAACACGGTTTCCTATAGAACACGTTCTGTAGTGCAAATCTGCAAAATTCAAAAAACACTAAAAATGCCATAGGTGCGAATCCAGCCTAAGGCGGGACGGTTGATACTGGTAGGATTACCGTGTGAAATTAGATGGGAATAAAAAAGGAAAACTAAAGCAGTCACCACATCTAAGGATTGGTAAGTAGCCTATAACACACTTTTTATTTTTTATTTAATACCGCTTTAAAAATCGTATTCATCTTGAGTTTTTCTTGTACTTTTCAACAGTCCTATTTTCTGCCAGTAAGGGTTAAAATCCAGAAGCCCTGTTGATTGGAGGGATGAGCCGGGGGGGTCCTATTGGGCTTCTGGGGACCCCGGAGTACCCCGCTCTCTGTGCTGTCCTCTCCAATGCTGCTCACTTTTGTTGCAGGACTGTTAATAGGACTGTAAAAGAAAAAGGAAAAAGGGCGGCCAATAGACATGTGCAATTCGTTTCGTTTTAATTTGTTTTTCCGTTAAAATTCGTTATATTCTTTATCGTACGAATGAGCGAACGATTCGCTAAAAATTTTAACGAATTATCGAATCAAACGAATACGAAATACAACGAAAATCCGAAATAACCAAATTAGAAACAACGAAACTACGAAAGAAGAAAATCCGAAAAACGAAAACAGGAACAACGAAAATCAAAATGAACGAAAAAATTCGTACATTCGTAACTTTTTTTTTTTTTCGATTCGTAATTTTCCGTGTCTCTTACAATGGCGCTGCTTAACGTGCTTCGAATGGATTGAACGAAAAAATTTGTACATTCGTAACTTTGTTTTCTTTTTGCGATTCGTAATTTTCCTGTGTCTCTTACAATGGCGCTGCTTAACGTGCTTCGAAAGGATTGAACGAAAAAATTTGTAACTTTTTTTTTTTCGATTCGTAATTTTCCGTGTCTCTTACAATGGCGCTGCTTAACGTGCTTCGAATGGATTGAACGAAAAAATTCGTACATTCGTAACTTTTTTTTTTCGATTCGTAATTTTCCGTGTCTTACAATGTAATAATAGCATACACATTACATAAATTATGAATTATGCTCCGTTTACGAATCTACGAAAACAATGTTACGAATGTACGAATAAATCAATCTAACGAAAGTACGAATGTAACTAAATCTATGAAAATACGAATGCGTCCGAATTTCGAATAAACGAAAATTAAACTAACGGAAAAACGAATCAACGAAAAAAGAACTCTTACGAAAATACGAATCGTTACGAATACGAACACCGACGACTTACGAAATTACGAATCAACGGAAACGAACAGAAACAAAACAAAATAAACCAATTTTTCTATTGTGCACATGTCTAGCGGCCAAAATTAATTATGCAACTTAACTTCCCCCATCCGCCAAATAAAATAAAAAAAAAGGATTATTTTTATTTATTTCAGGTAAATTTCACACATTTATTAGCGGCATAAGCTGAGTGGGTGGAATAAACAAATCTGTCAGTGTGTATATAATCTCAGCGCACGGATTTCATGGCGCCCCCCCTTTATCAAGATGTTACATTTCCACTCTTTTTCTCACCCGTTTTTGGGCCATTTTTCTGTGCAGAGAATAAGAAATAAGATGATAACGTTTCCTCTTTGATTTATTAATCTTCACTGAAAGATAAAAACTTCCCGGGAATTTTTACATGAAATAAACAATATGAAGAATTCTTCCATTTTCTGTTTTTTTTTTGGTGAATATTTTAGGAAATATTATCGCAGACGAGCAAAGCTGCTTCAGACCCCCTTCACACTCCTACGACCTGAAAGTCGCACGACTTGAAGCAATGCCTGTGTAATATTCAGGTCTATCGGCCTCGAGTCGCATTAACCACTTCAGCCCCGGAACATTTTGCTGACCAAAGACCAGAGCGTTTTTTTGCGATTCGGCACTGCGTCACTTTAACTGACAATTGCGCGGTCGTGCGATGTGGCTCCCAAACAAAACTGATGTTTTCTTTTTCCCACAAATTTAGCTTTCTTTTGGTGGTATTTGATCACCTCTGCGGTTTTTTTTTTTTTTGCGCTATAAACAAAAAACAAGAGACAATTTTGAAAAAAAAAAAAACACATTATTTTTTACATTTTGCTATAATAAAAAAAATATATAAAAAACATTTTTTTTTCCTCAGTTTAGGCCGATACGTATTCTTCTACATATTTTTGGTAAAAAAATATCGCAATAAGCGTTTGATTGGAATGCGCGGTCGTGCAACGTGGCTCCCAAAAAAAACTTTTCTTTTTTTCCCCACAAATAGAGCTTTCTTTTGGAGCATTTGATCACCTCTGCGTTTTTTTATTTTTTTTGCGCTATAAACAAAAAACGAGCGTCAATTTTGAAAAAAAAAACGCATTATTTTTTACTTTTTGCTATAATAAATATCCCCCAAAAATATATTAAAAAAAAGTTTTTTTCCCTCAGTTTAGGCCGATACGTATTCTTCTACATATTTTTGGTAAAAAAATATCGCAATAAGCGATTTATTGATTGGTTTGCGCAAAAGTTATAGCGTCTACCAAATAGGGGATCGATTTATAGCATTTTTATTAATATTTTTTTTTTTTTACTAGTAATGGCGGCGAGCAGCGATTTTTATTGTGACCGCGACATTACAGCGGACACATCGGACATTTTTGACACATTTTTGGGACCATTGTCATTTATACAGCGATCAATGCTATACAAACGCACTGATCGCTGTGTAAATGACACTTAGACATGTGCACAATAGAAAAATTTGTTTATTTTTCGTTGATTCATTTTTCCGTTAGTTTAATTTTCATTTATTCGAAACTCGGATGCATTCGTATTTTCGTAACATTGTTACGAATGTACAAATTTTTTCGTTCAATCCATTCGAAGCACGTTAAGCAGCGCCATTGTAAGGGACACGGAAAATTACCAAATCAAAAAAAAAAGTTACGAATGTACAAATTTTTTCGTTCAATCCATTCGAGGCACGTTAAGCAGCGCCATTGTAAGAGAAAATTACCAATTCAACAAAAAAAAAAAAGTTACGAATGTACAAATTTTTTTGTTCATTTTGATTTTCGTTGTTCCTGTTTTCGATTTTCTTCTTTCGTAGTTTCGATGTTTCCAATTTGGTTATTTTTGATTTTCTTTGTTTTTCATATTCGTTCGATTCGATAAATCGTTATTCGTTAAAATTTTTTAGCGAATCATTCCTTCATTCGTACGATAACGAATGAACGAATATAACGAATTTTAACGGAAAAGAAATTAAAACAAAACGAATTGCACATGTCTAAAGACACTGGCAGTGAAGGGTTAACCAGGAGGTGGCAGTGTAGGGGTTAAGTGTGTCCTGGGGATTGTTGCTAACTGTGGGGGGCGTGGCTGTGTGTGACACGTCACTGATCAGCACTCTCGATCACAGTGAGCAGAGATCAGTGACACTGTCACTAGGCAGAACGGGGAGATGCTTGTTTACATTAGCATCTCCCCGTTCTTCTCCGTGAGATGATCGTGGGTATCCCCGCGGGCATCCCGCAATCCCACGACCTGACCCACGGAGCTTGCAACGGGCACGCGCCCGCAAGCCGCCTCTTAAAGGGCAACGTACAGGTACGGTATTCTGTCTGTACGTGCCCTTCTACCGCAGTATATCTCCGTGAGGCGGTCGGCAAGCGGTTAAAGTCGGACCAAAGTAGTGCAGGGACTTGTACTTGTAGTCGCACCGATATGAACGGTACTCTAGGAAATCATTGGGGGGGGTGACTTGTCATGTGACTTTGCAGTCCCAAGTCGCAGGACAAGTCGCACAATTGTGAATGGGGCCTTAAGAGTTTTGAAGCCGGTATAATAATTTCTGAGCTGTCTGGGGGGGGGGGTTCTTTAGCATTGGAGCACCCCTCTAATGGTTATAAACATCAGACAGGAGATAGAGAGATACAAAGCAACATTGTTTATAAACATTGATCAGACGGGAAATAGAGAGATACAAAGTAATATTGTTTGTAAACATTGATCAGATATGAATAGAGATATACAAAGTAACATTGTGTATAAACATTGTTCAGACAGGAGATAAAGAGATACAAAGTAGCACTGGAGGTGATTTACTAAAACTGGTGCAAATAGAATCTGTGGCCGTTTTGCATAGTGACCAATCAGCTTCCAGGTTTTATTATCACAGCTTAATTGAACAAGCTGAAGTTAGAAGCTGATTGGTCACTATGCAAAACTGCCTCAGATTATGTTTGTACCAGTTTTTAGTAAATTTCCCATATTGTTTATAAACATTGATCAGACAGGAGATAGAGAGCTACAAAGTAACATTGTTTATAAACATTAATAAGGTGGGAGATGGACAGATGCAAAGAAACATTGTTTATAAACATTGATCAGACAGGAGATAGAGAGATACAAAGTAACATTGTTTATAAACATTGATCAGACAGGAGATGGAGAGATACAAAGTGATCAATGTTTAGAAACAATGTTAGACAGGAGATAGAGAGATACAAAGTAACATTGCTTATAAACATTGATCAGACGGGAAATAGAGAGATACAAAGTAACAATGTTTGTAAACATTGATCAGATATGAATAGAGAGATACAAAGTAACATTGTTTATAAACATTGATCAGACGGGAGGTAGAGAGATACAAAGTAACATTGTTTGTAAACATTGATAAGATATGAATAGAGAGATACAAAGTAACATTGTTTATAAACATTGATCAGATGGGCGATAATGTTACTTTGTATCTCTCTATCGCCCATCTGATCAATGTTTATAAACAATGTTACTTTGTATCTCTCTGTTTATAAACATTGATCAGACGGGAGATAGAGAGATACAAAGTAACATTGTTTATAAACATTAATAAGGTGGGAGATGGAGAGATGCAAAGAAACATTGTTTATAACATTGTTAAGACAGGAGATAGAGAGATACAAAGTAACATTGTTTGTAAACATTGATCAGATATGAATAGAGAGATACAAAGTAACATTGTTTGTAAACATTGAGCAGACGGGAGGTAGAGAGATACAAAGTAACATTGTAAACATTGATCAGACAGGAGATAGAGAGAAACATTGTTTATAAACATTTCTTCATCTATTTAGGCCAATTTGTATTCTTTTAAATTTTTTTGGTGAAAAAAAAGAATACAAATTGGCCTGCACCGATGAAGAAATGTTTATTTTTTTAATATATTTTTTCAATATGTATTATAGCAGAAAATAAAAAATATATATATATTTTTTTTTACCAAAAATATGTAAAATAATACAAATTGGCCTAAACCGATGAAGAAAAGTAAAATACTATAGTATAATAAAGTAAAACAGAACAGAATACAAAATAAAAGAACAGAGTAAAACAGATAAAAATAGAATAGAAAGTAAAAGAACAGAATAAAAAAAAAATATGTAGAAGAATACATAATCGGCCTAAACTGAGGAAAAAATTATTAAAAAAAAAAATAAAAAAAATTGGGATATTTATTATAGCAAAATCTTCAAAATATTTTATTTTTTATTTTTTTTCGAAATTGTCGCTATTTTTTTTGTTTATAGCGCAAAAAATAAAAACCGCAGAGGTTATCAAATACCACCAAAAGAAGCTTTTGTTTCGGTACCATGTCGCACAACCGCGCAATTGTCAGTTAAAGCGACGCAGAGCGGAATCGCAAAAAATGGCCTGGTCAGGAGGGGGGGGGGGGGTGAAATCTTCCGGAGCGGAAGTGGTTAAATCCCGCCACGTTTCTTTCCTTCATCGGACTTTTGCTGACACTTCAAACATTTAGGAAACAAATTGGCGTCTATATAATGAGTTGGGATGTGACGTGTCGGTAAATAACGGAACGTTTCATGGGACGGCTTTGGAATTGATGACGGCGATCGTTCATCAGATCACTTCCTATACATTTATGGCGTTATTGGCGGCTCACTAACAATATATTCTCAGTGTTTTCTGGGGACAAAGCTCTAATGCACCCCCCCCACCATCGCCGCCGCCATTTCCACCTTTTTATTTTTTATCTCCATCATTTCATGTCAGAAGCTTTTATAAGAAGCAAACGAGAAGATTATGTAATTAGTTCCGGGCTTCTCTCCGCACTCACAGAAGTGGATCGTCTGCATTAAACTCTAAAGGGCAGATTCATAAAGTAGCAAATGCGACTTTTATCAAATATTCACTGGCGGCGGTGAATCAGTCGCTGTCATTCAAAAACCGCACGCAAGAAGATTCACCTGCAGAGAGTGTTTGATGAACATCAGATCCACTGCTTCTTCTTAACCAATTGAGCTCCGGAAGATTTTACCCCCCCCCCTCCATGCAACACTGTAACTATATGACATTTATATCATTTTTTTCACACAAATAGATACCAGGGCCTGGTATGGATTGAGGGGGGGGGGGGGGGGGACACTTTTTTTTTTTTTTTTTTTACTTAATTTCCCTGCAATTCTTTGGTTTACAATCAGCTGTCACCTCGGAACCCTCTGACAGCTGATGAGTCATCCGTTTCTAAGGACGCGGCGACTGGCTTCCCGGCCCCCGCTCCTTAACAACCAGCTATTGTTAAAAGACGCCAGGGGCCGCTGGCTCTTGAAAGTTTGCATCTGAACCTTATTTGGAATTCGCAGCTGAACCGCTGCTTTGGAAATTCAGAGTGAGAACGGCCCCCTGTCCCTCAAAACTGCGGTAATGCGAGGCCTTACACCACCGCCTAATTTGCCTAATTAGAGAGCAGCCTTTGCTGGGAGGGTGTCAGAAACCATGAAATCAGACCGAGACAGAAGTACAGTTAAATCACACTTGTTTAACCACTTCCCTACCTGCCCATAGTCATATGACGCCCACAAGGTGGATCTCCCATCCTGGGTGGGCATCATATGACGTCCTCGCATTCCCGGCCGCCTGGGGGGCGCGCGCACGCGGCGTCGCTCGGGACCCGGTGCAAGTGCCCGGCGGCCGCGATGTCCACCGGGCACCCGCGATTGCCCGTTAAAACAACAGGACCGTGGAGCTGTGTGTGTAAACACACAGCTCCACGTCCTGTCAGCGACCGATCATGTGATCCCAGTACGGAGGAACACATGATCGATCTCCTCCCCTTGAGTCCCCTCCCCCCACAGTTAGAATCAGTCACATGCCAGTCACATTTACACAGTAATCAATGCAATTTTATAGCAACGATCGCTGTGTAAATGTGAATGGTTCCAAAAATTTGTCAAAAGTGTCCGAAGTGTCCGCCGCAATGTCGCAGTCACGAAAAAAATATCGCAGATCGCTGCCATTACTAGTAAAAAAAAAAAAAAAAAAAAAAAAAAATGCAATAAATCTATCCCCTATTTTGTAGACGCTATAACTTTTGCGCAAACCGATCAATATACGCTTATTGCGATTTTTTTTACCAAAAATATGTAGAAGAATACATATCGGCCTAAACTGAGTAAAAAAATATTTAAAAAAAAAAAAAAAAAAAAATGGGATAATTATTATAGCAAAAAGTAAAAAAATATTGTGTTTTTTTTTCAAAATTTACGCTCTTCTTTTGTTTATAGCGCAAAAAATAAAAACCGCAGGAGCGATCAAATACCACCAAAAGAAAGCTCTATTTGTGGGAAAAAAGGACGTCAATTTGTTGTTTGGGTGTAACGTCGCACGACCGCGCAATTGTTACTTAAAGTGACGCAGTGCCGAATCGCAAAAAGTGCTCTGGTAAGGAAGGGTGTAAAATGGCCCGGTGCTGAAGCGGTTAATAATAAAAGTAAAAAGAACAAACATAGTCAAAACATAGCCTGAGTCCAGTAACCGGAAAGGATAATCAGCCAAGCCAGAAGTCAGGGATCAATGTAGTGGAACAGCAAGCAGGATCTGGAGCCAGAAGGGATGTCAGCAAAGCAAGTCTTGAACAGGATCGCAGGAGAATGTTTCTGTGATGTTGACCAAGGCGAAGGCAGAGCTCCTCTGGGCTGGACGGCTTAAGTAGGCAGGACTGACGAGCAGGATATCATCAACAGCTGAGTAACTGAGGAGAGAGATAGGAGCTGGCAATTATCCGACAGCTGAGCGGCCAGCTCTGAGAAGGAAGGGCTGAGCCCAGCCCTGACATAGGTACAGTTGCCGGGGGCAGGGGGGCGGGGGGGTATACACATGTTGCAGCAAGAGTTATAAGCCCTGTCATGGTTGGTGGATGTAGCACCCGGCAACCTTGTGCCATACAGCAAACAAGGGGTAAAGTAGGCAGCATTGTGTTTCTTTCTCACCACCTGCTTTAACCCCTTTGACCCCACAGAAGCATGCAGTTGCGGGGTGCTTGCAGAATGGCCTCTCCTTTACTTGAATGGGGCAGATTGGCAGGGGGGTACCCCAAGCAAAAGCTTAATTCTTGCATGTGTACACATAGGCTGCTGCCTCTGCAGCTAAAGGGGGGGGGGGGGGGGGGGGTAGGGATTGGGGGCGGTAAAACCGCGACTCAACTGCAACTTTACATGTCTAGACGAGGCCTAATGCCGCGTACACACGAGCGGATTTTCCGTCGGAAAAAACTTGGATCGTTTTTCCGACTGAATTCCGCTCAAGCTTGGCTTGCATACACACGGTCACACAAAAGTTCTCGGAACTTTCGGCCGTCAAGAACGCTGTGACGTACAACACTACGACGAGCCGAGAAAACGAGTTTCAATGCTTCCGAGCATGCGTCAAATTGTTTCCGAGCATGCGTAGGAATTTTGCGCGTCGTAATTGCTACAGACGATCGGAATTTCTGATCGGAACTTTTTCCGACCGAAAAATAGAGAACCTGCGCTCAATCTTTTGCTGGAGGGAATTCCGCCAGCAAAAGTCCGATGGAGCCTACACATACACACGGACGCATTTTCCGACCAAAATCTCTAATCGGACTTTTGCTGGCGGAATTTCTGATCATGTGTACGCGGCATAAGGGTGCTGATGCCGAATTAAATTCAGGTCTCATTTATAAGTGCAGCCGGCACTGCAATGCTGTACCCGAACACATTTTTATAATTTTCTTCACACAAATAGATCTTTCTTTTGGTGGGATTTAATCACTGCTGTGTTTTTTATTTTTTATTAACAAAAAAAATATTTATTTTTTCTGTCAGTAAATTTTGGAACAAAGTAATTTTTCTCTTTCACTGATGTGCGCTGATGAGGCGGCACTGATGGGCACTGATAGGCTGAACTGGTGGGCTTTGATGAGGTGGCACTTATGGGCACTGATGAGGGGGCACTTATGGGCATTGATTAGGTGGCACTGATGAGGAGGCACTAATATGCCGCACTGATGGTCACGGATAGGCGGCACTGGTGGGCACTGATAGGAGCCCACCAGCACTGATAGGCGACACGGATAGGTGGCACTGATGGGCGACATGGATAGGTGGCACTTATAGACTGAACTGGTGGGCATTGATTAGGTGGCACTTATGGGCACTGATGAGGCGGCACTTATGGGCACTGATTGGGTATCACTGATGAGGAGGCACTAATATGCCACACTTATTGGCACTGATAGGTGGCACTGATGGGCACTGGGGATGGGCACTGATAGGCAGCACTGATAGGCGAAACTGATAGGTGGCGCTGATGGGCACTGATAGACTGAACTGGTGGGCATTGATGAGGTGGCACTGATAAGGCAGCACTTATGGGCACTGATTAGGTGGCACCGATGAGGAGGCACTAATATTTATTTATTTATTTATTACAGGATTTATATAGCGCCAACAGTTTTACGCAGCGCTTTACAATATAAAAAGATAATATGCTGCACTTATGGGCACTGATAGGTGGCACTGATGGGCACTGATAGGTGACACGGATAGGTGGCACTGATAGGCACTGATAGACTAAACTGGTGGGTATTGATGAGGTGGCACTTATGGGCACTGATGAGGCAGCACTTATGGACACTGATTATGTGGCATTAATGAGGAGGCACTAATATGCCACACTGATAGGTGGCACTGGTGGGCACTGATAGTCAGCACTGGTGGGCACTGATAGGTGGCACTGGTGGGCACTGATAGGCGACATGGATAGGTGGCACTGATGGGCACTGATATACTGAACTGGTGGGCATTGATGAGGTGGCACTGATGAGGCAGCACTTATGGGCACTGATTAGGTGGCACTGATGAGGAGGCACAAATAGGTGGCACTTATGGGCACGGATAGGTGGCACTGATGGGCACTGATAGACTAAACTGGTGGGCATTGATGATGTGGCACTGATTATGTGGCATTGATGGACACTGATGAGGCGGCACTGATATTCAGCACTGGTGGGCACTGATAGGCGACATGGATAGGTGGCACTGATATACTGAACTGGTGGGCATTGATGATGTGGCACTTATGGACACTGATGAGGCGGCACTTATGGGCACTGATTAGGTGGCATTAATGAGGAAGCACTAATATGCAACACTGATAGGCGGGACTGATGGGCATTGATGGCTGGCACTGATGGGCGACACTGATGGGCATTGATTGACAGCAGTGATGGGAATTGATGGGCAGCACTGAGTGACATCGCACATGGTTAAAGAGCCGCGGCTGTGGCTCTTTACAGAGATCTGGGTCGCGCTGTGTTACTTGTTCATATGACGGCGTCCCAGAACGAGGCAGCAGGCAGGCGGCAACCAGTTAAGGTTTCCTACCCACGCTCTAGGGCAGGGATCTCCGAACTACGGCCCTCCAGCTGTTGCGAAACTACACGTCCCATGAGGCATTGTAAAACTCTAAAATTCACAGGCATGACTAGGCATGATGGGAATTGTAGTTCCTGAACAACCGGAGGGCCGTAGTTTGCCCCCTGGTCTAGGGCAGTGATGGTGAACCTCGGCACCCCCCAGATGTTTTGGAACTACATTTCCCGTGATTCTCATGCGCTCTGCATCTAGTTTCGCCATCACTGCTCTAGGGGGTGTCTGCTTTCAAAAAAATATATATAATGTTTGGGGGGGTTTTGTGTAATCTTCTTGTTTAACCACTAGCTGACCGCCCACTGTCAAATGACGCCCGCAAGGTGGATCTACCATCCTGGGTGGGCGTCATATGACGGCGCTCGCTTTTTGGCCACTGGGGGGCGCGCCGCGGGAGGCCCCTGGGGCCCCGGTGCGCGTGCCCGGCGGCCGCGATGACCGCCAGGCACCCGCGATTGCCCGTTAAAACATCGGGACCGGGCGGGACCGTGGAGCGGTGTGTGTAAACACACCGCTCCACATCCTGTCAGAGGAGAGGAGACCGATGGTGTGTCCCTTGTACATAGGAACACCGATCGGTCCCCTCCCCCAGTCAGTCCCCTCCCCCCCACAGTTAGAATCACCAAGATAGGGTACATATCAACCCCTGCAGCGCCCCCTAGTGTTAACCCCTTCCCTGCCAGTCACATTTATACAGTAATCAATGCATTTTTATAGCACGGATCGCTGTATAAATGTGAATGGTCCCAAAAATGTGTCAAAAGTGTCCGAAGTGTCCGCGCAATGTCGCAGTCACGATAAAAATCGCAAATCGCCGCCATTACTAGTAAAAAAAAAAAAAAAAAAATGCATAAATCTATCCCCTATTTTGTAGACGCTATATTACCAAAAATATGTAGATTTTTTTTACCAAAAATATGAGAAGAATACGTATCGGGCTAAACTGAGGAAAAAATGTGTTTAAAAAAAAAAAAATTTGGATATTTATTATAATAAAAAGTAAAAAATATTTTGTTTTTTTTTCAAACTTGTCGCTCTTTTGTTTATAGCGCAAGAAATAAAAACCGCAGAGGTGATCAAATACCACCAAAATAAAGCTCTATCTGTGGGCAAAAAATGATAAAAATTTAATTTGGGTACATCCTTGCATGACCGCGCGATTGTCATTCAAAATGCGACAGCGCTGAAAGCTGAAAAATGGCCTGGTAAGGAAGGAGGTGTTCGTGCCCTGTAGGCAAGTGGTTAAAAACGCGCGTGCAAAAAAAGACGCAAAAAACGTATCTGGCAGCGAAAGGGTTAAGTGATCGGTTTTAACAGTTTCAGCTTCTCGCTGAATATTCTGCCTTCAATTAACAACCCCCCCCCCCCCCCAAAAAAAAAAAAAAATGTCCGTCTGATATTTTCTGCCCCGGATCTTCTAGAAGTCTTCTGATTGCGGTGTGTATGGGATCTGTAGGTTCTTTATGACTATTGGGAGTTGAGGACGGTCGGGATGAAGTCGTCTCCGGTAGTCTTTTTTTTTTTTTGGCAGCACCCAGTCTTGGGAACGCAGGCGTGTGATCCCCCCCCCCCCCCTCTTAACGTGTGATTCTCCCCCCCTCCCTGCTAAACACATCCTCTATTTACAAAGAAGGACGTAAATCCACGCGTTGCGAGCGTCCCTCAGGCAGCTGAGCTCCCCTGACTCCGGCGGGCGCTGGGTGTGTGTCGGGGGAGGGGGGGGGTGGGTGAAGAATGGGCGCTGTGTTCTGGAATTAGAGTTCTGATGAGTCTCCTTGTGTCACAAATTTCGTAGATGAAATTAGCGGCGTCACCGATCCCCCCCCCCCCCCCCTTGGGCGCCGGTAGCCTATGAGGTCTCATTCCGGCAAAACAAACTTCCCAGCACAAGCTTTGCTTCCTCTTAGCCTAGAATACGTCTTGCGCTTATATAGACTGGAAGTCAGGTGGACTCATTCCAAAAAAAAAAAAACATGGTGGCACGGCGGCGGCGGGCGAGGGCTTGTGGGTGCGGGCGAAGCGGGAGAGCCGTGTGGATACTCACCTCCGTCTTTCTCTGCTTTTGTCTCCTGATCTCTCCCGAATTCAGATGGGTCGTCATGGGAGGAGCGGTGCGACACAAGGGGAAGCCGTTCCGGATCTCCTTGGACTACGTCGATGACGAAGGAGGGACGGCCGCCGCCACCGCCGCCGTGGACGCCTTCGCCATGAAGAACTGCACCCGAGGTAATTTCTATACATTCCCACGCTGTGATTATGTAACGTTTTTCTGATGCGATGCAAATTTAATGTCGGATAATCGCACGCACTTGATGGACTTTTTTTTTTTTTTCCAAGCTCGCCTACCATGTAACGCACTTAAGTCGATTAAAAATGGAATAACATAAATTTGTAATAAGGTGAATGTCGAGGGCGCGGCGTGGTCGGGGGAGGGGAGGCGTTCCGGGGGAATTGGAGGGAAAATGTTTGACTCCAAATTACTAAAATGGTTCATCAACGGGGGGGGGGGACTGTTTTTTTTAACTGTTTTGCTGCCTGTTATGCCGCGTACACACGATCGGAATTCCGTCCAGAAAAAGACTGATTCATCGGAAAATGCGACCGTGTGTAGGCTCCATCGGAATTTTGCTGGCCGAATTTCCGACAGCAAAAAATTGAGAGCATGTTCTCAATTTTTGCGATGGAAAAAGTTTCTATCGGAAAATTCGATCGTCTGTAGCAATTCTGATGCACAAAATTCCTACGCATGCTCGGAAACAATTTGATGCATGCTCGGAAGCATTGAACTTGGTTGTAGTGTTGTACGTCACCGCGTTCTTGACGGTCGGAATTTGGTGTGAGAGTGTGTAGGCAAGACAGTTTGAGCGGAATTCTGTCGGGAAAACCATCAGAGAATTCCGATCGTGTGTACGCGGCATTAGGCTAGGCTCAGATCTTTGTGCGCCGGGAACGTGCGCAAAATCGCACGCTTTCCTAACACGCTGCCCTTTAGCAGCGGTGCCATTAATTGTTAATGACATCTGCAGCAAATTGCATGCTGCCATTTTTTTTTTTTTAGAAAAGAGACACGGGCTTCTTGTCTGCGTTTCTTGCGCGTAGAGCAGACCATAGAAATGAATGGGCCGTCCTGCACGCGACGTGCGGGAACGTGCAAAGGATGCATTGAAGCATGGCTGCGCTTTAGACATGTGCACAACAAAAAAAATTCGTTTATTTTCGTTTCGTTTTTTTCGTTTCCGAAAAAAATGTGTTTTTTTTCGTTTCGTTTTTTTCGTTTCCGTTGATTCGTAACGATTCGTACATTCGTAAGAGTTATTTTTTCGTTGATTCGTTTTTTCGTTAGTTTAATTTTCGGACGCATTCGTATTTATCCGTACATTCGTAACATTCGTAGATTCGTAATCGGAGCATAATTCATAATTTTATGTAATGTGTATGCTATTATTACATTTTAATAATTTACGAATCGAAAAAAAAGTTACGAATCGAAAAAGAAAAAGTTACGAATCGAAAAAAAAGTTACGAATGTACAAATTTTTTTTGTTCAATCCATTCGAAGTACGTTTAGCAGCACCATTGTAAGGGACACGGAAAATTACCAATTCAACAAAAAAAAAAGTTACGAATGTACGAATTTTTTCGTTCGTTTTCGTTTTTCGGATTTTCTTCATTAGTACATTCGTTGTTTCTAATTTGTTTTTTTTTTCGGATTTTCGCCGTTTTTCGGATTCGTTCGATTCGAATGATTCGTTAATCGGATTCGTACGATTCGAACGATTCGTTATTCGGATTCGAATGATTCGAACGATTCGTTCATTCGTACGAAAACGAACGAACGAAAATAACGAAAAAAAAACGAAAACCGAAAAAAAAACTAAACGAATTGCACATGTCTACTGCGCTTGGTCGCACCTAATCCTACAGGAAAAAACATCAGATTTGGAGGAAATTTTAAGCCTTGGTTCACACCAGCGCGGCTTTGAAATCACGCTACTTTCAAAGCCGCTGATCGGTGCGTTTTTTTTTGTTTCGTTGCAGCTTGCGACCTTATTTAACAGAAGTCGATGCAATGAAATTGCAAGAAAGTTGCGCAGGAACCTTTTTTTAAAAGTCGCTGCGACTTGAGTCGTAACGATTTGAACCGTTCCAATGCCGGCAATGAGGGTGCAAATTTTGTCGTGCGATTTTGAGTTTTTAGATCGCATGACGAATCACACCGGTGTGAAGCAGGGCTCAGGGCTCGTTCACACTTATCCATTCTTGTGTTTTGTGCCTCTTCATGCCATAGGAACTGAGAAGAAATGTCTCCCGAGTGAAGGGAATTCCTCTCTCACACAGGTGTCCCCGATGGAAGATTTCCCCTCACCCCATACTCTGGGGACATGTATACAGCTGGATTTCTTCTCACTGTCTGTCTCAGTGACAGACGTCAGATAGAGAAGGGGAATCTCCCATTCGGGACACAGAACAAGCAGAGAGGGTCAATCTCCGAATTGGGGATACGGGACATATTGAGAGGGTGAATCTCCCATTGGGGACATGGGACATATTGAGAGGGTCAATCTCCGAATTGGGGATACGGGACATATTTAGAGGGTGAATCTCCCATTGGGGACACGGGACATATTGAGAGGGTGAATCTCCCATTGGGGACACGGGACATATTGAGAGGGTGAATCTCCCATTGGGGATGCGGGACATATTGAGAGGGTGAATCTCCCATTGGGGATATGCGACTTATTGAGAGGGTGTATCTCCCATTGGGGATATGGGACATATTGAGAGGGTGAATCTCCCATTGGGGACATGGGACTTATTGAGAGGGTGTATCTCCCATTGGGGACATGGGACATATTGAGAGGGTGAATCTCCCATTGGGGACATGGGACATATTGAGAGGGTGAATCTCCCATTGGGGACATGGGACATATTGAAAGGGTGAATCTCCCATTGGGGACATGGGACATATTGAAAGGGTGAATCTCCCATTGGGGACATGGGACATATTTAGAGGGTGGATCTCCCATTGGGGATATGGGACATATTGAGAGGGTGGATCTCCCATTGGGGACACAGGACATATTGAAAGGGTGAATCTCCCATTGGGGACATGGGACATATTGAGTGGGGGAATCTCCCATTGGGGACATGGGACATATTGAGTGGGGGAATCTCCCATTGGGGACGCGGGACATATTGAGAGGGTGGATCTCCTATTGGGGACATGGGACATATTGAGTGGGGGAACCTCCCATTGGGGACACGGGACATATTGAGAGGGTGAATCTCCCATTGGGGACACATTGACAGGGGGAATCTCCCATTGGGGACACGGGACATATTGAGAGGGTGCATTGGGGACATATTGAGAGGGTGACTCTCCCAATGAGGACATGGAACAAAAAGAAAGGGAGAATCTCCCAATGAGGCTTTAGTGCAAATAGAGAGGGTGAATCTCCTATTGGGGACACAATAAAAACCTGACAGAGGGTCTAAGAAACAAAGTTAATTTCTCTAACACAATTTAGCTGCTGGTTTTATGTGTTCCCCGTCTCATCAGGGTCACCATTGGTCCTCAATTATTGGTCAGGAGCCAATTAGAGCACTTCCTAGTCATCTGACAGCTGGTATTCTGATAATTGTGTCTCTAGGCCTCCCCTCCCCCTCCTTCCTGACAGATCAGATGTATAAGTGAAAATAATTACTTTGTTTCATTTTATTTACCAGGAAGCACAAATAATCTGATGCATGTACCCTGTGATATTATTATTATTATTATTATTATTATTATTATTATTATTATTATGTAAGTAATTATTATTGTTGTTACTTTTCTAACACTGTCATGCAAATGTAGATTATTTTTATTATTTTATATCTATTGTTATGGCAACAAAAGACATTTTCTTATCACATTTACATTTTCCCAGCAAAATCAAAGGTCGTCTCTATTCCATCAATAAAAAAGTTTGGTTATCTTAAACGTATCGTTAAATGACAGTAGAGAGGTGACGTACCTGTATATGACAGTAGAGAGGTGACGTACCTGTATATGACAGTAGAGGGGTGACGTACCTGTATATGACAGTAGAGGGGTGACGTACCTGTATATGATAGTAGAGAGGTGGCGTACCTGTATATGACAGTAGAGAGGTGACGTACCTGTATATGACAGTAGAGAGGTGACGTACCTGTATATGATAGTAGAGAGGTGGCGTACCTGTATATGACAGTAGAGAGGTGACGTACCTGTATATGACAGTAGAGGGGTGACGTACCTGTATATGACAGTAGAGGGGTGACGTACCTGTATATGACAGTAGAGGGGTGACGTACCTGTATATGACAGTAGAGGGTGACGTACCTGTATATGACAGTAGAAGGGTGACGTACCTGTATATGACAGTAGAGGGGTGACGTACCTGTATATGACAGTAGAGGGGTGACGTACCTGTATATGACAGTAGAGGGGTGATGTACCTGTTGTACAGGACGCCAAGGTTGGGTCCTGGACGGGTGCTATATAGCACCAGTATTTGGGCTGTGGTCCCTTTAAAGGAGTCGCAGCATTGCTCAGGGGGTCACCCAAAATGGGTGAGGGGTTCCGGGAGTAGCCGAGCAGGAGAGGACTGACTCGCAGTCCTCTCTAGGTTAATAATAGTTATTTGGGACCCGGAATTTGGGAGGCTCTGAAGAGATATTCAGGTGGGAAAAGAGCCTCCCTCCCTGACCACAATGATTCAGCGCACAGGGGGTTAAGGGCCTCCAGGAAGACAGCTCATAAGACAGGAAGTAGGGAAGAGTTGGTGAGGAGGAGTAGGTGATTACACCTGTTGGTTGAGCTGTGTGGATGTCTGGAGGCTGCTAAAAGAACCTGCTGCAAAACTGTATGTGTTTTCCTTAACTTTGTTTTTGTGCTGAAGATAAGCTGATTTTTTGTTATGCTGAAGATAAGCGGACTTTGTTTTTGTACTTTACCTGTGCGCTGAAGAAAGCCTTATTTTGATTTTTCTTACAAATAAATGTCTTTTATTATAAAACTGACGGTTTATGCACTTAATCCCGTGGAGCTATTGTCCCCAAAGTTCACAACTGGTGTCTTGGATGCTGGCAAAAGTGCATTTGCAGCCGCAAAAACCGTTTAAAACTAAACTGACATTTAAAGAGACAGTGTACAAATGGCATGTCGTGGGTGAAGTCAGCTCAGACGCTGCAAACAGCAGGTAAAGGCATGTAGGAGGTCATCAGGGCTTTGGCGCAAGCCACCGTGACCCAGCAGCAAGCTTCAGCAGATGCAAACCGTCGCCATGAGGAAGCGATGGCTCAGCAGCAGCAGGCCCTGGCACAGGCTATAGCTGCACAGCAGGAAAACACACGGTTGCTAGCCGCCCAGTTTACTGCTCAGCAGGAGTCCACTCAAACACAGGTGACTGCCTTACAGGAGGCAGTGCAGCGGCTGGCTCAGGGACGAGAACAATCGGTTGTTGCCGTTGGCAACCAAGTGTCTGTGAGAGCCAGCCATTTCTTACAAAAACTGACACCCAGCGATGACGTAGAGGCCTTTCTCACCACCTTTGAGAGGATAGCGGAGAGAGAGGGGTGGCCCCGTGACCAATGGGCCGGCATTATCTCTCCTTTTCTCACCGGTGACCCGCAAAAGGCCTACTTTGACCTCCCAACTGAACATATCAGCAACTATGAGCGTCTGAAGGCAGAGATCCTGGCCCGCCTAGGAGTGACCATGGCTGTCCGGGCTCAGAGGGTGCATCGCTGGCGGTACAAACCTGACCGACCACCCAGGTCCCAAATGCATGAACTGATACAGCTGGTTAAAAAATGGCTGCAGCCAGAAAAACTGTCAGGCCCACAAATGGTGGAACGGGTGGTGATGGACTGGTACCTGCGGTCCCTGCCAGATGACCTACAGCGCTGGGTAAGCCATGGAGACCCTGCAACCGCTGACCAGCTGGTTGAGTTGGTTGAAAGGTACACCGTGGTGGAGGACCTGCTTGGGCCTGCCAAACGTCGGGAACCCACACCAAGGGCAACAAGACCGGCCACAGCACCTAGGAGAGAAGCCCTGCTAGACATTGGAACCCGCAACCCTGCACCATCTTCTGCAGAACCTCGAAGGTTGGTTCCTGTCCCTAGGATGGGAGGCCTACAGTGTTGGCGATGTCGGTCCTGGGGCATACCCGGGCACAATGCCCACTTCAGGAGGAGCCGATGGATTGCGGGACTGGTCGGAGAAGCTCCTTCTATGTGCAAAGAGCGTGTACCACTCATCTTGATCTGGCTGAAGGACGGTTCGAGTGTGAAGTGTGGGTGAACCACCTTCCTGCCAGGGCCCTACTAGACTCCGGGAGCATGGTAACACTGGTACATGCCAGGGTGATTGGGAGACTTGGCCCCGTAAATAAAACTCTGCGCGTAGTGTGTATCCATGGGGATACCAGGGAGTACCCCCTGGTTCCTGTGACGGTTTGTTATGGACGTACCTCAGTGACACAAGAGGTTGGGGTAGTAAATAGTTTAATACATGATATTATAGTGGGGCGGGACTGTCCGCTATTCCTCGAACTGTGGAACCAGGCACAGATGGGGCTGCCAGGAGAACTGGGGACACTGGGCCTGGAAGAGATGGACTCTGAGGGGTCTAGGTCTGAAACCCCCACAACACACCCCTCTAAAACAGAGATACCTGTCACTAATAAGGATATTGCAGAGAATGTTAATTTGAATGACAATGTTTCTGTTTCAGGCCTCAATACCGAGTTGACTTCTGAGGGGGGGGAAGCCTTCCCATTACAGGTTATGCTGGGGGAGGATGATGAGGAGCTCTCCCCGTTGCAGTTCCCAGTTGAGGAGGGTGAAGGGGAAACATCCTCAAGGTCAGTGCATCCAGACCTGGACGTACCCAGGGGTGCGTTTGGCACCGCCCAGTTGCAGGATCCTACCTTGGTCAATGCTCGAGAGCAGGTTTCTGTTGTTGATGGGGTCCCACAAATACCAGGGGCAGATCAAAGGTTTCCTCATTTTGCATTAAAGGGGGATTTGGTTTATCGAGTGGCTGAAAGCCGAGAGGAAACTGTAGAGCAGTTACTGGTTCCCCAACCATATAGGCGGATGCTACTTGACCTAGCCCACAATGACGCACTGGGAGGACACTTGGGGGCAGAGAAAACGGAGGCCAGGATAACCGACCGGTTTTACTGGCCAGGGGTGAAGGCCGAGGTTAAAAGATATTGTGCATCTTGTCCCATTTGCCAGTTAACTGCCCCAGGGCCACACTATAGAAGCCCTCTGGTACCCTTGCCGATTATTGAGGTTCCGTTTGAGCGGATCGCCATGGATCTCGTGGGACCCCTGGTAAAGTCGGCAAGGGGGCACCAATATATATTAGTCATCCTAGACTACGCAACCAGGTATCCAGAAGCAGTTCCTTTGAGGAAAGCCTCCTCTAAGGCCATTGCCAAGGAGTTATTCCAAATGTTTTCACGAACTGGATTCCCCAGGGAGATACTTACGGACCAGGGCACCCCTTTTATGTCAAAGGTGATGGCGGGCTTGTGCAGACTATTTCAGATCAAGCAGTTGCGGACGTCCGTCTATCACCCGCAGACCGATGGCCTAGTTGAGAGGTTTAATAAAACTCTAAAGTCCATGTTAAAAAGAGTGGTCCAGAAAGACGGGAAGGATTGGGATATGTTACTCCCTGCCCTCTTGTTTGCCATCCGGGAGGTTCCACAAGCGTCCACGGGCTTCTCACCGTTTGAGTTAGTGTATGGACGAAGGCCCCGGGGGTTGCTTGACCTAGTCAAAGAAACATGGGAAAGTGAATCCTCACCACACAAGACCGTGGTAGAGCATATCTCTCAAATGCGAGAGAGGGTGGCTAAGGTGATGCCGCTGGTGAGGGAGCACATGCAGAAGGCTCAGGATGCCCAAAGAAGGGTGTATAACAGATCGGCTAAAATTAGACAGTTTCAAGTAGGAGACCGGGTGGCTGTCCTAATACCCGCAGTGGAGAGCAAGTTCTTGGCCTGGTAGCAAGGCCCGTTTGAGGTAATAGAAAAAGTGGGTGAGGTGAACTACAAGGTACACCAGCCAGGGAAAAGAAAACCATACCAGATCTATCACGTAAATCTGTTGAAACCCTGGAGAGACAGAGAACAGGTATCCGCTGTGGTAGCGGTACAGTCAGGGGACCATGCAGGAATCGACCTGGTGCAGGTGGCTGCTACCCTAACTAGGCCCCAAACCCAGCAAGCAAAAGAGTTTCTGCAAAGAAATAGGGACATGTTTTCAGGGTTGCCGGGTCTCACCAACGTCATCGAGCATGACATTGTGACGGAACCCTGTATAAAAATCCGGTTAAGGCCTTACCGTATCCCAGAAGCTCATAGAGTGGCAGTGTCTGAAGAGGTCAAGAGAATGCTCGAGCTTGGAGTCATTGAAGAGTCGCAGAGCGAGTGGTCGAGTCCAATCGTGTTGGTACCCAAACCCAACGGCACCCTCCGCTTCTGCAACGACTTCAGAAAACTTAATGAAATCTCCAAGTTTGATGCTTATCCAATGCCACGGGTAGATGAGCTAATTGAGAGGTTAGGTCCAGCCAGGTATATAACCACGCTAGACCTCACAAAAGGGTATTGGCAGATTCCCCTGACCAAGAAAGCCAGGGAGAAAACAGCTTTCTCTACCCCGGAAGGCCACTTCCAGTACAAAAGAATGCCATTTGGTCTACACTCTGCCCCCGCTACATTCCAAAGGGCCATGGACAAAACTTTGCGTCCACATCAACAGTATACTTCGGTTTACCTAGATGACATAGTCATTTTTAGCACTGATTGGGAGTCCCATCTTCCCCGAGTTCAGGCAGTCGTAGACTCCTTGAGAAGAGCAGGATTCACCATCAATCCGGAGAAGTGCGCGATTGGGGTAGAGGAAGCCAAGTACCTAGGGTACATTGTGGGTAGAGGACTGGTGAAGCCCCAAATGAGTAAGGTAGAAGCCATACAGAACTGGCCCCGCCCCCTATCCAAGAAGCAGGTCAGAGCGTTTTTGGGCATAGTTGGCTACTACCGGAGGTTTGTCCCCAACTTTGCCACCATTGCTGCACCATTGACGGACTTGACCAAAGGCAGAAAGTCAGTGATGGTACAGTGGAATGACGATGCCGAAAAAGCTTTCCAGAAGCTTAAGACGGCATTGTGCCGAGATCCGGTGCTTGTGGCTCCAGATTTTTCTAAGGATTTTGTAGTACAGACAGATGCTTCAAGTGAAGGGCTAGGAGCAGTCCTGTCTCAAGTGATCAATGGGGAAGAGCACCCCATAGTTTTTCTAAGTAGGAAGCTGACGGTAGCGGAGAAAAACTATGCGGTGGTGGAGCGGGAGTGTCTTGCCATCAAGTGGGCTTTAGACTCTTTACGGTATTTCCTCCTAGGTAGAAGGTTCCGCCTAGTGTCCGACCATGCCCCACTGACCTGGATGAGACAAAACAAAAACACCAATGCCAGGGTGACAAGGTGGTTCCTTTCTCTCCAGGAGTTAAATTTTGTGGTAGAGCACAGACCAGGGAGACAGCATCAGAATGCCGATGCCCTCTCCCGGGTCCATTGTATGATGTCGAGTGGTGCCTCCAACACCTCCGCGTTGAGGCAGAGGGGGGGATATGTACAGGACGCCAAGGTTGGGTCCTGGACGGGTGCTATATAGCACCAGTATTTGGGCTGTGGTCCCTTTAAAGGAGTCGCAGCATTGCTCAGGGGGTCACCCAAAATGGGTGAGGGGTTCCGGGAGTAGCCGAGCAGGAGAGGACTGACTCGCAGTCCTCTCTAGGTTAATAATAGTTATTTGGGACCCGGAATTTGGGAGGCTCTGAAGAGATATTCGGGTGGGAAAAGAGCCTCCCTCCCTGACCACAATGATTCAGCGCACAGGGGGTTAAGGGCCTCCAGGAAGACAGCTCATAAGACAGGAAGTAGGGAAGAGTTGTTGTGTGTGTGAGGAGGAGTAGGTGATTACACCTGTTGGTTGAGCTGTGTGGATGTCTGGAGGCTGCTAAAAGAACCTGCTGCAAAACTGTATGTGTTTTCCTTAACTTTGTTCTTGTGCTGAAGATAAACTGATTTTTTGTTATGCTGAAGATAAGCGGACTTTGTTTTTGTACTTTACCTGTGCGCTGAAGAAAGCCTTATTTTGATTTTTCTTACAAATAAATGTCTTTTATTATAAAACTGACGGTTTATGCACTTAATCCCGTGGAGCTATTGTCCCCAAAGTTCACACTGTATATGACAGTAGAGAGGTGACGTACCTGTATATGATAGTAGAGAGGTGACGTACCTGTATATGACAGTAGAGGGGTGACGTACCTGTATATGACAGTAGAGCGGTGACGTACCTGTATATGACAGTAGAGGGGTGACGTACCTGTATATGACAGTAGAGGGGGTGACGTACCTGTATATGACAGTAGAGGGGTGACGTACCTGTATATGACAGTAGAGGGGTGACGTACCTGTATATGACAGTAGAGCAGTGACGTACCTGTATATGACAGTAGAGAGGTGACGTACCTGTATATGACAGTAGAGAGGTGACGTACCTGTATATGACAGTAGAGAGGTGACGTACCTGTATATGACAGTAGAGAGGTGACGTACCTGTATATGACAGTAGAGGGGTGACGTACCTGTATATGACAGTAGAGGGGTGACGTACCTGTATATGACAGTAGAGAGGTGACGTACCTGTATATGACAGTAGAGAGATGACGTACGTGTATATGACAGTAGAAGGGTGACGTACCTGTATATGACAGTAGAGGGGTGACGTACCTGTATATGACAGTAGAGCGGTGACGTACCTGTATATGACAGTAGAGGGGTGACGTACCTGTATATGACAGTAGAGGGTGACGTACCTGTATATGACAGTAGAGGGGTGACGTACCTGTATATGACAGTAGAGGGGTGACGTACCTGTATATGACAGTAGAGCAGTGACGTACCTGTATATCACAGTAGAGAGGTGACGTACCTGTATATGACAGTAGAGAGGTGACGTACCTGTATATGACAGTAGAGAGGTGACGTACCTGTATATGACAGTAGAGAGGTGACGTACCTGTATATGACAGTAGAGGGGTGACGTACCTGTATATGACAGTAGAGGGGTGACGTACCTGTATATGACAGTAGAGAGGTGACGTACCTGTATATGACAGTAGAGAGATGACGTACGTGTATATGACAGTAGAAGGGTGACGTACCTGTATATGACAGTAGAGGGGTGACGTACCTGTATATGACAGTAGAAGGGTGACGTACCTGTATATGACAGTAGAGGGGTGACGTACCTGTATATGACAGTAGAGAGGTGACGTACCTGTATATGACAGTAGAGGGGTGACGTACCTGTATATGACAGTAGAGGGGTGACGTACCTGTATATGACAGTAGAGGGGTGACGTACCTGTATATGACAGTAGAGAGGTGACGTACCTGTATATGACAGTAGAGGGGTGACGTACCTGTATATGACAGTAGAGGGGTGACGTACCTGTATATGACAGTAGAGGGTTGACGTACCTGTATATGACAGAAGAAGGGTGACGTACCTGTATATGACAGTAGAGAGGTGACGTACCTGTATGTGACAGTAGAGGGGTGACGTACCTGTATATGACAGTAGAAGGGTGACGTACCTGTATATGACAGTAGAGAGGTGACATACCTGTATATGACAGTAGAGAGGTGACGTACCTGTATATGACAGTAGAAGGGTGACGTACCTGTATATGACAGTAGAGAGGTGACTTACCTGTATATGACAGTAGAGGGGTGACGTACCTGTATATGACAGTAGAGGGGGTGACGTACCTGTATATGACAGTAGAGTGGTGACGTACCTGTATATGACAGTAGAGGGGTGACGTACCTGTATATGACAGTAGAGAGGTGACGTACCTGTATATGACAGTAGAAGGGTGACGTACCTGTATATGACAGTAGAGGGGTGACGTACCTGTATATGACAGTAGAGAGGTGACGTACCTGTATATGACAGTAGAAGGGTGACGTACCTGTATATGACAGTAGAGAGGTGACATACCTGTATATGACAGTAGAGAGGTGACGTACCTGTATATGACAGTAGAAGGGTGACGTACCTGTATATGACAGTAGAGAGGTGACTTACCTGTATATGACAGTAGAGGGGTGACGTACCTGTATATGACAGTAGAGGGGGTGACGTACCTGTATATGACAGTAGAGTGGTGACGTACCTGTATATGACAGTAGAGGGGTGACGTACCTGTATATGACAGTAGAGTGGTGACGTACCTGTATATGACAGTAGAGGGGTGACGTACCTGTATATGACAGTAGAGAGGTGACGTACCTGTATATGACAGTAGAGGGGTGACGTACCTGTATATGACAGTAGAGGGGTGACGTACCTGTATATGACAGTAGAGGGGTGACGTACCTGTATATGACAGTAGAGAGGTGACATACTTGTATGATTATAGTAGCTCCTGCATACTGTGTGTGTATATATATAGCTATATATATATATATATATATATATATATATATATCTGTATCTGTTATATTATCTGGTTTGGCTGTAGACAGAACTGTAAGCCGCTCGGCTTTTCTCTGTCCCAATAACTGACAGAGGACAGGATGTTCGGCATGCGCGGCGTGTCACTAACGGCGTTCTCTTCCAGACATGATGAAATGTCATTGTTTTACCTGAAGCGCCCTTTTCACTGACAATAGCGAGAGATGACGCATCAATCGGTGTCTGTAGTTGTCTGTCGGATTTCAGATATTATTATTTTCCCTTCTATAATATCAAAGAATAAATCTTGGGTGGTGGGGGGTTCTGTGTAGAGGGGGACGAATCCGATACGACAAAATCCAAATCGAAATGTCGGGGTCCCTGAGATGGAATGAGATCATCAATCTTCAATGCAAAGTCCCGTCCCATTGACTTTAATGCAAAATCCCGTCCCATTGACTTCAGTGCAAAATTGCATCCTATTGACTTCAATGCAAAATCCTGTCCCATTGATATTAATGTAAAATGCCCCCTATTGACTTCAATGCAAAATCGTGTCTCACTGACTTCAATGCAAAAATGCCCCCTAGTGACTTCAATGCAAAATTGTGTCCCATTGACTTAAAAGTAAGATTGTGTCTCATTGGCTTCAATGCAAAGATACCCCCTAGTGACTTCAATGCAAAATTCCATCCGTTTGACTTTAATGCAAAATAAATAAATAGACCCCCTAAGTGTGGAGGGACTGATGGGCTCCAGTGCTGGGAGCCGCTATAACGGGATTTTAGGTGTATTTGTATACAGAAGCGGAGGGAACACCCCCAAGGTGGGCGGGGACATCTGAAACTTCGAAGAGGATCAAAAGAGAAGTAGGATTTTAGAAGGAAATTTGAGATCTTCACTGTTGCAATCTTTAAAAAACAAATTTAAAAAAATAAAGAATAGAGAAGGTGACTGAGCTCAAAGGAATGTCACTTTTGGGTGGAGTGACCCTTTAAGTTTGTATTTGTGGATCCTGTAATCCCCGCGATGACCTTCTCCCTGATAATCTCACGGAGGGAATGTCCCGCCGATGTTCTGAACGCAGGAAATCCAATTCCTCAAACGCTGAGCGCCTAAAATAAAAGTGACCGATCAATCATCTCACCGCCGCCCCCTCCTGGTGTATTCTTCTCCTGACAACGCCATCCTTCGCTGATCCCAATCATTGTGCCTCCAATCCCAGGACTTTATGTCCGAAATAAGAGCAGCGGAGAGTCACAGCTCCCTTTAAAACTCTGTCAAACCTTGAAACTCCCCCATCTAAAATGACCTCCCCCATTAAATCAGACTCCCCCCCCCATTAGACTGCTCAACCCCCCCAGCAGACTCCTCACCCCCCCCCCATCAGACTCCGCTCAACCCCCCCCATCAGACTCCTCACCCCTCCCCATCAGACTCCTCACAACCCCCCCATCAGACTGCTTACACCCCCCATCAGACTCCTCACCCCCCCATCAGATTTCTCACCCCCCATCAGACTCCTCACCCCCCATCAGACTCCTCACCCCCCCCCATCAGACTCCTCACAACCCCCCCATCAGACTGCTCAACCCCCCCATGAGACTCCTCACAACCCCCCCATCAGACTGCTTACACCCCCCATCAGACTGCTTACACCCCCCATCAGACTCCTCACCCCCCCATCAGACTCCTCACCCCCCCCCATCAGACTCCTCACACCCCCCCCATCAGACTCCTCACAACCCCCCCATCGGACTGCTTACACCCCCATCAGACTGCTCACCCCCCCCCCCCATCAGACCCTCCCCACCCCCCCCCCCCCCCCCCATCAGACTCCTCACAACCCCCCATCAGACTCCTCACCCCCCATCAAATCAGACTCCTCACCCCCCCCATCAGACTCCTCAAACCCCCCCCCCCCCCCCATCCCCCCCATCAGACTCCTCACCCCCCCATCAGACTCCTCACACCCCCCATCATACTCCTCACACCCCCCATCATACTCCTCACCCCCCCCCCCCCCCCCCCCCCCCCCCCCCCCCCCCCCCCACCCCCCACCCCCCCCCCCCCCCCCCCCCCCCCCCCCCCCCCCCTCCCCCCCCCCACCCCCCCCCACCCCCACTCCTCACCCCCCCATCAGACTCCTCACACCCCCCATCAGACTCCTCACACCCCCCCCCATCAGACTGCTCACCCCCCCCATCAGACTCCTCACCCCCCCATCAGACTCCTCACAACCCCCCATCAGACTCCTCACAACCCCCCATCAGACTCCTCACCCCCCCATCAAATCAGACTCCTCACCCCCCCCCCATCAGACTCCTCACAAGCCCCCCATCAGACTGCTTACACCCCCCATCAGACTCCTCACCCCCCCCCCATCAGACTCCTCACCCCCAGATCAGACTCCTTACCCCCCCATCAGACTCCTTACCCCCCCATCAGACTCCTCACACCCCCCATCAGACTCCTCATCCCCCCCATCAGACTCCTCACACCCCCCATCAGACTCCTCACACCCTCCCATCAGACTCCTCACCCCCCCCCCATCAGACTCCCCATAGCCCCCCCCCATCAAATCAGACTCCTCACCCCTATCAGACTCCTCACCCCTCATCAGACTCCTTACACGCCCCATCAGACTCCTCACCCCCCCCCCATCAGACTCCTCACATCCCCCCCAGACCCCCCATCAGACTCCTCACAGCCCCCCATAAGACTCCTTACACCCCCCCATCAGACTCCTCACTCCCCCCTCCCCTTCACATCAGAGTCCTCACTCCCCCCTCCATCGTTTACATTAGACTCCTCACTCCCCTCCATCAGACCCCACCTCTCCATCAGGCTCCTCACTCCCCCCCACCCCCCTCCTCTTCACATCAGTCCTTGCTTCCCCCCCATCTTTTATATTAGACTCCTCACTCCCCCCTCCCCTTCACATCAGACTCCTCACTCCCCCCTCCCCTTCACATCAGACTCCTCACTCCCACCCCCATCAGACTCCTCACTCCCCCCTCCATCCTCCCTCCCACCCCCCTCACATCAGTAGAAAGTAAGGAAATTAGTGGATCACCCCTTTTCCCCAGAGTTTGTGTCTCCATCCTGCGCAGTCCTTGTCTTCTATTACAAAGACCTTAAAGTGCGCCAAGTTTACCCCCCACTTCTGTACGGTTGGAGATCGCGCTGGACTGACTTTATTGGTTGTAGGTCAATGGTTAGGAGATGGTGGGGCAGATTGGAAGAGTTCTCCAATGTTTTCTGCCACCGCTACACCGGAGGAGGGTGGTGAGTCCTTTTTGGGGGGCCGGGGCTGCTGCTTGTGGGTACGGCCTTGGGGTCGTTTTCGTACTAGTAGAGGTAGAAAAGGAGGGAGCGCCCAATCTTCAATGGAATGCAAGTCGAGAGGTAAATTTGAGGTCAATTATTGAAAGTCGGAACAAATGGTCAAGCGTTTTGGGGGAATAATAAAACTCCCCCTTCCCCAGGGAATCTTTTCCCTCCGAAACGCGTTGGCTTGACCATTTGTTCCTACTTTCAATAAACGACCTCAAATTGACCTCTCGACTGGCATTCCGTTGAAGATTGGGCGCTCCTTTCTTTTCTACCTCTAAGTTTTCATCTACGGACCATTTATATCATTATCTACCTGAAGCCTCTTAAAGTCCCTGTCCCTAACAAGCGATTACATTTTTGTCTTTTTTTTTAGTAAAGTTTGGCTTTAATTCATTGGTGATGTGACTTTTACATTTTTACTTGCTTTTTGTTTTTGAACAAAATCTGGCGGTGGTATCCAATTAAACAATTTCACCTAATATTTCAGAAATCATGAAATTACATTGCAGTTCAGGTACTATAATGAACCGATGTCTGTCATTGGCTTTCACTCAGTGCCCCCGCCCCTCTACTAATCCCTCTATTGGCATCCACTCAGTGCATCCCACCCCCTCTGCCAATCCCTAGACTAGCTTCCACTCAGTGCCTCCCACCCCCTCTGCTAATCCCTCCATTGGCTTCCACTCAGTGCGCCCGCCCTTTTGCTAATCCCTCCATTGGCTTCCACTCAGTGCCCCCCACCCCCTCTGCTAATCCCTCCATTGGCTTCCACTTAGTACCCCCCACCCCCTCTGCTAATCCCTCCATTGACTTCCAATTAGTGCCCCCGCCCCCTCTGCTAATCCCTTCATTGGCTTCCACTCAGTGCCCCCACCCCCTCTGCTAATCCCTCCATTGGCTTCCACTCAGTGCCCCCCATATTCTCTGCTAATCCCATTATTGGCTTCCACTCAGTGCCCCCGCCCCCTCTGCTAATCCCTCCATTGGCTTCCACTCAGTGCCCCCCATCTTCTCTGCTAATCCCTCTATTGGCTTCCACTCAGTGCCCCCACCCCCTCTGCTAATCCCTCTATTGGCTTCCACTCAGTGCCCCCCACCCCCTCTGCTAATCCCTCCATTGGCTTCCACTTAGTACCCCCCACCCCCTCTGCTAATCCCTCCATTGACTTCCAATTAGTGCCCCCGCCCCCTCTGCTAATCCCTTCATTGGCTTCCACTCAGTGCCCGCACCCCCTCTGCTAATCCCTCCATTGGCTTCCACTCAGTGCCCCCCATATTCTCTGCTAATCCCTCTATTGGCTTCCACTCAGTGCCCCCGCCCCCTCTGCTAATCCCTCCATTGGCTTCCACTCAGTGCCCCCCATCTTCTCTGCTAATCCCTCTATTGGCTTCCACTCAGTGCCCCCACCCCCTCTGCTAATCCCTCTATTGGCTTCCACTCAGTGCCCCTACCCCCTCTGCTAATCCCTCCATTGGCTTCCACTCAGTGCCCCCCATCTCCTCTGCTAATCCCTCCATTGGCTTCCACTCAGTGCCCCCACCTCCTCTGCTAATCCCTCCATTGGCTTCCACTCAGTGCCCCCCACCTCCTCTACTAATCCCTCTATTGGCTTTCACTCAGGGCCTCCCACTCCCTCTGCTAATTCCTATATTGGCTTCCACTCAGTGCCCCCCACCCCCTCTGCCAATCCCTCCATTGGCTTCCACTCAGTGACCCACCCCCTCTGCCAATCCCTCCATTGGCTTCCACTCAGTGCCCCCCACCCCCTCTGCTAATCCCTCCATTGGCTTCCACTCAGTGCCCCCACCCCCTCTGCTAATCCCTCCATTGGATTCCAATTAGTGCCCCCGCCCCCTATGCTAATCCCTCTATTGGCTTCCACTCAGTGCCTCCCACCCCCTCTGCCAATCCCTAGACTGGCTTCCACTTAATGCCCCCCGCACCCTCTGCTAATCTCTTCATTGGCTTCCAATTAGTGCCCACACCCCCTCTGCCAATCCCTAGACTGGCTTCCACTCAGTGCCCCCGCTACCTCTGCTAATCACTCTATTGGCTTCCACTCAGTGCCTTCCACCCCCTCTGCTAATCCCTCCATTGGCTTCCACTCAGTGCCCCCCCATCCCCTCTGCTAAACCCTATATTGGCTTCCACTCAGTGCCCCCCACCTCCTCTGCTAATCCCTCCATTGGCTTCCACTCAGTGCCCCCCACCCCCTCTGCTAAACCCTATATTGGCTTCCACTCAGTGCCCCCCACCCCCCTCTACTAATCCCTCCACTGGCTTCCACTTGCCAACCAAAAAAAAATCTAAATACTAACAATAATATTAATATAAATCCTGTATAATAATAATAATAGTTTGGATGGTGCCGGCTCGCAGGAGAAGTCAGCGCCTCTTGTGTAATCTGAATCGCTCTTCATATGCAGAGCACGGCGCGGACATTTGACAGGAATTCTGGCCGCCTTAGGAAAGTTTTTCTGTGTTCAGAGAAATGAGAAGATTAGTCAGTGTGTCTCCTCAGGACGATTGTGTGATGATGTGACGCCGGAGGGGAGGGGAGCTCGCCGCCATCAGATCTCTTCCACGTATTTTTCTTATATTCTCAGAAACATATTTTCATTCATTATAAAACATAAAAGACAATGAAAGGAGACGTCGCCGTACCTGTGACACGCGCCATTATTACCGCGCTCTTTATTAATCCGCCACGGAGATAATAACAGAAATGATGGCTCAATTATGTCTGCAGGAAGTGGGCGGATAATCGTCATCGCAAACGTCCGCGTCTACCGGAATATTCCGTCTTAAAGTGAACCTAGCTTTGTACAAGTATACCCTCCCCCAGTGATCAGACTGTACATTGTAACCTTGTAGTAGGGCACAAGGTGAGAGGCAGCTGCAGAGGCTGATCTGTGTCAGGCATTTGTGAACACATGATGCTTGTGTCACCTCGGAGCTGACATCCCAGTCCAGGAAGTAGAGTGTTACCCTGGATGATGGCTGAACAAGGATGGAGCAGTTGTTCTGGAGAGACGGGCAGATAAGGGCATTGTCAGGGGGAGTCCTGTGATCTGGAAAGGATTAAGCTGACACATTACTGCATGAATAACTTTAGATTTTTCTCCCCTGTCATCCGTGTGACATCACACAGTTCCTGAGAGTGCATCGTTTCTGGGACAAAGCCTTGATTTGCCTGAACGCTGGGACTTGCATCAAATCCTGGGACAGTCCCGGCAAATCCGGGATGGTTGGGAGGTATGGATGTAAGGGGGGGGGGCATCTATTCCAACAGATACAACCAGCCCTTTGAGGGCGACCATAATGCTGATGCGTCCCGCGGTGAAACTGAATTTGGCATACCCTGACACATCCAGCAGGCAGGTGGCGCTTTCGGTTCCCTTTCCACTTTTTGTTGTGACCTCCTGCTATAAAAAAGATTGCTGTTTACAGAGCTCAATAGCTCAGACTGGTCTGATGCAGGGCTTATTTTCAGCCGGATTGTGGGGAAACGCAGTTCCAGCACCTCCAACACTGAATGCATATAACAGCAAGGAGAGCTGGGGTGTGCTGGAGGATCTATTGAAGCTGGCTGCTGGGGGATCTATTTTTGCTGGAGGGGGTTTATTTTTGTGTGGCCGTGTATTTTTGCTGGCGGGAGATCTATTGTTGCTAGAAGAGATCTGCTGTTGAGGGAGGGGTCTATTGATGCTCAATGTTGGGAGATCTGTTGTTGCTGCTGGGGGTCCATTGTTGCTGGGGTGGTATTTTGTTGCCAGGGTCTATTTTAGCTGGGGGGGGGGGGGGGGGTTATTGTTGCCGGGGAAATTGATAGTTACTGGGGGGGTCTATTGCTGCTGGGGAGATTCAGTGTTGCTGGGGGGGGCTATTGCTGGAGAGATTTATTGTTGCTGGGAGAGGCTATTGTTGCTAGGGAAATGTATTATTGCTGGGGGGGGTCTATTGCTGTTGTGGAGATTTATTGCTGCTGGTTGTGGAGGATCTATTTTGCTGCATTTCTTCTTTTCTTTTTAAGCACCACAAAAATGTATTCTGTTAAAGGGGCAGTACTAAGAGGTGGGTATGAGGTGGGACCAAGGGATGGTACTAGGAGGTGGTTAGGGGGTGGAACGAAGGGATGGAACGAAGGGATGGAGCACGGAGGTGGGTAGGGGGTGGGACCATGGGATGGAGCTCGGAGGTGGGTAGGGGGTGGAGCCAGGGTATGGAGCTTGGAGGTGGGTAAGGGGTGGAGGTGGGTAGGGGGTGGAGCCAGGGGTGGTTTTAAGAGGTGGTAGGGGGTGGAACCAAGGATGGTGCTCGGAGGTGGGTAGGGGTGGAACCAAGGAATGGTGCTAGGAGGTGGGTAGGGGTGGAACCAAGGATGGTGCTCGGAGGTGGGTAGGGGTGGAACCAAGGATGGTGCTCAGAGGTGGAACCAGGGGATGGAGCTCGGAGATGGGTAGGGGGTGGAACCAGGGGATGGAGCTTGGAGGTAGTTAGGGGTTGGAACCAGGGGATGGGGCTCGGAGGTGAAACCAAGGAATGGTGCTCGGAGGTGGGTAGGGGGTGGAACCAAAGATGGTGCTCAGAGGTAGAACCAGGGGATGGAGCTCGGAGGTGGTAAGAGGGTGTAACCAAGGGATGGAGCTCGGAGGTGAAACCAAGGAATGGTGCTCAGAGGTGGGTAGGGGTGGAACCAAGGATGGTGCTCGGAGGTGGAATCAGGGGATGGAGCTTGGAGGTGGTTAGGGGGTGGAACCAGGGGATGGAGCTCGGAGGTGGGTAGGGGTGGAACCAAGGGATGGAGCTCGGAGGTGAAACCAAGGGATGGAGCTTGGAGGTGGTTAGGGGGTGGAACCAGGGGGTGGAGCTCGGAGGTGGGTAGGGGTGGAACCAAGGGATAGAGCTCGGAGGTGAAACCAAGGGATGGAGCTCGGAGGTGGGTAGGGGGTGTACCCAAGGGATGGTGCTCGGAGGTGGGTAGGGGTCGGAGACTCAGGGGGGAGTTCCTGCATGTTTTCTCTGAGAAAAGAAGACCTGGTCTGATGTATTAGTGAGACTCAGCGAGGTCTGACTACAGCGGCACTAGTTTATTAGCTAACCCATCATGCTCCGGGAATTCCTTTTCATTCATTAAAGTTCTATTTGTAATAGAAAGCTTTACCCACAAAGCCTTTCTCAGCACACAGATTTAAAAGATCAGTTTATGAACTTCAAAAACAATAACAGCAGAAAATCGACACAAAGCTATCGACCAGAACAGTTTCTGTCTAATATGTGAAGACATTCTGTTCTGGGAGGACGTGGATGGTGGGTCAGACTCGGCATTAGCGCCAACGCTCAGAAATGTCCCCTAAAGAGCCCCGCGGGAATTTCCAAACGTGTCGTGTAGCAGAAGGAAAGCGGAGAACTCGCTCTGTGCGGCTTCATCGTTTTCCAGCCGGCTTCCTCCGCGTATCGCTGTGATATGAATGGAAAGCGGGACGTCTCGTCTGAGCCGCCTTCATCTCCTCCAGGGACCGACTCCGGAGAATTGTACAAAGTGACAAACATTTCCGCATCGCGGCACAAGACGGACACCTCCGACGGCAACCTGGAGGGTGAAACCTCGTCTGGGTACATCGATTCCACTGAGTCTTCTGCAAGTTTTGGATCGGTGACATCATTTCCGAAGAAAGTCACAGATGTCACATTGGGGTTGTTTTGCCAAAACTGAAGAGCGCAAAATCCGGTGCAGTTGTCCATGGTAACCAATCAGCTTCTAACTTCAGCTTGTTCATGGAAGCTTTGGCAAAAAAAACTGGAAGCTGATTGGTTTCTATGCAGAGCTGCCCCAGATTTTTGCACTCTCCAGTTGTAGTAAATCAACTCCGTAGCAAGTACGGCAGCCCAATTCCGGAGCACATGTCCGGCACATGCCGCTGAGCCCCCCCCCACCTACAGACAGAGCTTAGAGGTCACCCATTAGTCCCGGTACCCACGCCCAACCACACCTTCTTCACGTGCCCGAGGCCAGGAGGCCACTCCCTCCTCCTCCTTCTGGTCACACTTCCTATTAACCACTTTAGCTCTGGAAGGTTTTACCCCCTTCATGACCAGGACATTTTTTTGCAATTCAGCACTGCGCTACTTTAACCACTTCAATACCGGGGACTTTTACCCCCTTCCTGCCCAGGCCAATTTTCAGGTTTCAGCGCTGTAACGTTTTGAATGACAATTGCGCGGTCATGCAACACTCATACCTCCCAACATTTTGAGATGGGAATGAGGGACCAGTGTTAATTTTGGCAGCAAATTTCGACTTCGTTTTAGCCCCCGTACACATGGTCGGAAAATTCCGACCACAAAATCCGATCATTCCAAACGTGGTGAAGTTTGTTGCGTACGACGGAACTACGTAGAGGCTAGTAGCCAATAGCTTTGGTCTCATAATTTGATCTGCGCATGCGTGGCACTTTGTCCGTCGCAATTCTCTACACAGGATCGGAAAAAGTCCGATCGGATTTAGTTGTTGGAAAATTTGAAAGCAGGATCTCAAATTTTTTCGTCCGATGGAGCCCAGACACGGGCGGAATTTTCCGATAACATGGTCCGATCGGACATTTTCCGTCGGAATTTCCGACCGTGTGTACGGGGGCTTAGTCTTATGCACCGTACACACGAGCGGAATTTCCGTCAGAAAAAACGGAATTCCCCTCAAGCTTGGCTTGCATACACACAATCACACAAAAGTTCTCTGAACTTTCGACCGTTAAGAACGCGGTGACGTACAACACTACGATGAGCCGAGAAAATTAAGTTCAATGCTTCCGAGCATGCGTCAAATTGTTTCCGAGCATGCGTAGGAATTTTGCGTGTCGGAAATTGCTACAGATGATCGGAATTTCCGATCGGGAACTTTTTCCGACCGAAAAATTGAGAACCAGCTCTCAATATTTTGCTGGCTGGAATTCCGCTAGCAAAAGTCTGATGGAGCCTACACATGGTCGAAATTTCTAACCAAAAGCTCACATCGGACTTTTGCTGGCGGAATTTCCGATGGTGTGTACAGGGCATAAGTCTTAGGACTAAAGTGCCATTTTAGTTTTAGTCGTATTTTAGTTGACAAAATTAACAGTTTGAGGGACACCTACTAGCAAATGTATGTAGGCATAGGACACGCCCCCCTTGCCACACCCTCTTAAAGGAGAATTAACCCCAAAAAAAGGTTAATTCAATCCACAAGGGACTTTTTTTTACCACTACTATTCCTTTATATTGGCTTATAAAATTTACAAATGCAGCCATTTAGAAATCGGATGAGAGGTTTATCGCTGGGAAACACATTTTGAAAGCTAAAAAGTGCATTTTGTATACAACTATAAAGATCAGACCAAAATGAGGGACAAATGAGGAGTAAAGAGGGACAGAGGGACATTGCTCCAAATCAGGGACAGTCCCGCTAAATCCGGGACAGTTGGGAGCTATGGCAACGCTTTACCCAAATGAAATGAATCAATTTTTTTCACACAAATAAGCTTTCTTTTGGTGGTATTTGATCACCTCTGCGATTTTTTTTTTTGCGCTATAAACAAAATAATAGCAACAATTTTGAAAAAAAAAAAAAAAAACGATATTTTTTTACTTTCTGCTATAAAACATATCCAATAAAAAAAAAAAAAAAAATCTTCATATGTTTTAGCTAACATATATTCTGCTACATGTCTTTTGGTAAAAAAAAAAAGAAAAATAACAATAAGCCCCCGTACACACGGTCGTACATTCCGACCACAAAAAAACGTTCGGATTTTTTCCGACAGATTTTGTCCGAAACTGGTGTTGCATACACACGGTCGGACAAAGTTGTCGAAAAATCTGATCGTTCGGAACGTGATGACGTTCGTTCATTACGACGGGACTACGTTGAGGCTAGTAGCCAATAGCTTTGGTCTCGTAATTTGATCTGAGCATTCGTGGCACTTTGTCCGATCCGAATTCTCTACAAATGATCGGACACAGTCGATCGGATTTTGTTGTCGGAAAAATTTGAGATCCTGCTCTCAAATTTTTCCCGTCAGAATTTCCAATGGAAAAAGTCTGAAAGAGCCCACACACGATCGGATTTTCCGACAATATAATCCTATAATCCTCTTTGAGGCGTTTTAGGAGTGATGTATAAACCGCTCCTAAAGCGCCCCTGCCCGTGAAATCAATGGGCAGTGCAGCGGCACCTTGGTGGCACTTTTAACCCTTTGTTGGCTGCTAGCGGCGGTTTAAAAGCGCCCCGCTAGTGGTCAAAAAGCGCAGCCTAAACAATGGTAAAGCGCCACTAAAAATAGCGCTTTACCGTTGCCGCCTGGGCGATGTGTGTGTGAAAGGGCTCTGACACTGAGGGGTAACTGATTAACTAGGGGGGGGCAGAGAGCACTGAAGGGTGGGGAGCACAGGGGGGGTGCAGTGCATGGGGGGAGTAGAAAGAAGCTGGATAGGAGGAGCGACTGCATATGGAAATCAATCTCTCCATTTTCCTCCTGCAGCCTCCGGGAGGGAGAGAAGAATTGTATCGGTGGTTGTATCCTCATCTAGTGCCACATCCCAAAAAAGTCTGAACTAGACATGTGCAATTCGTTTAGTTCTGAATTAGTTTTTTAACGAATTTTCACAAATTCGTTAATTCCGAAATTTCTGCATTTTTCAATTTCCAAATTTCAGAAACTACGAATTTCCGAATTTAGAATTTTCGTATTTCCGAATTTCCGAATTTTGGATTTTCGGATTTCCGAATTTTCGGATTTCCGAATTTTCAGAATTTCGGAATTTCGGATTTTTGGATTTTCGGAATTTCAAGAATTTGAAAATACGAAAATTCGAAAATCTGAAAAAAAGAAAGAAAATCAGTTTAAATTGAAATAATAACTAACTATTAAATTATAGGTATTGGAAATTCCTTTCAAATGAATGCCGCATCTAAACAAATGGAACGTAACGATCTAATAATAATAAATAACAATAATAATAATAAAACCTTTTTATTATTATTATTATTTATTATTAATTTGTTCCATTCCATTTGTTTAGATGCAGCATTCGATATTTCAGATAATTTGTGACTTCGGATAAATTCGTATTCGTTACGTTCACTAACAGTCAAATTTGAAAGGAAATTCCAATACCTATAATTTAATAGTTAGTTATTATTTCTAATTAAACAGATTTTTCTTTCTTTTTTCAGATTTTAGAATTTTTGGATTTTCAAATTTTTGAATCTAAATTGAATCCGAAAATTTGGAATTCCAAAAATCCTAAAATTTGGAATTCCGAAAAACACGAAAATACGAAAATACGAAATTCGGAAATCTGAAAATTTGGAAATCTGAAAATCCGGAAATCTGAAAATTCGAAATTCAGAAATTCGAAATTTAAAAATTCGATTTCTGAATTTCGGATTTCCGAATTTCGAATTTTCGGTATTTTGGAAATCCGAAAATTCGAAATTTTGGAAATTCCCGAAATTTCCGAATTCCGAATCTTTGAATTTCCGCAAAAAGCAAAAAAACTAATGAAACTAAAACGAAAATGAACACATTTTTTGTCAGTGCACATGTCTAGTCTGAACCAAAGAAAAATTACCCCTAGAGTGGATTTTTAAGGCACTTGTATTAGTGATCAATATATAAAAGTATATGTTGTTTTTAGAAAAAAGTATAATTTATTAACATAATATTTTGAATAAAACACATAAAGGATGGAATGAATACAGGTCTGTGTACATTGTCACCATATCCAACACATAACAAGCATGATCCTCCTTCACCCGACGCGTTTCAGAGTATCAGTGTCTCCTTCTTCGGGGTAGTTATAAAGGAGGAAAACCAGGTATCTATAATATAATTATAAGAAAATAAGTATACAGCAACAATCAGTGAAATGTATAGATAAGCTAGATATACATATTGAAATGTTTTGGCAACCTCACGTATATTATGGTGGTATCACAGGTGAATATTCCATTGAGCTATTATTAAAATCAAAGAGAGCATAAAAAGGACTGTGTCTCAGTTTTCCTGCTCAAATATTGATCTTGGGACTGCATGCTATCATTGATTGAAAGATCGAATTTCGATGGTACCGAACTCCCCAGAGAGGTAACGAACAGCTAAAGACACCGAGGTCAAAGGTGAACCGTGCCCGCACTCTCTCTTGTCCGGCATCTCCTCCCCTCCTTCTTCATGGTCACAGGTCAGCTGACCCGTAGTTTCCACCTCCCAGGCCGGATGTCTGAACTGAATTGGCGGCCAGCCAGCTGGTGATCAGATCAAGGAGCAGTCCAGCTACCTGTGGCCCCAGCCCACTGGGCAAGTGCCCCGGTGTGCCCTATGGCCAGTCCGGGCCTGGTCTGGTGCCAGTTTCCTAAGTGTAGCCACGCAGATCTGGCCATCCCCGCTGCTGATTCCTGGCAATAACTGTATTTCTTTGCTGCAGTGCACAGTGCAGTCACCGGGGATGAAACTGTTAGAAACAGGCAACCCCTGCAAGTTTATCTGCGCCTTGCCTACTGTCCCGTATCATGTAACCTCCCCCCCAACACTCAACTTTGTTCAAAGTAGATACAGCTAAAAAAGGGAAAAACTATTCATAAACACGTCTTCAGCTCTACAATAACTTAAAATGAAATATTGCAATTGCGAAACCGGTTGTTACCGGATCTCTTTAAGATTGAAGTACTTTCCAGTCTCGGTACTTCCACAAAGTGCCTTTCCTGATTCTGTACCCTGGAGCATTTTATCAGGATTACGTCCTCCACGTCTCCATCATCATGTGTGATTACACAAATTAAACACCAACAAGAGCTTCATCCATCTTCTGAGCTGAAAGTTCATCAACACTAAATTGGTTGGCGTTATTGTGTGCCAAATGGGCGACGGCTGACACTGATAAACTGACCTCATTACATCCGAGGAAGTCTCTCCATTGGGGATTCTTAAACAGCTTAGAGACCGGGCCAACTCCTTCCTACACCGTGGCCTTAAAGCCACACTAACTCCTTCCTACACTGTGGCCTTAGAGCCGGACCAACTCCTTCCTACCACACGGCCTCAGAGCCGGGCCAACTCCTTCCTACACCGTGGCCTTAGAGCCGGACCAACTTCTTCCTACACCGTGGCCTTAGAGCTGGACCAACTCCTTCCTACACCGTGGCCTTAGAGCCGGACCAACTCCTTCCTACTCTGTGGCCTTAGAGCCGGACCAACTCCTTCCTACCACACGGCCACTGAGCTGGACCAACTCCGTCCTACACCACCGCCTCAGAGCCGGGCCAACTCCTTCCTACACCACGGCCTCAGAGCCAGACCAACTCCTTTCTACACTGCATCCTCTGAGCCGGGCCAACTCCTTCTTACACCATGATCTCTGAGCCGGACCAACTCCTTCCTACACCACAGCCTCTGAGCTGGGCCAACTCTTTCCTATACCGGGGCCTCTGAGCCAGGCCAACTCCTTCCTACACCGCGGCCTCTGAGCCGGATCAACTCCTTCCTACACCACGGCCTCTGAGCCAGGCTAACTCTTTCCTATACCAGGGCCTCTGAGCCAGGCCAACTCCTTCCTACACCGCAGCCTCTGAGCCGGACCAACTCCTTCCTACACCACAGCCTCTGAGCTGGGCAGACTCTTTCCTATACCACAGCCTCTGAGCCGGGCCAACTCCTTCCTACATTGCTGCCTCTGAGCGAGACCAACTCTTTCCTACACCACAGCCTCTGAACCAGGCCAACTCCTTCCTACACCACAGCCTCTAAGCCAGACCAACTCCTTCCTACACCACAGTCTCTGAGCCGGATCAACTCCTTCCTACACCACAGCCTCTGAGCCGGGCTAACTTTTTCCTATACCGGGGCCTCTGAGCCAGGCCAACTCCTTCCTACACCGCGACCTCTGAGCCGGAGCATCTCCTTCCTACACCACAGCCTCTGAGCCGGGCCAACTCCTTCCTACATCGCTGCCTCTGAGCCGGACCAACTCCTTCCTACACTGCGGCCTCTGAGCTGGACCAACTCTTTCCTACACCACGGCCTCTGAGCCGGGCCAACTCCTTCCTACACCACGGCCTCTGAGCTGGGCCAACTCCTTCCTACACCACGGCCTCTTAATGGGGCCAACTCCTTTCTACACCACGGCCTCTGAATCATGCTTGTATATTATTGGCTGGTTTCTTCTCCTATTAAGTTCCAGCTCAACCAATAACATCACCTGGACCTTCCATCTGTAACATCATTACTTTACAACAAAGGTACTTGGATTCACCTTCTGTGCCTCTTATTATAAAGGGTCAATCTAAGTGGAGTTAGCAGAAGATATACTTCCATGCTGAGTAATGTGTCAGTGTATTTATTACCCCTCCACAGAAATCACAGTACTCCCCCTGATAATGCCTTCATCTGATCTTCTCCTTAGAAGAATAGAAACATTTTTATTCAGGCTTTATCCAGCGTCCCCATCTATTTCCTGAACTGAGGTGCCATCTCAGAGATGACACAATTATGTAAATCCTGGTGTCTGTGCAGTTTATGGCTTCACAAATGTCTGACACAGATCAGCCCCTGCTGCCACATCTCACCTTGGGACTTGTTATAAAGTTATAATGTTGCAGTCTGATCATTGGGGGAGGGGAGACTGAGGAAAAGATTCCTCCTCCTTCTTGAGGCTGGGTTCACACTAGCTTCTCACAGCAGGAGTTCCGGTGCGTCCCTGTTCACCATTTCAGGTGTGAATCAGGTCTGAATTCTTGCCTGAATTCGCACCTGAAATGGAGCCAAAGAGGCACAGGACCCTTTTCCAGTGCGCTCCATGGCAGCCCCGACTCCATTGAGAGACGGTCACAGTCTCCTGTCATGCGAATTGGATGTGGAGGAACCCCTGCCTCAAGTTCTCATCACTGTGAACCCAGCCTAAAGGTTACAATGTACAATGCTCCATTCTCCATCCTCTGGGATCCGCTTCCTTCTTTCCCGCTCTCCATCCTCTGGGATCTGCCTCCATCCCATGCTCCATCCTCAGGGACCTGCGTCCATTTCGCTCTCCATCCTTCAGGATCTGCCTCCTTTTTTCCTGCACTCCATCCTCCGGGACCTGCCTCCATCCTGTGTTCTATCCTCCGGCATCTGTCTCCATCCAACTCTCCATCCTCCAGTATCTGCCTCCATCCAATGCCCCATCCTCAGGGATCTACCTCCATCCCGCTCTCCATCCTCTGGCATCTGCCTAAATCTCACTCTCCATATTCCGGGATCACTCTCCATATTCCTCTATCCTGCACTCCACCTTACGGGATCTGCCTCCATCCTCCAGGATGTGCCCCCATCCGGCTCTTTGTCCTCCTGAATCTGCCTCCATCCCGCACAACATCCTCCATCACGCACAACATCCTCCAGGATCTGTCTCCATCCAACGCTCCATCCTCCAGGATCTGCCTCCATCTAACGCTCCATCCTCCAGGATCTGTTTCCATCCTGTGCTCCATTCTCTGAGATCTGCCTCCATCCTCCGGGATCTGCCTCCATTCTGTGCTCCATTCTCCGAGATCTGCCTCCATCCTCCGGGATCTGCCTCCATCCTGTGCTCCATTCTCCAAGATCTGCCTCCATCCTCCGGGATCTGCCTCCATCCTGTGCTCCATTCTCTGAGATCTGCCTCCATCCAACACTCCATCCTCCGGGGTCTGCCTCCATCCTCCGTGATCTGCCTCCATCTCTCTCTCCATCCTCTGGGATCTGCCTGCATCCAACACTCCATCCTCCGGGATCTGCCTCCATCCTGCGCTCCATCCTCCGGGATCTGCCTCCATCCTCCAGGATCTGCCTCCATCCCACTCTCCATCCTCTGGGATCTGCCTCCATCCAACACTCCATCCTCCGGGATCTGCCTCCATCCTGTGCTCCATCCGTCGGGATCTGCCTCCATCCTCTGGGATCTGCCTTCATCCCACTCTCCATCCTCCAGGATCTGCCTCCATCTAACGCTCCATCCTCCAGGATCTGTTTCCATCCTGTGCTCCATTCTCTGAGATCTGCCTCCATCCTCCGGGATCTGCCTCCATCCTGTGCTCCATTCTCCGAGATCTGCCTCCATCCTCCGGGATCTGCCTCCATCCTGTGCTCCATTCTCTGAGATCTGCCTCCATCCAACACTCCATCCTCCGGGGTCTGCCTCCATCCTCCGTGATCTGCCTCCATCTCTCTCTCCATCCTCTGGGATCTGCCTGCATCCAACACTCCATCCTCCGGGATCTGCCTCCATCCTGCGCTCCATCCTCCGGGATCTGCCTCCATCCTCCAGGATCTGCCTCCATCCCACTCTCCATCCTCTGGGATCTGCCTCCATCCAACACTCCATCCTCCGGGATCTGCCTCCATCCTGTGCTCCATCCGTCGGGATCTGCCTCCATCCTCTGGGATCTGCCTTCATCCCACTCTCCATCCTCCGGGATCTGCCTCCATCCCGTGCTCCTTCCTCCGGGACCTGCCTCCATCATGTGCTCTATCCTCCGGACCTGCCTCCATCCCAAGCTCCATCTTCAGAGATCTGCCTCCATCCCGCTCTCCATCCTCCAGGATCTGCCTCCTTCTTTCCCACTCTCCATCCTCTGGGATCTGCCTCCATCCCACGCTCCATCCTCTGGGATCTGCCCCCATCCCGCTCTCCATCCTCCAGGATATGCCTCCTTCTTTCCTACTCTCCATCCTCTAGGATCTGCCTCCATCCCACTCTCCATCCTCTGGGATCTGCCTCCATCCAACACTCCATCCTCCGGGATCTGCCTCCATCCTCTGGGATCTGCCTCCATCCCACTCTCCATCCTCCGGGATCTGCCTCCATCCCATGCTCCTTCCTCCGGGACCTGCCTCCATCCTGTGCTCTATCCTCCGGACCTGCCTCCATCCCAAGCTCCATCCTCTGAGATCTGATCCATCCCGCTCTCCATCCTCCAGGATCTGCCTCCTTCTTTCCCACTCTCCATCCTCTGGGATCTGCCTCCATCCCACGCTCCATCCTCTGGGATCTGCCTCCATCCCACGCTCCATCCTCTGGGATCTGCCTCCATCCCATGCTCCATCCTCAGGGACCTGCGTCCATCCCGCTCTCCATCCTCCAGGATCTGCCTCCTTATTTCCTGCTCTCCATCCTCTGGGATCTGCCTCCATCCCACGCTCCATCCTCTGGGATGTGCCTCCATCCCACGCTCCATCCTCTGGGATCTGCCTCCATCCCATGCTCCATCCTCAGGGACCTGCGTCCATCCCGCTCTCCATCCTCCAGGATCTGCCTCCTTATTTCCTGCTCTCCATCCTCTGGGATCTGCCTCCATCCCGTGCTCTATCCTCCGGACCTGTCTCCATCCCAAGCTCCATCCTCTGAGATCTGCCTCCATCCCGCTCTCCATCCTCCAGGATCTGCCTCCTTCTTTCCCACTCTCCATCCTCTGGGATCTGCCTCCATCCCACGCTCCATCCTCTGGGATCTGCCTCCATCCCACGCTCCATCCTCTGGGATCTGCCTCCATCCCACGCTCCATCCTCAGGGACCTGCGTCCATCCCGCTCTCCATCCTCCAGGATCTGCCTCCTTATTTCCTGCTCTCCATCCTCTGGGATCTGCCTCCATCCCACGCTCCATCCTCTGGGATGTGCCTCCATCCCACGCTCCATCCTCTGGGATCTGCCTCCATCCCATGCTCCATCCTCAGGTACCTGCGTCCATCCCGCTCTCCATCCTCCAGGATCTGCCTCCTTATTTCCTGCTCTCCATCCTCTGGGATCTGCCTCCATCCCGTGCTCTATCCTCCGGACCTGTCTCCATCCCAAGCTCCATCCTCTGAGATCTGCCTCCATCCCGCTCTCCATCCTCCAGGATCTGCCTCCTTCTTTCCCACTCTCCATCCTCTGGGATCTGCCTCCATCCCACGCTCCATCCTCTGGGATCTGCCTCCATCCCACGCTCCATCCTCTGGGATCTGCCTCCATCCCACGCTCCATCATCAGGGACCTGCGTCCATCCCGCTCTCCATCCTCCAGGATCTGCCTCCTTATTTCCTGCTCTCCATCCTCTGGGATCTGCCTCCACCCCATGCTCCATCCCGTGTTCTATCCTCCGGCATCTGTCTCCATCCAACTCTCCATCCTCGAGGATCTGCCTCCATCCAATGCCCCATCCTCGGGGATCTACCTCCATCCCGCTCTCCATCCTCTGGCATCTGCCTAAATCTCACTCTCCATATTCCAGGATCTGCCTCCATCTCGCTCTCCATCCTCAGGGATCTGCCTCTATCCTGCACTCCACCTTACGGGATCTGCCTCCATCCTCCAGGATGTGCCCCCATCCGGCTCTTTGTCCTCCTGAATCTGCCTCCATCACGCACAACATCCTCCATCACACACAACATCCTCCAGGATCTGTCTCCATCCAACGCTCCATCCTCAAGGATCTGCCTCCATCCCATGCTCCATCCTCCAGGATCTGTTTCCAGCCTGTGCTCCATTCTCCGAGATCTGCCTCCATCCTCCAGGATCTGTTTCCATCCTGTGCTCCATTCTCCGAGATCTGCCTCCATCCTCTGGGATCTGCCTCCATCCTGTGCTCCATTCTCTGAGATATGCCTCCATCCAACACTCCCTCCTCCGGGATCTGCCTCCATCCCACTCTCCATCCTCTGGGATCTGCCTCCATCCAACACTCCATCCTCCGGGATCTGCCTCCCTCCTGCGCTCCATCCTCCAGGATCTGCCTCCATCCCACTCTCCATCCTCTGGGATCTGCCTCCATCAAACACTCCATCCTCTGGGATCTGCCTCCATCCTGCGCTCCATCCTCCGTGATCTGCCTTTATCCAACACTCCATCCTCCGGGATCTGCCTCCATCCCACTCTCCATCCTCCGGGATCTGCCTCCATCCTGTGCTCCTTCCTCCGGGACCTGCCTCCATCCTGTGCTCTATCCTCCGGACCTGCCTCCATCCCAAGCTCCATCCTCTGAGATCTGCCTCCATCCCACTCTCCATCCTCTGGGATCTGCCTCCATCCCACGCTCCAGGAGAATATCACAAAATTTCTGACAAAGGAGTGAAAAGAATTATTAGAAGAGTTGTCCAAGAGCCAAGGAGCACTTGTGGAGAGCTTCAGAAAGACCTGGAATTAGCAGGTACACAATAAGTAAAGCACTCACCTGCCATGGCCTGTACACTCACCACGCAACACTCCATTGCTGAAGAAAAAGCATGTTGAAGCTTGATTAAAGTTTGCTGCACAACATTTAGACAAGCCTGTAAAATACTGGGAGAATATAGGCTAATCAGATGAGACCAAAATGGAACTCTTTGGATGCCATAATACACCCCATGTTTGGAGGTCACAGTGCAAATCACCCTAAAAACACCCCCTATACCAACAGTAATGTTTGGAGGTGGGAACATCATGGTGTGGACGGGGCTGTTTTTCAGCAGACGGTACTGGAAAACGTCAAATCATTGAAGGAAGGATGAATGGTGATAAATATCTGCTGCCATCTACCAGGATGAAGAAGATGAAACGAGGACGGACATCTCAGCAAGACAATGATCCCAAACTCAAAGCCAAGGAAACTTCCCATTAGTTTCAAAGAAAGAAAATAAAGCTGCTAGAATGACCCAGCCAATCACATGACTTGAATCCAATAGAAAATCTATGGAAAGAACTAAAGATCAGAGTTCATAGAAGAGGCCCACAGAACCTTTAAGATTTGAAGACTGTGTGGAAGAATGGGCCGAAATCACACCTGAGCAACGCATGCGACTAGTTTCTCCATACAGGAGCTGGCGCCTTGAAGCCGGCATTACCAACAAAGGATTTTGTACCAAGTATTAAATACATACATAGCGTGTTATTATTATTATTGTTATACAGGATTTATATAGCGCCAACAGTTTACATATATCGCTTTACAACTTGAGGGTAGACAGTACAAATACAATACACTTTAATACAGTAGGAATCAGAGGGCCCGGCTCCTTAGAGCTTACAATCTAAGAGGGAAGGTCAAGAGGTAATAACTGTGGGCGATGTGCTGGTTGAGAAGATAAATGTACAGTTGTTAGGTGGGGGCCAGATACGTTTCTCTAAAGAGATGAGTTTTCAGGGATTGTCTGAAAGTGGATAAAGTAGAAGAAAATTGGACAGATTTGGGTAGAGCATTCCAGAGGATGGGAGAGGCTCTGGAGAAGTCCTGAAGGCGAGCATGGGATGAGGTGACGAAGGAGTTTGAGAGCAGGAGGTCTCGGGAGGAGCGAAGAGAGCGATTAGGTTGGTATTTTGAGACCAGGTTAGTGATGTAGCTGGGGGCAGGTTGTGGATGGCTTTGTAAGTTATAGTTAGTATCTTGACTTTCATTTGGTGACTGAGTGGCAGCCAATGGAGGGATTGGCAGAGGGGTATAGCAGATGATGAGCGGTTTGTGAGGTGGATTAGCCTGGCAGCAGCGTTCATGATGGACTGAAGTGGGGAGGGGCCTATTTAGAGGTAAGCCAATGAGGAGGGAGTTGCAGTAGTCGAGGCGGGAGATGACCAGGGAGTGGATTAGAAGCTTTGTGGTGACATTGGTTAGGAAGGGGCGTATCTTGGAGATGTTGCGGAGGTTGAGGCGGCAAATTTTGGATAGCGATAGGATGTGGGGTTGAAAGGTTAGTTCAGAGTCCAGGATTACACCTAGGACCTTGGCGTGGGGGGGGGGGGGCAGGTTGATAGTTGAGCCGTTGATATTGACAGAGAAATCAGGGGAAGCGGCACCTGAGCTCGGTTTTGGATAGGTTGAGTTTGAGGAAGTGATGTGACATCCAGGCTGATATGTCTGCTAGTAAGTTAGTAATGTGTGAGGAGACAGATGGAGAGAGCTGGGGGGGTGAAGAGATAGATTTCGGTGTCATCAGCGTAGAGATGATATTTAAAGCCATGGGAGGCAATCAACTGACACAGGGAGGTGGTGTAGATTAAGAAAAGGAGAGGTCCAAGAACAGAACCTCGGGGGACCCCAACGGAGAAAGGAAGAGGAGAGGAGGAAGTAGAGTTGTAAGTGACACTGAGGGAGCGGTGGGCTAGGTAGGGTGAGAACCAGCGAAGAGTACAGTCACGGAGACCAAAGGAGTGGAGTTTGTTGAGGAGGAGGGGTGGTCCACTGTGTCAAAGGCAGCAGAGAGATCCAGGAGAAGTAGTACAGAATAGTGTCTACTGGTTTTAGCCGTTAGTAGGTCATTTGAGAGTTTAAGAAGAGTAGTTTCCGTGGAGGGCGAAATCCAAACTGAAGGGGATCAAGAAGTTTATTCATGGTCAGGTGGTCGCTTAATCGGTTGTAGACCAGTCTTTCAAGGAGTTTGGAGGAGAAGACGAGTAAGGAGATGGGACGTAGGTTGTTAAGATTGGTGGGGTCCAGTGAGGGCTTTTTAAGTATGGGGGTGACTAGCGCATGTTTTAGAGAGTTGGGGAAGATGCCACAAGAGAGGGAGAGGTTGGAAATGGGAGTTAGAGAGTGTAGAATTGAGTCAGAGGGTGAGCGTAGCATTTGCGAGGGAGTAGGATCCAGGGGGCAGGTGGTTAGATGAGTGTTAGATAAAAGTTTAGCAACCTCATTAATAGTAGCAGGGTTGAATGAGGGAAGTAATGATTGTATCTGTGGACATGGGGTGTTGAGTGGGGGAGGTTTTTGTGCATTAGAGACCTCCTCATGAATTGTGTCAATTAGACATGTTCACAACAAAAAAATTCGTTTATTTTCGTTTAGTTTTTTTTCGTTTCCGTCGATTCGTAACGATTCGTACATTCGTAAGTCGTCGGTGTTCGGATTCGTAACGATTTGTACATTCGTAAGAGTTATTTTTTCGTTGATTCGTTTTTTCGTTAGTTGAATTTTCGGACGCTTTCGTATTTATTCGTACATTCGTAACATTCATAGATTCGTAATCGGAGCATAATTCATAATTTTATGTAATGTGTATGCTATTATTACATTTTAATAATTTACGAATCGAAAAAAAAAGTTACGAATCGAAAAAAAAAAAGTTACGAATCGAAAAAAAAAAGTTACGAATCGAAAAAAAAGTTACGAATGTACGAATTTTTTTGTTCAATAGAGACGCGGAAAATTACAAATCGAAAAAAAAAAAAAAAAGTTACGAATCGAAAAAAAAAAAAGTTACGAATCGAAAAAAAGTTACGAATGTACGATTTTTTTGTTCAATCAATTCGAAGCACGTTTAGCGGCACCATTGTAAGAGACACGGAAAATTACCAATTCAACAAAAAAAAAAAAGTTACGAATGTACAAATTTTTTCGTTCGTTTTTTTCGGATTTTCTTCATTAGTACATTCGTTGTTTCTAATTTGTTTTTTTCAGATTTTCGTTGTTTTTCGGATTCGTTCGATTCGAATGATTTGTTAATCGGATTTGTACGATTTGAACGATTCGTTATTCGGATTCATACGATTCGAACGATTCGTTCATTCTTACGAAAACAAACGAACGAAAATAACGAAGAAAAACGAAAAAAAAACTAAACAAATTGCACATGTCTAGTGTCAATCTTAGTTTTGAAGTGATTGGCGATCTCCTGGCAGTGAGTGAGTTGGTGGGTGGAGGCAGTGGTGGAAGGACAGAGTAGAGTGTTGAAGGTAGAGAAGAGTTGACGTGGACTGGATGAGAAGGTGTTAATGAGTGTGATAAAGTAGGTCTGTTTGGCAGTGTGAAGGCAGGTATAGTATTTTAAGAAGGGCAGATTTATATTGTGTGAAGTCTTCCTGGAACTTAGGCCTCATGCACACGAGACGCTGTTAAACGCGCGTTCAGAGGCAGTTGGACACTTTTTTCAACTGCACCTGAACGCATGCAATGTTATCCTATGTGTCCATGTACACAGTCTTGTTTTTTCCCGTTTTTATGCAGTTGCGCTTAACCTCGTTTTTCCAGAAGCAAAAAAATGCGTTCAGACACTTTGCTTTTCCGCGTTTCAGACGCAAAACGCAGCTAAACGCGGCTAAACGCAGGCACCTGCGTTTAGCCGCGTTTGCGTTTATAAGCCTTTTTAAAGGAACCCAATTTTTTGGACCAGAAAACTCAGAAATATGATGGTAAACCATAAAAAATACTAGAAAAATTGGTTTAAAATGTCGTAATTAGTTTAGATAGTTCATAGAGCGTATATACTCACTGATGCATACATGTTTGTGAAATATCCAACGGACATTCGCTGTGCCATCAACGGATGGGTCCAATATCGACAAGCTCTGATTCTGGACCTCTCATGCAAATTTGCGACTATGTTGCTGCCTCATCAAGAGCGACATCAGGAGCATTTCCTGACATATATTCAATATGGGATCCATTTCCAAAAAAAAAACACAGAAAGAGAGGCAAGTGCGAGTGTACAACGGCTCTCTCTGCTGCTCACTCTGATCAAAGTGGCAGAAATAGTTAATAATACATGCTTTCTGAGCTTGGGGAGGGTCTATATGATGTTATCTTTACAAATGCTTATAGACGCAAACGCGGCTAAACGCGGCATGAAAACACAGCAAAATGCGCATTTTTAAACGCAGGTTTCTGCTTTTTAAAACACGCGTTCAGCAGAGTTTGCATCTGCGTCTCGTGTGCATGGGGCCTAAGTCTTATGCCACAGACGCTCAAGAGCGCGGCTACGTTTTCTGAGACTTCTGGTGTCGTCTGTTTGCCAGGGTTGTAGCAGTCGGGGCCTAATCCTGCGTGTAGAGAGGGGGGCGAGCTTGTCTAGGGAGGAAGACAGTGAGGGATTGTAGATAAAATTGGCTAGGTTGGGGCAGGACAGAGGTGAGATTTTGTCATAGAGGTGATCATTAGCAGAGTAGAGAAGAGAATCTTTGAGGTGGCGAAGGTTTCTACGTGTAAGTGTTAGGCGGTTGGAGGGAGAGGAGGTGGAAGACAGGGAGAGAGCAAAACTAATAAGGTGGTGATCAGAGAGTGGGAGAGGATCGTTGGAAAGGTTGCACAGAGTGCACAGATAGGAGAAGACAAGGTCAAGGGTGTTGCCGTTGGAGTGAGTAGGGGCCTGTATCCATTGCTTCAGGTCAATCGATGAGGTTAGACTGAGAAGTTTAGAAGTAATAGTAGTGTTATGCGGCGTACACACGGTCTGAATTTCCGATGGAAACAGTCCGATGGGAGCTTTTCATCGGATTTTCCGACCGTGTGTACGCCCATCGGTCTTTTTCTGTCGGCATTTCCGACGGACTTTGGATTGAGAACCTGTTCTTAATTTTTCAGACGGAAAACCTTTCTATCGGATTTTTCGATCGTGTGTATGCAATTCCGACACGCAAAATTCCGACGCATGCTCGGAAACAATTTGACGCATGCTCGGAAGCATTAAACTTCCCTTTTATAGTGCCGTTGAACGTGTTGTAAGTCGCGGTGTTATTGACCGACGGAATTTGGTGTGACCGTGTGTAGGCAAGACAGTTTGAGCGAAATTCCGTTGGAATTCCGACTGGGAAAACCATCAGAGCTTTTTCCGACGAGAATTCCGTTCGTGTGTACGCGGCATTAGTGTTAACAGGGATGTTGAAGTCACCGAGAATAATTGTGAGGATTTCAGAAGAGAGGAAGTAGGGTAGTCAGGCAGAGAAGCCATCAAGGAAGGCTGATACTGGTCCAGGGGGCCGGTAGATGACAGCAATTCTTAGAGAAATGGGAGGGAATAAACAAATGCAATGTGCCTCAAAAGAGGAGAATGTCAGAGAGGGAGGTGGGTGAAGTACCTGATAGGTGCTACATGGGGCTAGAAGGATTCCCACTCCACCTCCTTTCCGTCCACTTGGTCTGGGGGAGTGAGTCCAGAGAAGGCCACCATGGCAGAGAGAAGCAGGAGAAGTAGTATCTGATTCATGAAGCCAGGTTTCAGTAATGGCAAGTAGGTTAAAGGAATTTTTGATAAAGATGTCGTGGAGGGCGGTGAGTTTGTTACAGACGGAGCGGGCATTCCAAAGGGCACAGGAAAAGGGGGAGGGGGGGGCTGGTTTTGGAAAGAAGAGGAATAGAGACCAAGTTCTGTGGGTTGCAGCTGCTGTCAGAGGGTGTAGGGGGATGGGAGCGTTCGGCAAAGACAGATGATGGTGGCCCAGGGTTTGGTGTTTTATCAGTATATGGATGTAGAATGAGCAAGAGTTGGCAGGAGCAGTACTGTATATATTCGAGTGTAAGCCGACATGAATATAAGCCGAGGCACCTAATTTTACCACAAAAAACTGGGAAAACGTATTGACTCGAGTATAAGCCTAGGGTGAGAAATGCGCAGCAACTGAAAGTGGAAAAGAGGGTCAACTGTGCCCATTTGCAGCCTCACTGTGCCCATTTGCAGCCATAGGTCCCCCGAACTTCAAACTTGGTAGTTAAGGGTTCCTAGATGCCCCCTAGATGCAGCCAAAAATGGGGTCTCTGAACCCAAAGGGTCCCAAATTGACATTGCTGCAGATGGACACAGTTGACTTAACTTGGGGCCCCGTATCTCGGGGGCCACTTTGTGCTAGGAACCCCATTTGGATATGTTGTAGTGCTAGTTCCACTGGCTTTGCACACCAAATTTGAGGTTCCTAGCACCAAGAGGCCCCGAGATACGGGGCCCCAAAGTCGGTTCGGAAAATGTCAAGCACTTTTCTGCAGCAGAGAATGACATTTTCCGAACTGAATTTGGGGCCCCGTATCTCAGGGCCACTTGGTGCTAGGAACCCCAAATTTGGATATGTTGTAGTGTTGGTTCCACTTGGTTTGCACACCAAATTTGGTACCAAGTGGCCCCGAGATACGGGGCCCCAAAGTCGGGTCGGAAAATGTCATTCTCTGCTGCAGAAAAGTGCTTGACTCGAGTATAAGCCGAGGGGCATTTTCAGCACAAAAAAATGTGCTGAAAAACTCGGCTTATACTCGAGTATATACGGTAATAGGGAGAGGACAGAAGGCAGGGTGATATGTATAAGCAGAGGGTGGAGAAGAGGGGTGAAGGTAAGAGAGTTTGAGGAGAGAGGAGAGGAGTGTCAGAAGCAGTGGTAGAGAGCGCATGTTACAGAGTGGAAGGAGAGCTTAAAGCGGAGCTCCACCCTAAAGTGGAACTTCCGCTCATCGGATTCCTCCCCCCTTCCGGTGTCACAATTGGCACCTTTTGGGGGGAGGGGGGACAGGATACCCATCTTTGACAGGTATCCTTTCCCACTTCCGGAAGTGCGCCGCAGCGCGGATGCGGGCGTGGCGTCACCGCGGGGCTCCCTCCTCCTCCTCCCTCGGCCGCCGGGCTAATAGGAGAGAGGAGCGGGGCCTCGCGCATGCGCAGTAGGGTTCCCGGCTTGAAGCCGAAAGGCTACACTGCTGGGTTACCTTACCCGCAATGTCGGCGGCGGCAGCACCCGACAGCTATATTTGTTTGCTTTGTGCAATCGCTGAAGTGCAGAGATTGAAGTACATATCACTTGTAAAGTGTTTAATACTTTTTCCCTGTGTCCTTCCATTTTATTACACAGAACTTCATTTCTGGACTTTTTTTTTGGTGTATGGATTGGATGGGTTGTTACCGACATGTGGGGAACATTTCATGTCAATACCACCTTTACCAATAGATTTACCTAGAAAAATGGTGACGTGTTCAATACTTATTTTACCTGCTGTAGGTAACTATAAATATGCAACTATATATCTATAACTAAGTAACTATATAACTATGTAACTAGTTGAAGACGGGTGGGAAGGGGGATTTGCCCAGTGATTGCCTTTGATATTTTTTATTTACATTGTACATACTCATGGGCGTCCGCAGGTAGGGGCAAGGGGGGTCAAGTGCCCCCCTCTGGAATCCGGGATCGAATCTTAAATTCAGCACTGTTGCGTCGCTATTGGGGTGCGGGCAGCCCGCACCCGGGTGCCACTCGCCAGTGGGCTGACACCATCAAGGTGCTGTCAAGCCCCCCCATCAGTGTAGTGTGACTTCTGTCTCTTTTCCCTGCTTTGGCGGCTCCATTTTCCACAGGGAGGATCAAGAGAGAGATCGAGAGACTGCAGCCTGGAAAAAAGCTGAGGGAGAGAGCGCTACAGGACAAAGAATGAGGAGTGTGCTGGGCGGAAGCCAGAGAGAGAGCCACGCTGCCCGGCGCCACCAGAGAGAGCCATGCTGCCCAGTGCCACCAGAGAGAGCCATGCTGCCCAGTGCCACCAGAGAGAGCCATGCTGCCCAGTGCCACCAGAGAGAAAGACTGAGCCACAACCAGGGTACAGACATGCTACACTACTGACCAGAGTCGCCCCCGGGGAACCCAGAGTGAGCGATCGTCCAGTCAGAGGGATCACTTCTGTAGTTTTGCTGGGTCTGGTAAGAGGGCCAGTTGACCATTATTCATTACCTATCCTAGGGACTGTACTACATCTGCAGTCTCTGACCATAATAATGTGACAATGACATTTTCGAAAAGGGGCGGTGCATGGGTTACCCTAAAATGATGCCCCCCTTGAAAAAAGTTCTGCGGACGCCCATGTACATACTATATATATATATATATATATATATATATATATATATATATATATATATATATATATATATATATATATACAGTATGTTATTTCTATACATTGACTTTCATAGTGGAAGGATGTAGGTTGGTAATATTTATGATTTCGGGGTGACTCCGCTCATTCCATCTCTGGGGAGAATTACGGCACAGAGTTCGGTATGGGATCCGTCCTAACTCATCTCACCAGACGCTTCCCTCCAGCACTCCGAACATGAATTATTAACGCGGCTTGGAAGCTGTAAATAAGATCTGATAATTCAAGCACCGGGTCTAAAAGAGCTACTTTTATTAACGGGGAACCCTGGACAGAAGAAAAGCCGGCTGTACGTATCTGGGGGCGTATTTATCAGACATTCCATTTGCCAATTGTTCAGAAAATGGCCAGTTAGAGCCGATGTGAACCTAATCCATAAAATGTTACGTGGATGTCATATAACAAGTCATCTTTCAATCTGCAGTTTTGTATATTCCCTGGTGATCCTGTTCGGGCACTTCCTGGTATAGGGTGACAACACTTCCTGTCTACCAGTTGTGCTCCTGTATTGCCACCCTGCCACACGGGCTTCTGGTAGAGACTACAAGTGGCCGTTCCAGTGCTTTAGCAAACTAGATTCATTCATTCATTAAGAGACTGACTACATCGCCCCACCACTGGCCACTCCCTGATCTTCATCATCCATCCATCTCCATTAGACGCCACCAACCACTCCTCCCCCACTTTTTCATCATCTACCCATATTCATCGTCCAACCCCCCCCCCCCCCTTCCTGTACATCATCCACTCATTTTTGTTGGTCACCACTGACCGCCGCCCCCTTTCTTCTTCGTTTACTCATCTTCATTGGTCACCACCAACCACCACCCTTCTTCATCAGGCACCATCAATCACCCCTTGCCCTTTCTTCAATATTTACTTATTATCATCATCCACCCCCCCTTCCTGTTCATCATTTACCAATTTGTATTGGTTAGCACAGACCAAACCCTCCCATTCCTCATCATCCAACCAATTTTCATCGGCCACCACTGGCCACCCCTCCACCTGCATCATCCACACATCTTCATTGGCCAGCACTAGCCACCCCTCCTTAATCATCCACTCATCTTCATTGGATAGCACTGGCCACCCCTACTTCTTAATCATCCACTCATCTTCATCAGCCACCACTGTCCATCCCCCCCCTTCTTCACGATCCACCCATTCTCATTAGCCACCACTAACCGCCCCTCCCCCTTTTCCCTCATCCTCCTGTCTTCATCATCCACCACTGACTGCCTCCCTCCTCTTCATCACCCACCCATTTAATTGTCCATCACTGACTACCCCCTCCTTCTTCATCATCCATTTATTTTTATTGGCCACCATTGACCAACATCACCCATCTTCATCACCCTTTACAGACCACCCCTCCCCATTCTTTATCATCTACTCATCTTCATTGGCCACCATTGACCACCCCTCCTTATTTATTATCCACTCATCTTCATTGGCCACCATTGACCACCCCTCCTTCTTTATCATCCACTCATCTTCACTGGCCACCATTGACCGGCTCGCCTTCTTTATCATCCACTCATCTTCATTGACCACCACTCACCACCCCTCCTTTTTCATCCACTCATCTTCACTGGCCACCTTAGACTGCCCCTCCTTCCTTATTATCCACTTGTTTTTATTGGCCATCACTGACCACCTCCCCACTTCTTCACCATCCACTCATCTTCATTAGACACCACTGACCGCCCATCCTTCTTTATCATCCTCTGATCTTCATCTGCCACCACCGACCACCCCTCCTTCTTTATCATCCACTCATCTTCATTGACCACCACTCACCACCCCTCCATCTTCATCGACCACCACTCACCACCCTCCTTCTTTATCATCCACTCATCTTGATCAGCCACCACTGACCACCCCTCCTTCTTTGTCATCCGCTTATCTTCATCAGCCACCACTGACCACCCCACCTTCTTTATCATCCACTCATCTTCATCGGCCACCACTGACCGCCCCTCCTTCTTTATCATCCACTTCTCTTCACTGACCACCATTGACCGCCCTTCCTTCTTTATTATCCACTCATTTTTATTGGCCACCAATGAACACCCCCCCCCCCACATCTTCACTATCCACTCATCTTTATCGGCCACCACTGACCCCCTCTTTTATCATCCACTCATCTTCATTGGCCACCACTGACCACACCCCTACTTCTTCATCATTCACCCATTTTTATTAGCCACCACCAACCCCCCTCTTCATCTTCATCATCCTCCTATCTTCATCATCCACCACTGACTACCCTCCTCCTCCTTCTTCATCAATCATCCATCTTCATTGACCACCACCCACTTCATTATTCACCCATATCTGACCATCCTTCCCCCATCTTTATCATCAATCCATCCATCTTCATTGGTTACCACTGACCACCTCCCCCTTTATCATCCACCCATCCTTATCAGCCATCAAGGTTCCCAGTCCAGAAAGAATGCCCACCCCCTCCCTCACCACTGCCAGTGGAAGCGTAGGCTGCTGTGATGTCACCAGACTGAACAAGGTTTAAAAAAACAGTACTCTATATAGGGGGAGGCAGGTGGCGGATTAAATGCCCGGGGTTTGACTTTTTTTTTCATGGCGGAGTTGTCCCAAACCGCCATTTTGGGATACTATAATGCATCCGGCTGTATTTTATAACATCTGAGAATAGAGGCCGACACGCGCATGCTAATTTCCTGGCCGCCAGCTCAGTGCCGTAAAAGGTTTTGGGCGCCCCCTGTCTCCATTTTGCACCCTAATCCTCAATTTTCCAGGCTTTACCTCCTCATTCTCCTACCACCACCACCATCCCGCGCTCATTTCCTAATATACACACAACTGCGACTGTACAGAGTCCCAACGGGGGGCCGCGGCAATGCGCCGAATAAAACACGTCTGCCGAGGCAATCTATATCTAAATAAAGACAGTAAAACATTCCAGAGACTTTTTTTTCCCCCTCCCAGCGACAGGAATTTGTTGCCCCCCCCCCCCCCCCCTGGGATGATGTCTTGCCGCTTCTTAGCTTTACGACCCGGCAACGGTAACGCCTCGTGAATTTTATCTTTTAAGTTTTCCAGCCGGTGACAGTTCTATTGTTTTGTACCGAGCGGAAAAAAAATAAAACGTTGCTTTGTAATGACAGAAGACAAATAACGCCGGTGAAGAGTAATGAATACAAATGGAGGGAGCGTCTCGTATTGCTTCTGGGATACCTGAGGAAAAAAAAAAATACGCGGATTAAAAAAAGCGCGCGCTTTATGGGGGTTATTTACAAAGCGGCAGCTGTGCGAACGCCAAACCCAACAAATTACAAATGCTGCGGCGATTAAATCGTATGACACCGGGCTGTTATATGTTATTGCCTTCCTAAAACCTCCTTTTATGTTATTATATCGCTGCTTATGGTGTCACTTATTCAAGAAGAATTAAAGACAAACTCCGTGTTACTCTACTGTGGAAATGGCGTCACTCCAGACATACTCCAGATTACTGTACTATGGAAATGGCGTCACTCCAGACATACTCCAGATTACTGTACTATGGAAATGGCGTCACTCCAGACATACTCCAGATTACTGTACTATGGAAATGGCGTCACTCCAGACATACTCCAGATTACTGTACTATGGAAATGGCGTCACTCTAGACATACTCAAGATTACTGTACTATGGAAATGGCGTCACTCCAGACATACTCCAGACATACTCCAGATTACTGTACTATGGAAAAGGAGTCACTCCAGACATACTCCAGATTACTGTACTATGGAAAAGGAGTCACTCCAGACACATTCCAGATTACTGTACTATGGAAATGGCGTCACTCTAGACATACTCCAGATTACTGTACTATGGAAATGGCGTCACTCCAGACATACTCCAGATTACTGTCACTCCAGACTATGGAAATGGCGTCACTCCAGACATACTCCAGATTACTGTACTATGGAAATGGCGTCACTCCAGACATACTCCAGATTACTGTACTATGGAAATGGCGTCACTCCAGACATACTCCAGATTACTGTACTATGGAAATGGCGTCACTCCAGACATACTCCAGATTACTGTACTATGGAAATGGCGTCACTCCAGACATACTCCAGACATACTCCAGATTACTGTACTATGGAAATGGCGTCACTCCAGACATACTCCAGATTACTGTACTATTGAAATGGCGTCACTCCAGACATACTCCAGATTACTGTACTATGGAAATGGCGTCACTCCAGACATACTCCAGATTACTGTACTATGGAAATGGCGTGCTCCAGACATACTCCAGATTACTGTACTATGAAAATGGCGTCACTCCAGACATACTCCAGATTACTGTACTATGGAAATGGCGTCACTCCAGACATACTCACTCCGGACATACTCCAGATTACTGTACTATGGAAATGACACTCCAGACATACTCCAGATTACTGTGGCGTCACTATGGGAAATGGCGTGGCGATCACTATTGAAATGGGCGTCACACCAGACATACTCCAGATTGTACTAGTACATACGTCACTCCAGACATACATACCAGATTACTGTACTATGGAAATGCGTCATCCAGACATACTCCAGAACTGTACTATGGAAATGCGTCACTGTACTATGGAAATGGCGGAAATGCTCTCCAGACATACTCCTGTACTATGAAATGGCGTCACTCCAGACATACTCCGATGTACTAAAATGGCGTCACTCCAGACATACTCCAGATTACTGTACTATGGAAATGGCGTCACTCCAGACATACTCCAATTACTGTACTATGGAAATGGCGTCACTCCATTGACATACTCCAGATTACTGACATGGAAATGGTGTCACTCCAGACATACTACTGGAAAATGGCGTCACTCCAGACATATCCAGATTACTCTAATGAAATGGCGTCACTCCAGACATACACCGATTACTGTACTATGGAAATGGCGTCACTCCAGACATACTCCAGATTACTGTACTATGGAAATGGCGTCACTCCAGACATACTCCAGATTACTGTACTATGGAAATGGCGTCACTCCAGACATACTCCAGATTACTGTACTATGGAAATGGCGTCACTCCAGACATACTCCAGATTACTGTACTATGGAAATGGCGTCACTCCAGACATACTCCAGATCACTGTACTATGAAAATGGCGTCACTCCAGACATACTCCAGATTACTGTACTATGAAAAAAGGTGTCACTGAAATGGTGTCACTTATTCCAGGAGGATTAAAGACAAACTCCATTTTACTGTACTATGGAAAAGGAGTCACTTATTCTGGGAGGATTAAAGACAAACTCCAGGTTACTGAACTATTAAAAATGGTGTCACTTATCCAATGGAAGATTACAGACAAACTCCAGGTTGCTGTCCTACGGAAATGGCATCACTTGTACTGTGGAGAATTAAAGTCAACCCCAGGTGACTGTACTATAAAAATGGTGTCACTGAAATGGCGTCACTTATTCTGGGAAGAATAAAGACAAACTCCAGGTTATTGTACTATGAAGATGGTGTCACTTATTCTAGGACAGGGGTCTCCAAACTGTGGCCCGGGGGCCGGATGCGTCCCCTTGCAACGCTTTTATGCGGCCCACGGGGTGCTATTTTATTCACTAGCAACAATGAAGGGCACACCTCCTACCAGTGACATCATAGTTGCATAGTAGGGGAGGTTGAAAAAAGACACAAGTCCATCAAGTTAAAGCTAAACATCAACGATGGAGTAGAGTTCCTCCCAATGACACCAACAATGGGACCCAATAACACCAATGACGGGGCAAAATTACTCCCAATAAAACAAACGATGGGGCCCAATGACACCAATGAAGGGCACACTTCCTACCAGTGACATCATAGTTACATAGTAGGTGAGGTTGAAAAAAGACACAAGTCCATCAAGCTAAAGCTAAACATTAACGATGGAGTACAATTCCTCCCAAGGACACCAACAATGGGGCCCAATAACACCAATGATGGGGCACAATTCCCCCCAATGAAACCAATCATGGGGCCCAATGACACGAATGATGGGGCACAATTCCTTCCAATAAAACCAATGATGGGGCCCAATGACACGAATGATGGGGCACAATTCCTCCCAATAAAACCAATGATGGGGCCCAATGACACCAACAATGGGAACAATTCCTCCCAATGACAACAATGATGGGGCCCAATGACACCAATGATGGGGCACAATTACTCCCAATAAAACCATGATGGGGCCCAAATGACACCAATGATGGAGCCCAATTCCTTCCAATGACACAAACAATGGGACCCAATGACACCAATGATGGGGCAAAATTACTCCCAATAAAACCAACGATGGGGCCCAATGACACCAATGAAGGGCACTCTTCCTATCAGTGACATCATAGTTACATAGTAGGTGAGGTTGAAAAAAGACACAAGTCCATCAAGTTAAAGCTAAACATCAACGATGGAGTACAGTTCCTCCCAAGGACACCAACAATGGGACCCAATAACACCAATGATGGGGCACAATTCCTCCCAATAAAACCAATGATGGGGCCCAAATGACACAAATGATGGGGCCCAAATGACACCAATGACACCAACAATGGGACCCAATAACACCAATGATGGGGCACAATTACTCCCAATGACACCAATGATGGGGAATTGTTTATTCCCACTGATGCTGAGACATTTTCTACTCCCAATGGCCACAGTCCGGTCCCCCTAAAATCTGAGGGCAGTAAATTGGCCCTTTGTTTAGAAAGTTTGGAGACCCCTGTTCTAGGAGGATTAAAGACAAACTCCAGGTTACTTTATCATGGAAATGGCATCTCTTATACTGGGTAGGAATGAAGACAAACTCCATGTTACTGTACTATGAAAATGGTGTCACTTATCCAAGGGAAGATTACAGAAAAACTCCATGTTACTCCCCTTTGGAAATGGCATCACTTATACTGGGAGGATTGAAGACAAACTCCAGGTGACTGTACTATGGAAATGGTGTCACTAAAATGGTGTCACTTATTCTGGGAGGATTAAAGCAAACTCTGGGATACTGCACTATGGAAATAGCGGTGCTGAAATGGTGTCACTAATTCCAGGAGGTTTAAAGACAAACTCCATGTTACCGTACTATGGAAATGGTGTCACTTATCCGAGGGAAGGTTACAGACAAACTCCATGTTGCTGTCCTACGGAAACTGCATCACTTATACTGGGGAGAATTAAAGACAACTCCAGATGACTGTACTATAAAAATGGTGTCACTTATCCAAAGGAGGAATAAATACAAACTCCAGGTGACTGTCCTATGGAAATAGTGTCACTTATACTGGGGAGGATTAAAGACAAACTCCAGGTTTCTGAACTATAGACATGGTGTCACTTATCCAAGGGAGGAGTACAGACAAACTCCAGATTACTTTACTATGGAATGGTGTCACCCCCTCCTCTGTGATCAGACTGCACAATGTAACTTTGTCACATAGTGAGAGGCTGCTCTGTGTCAGACATTGCTGAAGACACCCAAGAACTGCACAGGCTCCAGGATTTTACTCACATTATGTGATGAAATCTGATATTTAAGTTGCAGGAACACCCGGCTATACCAAATGTATGAAAAATTAGAACGGACGCGATGTTCTGCACCCCCATCCCGGCCTCTCTTCTTCCCCTATGATTTTCAGACAGAATCCCCCCTCGTCCTCTAATGAATATTTCCAAACACTTAGTACATCAAAGAGGAGAAAACGGGGAAAGAAAGAAGTAAGAGAGAAATTAGAAAAGGAACGAGCTTTCCAGGCATGTCAGTATAAAATATGAATGTGAGAGATTCCCGGGGGAGCCGCATCCTTCCAGCATCGCATGGAGGATGAAAGGAGACGGATGATGTCAGGACACACTCGCTGTTTGATGATGATCAAAAGAAAACTTTACAACATTTGTGAGTGATTGGATTAGATTTATTCACAATCATCGGCCCTTATATCCTTCCCCTATATCCTTCCACCAATGTATCCTTCTCTTCCAATTTATCCTTCTTCCAGTGTATCCTTCCTCCAATGTATCCTTCCTCCAATGTATCCTTCCTCCAATGCATCCCTCTTCCAATGTATCCTTCTTCCAATGTAGATCTCTTCCAATATATCCCTCTTCCAATGTATCCTTCCTCCAATGTATCCTTCCTCCAATGTATCCCTCCTCCAATGTATCCTTCCTCCAATGTATCCTTCCTCCAATGTATCCTTCCTCCAATGTATCCTTCCTCCAATGTATCCTTCCTCCAATGTATCCCTCTTCCAATGTATCCCCCTCTTCCAATGTATCCCTCTTCCAATGTATCCCTCTTCCAATGTATCCTTCCTCCAATGTATCCCTCTCTTCCAATGCATCCTTCCTCCAATGTATCCTTCCTCCAATGTATCCTTCCTCCAATGTATCCTTCCTCCAATGCATCCCTCTTCCAATGTATCCCTCTTCCAGTGTATCCCTCCTCCAATCTATCCCTCCTCCAATGTATCCCCCTCTTCCAATGTATCCTTCCTCCAATGTATCCTTCCTCCAATGTATCCCTCTTCCAATGTATCCTTCCTCCAATGTATCCTTCCTCCAATGTATCCTTCCTCCAATGCATCCCTCTTCCAATGCATCCCTCTTCCAATGTATCTCTCTTCCAATGTATCCCCCTCTTCCAATGTATCCTTCCTCCAATGTATCCTTCCTCCAATGTATCCTTCCACCAATGTATCTCTCTTCCAATGTATCTCTCTTCCAATGTATCCTTCCTCCAATGTATCCTTCCTCCAATGTATCTCTCTTCCAATGTATCCTTCCTCAAATGTATCCCTCTTCCAATGTATCCCTCTTCCAATGTATCCTTCCTCCAATGTATCCTTCCTCAAATGTATCCTTCCTCCAATGTATCCTTCCACCAATGTATTTCTCTTCCAATGTATCTCTCTTCCAATGTATCCTTCCTCCAATGTATCCCTCCTCCAATGTATCCTTCCTCCAATGTATCCTTCCTCCAATGTATCCCTCTTCCAATGTATCCCTCTCCCAATGTATCCTTCCTCCAATGTATCCCCCTCTTCCAATGTATCCCTCTCCCAATGTATCCTTCCTCCAATGTATCCTTCCTCCAATGTATCCTTCCTCCAATATATCCTTCTTTTAAATGTATCCTTCCTCCAATGCATCCCTCTTCCAATGTATCTCTCTTCCAATGTATCCCCCTCTTCCAATGTATCCTTCCTGCAATGTATCCCTCTTCCAATATATCCTTCTTTTAAATGTATCCTTCCTCAAATGTATCCCTCTTCCAATGTATCCTTCTCTTCCAATGTATTTCTCTTCCAATATATCCCTCTTCCAATGTATCCTTCCTCCAATGCATCCTTCATCCAATGTATCCCCTTTCCAATATATTAATCTTCCAATCTTCCTTTTCCAATGTATCCTTCTCTTCCAATGTATCTCTCTTCCAATATATTATTCTTCCTTTTCCAATGTATCCTTCTCTTCCAATGTATCCCTCTTCCAATATATTATTCTTCCAATCTTCCTTTTCCAATGTATTCCTCTTCCAATGTATCCTTCTTCCAGTGTATTCCCTTTGCAATCTATCCCTCTTCCAGTAGAATAGGGATTTTGATGTGAACAGACAACAATCAAAAAGAAAAAACATTTTTATTTTACCATAAAAAATTAACGTTTTTCAATCCTTAAAATTTTGTATATTGTGTGTGTGTGTTATATATATATATATATATATATTGCTACAATATTTTATTGATTGGAAAACAAAGTGGATCCTGAGGAAGCTTTTATTGGGGCGAAATGCGTCGATCCACCTGCTTGTCGTTTCTATGCACTCTGTTGTATATTCTCCATTCTGGAAATAGAGCTAATGACAAATGCTTTTAAGAAATGTAAATTTTTAATGGTAAAATAAAAATGGTTCAATGGATTTTTTTTTTCACAAAATCCCTATTCCCATGGTCCCTTCACTTTGGGACATTAGAGGAATTCTCTGTTGTCCACAGTGGGCACAGCAGGCATCTGACGTTCCTGGGGGGGGGGGGGGGGGCACTGATGGAGGCCGCAACACTGGAATAAGTGGGGGGGGGGGGGGTAGATGTGGTCCAACGAGGAATCCTCGTACCTCCTCTTCCACTAAAACGTGACTGCGCCGGTTTAATCCGGCCGTTTTCCCCATCGATCGGAGGGCGGACGTGCCGAGAGTCAGGGCGCAGTTTATACAAGTTATCATCAGTGCAGGACACATGTATCTGTATCGGGTCAATACAAATATTTCTCTTTCACCGTCCTGAAAGGAACGTCGTCGTTCGGCTGAGTTAATGCTCGCCGTCACCCCGCCTGCTCTCCATTAACGGCGGTTTAATATTCCGATCCACGGCGTGACCTGAGACACAGACAGAGGCACAGACACCTCCGAATAAATAAATACAATTATTCCTGCGGTATGACACAGAGATGGCAGTGAATGGGGATGTGAGGGAGATGTCCCGTCATACACGGCCTCCACCGAGATTAGATTAGAAGATCAATGTCTTAGATGTGTATAAAACCAAATTGCATTATACGCCGCCTTCCAATACTCGTCAAGGGGTGTTGTCAGGATATTACCGAACATATTTATTTATTTATAATGTTCAGTGCTTAACAAATACCATTTGTAGGATATATACACTCACCGGACACTTTATTAGGTCCCCCTTGCTAGTAGTGGGTTGGACCCCCTTTATTAGGCCCACCTTGCTAGTAGCGGTTGGACCCCCTTTATTAGGTCCTCCTTGCTAGTAGCAGGTTGGACCCCCTTTATTAGGTCCCCCTTGCTAGTAGCGGGTTGGACCCCCTTTATTATGTCCCCCTTGCTGGTAGCAGGTTGGACCCCCTTTATTAGGACCCCCTTGCTAGTAGTAGGTTGGACCCCCTTTATTAGGTCCCCCTTGCTAGTAGCGGGTTGGACCCCCTTTATTAGGACCCCCTTGCTAGTAGCGGGTTGGACCCCCTTTATTAGGTCCCCCTTGCTAGTAGCGGGTTGGATCCCCTTTATTAGGCCCACCTTGCTAGTAGCGGGTTGGACCCCCTTTATTAGGTCCCCCTTGCTAGTAGCGGGTTGGACCCCCTTTATTAGGCCCACCTTGCTAGTAGCAGGTTGGACCCCCTTTATTAGGTCCTCCTTGCTAGTAGCAGGTTGGACCCCCTTTATTAGGTCCCCCTTGCTAGTAGCGGGTTGGACCCCCTTTATTAGGCCCCCTTGCTAGTAGCAGGTTGGACCCCCTTTATTAGGTCCTCCTTGCTAGTAGCAGGTTGGACCCCCTTTATTAGGTCCCCCTTGCTAGTAGCGGATTGGACCCCCTTTATTAGGCCCACCTTGCTAGTAGCGGGTTGGACCCCCTTTATTAGGCCCCCCTTGCTAGTAGTGGGTTGGCCCCCTTTATTAGGTCCCCCCTTGCTAGTAGCAGGTTGGACCCCCTTTATTAAGACCCCCTTGCTAGTAGCGGGTTGGACCCCCTTTATTATGTCCCCCTTGCTAGTAGCGGGTTGGACCCCCTTTATTAGGACCCCCTTGCTAGTAGCAGGTTGGACCCCCTTTATTAGGACCCCCTTGCTAGTAGCGGGTTGGACCCCCCTTTATTAGGTCCCCCTTGTTAGTAGCGGGTTGGACCCCCTTTATTAGGCCCGCCTTGCTAGTAGCGGTTGGACCCCCCTTTATTAGGTCCCCCTTGCTAGTAGCGGGTTGGACCCCCTTTATTATGTCCCCCTTGCTAGTAGCGGGTTGGACCCCCTTTATTAGGTCCCCCTTGCTAGTAGTGGGTTGGACCCCCTTTATTAGGTCCCCCTTGCTAGTAGCGGGTTGGACCCCCTTTATTAGGTCCCCCTTGTTAGTAGCGGGTTGGACCCCCTTTATTAGGTTCCCCTTGCTAGTAGCGGGTTGGACCCCCTTTATTAGGTCCCCCTTGCTAGTAGCGGGTTGGACCCCCTTCATTAGGACCCCCTTGCTAGTAGCGGGTTGGACCCCCTTTATTAGGACCCCCTTGCTAGTAGCGGGTTGGACCCCCTTTATTAGGCCCACCTTGCTAGTAGCGGGTTGGACCCCTTTATTAGGTCCCCCTTGCTAGTAGCGGGTTGGACCCCCTTTATTATGTCCCCCTTGCTGGTAGCAGGTTGGACCCCCTTTATTAGGACCCCCTTGCTAGTAGTAGGTTGGACCCCCTTTATTAGGTCCCCCTTGCTAGTAGCGGGTTGGACCCCCTTTATTAGGACCCCCTTGCTAGTAGCGGGTTGGACCCCCTTTATTAGGTCCCCCTTGCTAGTAGCGGGTTGGATCCCCTTTATTAGGCCCACCTTGCTAGTAGCGGGTTGACCCCCTTTATTAGGTCCCCCTTGCTAGTAGCGGGTTGGACCCCCTTTATTAAGCCCACCTTGCTAGTAGCAGGTTGGACCCCCTTTATTAGGTCCTCCTTGCTAGTAGCAGGTTGGACCCCCCTTTATTAGGTCCCCCCTTGCTAGTAGCGGGTTGGACCCCCTTTATTAGGCCCACCTTGCTAGTAGCAGGTTGGACCCCCTTTATTAGGTCCTCCTTGCTAGTAGCAGGTTGGACCCCCTTTATTTAGGTCCCCCTTGCTAGTAGCGGGTTGGACCCCCTTTATTAGGCCCACCTTGCTAGTAGTGGGTTGGACCCCCTTTATTAGGCCCCCCTTGCTAGTAGTGGGTTGGCCCCTCTTTATTAGGTCCCCCTTGCTAGTAGCAGGTTGGACCCCCTTTATTAAGACCCCCTTGCTAGTAGCGGGTTGGACCCCCTTTATTATGTCCCCCTTGCTAGTAGCGGTTGGACCCCCTTTATTAGGACCCCCTTGCTAGTAGCGGGTTGGACCCCCTTTATTAGGACCCCCTTGCTAGTAGCGGGTTGGACCCCCTTTATTAGGTCCCCCTTGTTAGTAGCGGGTTGGACCCCCTTTATTAGGCCCACCTTGCTAGTAGCGGGTTGACCCCCTTTATTAGGTCCCCCTTGCTAGTAGCGGTTGGACCCCCTTTATTATGTCCCCCTTGCTAGTAGCGGGTTGGACCCCCTTTATTAGGTCCCCCTTGCTAGTAGTGGGTTGGACCCCCTTTATTAGGTCCCCCTGCTAGTAGCGGGTTGGACCCCCTTTATTAGGTCCTCCTTGCTAGTAGCGGGTTGGACCCCCTTTATTAGGTCCCCCTTGTTAGTAGCGGGTTGGACCCCCTTTATTAGGTTCCCCTTGCTAGTAGCGGGTTGGACCCCCTTTATTAGGTCCCCCTTGCTAGTAGCGGGTTGGACCCCCTTCATTAGGACCCCCTTGCTAGTAGCGGGTTGGACCCCCTTTATTAGGACCCCCTTGCTAGTAGCGGGTTGGACCCCCTTTATTAGGCCCACCTTGCTAGTAGCGGGTTGGACCCCCTTTATTAGGACCCCCTTGCTAGTAGCGGGTTGGACCCCCTTTTCCCTTCATTCTTGGTGGCAGAGATACAACAAGGTGTTGGAAACGTTCCTCAGAGATTTTCCTCCATAGTGACATGATAATATCACACAGTTGCTGCACATCCATGATGCCGAATCTCCCGTTCCACCACATCCCAAAGGTGCTCTATTGGATGAGATGTGGTGAGTGTGGAGGCCATTGGAGGACAGGGACCTCATTGTGGTGAGATGATTGGAGCTTTGTGACATGGTGCATTATCCTGCTGGGAGGAGTCATCAGAAGATGGGGACACTGTAGTCATAAAGGGATGGACATGGTCAGCAACAATACTCGGGTATCCCATCCCCCACACCATTACACCCCCACCACCAGCCTGAACCGGTGATCCCCCATCCCCCACACCATTACACCCCCACCACCAGCCTGAACCGGTGATTACCCATCCCCCACACCATTACACCCCCACACCATTACACCCCCACCACCAGCCTGAACCGGTGATAGCCCATCCCCCACACCATTACAACCCCCACCACCAGCCTGAACCGGTGATACCCCATCCCCCACACCATTACACCCCCCACCACCAGCCTGAACCGTGATATCCCATCCCCCACACCATACACCCCCACCACCAGCCTGAACCGGTGATACCCATCCCCCACACCATTACACCCCCACCACCACCCGTTGATACAAGGCAGGATGGATCCATGCACCAAATTCTGACCCCACCATCTGAATGTCGGAGCTGAAATCCAGACTCATCAGACCCGGCAACGTTTTTCCAATCTTCTATTGTCCAATTTTGGCGATCCTGTGCCAATTGTAGCCTCAGTTTCCTGTTCTTAGCTGACAGGAGTGGCACCCGGTGTGGTCTTCTGCTGCTGTAGCCCATCTGCTTCAAGGTTGAACCTTAGTGAACAAGCAGCATCATGAAGGCCAAGGAACACACCAGACAGGTCAGGGATAAAGTTGTGGAGAAGTATAAAGCAGGGTTGGGTTATAAAAAAAATCTCCCAAGCTTTGAACATCTCACGGAGCTCTGTTCAATCCATCATCGGGAAACGGAAAGAGTATGGCACAACTGCAAACCTACCAAGACATGGCCGTCCACCTAAACTGATTGAGTGCCTCCCCCTCCTGAATCATATCAGGTCACATGCCCTCAACAGGGGTGTGCCCCACCCCAAAGCACCTTGTCTCTATGTTGATGGGATCAAGGGACTCATCCCCACAACCCTGGCCGGTGGCTGTGGGGGTCTGCAGGCGGCTTATCAGAATTAAAAAAGGAGGCCCCAGATCCTTTCAGGACAAGCAACACAAGGCCAAGCTGGGACCTTGTGGGCAAAACTCAACTGTTATTTTTCAAATTTTTAATTTAATTTAATTTTTTTTAATTTTAATATCATTTAATATATTATATTAAATGATATTAAAATTAAAAAAATAAAATAAAATAAAAATTTGAAAAATATATAATTTAATTGTAATATTTTAATATTTTTTTTAATTTTAAATAAAATTTTTAACATTTTTGGGACTTTTATAAAAATGCAATGCATGCAAATAAAATGCGCGGTAGATGTGCAGTTTCTCGGGTGAATGGGCCTCCGAAGTGACCCCGTCTCCAAGCCACGCCGTATCTGTAAAAGGACAAATACCCGGCTTAGTAGACATGTGCAATTCGTTTCGTTTTTTTTCGTTTTTAGTTTTTTTTCGTTATTTTCGTTCGTTCGTTTTCGTACGAATGAACGAATCATTCGAATCGTACGAATCCGAATAACGAATCGTTCGAATCGTACGAATCCGATTAACGAATCAGTCGGATCGAACGAATCCGAAAAACAACGAAAATCCGAAAAAAAACTAATTAGAAACAACTGTAATGTACTAATGAAGAAAAATCCGAAAAACGAAAACGAACGAAAAAATTCGTTCATTCGTAACTTTTTTTTTTTTGTTGAATTGGTAATTTTCCGTGTCCCTTACAATGGTGCTGCTTAACGTGCTTCGAATGGATTGAACAAAAAAATTCGTACATTTGTAACTTTTTTTTCGATTCGTAACTTTTTTTTTTTCGATTCGTAACTTTTTTTCGATTCGTAACTTTTTTTTTTTTTTTCGATTTGTAATTTTCTGTGTCTCTATTGAACAAAAAAATTCGTACATTCGTACGTAACTTTGTTTTCGATTCGTAACTTTTTTTCGATTCGTAACTTTTATTTTTTTTTTTTCGATTTCTAATTTTCTGTGTCTCTATTGAACAAAAAAATTCGTACATTCGTACGTAACTTTTTTTTCGATTCGTAACTTTTTTTTTTCGATTCGTAACTTTATTTTTTTTTTTCGATTTGTAATTTTCCGTGTCTCTATTGAACAAAAAAATTCGTACATTCGTAACTTTTTTTTCGATTCGTAACTTTTTTTTTTTTCGATTCGTAACTTTTTTTTTCGATTCGTAACTTTTTTTTTTTACGATTCGTAACTTTTTTTTTTTTCGATTCGTAACTTTTTTTTTCGATTCGTAACTTTTTTTTTTTTTTTTCGATTTGTAATTTTCCGTGTCTCTATTGAACAAAAAAATTCGTACATTCGTAACTTTTTTTTTCGATTCGTAACTTTTTTTTTTTCGATTCGTAACTTTTTTTTCGATTCGTAACTTTTTTTTTTTTTTCGATTTGTAATTTTCCGTGTCTCTATTGAACAAAAAAATTCGTACATTCGTAACTTTTTTTTCGATTCGTAACTTTTTTTTTTCGATTCGTAACTTTTTTTTTTTGATTCGTAACTTTTTTTTTTTTTTTTTCGATTTGTAATTTTCCGTGTCTCTATTGAACAAAAAAAATCGTACATTCGTAACTTTTGTTTCGATTCGTAACTTTTTTTTTTTCGATTCGTAACTTTTTTTTTCGATTCGTAAATTACTAAAATGTAATAATAGCATACACATTACATAAAATTATGAATAATGCTCCGATTACGAATCTACGAATGTTACGAATGTACGAATAAATACGAATGCGTCCGAAAATTAAACTAACGAAAAAACGAATCAACGAAAAAATAACTCTTACGAATGTACGAATCGTTACGAATACGAACATGTACGAATTGTTACGAATCAATGGAAATGAAAAAAAGGAAACGAATAAAAACGAATTTTTTTCGGAAACGAAAAAAACGAATTTTTTTCGGAAACGAAAAAAACGAATTTTTTTCGGAAACGAAAAAAACGAATTTTTTTCGGAAAACGAAAAAAAACAAATTTTTTTCGGTAACGAAAAAAAACGATTTTTTTTCGGAAACGAAAAAAACGAAACGAAAATAAACTATTTTTTTTGTTGTGCACATGTCTACGGCTTAGTGTGTTTTTGCGCCCCTCTAGGGGAAAGTTTGACTCACTCTAAAGGAGCAGCAAAATAAAATAAGAAAAACAATTTAGTCTGTTTTAAAAGTCCCCTGTAAATTTTTTTTGTTGCGCGGCGCGCTCCGGAGTGCCGCGATAGACGGCGTATTATTCACCATTAAATATTTATTAGTGCAACTTTATGCCGCGGCTCCGGTTCACCGCCCACGTTTAATTGTTACATATTACCTAATAACGGCGGAGCGCTTATCGTAAGGAAATGCGCTTTTTGTGCTCTAATTATATTTTGCTGTTAACAAGGGAACGCGCGTTCTCCAACCCGACCGCTACTAATAATTAGTAAATTGGCCCAAGTAGATGATAAAGACGCGATGAATATTGAAGGATCGTTATTGCTTTGTGTTCATTACATGATGTGAGTTGGCGGCAGAACAAACGTTTTTTTTTTTTTTGTTGGGATGCGGTGCGGAGGAACGGATGGTCTCTGGAGATACGGGTCAGCGTTAGGAATATTCCTCTGTACCCTCTCCTGTTCCTTCACACTGCCCCCCTTGGATTTGGCGCTCGCCGTAATTGCCGTAAGGCCGCGGGGAGGGAGAGGCCATTAAGAGTCTGCAGGAAATTAAAGATTTAAATACAATGTTGCAGTTTCTAGAAAGAGGAAAATAAAATGAAAACAAAAAAATCAGCACATTTCTTTTTTTTTATATATTTAAAGGGAACTTGTAGTGAGTGGAATATTCAGGGGCTGCCATTGGTGACCCCTCCTCCTGAAAATGCTAGGTGCCTGGCTGTCGTGCTCATCCAGTTGCTTCAATATTTTGGCACTGACCCGGAGCCAGTAGGCAAGCGTAGAGCTGCCATTGGCTAGGGAACGCTGATTTAACCGACTTGGATGGTTTTACCACCCCTTCATGACCAGGCCATTTTTTGCTATTCAGCACTGCACCACTTTAACCGCTTCCCTACCTAACCGGCAGCTCGGCTCCTCTGCGCCGTCGTAGCTGTACGACGGGATAGCAGGCGCGCGTGCGCAGCCGGGGGCACACGCCCACGGCAAAGCGGGGGTGCCGCGGCTCGTGGCCGATCGGTCGCGATAACCGCCGGCCATGATCGTGAGCAGGAGAGACAGAACAGGGACGAGTGCTGGGGTCTCAAACTGGTGGCCTTCCAGTTGTTGCGAAACTACAAGTCCCATCATGCCCCTGCCTGTGGGAGTCATGCCTGTAACTGTCAGCCTTGCAATGCCTCATGGGACTTGTAGTTTCGCAACAGCTGGAGGGCCGCCAGTTTTGAGACCCCTGGTTTACACACACTCATCCACGTTCTGTCTCTCCTGCTTACGATCGCTCGTGGCTGGCGGGAGAGGAGTGACAAATCGTGTGTTCCTATTAGCTATGAACCACGATCTGTCACTTCCTGTAGTCAGTCCCCTCCCCCCTTCAGTTAGAATCACCTCCCAGGAACACAGTTAACCCCTCGATCGCCCCCTAGTGTTAACCGATTCACTGCCAGTGAAATTTTTATAGTAATCAATGCAATTTTATAGCGCTGTATAAATGACAATGGTCCCAAAAATGTGTCAAAATGTCCGATGTGTCCGCCATAATATCGCAGTCACGATAAAAATCGCTGATCGCCACCATTACTAGTAAAAAAAAAAGATAATAATAAAAATGCTATAAAACTATCCCCTATTTTGTAGACGCTATAACTTTTGTGCAAACCAATCAATATACGCTTATTGCGATTTTTTTTTACCAAAAATATGTAGAAGAATACGTATCGCCTAAACTGAAGAAAAAAAGTATTTGTTTATATATTTTTGGGGATATTTATTATAGCAAAAAGTAAAAAATAATGCGTTTTTTTTTGTAAAAATTTACGCTCTTTTTTTGTTTATAGCGCAAAAAATAAAAACCGCAGAGGTGATCAAATACCACCAAAAGAAAGCTCTATTTGTGGTAAAAAAAGGACGTCAATTTTGTTTGGGTACAACGTCGCACGACCGCGCAATTGTCAGTTAAAGTGACGCAGTGCCGAATCGCAAAAAGTGCTCTGGTCAGGAAGGGATGTAAAATCTTCCGGGGCTGAAGCGGTTAACTCGCGATTGCCCGTTCGCTGTACACAAAGGACATTTATACAATTCTTTTTATACAAATAGAAAATTATTTTGGTGGTATTTAATCACCTCTGGGATTTTTATTTTTTGCAATATAAACAAAAAAAAAGACTGAACATTTTTGAAAAAAAAAACTTTATTTTTTACATTCTGCTATAAAACATATTCAATGAAAAAAATAAAAAAATAATTTTTTTTTTTTTTTTTCTTCAATAAATTTTTTATTAATTTATCAAGTTTAACAAAACACACATCAAATAAAGTGCAACGAGTCGGAACAACAAACAGTGCAGGAAAATCTATTTTCTTTATCATTTGTGGCCAAAATGTCTTCTGCTACTAATGTGTCTGGTAAAAAAAAACAAAAAACAAAAAAACAAACAATAAGTGTATGTTGATTGGTTTGCGTCAAAGTTATAGCGTCTACCTACAAACTATATTATATACACTATAGTACTAAAAGTATTGGGACGCCTGCCTTTACATGAACTTTAATGGCATCCCAGTCCTAGTCCGTAGGGTTCAATATTGCTTACCCCCTGATGAAGACTCTTTATGAGTAGAAATGCGTTGGAGACCAACCATTGACAGATTGATATTGAAGATATCTCCATGTGGTGGTGTCTATGTACACTATATTGTCAAAAGTATTGGGACGCCTGTCTTTACACACACATGAACTTTAATGGCATCTCAGTCTTAGTCCGGAGGGTTCAATATTGAGTTGGCCCCGCCCTTTGCAGCTATAACAGCTTCACCTCTTCTGGGAAGGCCGTCCACAAGTTTTAGGAGGGTGTCTATGGAATGTTTGACCATTCTTCCAGAAGAGCATTTGTGAGGTCAGGCACTGATGTTGGATAAGAAGGCCCGGCTCGCAGTCTCTGCTTTAATTCATCCCAAAGGTGTTCTATCTGGTTGAGGTCAGGAGTCTGTGCAGGCCAGTCAAGTTCCTCCACCCCAAACTCGCTCATCCATGTCTTTATGGACCTTGCTTTGTGCACTGGTGAGCAGTCATGTTGGAACAGGAAGGGGCCGTCCCCAAACTGTCCCCACAAAGTTGGGAGCATGAAATTGTCCAAAATGTCTTGGTATGGTGAAGCCTTAAGAGTTCCCTTCACTGGAACTAAGGGGCCAAGCCCAACCCCCGAAAAACAACCCCCCACCATAATCCCCCCCCACTAAATGGTTTGGACCAGAGCACAAAGCAAGGTCCATAAAGACAAGGATGAGCGAGTTTGGAGTGGAGGAACTTGACTGGCCTGCACAGAGTCCTGACCTCAACCCGATAGAACACCTTTGGGATGAATTAGAGCGGAGACCGTGAGCCAGGCCTTCTCGTCCAACATCACTGCCTGACCTCACAAATGCGCTTCTGGAAGAATGGTGAAACATTCCCATAGGCACACACCTAAACCTTGTGGACGGCCTTCCCAGAAGAGTTGAAGCTGTTATAGCTGCAAAGGGCGGAGCCAACTCAATATTGAACCCTCCGGACTAAGACTGGGATAAAATTAACGTTCATGTGCGTGTAAAGGCAGGTGTCCCAATACTTTTGACAATATAGCGTATTTATTTTATATTCTTGATTTCAGATTTGCTTTCACAGTTACTCTTCCCTATAAACAAGTCTGCTCTCCTCACACACCAACGTCACACTCTCCGTTCCCAGCAGCGGTGGAATAATTGGACTGGGGGCCCCTGAGCACTTTCCCATGTATGGGCCCCCTGCCAGGTTAATGGGACGATGTGTAAAGCTTATTGAGCACAGAACTGGCGTGAAACCTTCTGCAGGATTCTTCTGAAAGACGTGTTTAAATTGTGAGTTGGATCTTATAGAGCATTGCACTCCATACACTCCATACACTCCATACACACGAGTCACATGACGGGGGCAGATAATACGAGGCTTCCAGCCGGGGGCATGGGGTGTGTGTACAGCCTTACCGAGAGCGACATAAAGACCCCCATCCCTGACCTGATCACCTCTACAAAAAAGTCTACAGAGCTGAAAATTAGGAACTGCAAGATAAATTGAAGTGCCTCTCTCAGCCGCCCCAGACAGCCCCCAATCTGCCCCCAAATCTGCCCCCCAATCTGCCCACCAATCTGCTCCCCAATCTGCTCTAACTATAATGGACCACTGCTAGAGGCAGGAGATATCCGTTCACCTGAAACGCACCCGGCTGCTGAATCCTGTAGTGCCACCGTCCCCAACCTTTTTGGCACCAAGGACCATATTTGTGACAGCCAATTCTGCTAGCGACTGGGGGGCCCTTCACTTAGTCCTCAGCCCCTCTTCACATCACAACTCCCCCCTTTACAACACAGCCCCCCCCCCCCTGTATATAAGTGTCCCCAATACCCCTTTACATCACATTTCCCCCTTTAAAGCAGTCCTACGTTATCCTCAGTTCCCCTTTACATCACAGCACCCCTTCACAGTGCAGTCCCCTTTATGTCAAAGTGTCCCTACCAATCACAGCCCCCCCTCATCACAGTGCAGTCCCCTTTATATCAGTGTACCTAGTAATCACACCCCCCCCCCCATCACAGTGCAGTCCCCTCTTTATCAGAGTGTCCCTAGCAATCACAGCCACCCCCATCACAGTGCAGTCCCCTTTATATCAGTGTCCCTAGCAATCACAGCCCCCCCCCCATCACAGTGCAGTCCCCTTTATATCAGTGTCCCTAGCAATCACAGCCCCCCCCCCCATCACAGTGCAGTCCCCTTTATATCAGTGTACCTAGCAATCACAGCCCCCCCTTCACAGTGCAGTCCCCTTTATATCAGTGTCCCTAGCAATCATAGCCCCCCCATCACAGTGCAGTCCCCTCTGTACCAGAGTGTCCCTACCAATCACAGCCCCCCCCCCCATCATGGTGCAGTCCCCTTTATATCAGTGTCCCTAGCAATCACAGCCCCCCATCACAGTGCCCTTTCACAGTCCAGTCCCCTTTATATCACAGTGTACCTAGTAATCACCCCCCCCCCCCCCCCCCCAATCACAGTGCAGTCCCCTTTATATCAGTGTCCCTAGCAATCACAGCCCCCCCCCCCCCATCACAGTGCAGTCCCCTTTATATCAGTGTACCTAGCAATCACAGCCCCCCCCCCCCCCCATCACAGTGCAGTCCCCTTTATATCAGTGTACCTAGCAATCACAGCCCCCCCTTCACAGTGCAGTCCCCTTTATATCAGTGTCCCTAGCAATCATAGCCCCCCCATCACAGTGCAGTCCCCTCTGTACCAGAGTGTCCCTACCAATCACAGCCCCCCCCCCCCATCATGGTGCAGTCCCCTTTATATCAGTGTCCCTAGCAATCACAGCCCCCCATCACAGTGCCCTTTCACAGTCCAGTCCCCTTTATATCACAGTGTACCTAGTAATCACCCCCCCCCCCCAATCACAGTGCAGTCCCCTTTATATCACAGTGTCCCTAGCAATCACAGCCCCCCCCCCCCCATCATCACAGTGCAGTCCCCTTTATATTAGTGTCCCTAGCAATCTCAGCCCCCCCCCCCCCATCATCACAGTGCAGTCCCCTTTTTATCAGAGTGTTCCTAGCAATCACAGCCCCCCCCCCCTTCACTGTGCAGTCCCCTTTATATCACAGTGTCCCTAGCAATCACAACCCCCCCCCCCCCCATCATCACAGTGCAGTCCCCTTTATATCACAGTGTCCCTATAAATCACAGCCCCCCCCCCCCCTTCACAGTGTAGTCCCCTTAATATCAGAGTGCTCCTAGCAATCACAGCCCCCCCCCTTCACAGTGCCCCTTGCAGTCATAGCCCCACTTTCCTCTCTTACATTTGTAGCACCCTGATCTTTATGCAAAAACGCATCAAGTGCAGCCGCATAGATGTGAACCTAGACTTAGCTCTGGAGCAACTGCACTGGCAATGCACAGTATAATTACCATGTGACATAAATTGCAACAACCACCATTTTATTCTCTCTGGCCTCTGCTAAAAAAAAAATACATATAATATTTGGGGGTTCTAAGTAACTTTCTATTAAAAAAAATACTGATTTTTTTTATATGTAGGAGAGTGTCAGAATAGGCCTGGTCTTCAAGTGGTTAAAAGCAAATCTACTGAGACCATTGAAGAATGGTAACATTGTATTCACATTGGGGATCAGGTTGTTACATGTTCGCTCTTCTCTTTCATAAAGTATCAATGGTGATATTAATAATGATGGTTGACTTCCTGTTTAAATAATAACACCGACGATGGAAGAATACGGAATATTGAGGCTCCTCATTTATCAGCTGACCGTCCAGTGACTCTGCAACGTGACGGACACAACAAATAAAGCTCCGTTTCGCATGTAATGTACATATGAAGTTAAGTGAAGCGATGACCTTCTCTATAATAACATTATATAACGAATGTAAGCAGCATCTCTCCGCCGCTCGGGGGAAATGAATGCAAAAGTTTCAATTTCCCCTCAACATGGACGGAGCGTAACGAAATGCGTTGTTTATTTATGTGTTTCCTGCCTCCGTATTCCTGACGTTATTTCTTCATATTTACAAAAAACGAAGGAAGAAGAGTGCGTTGTTTTGTTGCACGCCTCATTAATTGCGAGTTGGCAGGCGCTAAAACAAAAAAAACGTCAAAGTGGCCATCTAATTAAATCTCAGACGATTAAGAGCTCCCAAAAGCCGCGGCGAGCGAGATGTAGCCGCCATCCCAGCCAAACCAGATGGATCAAGTTAATCACATTTTTTTAAGCCCGGGCAGATTTCCTCCATTTAATTCATTTTAATTTTTGAGATGGATCTTTTTATGCGCAGTTGGGTGAGACGACTAAGTCAGGTAATAACCCGGCGTGACACGAGAACGCCGATGACTTCTCTAATAATAAAAAGTGATGTACAGACTCAGCGAAGAGTTATAGACGGGGGGTTGGGTGACGTGACGCAGCCGCGGCGTGCGGAGAATTGCACTGAGCAGTTTGAGTTTGTAAAAAAAAAAAAAGAAGAACTCGGGGAAGAAAACTCTTCAAAAAGCGCCATCAGAACTCCTGACTGTCTGCAGACGCGGCTGATTTCCTGCGTTCCGTGAACCGGTCAGCATTTCCGCGCTTCCTATCTTTGCTTTACTCTTCAATGGAGCCTCTGCTGAAATATATATATATAGACTGCCATGGCCGTCCACATCACCGGCTGTCAGAATTCCTGATCAGAATATGTCTGAGGTCAGTGAGGAGGAAAGTATGGACGCCTCTGGACTGACAGTAATGAATTATTAGCTCATCGGTGCCTTTTAACCACTTGCTTACTGGGCACCTAAACCCCCCACCGCCCGTCCCCCCGCCCCCCTGCCCCCTCCTGCCCAGACCAATTTTTTCATCTTTTAGCGCTGTCGCTCTTTGAATGACAATTGCGCGGCCATACAACACTGTGCCCAAATACATTTTTTATCATTCTTTTCCCACAAATAGAGCTTTCTTTTGGTGTTATTTGATCACCTCTCGTTTTTTGTTTTTTTTTGTTAAAAAAAATCTAAAAAGACAGAATAAAAAATAAAAAAATACAAAACCGTTTTATATTTTGTTAATAAATTTTGCAAACAGGTTATTTTTCTCCTTCATTGATGTACGCTGATGAGGCTACACTGATGGGCACCAATAGGCTGCATTGATGGGCACTGATAAGGCGGCACTGGTTGGCAGTGATGAGGTGGCCCTGGTGGGCACTGATGGGCGGCAGTGAAGGGCATTGATAGGTGGCACTGAACGGCACTAATAGGTGGCACTGATAGCTGGCACTGATGGGTGGCAGTGATGGGTACTGATGGGTGGCAGTGATGGGCACTGATCGGCACTGGTAGGCAAAACTGATGAGGCACCACTGGTGGGCATTGATAGGTGGCAATCGTGGGCATTGATAGGGGGCACTGGTGTACTGGTGGGCACTGATTGGTGGGCATTGTTGGCACTGATTGGTGGACACTGTGGGCACTGATTGGTGGGCACATATAAGGCGGCTGCACCTCTCCATGCTGAATGAATGAATGAATGAATGATTTGTATAGCGCTACATCTGCGAACTGAATCGCCTCAGGACGATGTCCCTTCAACAGGAGCCGGTGATCGACCCCTTACTAGGATCTTACTAGATTTTCTTCTCATGCTGTCAGCGTGAGAAGAAAAAAAAAAGATTACCGATCCTATGTTTACATCACGTGATCAGCTGTCATTGGCTGACAGCTGATCACGTGGTAAGGGGTCGGGATCGACCCCTTACTCGGATCTGTGATCACCTGAGTCTCATTGACCCGGGTGATCACAGAGCGTGCCTTGCACCCTGCAGGGGGGCGTGGCCAGCTTTCAAAGTGGAGGATGTCTATTGACGCCCTCCCGGCAAAGCAGATCCGCGCTGTAGCCGTCATTCGGTTAAAGCTGAACTCCAAGGAAAACAAAAATGCTCCCTTGTGGTGGGGGGCTGCGGCCCCCACCCACTGCAAGGGATAAATGCTCATTTGTGGTCTAGGGGGCCACACAAAACCCTTTTACTTACCTAATCCTCTGTTCCCGCAGCCTTCTTCTCACCCATGCTTCGGCAGTCAGATGCCCCTGAGGTCATCAAGACTACAATTATTGCTCTCGCTCTAACGATCGCGGCGATACCTCACATGTGTGGTTTGAGCACCGTTTACATATGCGGGCGCTACTCACGTATGCGTTTGCTTCTGCACGCGAGCTCGGCGGGACGGAGCGCTTGAAAAAAAAAAAAAAAATTCTTATTTATTTTACTTTTTATTTTGACACTGTCTTTTAAAAAAAAAAATAATAAATTGGGTGACTTTTATTCCTATTACAAGGAATATAAACATCCTTTGTAATAGAAAAAAAGCATGACAGGTCCTCTTTAATGTGAGATCTGGGGGTCAAAAAGACGTCACATCTCATATTTACACCAAAATAAAAAAAAAATATCACTTGAAAAAAAAAAAGAATAATTCTCCTTTAAGAGCTATGGGTGGAAGAGACGTTTGATGTTGCTTCTGACCTCCCATGCCATGGAGCCCGAGCAGGGGTGCCATCTTCCCCTCAGTCGGCAGCCAAGCATTTGCGGTAAAGGACGCGATCGTCTCCGCTGCTACCGGCAGAGGGGGGTGTGCACCTCTCCCACCACCGATAAAAGTGATCTTGCGGCGAATCTGCCGCAAAGACCACTTTTATCTTAACCACTTTAGGCCGGAAGAATTTACCCCCTTCCTGACCAGAGCACTTTTTGCGATTCGGCACTGCGTTTCTTTAACTGACAATTGCGCGGTCGTGCGACGTTGCAACCAAACAAAATTGACATCTTTTTTTTTTCCTCACAAATAGAGCTTTCTTTTGGTGGTATTTGATCGCCTCTGCGGTTTTTTGCACTACAAACAAAAAAAGAGCAGCAATTTTGAAAAAAAAAAAGCTATTTTTTTTTCTTTTTGCTATAATAAATATCCCCAAAAAAGATATAAAAAAACACATTTCTTTCTCAGTTCAGGCCGATACGTATTCTTTTACATATTTTTGGTAAAAAAATAAAAAACGCAATAAGCGTATGTTGATTGCTTTGTGTAAAAGATATAGCGTCTACAAAATAGAGGATAATTTATGGCATTTTTATTATTAATTTTTTTTTTTTGTAATCTCGGCGATTTTTATCGTGACTGCGACATTGCGGCGGACACATCGGACACTTTTGACACTATTTTGGGACCATTGTCATGTATACAGCGATCAGTGCTATAAAAATGAACTGATTACTGTGTAAATGACACTGGCAGGGAAGGGGTTAAACACTAGGGGGCGATCAAGGGGTTAATTGTGTCCTAGGGAGTGATTCTAACTGTGGGGGGGATGGGCTCACTACAACATGACAGATATCACTGCTCCCGATCCCTGTCTTGTTGCTAGGCAGAACAGGGAAATGCCTTGTTTCCATAGGGATCTCCCCGTTCTGCCGCTCCGCGTCACGATCACGGGCCCCCGGCAGACATCGAGTCCACGGGACCCGCGGGCACGCTCACGGAGTACACGGCGGGCGCGCTCCCACAATGCCACGTCTTAGAGAGGACGTACAGGTACTCCCATTTGTGCAGCCGTGCCATTGTGCCGACGTATATCGTTGTGCGCTGGTCGGCAAGCAGTGAAAGAGAAACGCACGTTGTTCCCGAAAATACAGGGGTTATGGAAGCTAGCTGCTGCCATAACCCCGATATTTAGCGTCCAAGTACCGACGTACGGGTACAGCGATTTGCTTGAAATGGTTAATTAGCTATGCAAGTTTTAACTAATCATCCGAAGAATCAGCATTAGTATAAGCCAGTGATGGGAAACCTGGGCACCCCAGATGTTTTGGAACTACATTTCCCATGATGCTCATGTACTCTGCAGTGTAGTGAAGCATCATGGGAAATGTAGTTTCAAAACATCTGGGGTGCCAAGGTTCCATCAGGAATCCATACAAATTACTTAGCACCGCGAGTATTACTTGGTTTTGTATTCTCTAAAGGTGCAGATACTGGGAGGTGGGTAGGCAGTGGCGTCGGGAGGGGGGGGGCTGACAGGGGCTGGAGCCCCGAGTGTGCCCCCAAAAAGCCCCAGGTCTCAAAATCCCTAAATGCATTATTAGCCCCGAGCCACGTACAAAAAGTCCCGCCTCCGGGAATGACACTGTGGCCACGCTGGGCACTGGGAGATCCCCGCTGAGCTGCTCGCTTTGTGTAAATGGTCGGGGGCTCTTCTATCCTGCCTGGTGCCAGCAGGGCTGTCTTAGTGGTGGGATGAGTATACTGGCACACTACAGGTAAGGCTGAGCACTGAGCAGCAACAATCTGTGTATGTCAGTCAGGTCAGTCATGTGTGTCAGGTAGGTCAGTCATGTGTGTCAGTCAGGTCAGTCATGTATGTCAGGTAGGTCGGTCATGTATGTCAGTCAGGTCAGTCATGTATGTCAGGTAGGTCAGTCACGTATGCCAGTCAGTCATGTATGTCAGGTAGGTCAGTCATGTATGTCAGTCAGGCAGGGGTGGACTGACAACTCATGGGGCCCCTGGGCAATAGGAGATTATGGGGCCCCCAGGCAATCTGAGATTATGGGGCCACACAGTATACAATCACACAGTATACACATACATGTACACACAGTATACACAGACATGTTTCTATTGGCTGAGAAGGTACTGGAGAGGTGGGGCAGCTATAATCTCTGGATTTTTAGACCAAAAGGATGTCGGTAAGGGACATTTTAGAGACAGATGTAAAAAAAACACAGATTTTTACATACTGTCCCTCGTTTTACTGAGGCTGGCAACCCTTATGGGGCCCCCTAGTGGCCCGGGGGGCCCTCGGGCAGTGCCCAAGTGGGCGAATGGTCAGTCCGTCCCTGCAGTCAGGTCAGTCATGTATGTCAGGTAGGTCAGTCACGTATGCCAGGTAGGTCAGTCATGTATGTCAGTCAGGTCAGTCATGTATGTCAGGTAGGTCAGTCATGTATGCCAGTCAGGTCAGTCATGTATGTCAGTCAGGTCAGTCATGTATGTCAGGTAGGTCAGTATATTTCAGATAGATTAGTGTTAAGCAAGTGAGCCTATCACCCTCCCTGACCAACCCACCTCACTCCCACCACCCACCCCCCTACTTTACCTCCGGGCTGAAGCTCCTGGTCTTTTTCCCACCTAGCAACACCCCTGTGGGTAGGAACCAAGGGACGGTGCTCAAAGGTGGGTAGAGGGTGGAGACCAGGGGTGACTTTGAAAGGGGGAGTTCCTGAACTTATTTTCTGAGAAAAAAAAGCCCTGCATGTTACTCGGTCATATCAATCCATGGTATCACGGAATGTGCCAAGACAATTGGTGTTTGTCCAGGAATATGACGGGAAGGGGTGAAGGTTTGTGAAAGTACCCTACTCAATTTCCAACATGGTGCCACAAAGTCTGAAGCAGGTGTTGATTGTTCAAGTCTCCTGGCCAAAGCTTTACGTTGTCATCTAAGTGGCTGGGAAAAAGATATCAAACAACATTATATGTGGGGGATAAATGGTATGAAAGTTCCGCACCCAAGGGTTAGGGATGGTTGTTCCAGTCTTTGAAGGCCTTTCTTTACGTCTCTTGCAATTGTTGTCTCTTGAGCCTCAGGGCCTCTTCGGGATTTCTCTCGGCTTCTTCACGTTGGGTGCTGGAAGTAATTCAGGTTTTCTCTGTCCAGCCAGATAACAGCTGAAACCTCATGTTATGAATTTTGTCATCCTGTGATACTTAATAAAGATTGCTGTTCCCTCTGCAGGAAACCCACCTGGGGTGAAAATGACTTTGGACGGTTCCTTCCACTGCAGAAGCGGGATGGAGATTAAACTCTCTCAAGTCTGCAATTTCGTAGCGGACTGCGAGGAGGAGGAGGATGAAGGAGATCTTTGCCGTAAGTATTTTCCTGTAACGACGCGCTCAGCGCTTTATGATTGTAAAGTCAGCTTGTTACAGCCGTAGTTCTGAACCCTCCACGGTTCCCCATAGACATTACTCAGAAAGGAAGGTGATTGGCCAATGATGAGATACTTGTAAACATCTTTAGAACCAAAAAGATGAGCTTTTCTGTTTTTTACCAGCAGATCAACAATTTTTTCTTCAACAGTAGAGCAGAACTATGTTCAAACTATAACAGCACACATATGATGGAGCAAAAACCACATCAGAGGGGTTCAGCCTCTCCCCCGTACCGGGCCTGGGTGCCATTACTTCAGCAGGGAGGCCCAGGGACACAGAGGGAACTTTTGGGTGCAGGCAGAGTAACACGGTGAGCTGCGGCTGCGGGGAATTAAAATTACCTTTTTCCAGGGTCCCTGTTCTGGTTCCTGGGCCCCATGAGTTCAGCAGAAGGGCCCCCAGCACAGACAGGGGGAGTTTAAGCAATTTAGGGTGCAGGTGGAGTAATACTGTTAGCCGCAGCACCCGAAAATTAACCAGTTCAATACTGGTCACTTTCACCCCCTTCCTGCCCCAGGCCAATTTTCATCTTTCAGCATTGTTGCACTTTGAATGACAATTACTCAGTCATGCAACACTGACAGTGACAGAGCTCAGACAAGATGGCAGTGGATGCCACAAGCTGAGCATGCAGTGGGGCATTATGCACTCAGAGCCTTTACAGGCTGGATGGGCAACACAAGACAGATCCAAAAAACGCTAAAGGTTAGAGAGGTGCAATCCATGGCTTTTACAAAGATGAAGAATCCATGGCTTTTACAGGTTGGAGGGGTACAAAGAGGTGCAATCCATAGCTTTTACAGGTTAGAGGGATACAAAGAGGAGCAGTCCATGGCTTTTACAGGTTAGAGGGGTACAAAGAGGTGCAATCCATAGCTTTTACAGGTTAGAGGGATACAAAGAGGAGCAGTCCATGGCTTTTACAGGTTAGAGGGGTACAAAGAGGTGCAATCCATAGCTTTTGGAGGTTGGAGGGGTACAAAGAGGTGCAATCCATGGCTTTTACAGGTTGGGGGGATAAACAGAGGAGCAGTCCATGGCTTTTACAGGTTAGAGGGGTACAAAGAGGAGCAATCCATGGCTTTTACAGGTTGGGGGGATACAAAGAGGAGCAATCCATGGCTTTTACAGGTTGGATGAGTACAAAGAGGAGCAATCCATGGTTTTTACAGGTTGGGGGGATACAAAGAGGAGCAATCCATGGCTTTTATAGGTTAAAAAGGTACAAAGAGGAGCAATCCATGGCTTTTACAGGTAAGAGGGCTACAAAGAGGAACAATCCATGGCTTTTACGGGTTAGAGGGGTATAAAGGGGTGCAATCCATGGCTTTTACGGGTTAGAGGGGTACAAAGGGGTGCAATCCATGGCTTTTACGGGTTAGAGGGGTACAAAGTGGTGCAATCCATGGCTTTTAGAGGTTGGAGGGATACCAAGAGGAGCAGTCCTTGGCGTTTACAGGTTAGAGAGGTACAAAGTAGACATGTGCGATTAGTTTCGTACGAATTCGTAATTCGTACAAATTTTTCGAAATTCGTCCGAATTTACGAATCCGTAGTATGAATTTTTTCGAATACGAAATTCCGTTTACGAATTTCGTCGTCAAATTATTCGAATCCGACTACCAAATATCGAATTTCAACTAATATGAAAGAAATTATTATAGCGGGTATAACGAATGATTCGAATGACAAAGTGTCATTTTTGCAGGAAAAATTCCGTTTACGAATTTCAGTTCCAAATTATTCGAACCAAACTACCAATATCGAATTTCAACTAATTCGAAAGAAATTATTATAGTGGATATAACGAATGATTCGAATGACAAAGTGTCATTTTTGCAGGAAAAAAAGCTATTTAAAATTACTCGCGGCTATTGCCGGCTAATGAATTGTCGTCTCCGAACAGTCATTCATTGATAAAAAAAAAAAGCGTGGGGGTCCCCCCAAATTCAATAACCAGGCCCTTCAGGTCTGCTATGGATATTAAGGGAAACCCCAGCCAAAAAAAAATGGCGTGGAGTCCCCCTAAATATCCATACCAGACCCTTCAGGTCTGGGATGGATTTTAAGGGGAACCCCGGCTCAAAAAAAATGGCGTGGGGTCCCCCTCAAAATTCATACCAGACCCTTTATCCGAGCATGCAACCTGGCAGGCTGCAGGAAAAGAGGGGGGGACGAGAGCGCCCCCCCCTCCTGAACCGTACCAGGCCACATGCCCTCAACATTGGGAGGGTGCTTTGGGGTCCCCCCCAAAGCACCTTGTCCCCATGTTGATGAGGACAAGAGCCTCTTCCCCACAACCCTGGCCATTGGTTGTGGGGGTCTGCGGGCGGGGGGCTTATCGGAATCTGGAAGCCCCCTTTAACAAGGGGACCCCCAGATCCCGCCCCCCCCTGTGTGAAATGGTAAGGGGGTACAAAAGTACCCCTACCATTTCACCAAAAAAGTGTAAAAAATGGTAAAAATGACATGCGCCCCTTCACAGACATACTATAGAGTAGTATGCCTGTGAAGGGGCGCATGTTTTCCGTGCTTATATTTCCCGTGCTTAGAACTGTCCCTGTACAAAGTGTCATTTTTGCAGGAAAAAAGCTGTTTAAAATCACTCGCGGCTAATTGCCGGTTCCCGTAACACAGAGAACAATTCGAATCCAACTACTACCAAATATCTAATTTCAACTAATATGAAAGAAATTATTTTAGCGGATATAACGAATGATTCGAATGATTCGAGATTCAGTATATCTAATATCTAGAACTGTTCCTGCACAATGTAATTTTTGCAGGAAAAAAGCTATTTAAAATCATTCGCGGCTAATGAATTGTCGGATCCGTAACACAGAGAACAGTCATTCATTGAAGTCATTGATAAAAAAAAGCGTGGGGTCCCCCCAAATTCAATAACCAGGCTTTTCAGGTCTGCTATGGATATTAAGGGGAACCCCCTCTTCAAATTTTAAAAAAAAATGGCGTAGGGGTCCCCCTAAATATCCATACCAGACCCTTCAGGTCTGGGATGGATTTTAAGGGGAACCCCGGCCCAAAAAAATGGCGTGGGGTCCCCTTAAAAATCCATACCAGACCCTTATCCGAGCACGCAACCTGGCAGGCCGCAGGAAAAGAGAGGGGGAAGAGAGCGCCCCCCCCCTCCTGAACCGTACCAGGCCACATGCCCTCAACATTGGGAGGGTGCTTTGGGGGTCTGAGACCCCCAAAGCACCTTGTCCCCATGTTGATGGGGACAAGGGCCTCATCCCTACAACCCTGGCCTTTGGTTGTGGGGGTCTGCGGGCGGGGGGCTTATCGGAATCTGGAAGCCCCTTTTAACAAGGGGACCCCCAGATCCCGCCCTCCCCCCGTGTGAAATGGTAAGGGGGTACAAAAGTACCCCTACCATTTCACCAAAAAAGGTGACAAAAATGGTAAAAATTACAGGAGATGGTCTTTGACAATTCCTTTATTAAAATCTTCTTTCTTCTGCTCTTCCTTCTTCCTTTCTTCATCCTTCGGTTTCTTCATCTTCTCCTTCCGGCATCTTCTTCCATCTTCTTCTTCCTCCGATCCGCTTCTTCTTGCTCCGGTCTTCTCGTCCTTCTCGTCCGGCATCTTCTTCCATGGCATCGGCGTCTCTTCTTGGGCCGCTCCTCGCAATGGGAGGCTCCCGCTGTGTGAGGCTTCGCTGCGTCTGACAGGTCTTTTTATAACGGAGGGCGGGGCCACCTGGTGACCCCGCCCCTCTGACGCACGGTGACGTCATGAGGTTATAAAAGACCTGTCAGACGCAGCGAAGCCTCACACAGCGGGAGCCTCCCATTGCGAGGAGCGGCCCGAGAAGAGACGCCGATGCCATGGAAGAAGATGCCGGACGAGAAGGATGAGAAGACCGGAGCAAGAAGAAGCGGATCGGAGGAAGAAGAAGATGGAAGAAGATGCCGGAAGGAGAAGATGAACAAACTGAAGGATGAAGAAAGGTAGACCAGAAGAAAGAAGAAAGAAGATTTTAATAAAGGAATTGTCAAAGAACGTCTCCTGTCATTTTTACCATTTTTACCATTACCATTACCATTTTTGGTGAAATGATAGGGGTACTTTTGTACCCCCTTACCATTTCACACAGGGGGGGGGCGGGATCTGGGGTCCCCTTGTTAAAGGGGGCTTCCAGATTCCAATAAGCCCCCCCGCCCGCAGACCCCCACAACCAATGGCCAGGGTTGTGGGGACGAGGCCCTTATCCTCATCAACATGGGGACAAGGTGCTTTGGGGGGGACCCCAAAGCACCCTCCCAATGTTGAGGGCATGTGGCCTGGTACGGTTCAGGAGGGAGGGGGGGGGCGGTCTCATTCCTCCCTCTTTTCCTGCGGCCTGCCAGGTTGCGTGCTCGGATAAAGGGTCTGGTATGGATTTTTTTTCGGCCGGGGGTTCCCCTTAAAATCCATCCCAGACCTGAAGGGTCTGGTGTGGATATCTAGGGGGGACCCCACGTCATTTTTTTTTTTTTTATTTGAAGTGGGGTTCCCCTTAATATCCATAGCAGACCTGAAGAGCCTGGTTATTGAATTTGGGGGGGACCCCCATGCTTTTTTTTTATTTTTTTTTATCAATGACTTTCAATGAATGACTGTTCTCTGTGTTACGGGACCCGACAATTCATTAGCCGCGAGTGATTTTAAATAGCTTTTTTTCCTGCAAAAATGGCACTTTGTAATTCGAATCATTCGAATTCATTTGAATCATTCGTTATATCCGCTATAATAATTTCCTTCGTATTAGTTGAAATTCGATATTTGGTAGTTGGATTCGAATTATTCTATGTGTTACGGGAACCGGCAATGCATTAGCCGCGAGTGATTATTAACGGTTCGTAACGATTTGTAACGATTCGTAACGATTCAAAAAATTTTTAACGATTCGTACGAAATTTCGTATTTCGTACGAATTCAAACGGAATTCGTACACGAATCACAATTTTTTTTTTTTTACGAATCGAAACGGAGCGAAACGGAACAAATTTTTTTGACGGTTCCCATGTCTAGTACAAAGAGGAGCAATCCATGACTTTTACAGGTTGGGGGATACAAGGAGGAGCAATAAAGAGTGGGGTTTAAAGAGGAGATCCTGGGCTTCTACAATCTGGAAGGTTACAGAAAGGAAGTTTTGGAATACATAGAGGAAAATAGAGGAGAAGTTAGAGATAAGGGAAGTGAATCAAAGAGGGAAGACATGAGAAGTTCACACCAAACATGATGGTGAAGCAGAGCAAGCCCAGTAGGCTGGGGCGGACTGACAACTCATGGGGCCCCCGGGCAATAAGAGATTATGGGGGACCCGGGCAATAGGAGAACATTACGAGGCCCCCAGGCAATAGAAGATTATGGGGCCCCTAGGCAATAGATTATGGGGCCACACAGTATACACACACACACATACAGTATACACACACAGACACACAATATACACACACAGTATACACACACAGAATACACACACTGAAAAGGTACTGGAGAGGCGGGGCAGCTATAATCTTGGGATTTTTAAAAAAACACAGATTTTTACACACTGTCCCTGGTTTTATTGAGGCTGGCAACCCTGATGGGGCCCCTTAGTGGCATGGGGCCCCCGGACAGTGCCTTAGTGCCCGAATGTTCAGTCCGCCCCTGCCAGTAGGACTGAGATTTCTGTTATTTTAAGTACCCCCCCCCCCCCCCCCCCCCCAACTGGATCATAATTTAGTTAATACCTGCTAATCTTCACCCTTCTTTCTGTAGTAATTACCACTGCAGAGTTCTCACCACTGCTGAGCCGCCGGCACCCTCCATTGTCCTATCAGGGGATTAGCACGCTCTGCAGCCCTTTGGATTGACAGCACATTGCTCTGTCTGAGCTTCAGGGGAGGATGTAAAAAAAATAGCTAGAGGTTTTAGATGGACTTTAAATATCAGCTAGACCCAACTATTTATTTATTTTTTTGGTTTCCGAATGGTGTAAATATATATAAACAGCTTGTGATGCATTAGCAGAAATGGTTGTAGATATAGGAAGAAATAAAAGATATAAGAAATGTTGTGTACTTGGTTTATTTAATGCCTCGGGCTGATCTATACAACAATATTATTTTCAATATTAAAAATGAAATAAAAAATATATATATGTGGGTGAATGTAATATATACAGTATCTCACAAAAGTAAGTACACCCCTCACATTTGTGTAAATCTTTTCATGTGACAACACTGAAGAAATGACACTTGTCTACAATGTAAAGTAGTGAGTGTACAGCTTGTATAACAGTGTAAATTTGCCGTCCCCTCAAAATAACTCAACACACGGCCATTAATGTCTAAACCGCTGGCAACAAAAGTCAGTACACCCCTAAGTGAAAATGTCCAAATTTGGCCCAAAATGTCAATATTTTGTGTGGCCACCATTATTTTCCAGCACTGCCTTAACCCTCTTGGGCATGGAGGTCACCAGAGCTTCACAGGTTGTCACTGGAGTCCTCTTCCCCTCCTCCCTGACAACATCACGGAGCTGGTGGATGTTAGAGACCTTGCGCTCCTCCACCTTCCGTTTGAGGATGTCCCACAGATGATCAATAGGGTTTAGGTCTGGAGACATGCTTGGCCAGTCCATCACCTTTACCATCAGCTTCTTTAGCAAGGCAGTGGTGGTCTTGGAGGTGTGTTTGGGGTGGTTATCATGTTGGAATACTGCCCTGCGGCCCAGTCTCTGAAGGGAGGGGATCATGCTCTGCTTCAGTATGTCACAGTACATGTTGGCATTCATGGTTCCCTCAATGATCTGTAGCTCCCCAGTCCCGACAGCACTCATGCAGCCCCAGACCATGACACTCCCACCACCATGCTTGACTGTAGACAAGACACACTTGTCTTTGTCCTCCTCACCTGGTTGCCCCCACACACGCCTGACACCATCTGACACCAAATACCTTTATCTTGGTCTCATCAGACCACAGGACATGGTTCCAGTAATCCATGTCCTTAGTCTGCTTGTCTTCAGCAAACTGTTTGCGGACTTTCTTGTGCATCATCTTTAGAAGAGGCTTCCTTCTGGGATGACAGCCATGCAGACCAATTTGATGCAGTATGCAGCGTATGGTCTGAGCACTGACAGGCTGACCCCCCCACCCCTACAACCTCTGCAGCAATGCTGGCAGCACTCGTACGTCTTTCCCAAAGACAACCTCTGGATATGACGCTGAGCACGTGACCTCAACTTCTTTGGTGGACCATGGCGAGGCCTGTTCTGAGGGGAACCTGTCCTGTTATACCGCTGGATGGTCTTGGCCACCGTGCTGCAGATCAGTTTCAGGGTCTTGGCAATCTTCTTATAGCCTCGGCCAACTTTATGTAGAGCAACAATATTTTTTTTCAGATCCTCAGAGAGTTCTGACCTGACACACTCTGACCATTACACTGACCTACCTGACACACACTGATCGTTACACTGACCCACACCAACCCATCTGACCCACACCGACCTACCTGACTATTACACTGACACACACTGACCTACCTGACGCACAAACTGACCTACCTGACGCACAAACTGACCTACCTGACCCACACAGACCTACCTGACACACACTGACATGCACTGACCATTACACATCAAACTTCAGGTGACCTCCTCCTGCAGCTCAGCCGTAGTGTGCGGCGCGCCCATCTCAGTAGACAGCAGGCAGCCAGGCAGAGACAGGAGAAGAGAGTCGCCCGCCCCAGCCCCGAGTGGGGATCTCATAGCGCTCTACGTGGCCGCATTGTAATTACCGCCTTCTGGAGGCTGCAACGCCTATGGTGGTCATCACACGTCCCGCAGTCCCGGAATTGGACCAGTGGGATGTCCATAAAAGGCGCTGCAGGCTCCAGAAGGTGGGACCTGCTATGTCACTCGGCCACTCTCGGAGTCAGATCGGTCCTCGCTCGGGCTCGGGGCTGATAATACAATTGTGAATGCCCGAGACTCGGGGCTTTTTGGGGCCCACTCAGGGCTCCAGCCCTTCTAACCCTCCCGACGCCACAGATTAACCCTCTTTTCACCCAACTCCCCCCAACAACCCTGTAGGTGGGTATACCCTTAAGGGTCAGGAAGGACTATGAGACTGTAAGACTATGGGACCATGGACTATGGACTGTGAGACTATGGAGTATGCAACTGTAGGACTATAGGACCATGGGAGTGTGGGACTCTAGAATATAGGACTATGTGACTGTAGGACTATGGGAATATGGGATTGTGGGACTATGGGACTGTGGACTAATGGACTATGGGACTCTGGGACTATGGGACTATGGAATATGGGACTAATGGACTATGTGACTGTAGGACTATGGGAATATGGGATTGTGAGACTATGGGACTGTGGACTAATGGACTATGGGACTCTGGGACTATGGAATATGGGACTATTGGACTATGTGACTGTAGGACTATGGGACTGTGAAATATGGACTGTGGACTATGGGAATATTGGACTTTGGACTATTGTACTATGTCTTTGTATTATGGGACTTGGGACTATTGGAATATGGGACTGTGGACTATGGGACCTTTGTTGGTGGACTATGGACTATGGGACTCTGGGACTTTGGAATATGGGACTAATGGACTATGTGACTGTAGGACTATGGGAATGTGGAATGTGGACTATGGGAATGTGGACTGTGGACTATGGGAATATGGACTGTGCACTATGGGAATGTGGACTGTGCACTATGGGAATGTGGACTGTGGACTATGGGAATATGGACTGTGGACTGTGGACTATGGGAATGTGGACTGTGGACTGTGGACTATGGGAATATGGACTGTGGACTATGGGAATGTGGACTGTGGACTGTGGACTATGGGAATATGGACTGTGGACTATGGGAATATGGACTGTGGACTATGGGAATATGGACTGTGGACTATGGGAATGTGGACTGTGGACTGTGGACTATGGGAATATGGACTGTGGACTATGGGAATATGGACTGTGGACTATGGGAATGTGGACTGTGGACTGTGGACTATGGGAATATGGACTGTGGACTATGGGAATGTGGACTGTGGACTATGGGAATGTGGACTGTGGACTATGGGAATATGGACTGTGGACTATGGGAATATGGACTGTGGACTATGGGAATATGGACTGTGGACTATGGGAATATGGACTGTGGACTATGGGAATATGGACTGTGGACTATGGGAATATGGACTGTGGACTATGGGAATATGGACTGTGGACTATGGGAATATGGACTGTGGACTATGGGAATGTGGGCTGTGCACTATGGGAATGTGGACTGTGGACTGTGGACTATGGGAATATGGACTGTGGACTATGGGACTATGGACTGTGGGACTATAGGCGAGGGACTAATGAACTATGGGAGGTGTAGTGTGCACCTGCAGAAGTGAGGGGGAAGAGGAGAGGTTCAGATCTCACTAAGGACACTACAAGGAGGTAGAAACACACAGTAATAAATAATTGAATGAAAACGAGATTACACGGCCATAAAGTAGAGGATGGATTATTATTGGAGAATAAGGATATCATTTGGTGTCCCTTTAAGGCGGGTTCCCTACAGGACGTTGGGAAAATCCCCCTAATGAGGTCTCTGATTGGCCGGTGAAGAATCCCCCCGACCAATGACAAGTCTTCAGTCTCCATCCAAAACTTCAAACAATGGGATGAATTTGGTCTTTCTGATCAGATTGTGTTGTGTGTGACGTCAGCAGTAACAATGTAACATTCTCCCTTCCCGGGTCGGATACAATGATGAGAGGTGTCCCCGGTGTACAGATATCTCACATGTTCTCTCTGCGTGTCACCCGCAGGAAATCTCCCCCCCGGATTTTACTGTATGTTCGAAGACGGCAGCTGTGGGTGGACGTTGGACCCCCAAACCTCACTATGGCGGATCGGGAGTCTGGAGGAGTCGGAAGGTAATGAGCCGCGTATTGTAGGGGGAGGGGTAATAGAGGACAGGAGGAGATTTCTTTGTGTCAATGTTTTTTTTATATTTTATTTAAATTAAATCTTTATTTTACCCCTCCCCTTTAACCCTTTCGCTTGCACACATTATTCTAAGCCTGAAGATTACATAAAACTCCCAAAACATGACATCATTTCTGAAAGCCGACACCCTAGCCGCTTCCCGACCGCCTCACGCAGATATACGTGAGCAGAATGGCACGGGCAGGCAAAATCACGTATATATACGTGGCCCTTTAATTGCCTGGCCGTGGGTCGCGCGCGCGCGCAGCCAGCGGCGCGCTCGCAACCCGGTCGGGAGCCCTGTGACCCCGGCCGCGGGACCAGCGGACCCAATCGCCACTGGTGTCCCGCGATCGGGTCACGGAGCTGAAGAACGGGGAGAGGTCTGTGTAAACAAACCTCTCCCCGCGCTTCCTACTCTGCCTGTCATCGGGAAAGCCGATTAATGACGTCAGACGTCCATAACCCCTCCCCTCCCCCTTAACTCTCACTACAACTGTCATTTATACAGGAATCAATGCATTTAAATAGCACTGATTGCTGTATAAATGACTATGGTCCCAAAAATGTGTCAAAAATGTCCGATGTGTTCGCCATAATGTCGCAGTCACAATAAAAATCGCTGATCGCCGCCATTACTAGTAAAAAAAAAATATTAATAAAAATGCTATAAAACTATCCCCTATTTTGTAAACGCTATAACTTTTGCGCAAACCAATCAATAATCGCTAATTGCGATTTTTTTTTACCAAAAATATGTAGAAGAATACGTATCGGCCAAAACTGAGGAAAAAAAATGTTTTTTTATATATTTTATGGGGATAGTTATTATAGCAAAAAGTAAAAAATATAGCATTTTTTTCAAAATTGTCGCTCTATTTTTGTTTATAGCGCAAAAAATAAAAATCGCAGGGGTGATCAAATACCACCAAAAGAAAGCTCTATTTGTGGGAAAAAAAGGACGCCAATTTTGTTTGGGAGCCACGTCGCACGACCGCGCAATTGTCATTAAAGCGACGCAGTGCCGAATCGCAAAAAGGGCCTGGTCCTTTGGCTGCCAATTGGTCCCGGGGGGGAAGTGGCTAGAGAATAAAATAGTGGTAGTTCCAATTTTTTTTTACATCCCACAATATTACTGTAAAGGTTTAGGAAATGCGAGTGAATTTTTTATTAGAAATGTGCAATTCGTTTTGTTTTTCCAAATTAGTTTTTTTAACGAATTTCAGCAAATTCTTTAATTCGGAAATATCTGAATTAACGAAAACCCATTTAACTAATTTTTCCGAACATTCATAAATTAGAATATTCATAAATTAGAATATTTGTAAATTAGAGTATTTGTAAACTAGAATATTCGTAAATTAGAATATTCGTAAATTTTGAAATTGGGAAATTCAATATTCGAAAATCGGAAATTTTGGAAATTCGAAAATCCAAAAATTCTAAAGTAAGAACGAAAATTCAAAAGAACGAAAATCGGAAAATCTGACACCGCCCAGTCACCGATCCGGAGCTGGAGGTCAGACCGCGCATTGTTGGGTCTTTTATTTATATTTTCCACCTTCCTCTGGATCAGCAATGGGTATAGGGCCCAGTATATGACAGCTTTCTATTTATATAATGGTTGAATTACAAAAAAAAAAATATTAATTTTCCCAATTTTTTTTTTTTTTTATACGATAACATTTTTTATTAAATTTTTTTTTTATTTTTTTTTACATTTTGTAAATAATTTTTTGCAATTTTTTTCTACAACGCTGTTTGGGGGGTTGGGGGGGGGGGTGTTGGATGAAATATCAGGGGTCATACCCCTTACATCTCAGCTTTTGAGACCGAGAAAGGAATTGAGGACACAGATTCCTCAATCCCTTTCTCTGGAGCCTCATTTGCACGGAAGATAAATGAAGAGGCTCCTGTTCATGCGTAAACTGAATCATAGTAAACACAATTTTCTATGCTTCAGGTATGGATGGACACAGGAGCCATCTGTACCGATCGCTCACTGTGTCCAATTCAGAAAAAGAAGGGGCCGGCAAATTACATATTTAGAGGCCCCTTCCCACTTTCCATACGCCTGTGCGCCCACAGCAGTCAATGGCAGCGATGCGGGGGGATGAGGGGGATGAGGGGGGTCCCAGGCACATAGTGGAGGGGGATCAGTGCGGCAGGACTGGAGGGCAATTACAGAACGATGCACTGTGTCTGTGTCTCTCCCTCCAGCAGTTGAAAGCTGGCGGGAGGGAAAGGGGGAGAAACCGGCTTTCAGCTGCTGGAGGGAGAGACACAGTGCATCATTCTGTAATTGTCCTCCCATCCCGCCGCACTGATCTCCTTGCTGTCCAGGCCCCCCTGTGTGCCCGGGCCCCCTACAGGAGGCCCAATGGTACCCCCCCTATCGGCGGCCCTTCCCATATTCTACTATGGGAACCCCAATGTCTTTTTAAAATCATGGTAGGTTTTCTAATTAGCAAGCCCAGCATCAGCTTTTTGTTGCCTTCCTGTGGATCAGATGTGTCCCGGGTTCTGTATACAGAGATTTATTCAATTTATTTATTTTCTCTATAAGTTGAACTAGATAGACTTGTGCCAACCAGACAAACTATGGAACTAAATCCCAGATAGCCGTTAGTATATTACACTACAGCTCCGCAGGGATGTAGTGACCAGCAGATGGAGCCGTAGTGCCCAGTGGGGGGTGCCGACATCCGACACACTAGGAAGTGTCAGATGATGACGATACCTCAGTGTAGATCTGTGAGAGAGACGATCGGAAGTCCGAGCCTCCTGGATGCCGTCCGTGTATTACTCTTCTTTTATTACAGGCTGGTTTATTTTTAGTTTTAGTTTTTTTATATATAATAATAATAATAATACTTATATTACTATTTTTGCTGAATCGTAGAAATCATCTGATGAAATTGTGTCACCCTTGTATTCTCCGAATATAATCAGATCACATTATCTCTCTCCTCTCTCCTCTCCTCTCTTTTCTCCTCTTCTCTTCTGTCTTCTATCCTATCCTCTATTCTCTTCTCTTCTTCTTCTCTTTTTCTCCTTTTCTCCTCTTCTCACTTCTCCCATCTTCTCTGTTCTCCCTTCTCTCTTCTTTTATCCTCTCTCTTCTCTCCTCTATTTTCTACTATTCTCGCCTCCTTTTTTTTCCTCTCCTCTCCCCTCTTCTCTCCTCTCTTCTCTCTAATCTCATCTTATCTTCTCTCTTTTCTTCCTCTCTTCTTTTCTCTTTTCATCTCCCCTATATTCTCTTCTCTTTTCTCCTCCTCTCTGTTCTACCTTCATCTCTCCTCTTCTCTCTTTTCTCCTCTTCTCTTTTATGTTATCTTTTCTCTTCTCTCCTCTTTTCACTTCCTCTCTGTTCTCTTGTCTGTTCTTCCTCCATCTCTCCTCTTATTTCCACTTCTCTCATCTCTTTTCTCCTCTTCTTTTTTCTATCCTCTTCTCTCTTCTATCCTTTTCCTCTCTTCTCTTCTTCTCTATTTTATCCCTGTCTTGCTTCTCTCATCTTCTCCATTCTCCCTTCTTCTTTCCTCTTTTCTCTTCTCGCTTCTCTTTTCTCCTCTTCTTTTGTTTCTCCTCTTCTCTCCTCTTTTCCTCATCTCTCCCCCTCTCTTTTCTCCTCTTCTCTCTTCTTCTCTCTTTTCTCCTTGTCTCTCTCCCTCTCTCCTTCCCCCCCTTCTCTCTCCTCTTCTCTATTCTCTTCTTTTCTCCTCCTCTCTTATTCTTGTCTCTCTCCCTCTCTCTTTTCTCCCCCTCGCTCTCCTCTTCTCTTCTTCTCTCTTTTCTCTTCTTCTCTCTTTTCTCCTTGTCTCCCCCCCCCTCTCCCTCTCTCTCCTCTTCTTCTCTTCTCTCCTTTCTCCTCTTCTCTACCCCTCTCTCTCCTCTTCTCTCCTCTTCTTCTTCTCTCTTCTCTTCCCCTCCCCCCTCTCTCTCCTCTTCTCTCACCTCTTCTCTCTTTTCTCCTCTTCTCTCCTCCTTCTTCTTGTCTCTCTCACTCTCCCCTCTATTTTCTCCTCTTCTCTCTTCTTCTCTCCTTTCTCCTTGTCTCTCTCCCTCTCTCTTCTCTCCCCTCTCTCTCCCCTCTTCTCTATTCTCTTCTTCTCTCTTTTCTCCTACTCTCTTATTCTTGTCTCTGTCCCTCTCTCTTCTCTCCCCCTCGCTCTCCTCTTCTCCTCTTCTCTCTTTTCTCCTTGTCTCCCCCCCCCCCTTTCCCCTCTCTCTCCTCTTCTTCTGTTCTCTCCTCGTCTCTCCTTTCTCCTCTTCTCTCCTCTTCTTCTCTCTTCTCTTCCCCTCCCCCCCCCTCTCTCTCCTCTTCTCTCACCTCTTCTCTCCTCTTCTTCTTTCTTCTTCTTGTCTCTCTCACTCTCCCTTCTCTCCCCTCTCTCTCCTCTTCTCTTCTCTATTTTATTCTCTTCTCTCTTTTCTCTTCTTCTCACTTCTTCTCCTCTCTTTTCTCCTTGTCCCCCCTCTTTCTCTCCCTCTCTCTCTCTCTCCCCCTCTCTCTCCTCTTCTTATCTTCTCTCCTCTTCTCTCCCCCTCTCTCTCCTCTTCTCTCCTTTCTCATCTTCTCTCTCCCTCTTCTCTCCTCTTCTCTCCTTCCTCCTCCTCCTCTCTCCCCTCTCTCTCTCCTCTTCTCTCCCCCCCTCTCTCTCTCTCCTCTTCTCTCCCCCTCTCTCTCTCTCTCTCTTCTCTCCCCCTCTCTCTCTCTCTCCTCTCTCCCCTCTCTCTCTTCTCTCCTCTCTTCGCTCCTCTTCTCTCCTCTTCTCTCTTCTCTCTCTCTCTCTCTCTCACCCTCTCTCTTCTCTCTCTCTCACCCTCTCTCTTCTCTCCTCTTCTCCTCTCTCTCTCTCTCCCCCTCTCTCTCCTCTTCTGTCCTCTTCTCTCCCCCTCTCTCTTCTCTTCTCTCCCCCCCCCTCTCTCTCTTCTTCTTTCCTTTTCTCTCCCCTCTCTCTCTCTCTTCTCTCCTCTTCTTCTCTCTTCTCTCCCCTCTCTCTCCTCTTCTGTCCTCTTCTCTCCCCCTCTCTCTTTTCTTCTCTCTTCCCCTCTCTCTCTCCTCTCTCTCCTCTTCTTCTCTCTTCTCTCCCCCCTCTCTCTCCTCTTCTGTCCTCTTCTCTCCCCTTCTCTCTTCTCTTCTCTCCCCCTCTCTTCTCTCTTCTTCTCTTCTCTCCCCCTCTCTCTTCTCTTCTCTCTCCCTCTCCTCCTCTTCTCTCCTCTTCTTCTCTCCCCCTCTCTCTTCTCTTCTCTCGGTAATGCAGATTCTGTGCTCCTCCTGAACACCAGAGACTCTCCGATGTTGCAGAGTTCTGTAATGACCAACGTGCTCTTCCCATCCCCCCTGAAGAACGCCACCTGCGAGGTAAGTGACTCCGGGGTAGAAAAATCTGCACTGGAATTAAACGGTCGGAAAGCCCAACAAAGAGCGACCCGACACTCTTCTAAGGAAGAGAGGTCATGTGACTACACACAGGCTCCGCCCCTCTACTCATTGGAGTGCTAATAATCCCAAAAACAAACATTTATTATATTTCAGCTTTACCAATTCTTAGATGTGACGGCTGCTTTGGTTTTCTTTTTTTTTAACTTTCTTTCTTCTATTTTCATCTGGTGATCCAGCCAGCAAGTCTATTGTTTTTTTTTTTTTTTTACAAGCTCTCCAGCAGAACATAACAGTTTACACAGACGGGACAAACCATTTGACACTAACAGGGGTGCTCACAATGATCTGCTTTTAGCCTTTATCCCAAAAGGAAAAAAATAACAGTTTGCTGTAACCAACTATAAACTGTGAGTTTGGCTTCAATTTGTTAGTGTATCTAAATCTGCTAATACCCTTAATATCCCCCCGACTGACAATTCATCCAGAGTGGGGGGGGTGGGGCGCTCTAATATAGGAGGGGGTGTTACTGGCCGGATCACCAGGTGAAAAAAGAGAGAAAATAAGCCTGAAAAAGAAAACGAATGCAGCCGCCGCATCTAATGATGAAAATAAAGGGTGAAAATAAAAGGAGCGCGGTATAAAGTCGCTGCAATAATAGGAATATACTGCAGCGACTTTATACCGCGCTCCTTTTATTTTCACCCTTTAATACTTCTCACCCCCCTTTCTTTTTATGTCTCTGCTTGTCGGCTTTAAATAAAATTGGCGACACGCGTTCAGCTCTAATTTTTGTTCTAGAAATAAACCGCAGGTATCTTCCGCCGCCGCCGCGGCCGCCATGAATAATATATAAAGTACAACCGGCGGTACAGAAAAACACAGAAACAAGATTTTTACATATAAAAAAAAAGCTCTTTAATAATTAAATCCCCCCCCCCCCCCCCACAGGGGGCTCTTTGTTCCATTGAAGAGCTCAGAAATACGTTCCCCGCGAAACGCTCGGCGCCGCCGCGAAACGCCATTCATCAGCTGTTTTGTGTAGCGGTGATTAAACCGACGCCACCGACGCAATATTTCCACCGTTCCCTTCGGGGGGTTGTGTAATGTAAATATTAGCCGATGTGCGAAAAAAAAAAAAACATTTCTCAGAATTCTCCTTGTTTTCTCTGTATGGTGGAAACTTTTATTGGCTTGTGATTGGCTGTGTAATGGGCGGAGGTTGTCAGCAATGGCGGGGCGGTAGGTGGGCGGAGCTGAGAACGTCTTAAGATGTCTACCGGGGGGTTCCCGAGATATTCAACGTGCGAACATCACTTTGTGGTTGAGGACAGTACGACATAAAAAAAATTGCAACACCCACCATTTTATTCTCAAGGGCCTCTGCTTAAAAAAAAAATACAAAAAATAAAAAAAAATAAATAAATAAATAAATAAAGATATAAATATATATATAAAAAAATAATAATAATAATATATATATATATATATATATATATATATATATATATATATATATATATATATATTGGTTCGAAAAACCGCCGTGAAAATATTGTATGACATAAAAAAATGGCAACATTCACCATTTTATTCTCTAGGGCCTCTGCTTAAAAAAATAAATAAATAAATAAAAAAATAAATATATATATATATATATATATATATATATATATATATATATATATATATACAGTGGTGTGAAAAAGTGTTTGCCCCCTTCCTCATTTCCTGTTCCTTTGCATGTTTGTCACACTTAAGTGTTTCGGAACATCAAACCAATTTAAACAATAGTCAAGGACAACACAAGTAAACACAAAATGCAATTTGTAAATGAAGGTGTTTATTATTAAAGGTGAAAAAAAATCCAAACCATCATGGCCCTGTGTGAAAAAGTGATTGCCCCCTAAACCTAATAACTGGTTGGGCCACCCTTAGCAGCAACAACTGCAACCAAGCGTTTGCGATAACGTGCAATGAGGCTTTTACAGCGTCCTGGAGGAATTTTGGCCCACTCATCTTTGCAGAATTGTCCTAATTCAGTTACATTAGAGGGTTTTCGAGCATGAACGGCCTTTTTAAGGTCATACCACAACATCTCAATAGGATTCAGGTCAGGACTTTGGCTAGGCCACTCCAAAGTCTTCATTTTGTTTTTCTTCAGCCATTCGGTGGTGGACTTGCTGGTGTGTTTAGGATCATTGTCCTGCTGCAGAACCCAAGTTTGTTTCAGCTTGAGTACACGAACAGATGGTCGGACATTCTCCTTCAGGATCTCTTGGTAGACAGCAGAATTCATAGTTCCTTTTATCACGGCAAGTCTTCCAGGTCCTGAAGCAGCAAAACAGCCCCAGACCATCACACTACCACCACCATATTTACTGTTGGTATAATGTTCTTTTTCTGAAATGCAGTGTTCCTTCTACGCCAGATATACTTGGACACACACCTTCCAAAGAGTTCCACTTTTGTCTCATCGGTCCACAGAATGTTGTCCCAAAAGTCTTGCGGATCATCAAGATGTGTTGTGGAGAAATTGAGACGAGCTTTGATGTTCTTTTTGCTCAGCAGTGGTTTTTTTCCTTGGAACTCTGCCATGCAGGCCATTTTTGCCCAGTCTTTTCCTGATGGTGGAGGCATGAACGCTGACCTTAACTGAGGCAAGTGAGGCCTGCAGTTCCTTGGACGTTGTTGTGGGGTCTTTTGTGACCTCTTGGATGAGTCGTCGCTGCGCTCTTGGGGTAATTTTGGGCGGCCGGCCACTCCTGGAAGGTTCACCACTGTTCCATGTCTTCGCCATTTGTGGATAATGGCTCTCACTGTGGTTCGCTGGATTCCCAAAGCTTTGGAAATGGCTTTATAACCCTTTCCAGACTGATAGATCTCAATTACTTTCTTTCTCAATTGTTCCTGAATTTCTTTGGGTCTCGGCATGATGTGTAGCTTTTAAGGATCTTCTGGTGGACCTTACTGTGTCAAGCAGCTCCTATTTAAGTGATGCCTTGATTGTGAACAGGTGAGGCAATAATCAGGCCTGGGTGTGGCTAGAGAAATTGAACTCAGGTGTGGACAACCACAGTTTATAGTATGTTTTAACAAGGGGGCAATCACTTTTTCACACAGGCCATGATGGTTTGGATTTTTTTTCACCTTTAATAATAAACACCTTCATTTACAAATTGCATTTTGTGTTTACTTGTGTTGTCCTTGACTATTGTTTAAATTGGTTTGATGTTCCGAAACACTTAAGTGTGACAAACATGCAAAGGAACAGGAAATGAGGAAGGGGGCAAACACTTTTTCACACCACTGTATATATATATATTTATATATATATATAGGTTCGAAAAACCGCCGTGAAAATATTGTATGACATAAAAAAAATTGCAACACCCACCATTTTATTCTCTAGGGCCTCTGCTTAAAAAAAAAAAAAAAATTATATATATATATATATATGGGGTAAAACCGCACCGCGAGCGGCCGAATCCCGAGGCTAAAACGACGGTAAAGCAGCGCTAAATATAGCGCTGCTTTACCGTCGCCGCGGCTCCCCGCCCCAGTGTGAAAGGGGCCTTAAAGCACTTGGGCTTTCACATTGAGATTGCAGATGAGGCTTCTTTCAAGCGCTTTACAGGCGCTTTTTTTAACGCTAAAGCGCCTGAAAAACGCATGAAAAACGCCCCAGTGTGAAAAGGGTCTTAGTTCCACAGTGACTTCTATTGTATGCAGTACCACATGTGTCCAGATGTGGGGGGGGGGGGCGCTGGAGACATTCAGGAACACTCGGAAAGGCTCGGAAACACAGTGTTTATGAGTGGCTCCGAGTGCATCGGAGTGGTTCTGAGTATCACCGGCGCCCCCCCTCCCACCTCTGGTCAAATGCAGTACTGCAGACCGCAGAGGCTTGAATCCTGCTCGTTTTGCAAGACAACGCTCACAAAGGATTTAAAAAACAAAAAAAAAATAGCTCGTATTGCGAAACGCTCGTTAACCACGTTTCTCGCAATCTGAGGTATTACTGTACTTGACTGTGCCTGTACCTGCCTCCTGCTCAGTCAGCAGACGATTAAAGACGGATTCTTGTGACATTCGGCAAACCGTAACAATAACCGGTCCTGGGAAAACCAACTAAACCATATATACTTATATATATATAGTAGTAGAATGGAAGGAAAATTGGGGTGACCAGGCAGGGTGGGGGGGGGGGGGCTGGATCATGGTTGGTGTCCCTTGTAGGGTGATCTTCATCCTGTTGTACAGTCTGGGCGTTCTCTTCCTTGCTGGGGCGATGCATAGGAAGAGCTAGCCAGTGTTGCCAACCCCCCGAAGTGAAATTTACTGGCAGAACGCCAAAATTTACAAACGGCGCCAAGGAGGACACGGCACACTGATGATGTGAACTGAGCTGGGAGAAGTCATATGATGGTGGACAGAGCACATCATTCTCTGCCCCCTACATATGCCATGCAGGGGACAGAGACTGATGTGCTCTGTCCACCATCATATGACTTCTCCCGGCTCCCAGTAATGTCCTCCTTTTACTACGGATATCCCCCCACCCCCCCCCCCCACAGCTTCACTCTCCTCCGGTACCTATGACGAGTGTGCACTCATGCACTGCACGACAGGACAGAGTCGCCTGACTGCCGTGGTCTCTCTCGATCGATTTGAAAATGGCGCCGGGCGGCGCAGTTATGTTACTGCGCATGCGCCGCCTGGCCGAGCGCATACATTTTTTCCGAGCCCGGCCGACTTCAGAATGGCGCATGCGCAGTTGCGTGGTCGGCTCACTGGCCATCATTTTTACAGGCACCGGTGCCTGTAACAGACTTTAACGGGCAGCCCGAAAAAGGGTTTAAATTTACAGGCTGCCCGTAAATCTACGGGTGGTTGGCAACACTTGAGCTAGCCATGAAGTCCTCCATTGGGTGGTGGTAAGATAATCTCAGGGGACAGAGACTGATGTGCTCTGTCCACCATCATATGACTTCTCCCGGCTCCCAGTAATGTCCTCCTTTTACTACGGATATCCCCCCCCCCCCACAGCTTTACTTTCCTCCGGTACCTATGACGAGTGAGCCAGAGTCGCCTGACTGCCGTGGTCTCTCTCGATCGATTTGAAAATGGAGCACTGGAGCTAGCCATGAAGTCCTCCATTGGGTGGTGGTAAGATAATCTCAGCGGGCCCCAGCTTTGGCCGGATTCTGCAATGTTAGGGTGTGTCAGGGCCTGTATCTGAACCCATGATCTCCTTCTGAGCCACCTGAGATGATGGGCAACTTCCTGGACAATTCTTTGGACAATCTTGTCTTGCTCCTTGTTTCTGGTGAACCTTAAACTCTGTGCTCCTCCCATGAACTTCCTGATTGAAGCCATGTCTCTGCACTTTCTGTTTGCCAGATTATTGTGCTCTCTCCAGCCAATATCTCACTCTTGTCTCTCCTGCTACCATCCGTATCTTCGTTACCACTCGTTACCGGCCTTTGGCTTGTTCCTCAACTATTCTTCTGCTTGATCCCAACTTGCAACCACTTTTTATCCACCTTTTGGCTTCTTTACTGCCTATGCTTCTGCTTGATCCCAACCTGTTATATCTGCTACTGGACCCCGGCTTGTTCACCTCCTGGTGGGGTGATCCTGAGGACCGTGACCTTTTACTAACACACAGCAAAAACCATCTTTAGCATCAGGATCTCTGGTGAATACCAGTTAGTACTTAGACCCCGCACCTCGAGTAAGCTCGTGCCATCTGCCAGGGTGACCTGCTTGTATACCTATCCACCTGGTTGGTGGGAGCCTCTCTACTCCTATAGCTGCTGTTCTTGAGCCTGACCCCCCTGACCGTGACAGGGTGATGGGCTATGAGAGTAGCCTATGCAGAGATTCTGACTCAAGACACTACCAACAATGGTGGACCATATCCTATGCAGAGACTCTGACTCAAGACACTGCCAACAATGGCTGACCATATCCTATGCAGAGACTCTGACTCAAGACACTGCCAACAATGGTGGACCATATCCTATGCAGAGACTCTGACTCAAGACACTTCCAACAATGGTGGACCATATCCTATGCAGAGACTCTGACTCAAGACACTTCCAACAATGGTGGACCATATCCTATGCAGAGACTCTGACTCAAGACACTTCCAACAATGGTGGACCATATCCTATGCAGAGACTCTGACTCAAGACACTGCCAACAATGGTGGACCATATCCTATGCAGAGACTCTGACTCAAGACACTTCCAACAATGGTGGACCATATCCTATGCAGAGACTCTGACTCAAGACACTGCCAACAATGGTGGACCATATCCTATGCAGAGACTCTGACTCAAGACACTTCCAACAATGGTGGACCATATCCTATGCAGAGACTCTGACTCAAGACACTTCCAACAATGGTGGACCATATCCTATGCCGAGAGTCTGACTCAAGACACTGCCAACAATGGTGGACCATATCCTATGCAGAGACTCTGACTCAAGACACTTCCAACAATGGTGGACCATATCCTATGCAGAGACTCTGACTCAAGACACTTCCAACAATGGTGGACCATATCCTATGCAGAGACTCTGACTCAAGACACTTCCAACAATGGTGGACCATATCCTATGCAGAGACTCTGACTCAAGACACTGCCAACAATGGTGGACCATATCCTATGCAGAGACTCTGACTCAAGACACTTCCAACAATGGTGGACCATATCCTATGCAGAGACTCTGACTCAAGACACTTCCAACAATGGTGGACCATATCCTATGCAGAGACTCTGACTCAAGACACTGCCAACAATGGTGGACCGTATCCTATGCAGAGACTCTGACTCAAGACACTTCCAACAATGGTGGACCATATCCTATGCAGAGACTCTGACTCAAGACACTGCCAACAATGGCGGACCATATCCTATGCAGAGACTCTGACTCAAGACACTTCCAACAAAGGTGGACCATATCCTATGCAGAGATTCTGACTCAAGACACTGCCAACAATGGTGGACCATATCCTATGCAGAGATTCTGACTCAAGACACTGCCAACAATGGTGGACCATATCCTATGCAGAGACTCTGACTCAAGACACTGCCAACAATGGTGGACCGTATCCTATGCAGAGACTCTGACTCAAGACACTTCCAACAATGGTGGACCATATCCTATGCAGAGACTCTGACTCAAGACACTGCCAACAATGGTGGACCTATGGTAGTCCATGTGTTTTCTAGGTGCTGGGAATAGGTCATAGAGGTGAATACGGAGGGAAGTTGCTTCTCAAAGTTCCATGGTGGCCCCAGAAACTCTCCTGGTATTGTTCAGTAATGCAGTATAAAGTAAGGGTGCAGGGCGGAATGCTGCAAACTCTGCCAGCCAATCAGAAGCCCCCTACCGCCAATCTGACTTCGGGGGGCTGCGCGTTATATCATGCATTGCAGCATTTTACTCAATCTCTGCATATTGACTTCTCTTTATTGCCTTGACATGATTAAATTTTCAAGTCCTTGATGAACCATACGGGGACTGCTGAGTGTAATTAACGTTTTAATTAAGAAAAGCATATGCCTGCCACTTCACAGCACTACAGATACGAATGCATTGCGCCGTGTTGTCAGGATTCACGATTAAATAACCTGAAATAAAGAGGACCTGTCACAGAAGTCCTGGAACAGAAAAGAAAGTCCCCCCCCCCCCCCCCAGATGTACAGCAGCACAGGAACTTGTTCATATTCTCAGTATGTGAAATAAAAGACAAAAAAACGAAAACGGGTTTAACCATTTCAATACGAACACTTTAACCCCCTTCCTGCCCAGGCCAATTTTCAGCTTTCAGCGCTATCGTACTTTGGCAATTGCGCGGTCATGCTACACCGTACCCAGATGAAGTTTTTATCATTTTGATCACACAGATAAAGCTTTCTTTTGGTGGTGTTTAATCACCTTACGTTACTAAAGTAGAAGACACTACTCAGGACAATGAAGAATTGTGGAGTCACGCTTTAACTTCTCCTGGTCTGGCAATGTCTTCAGGAGGGCTTCTCCCACTGACACCAATGATGGGGCACTATTCCTCCCACTGATGCCAATGAATGGGGCACTATTCCTCCCACTGACACCAATGATGGGGCACTATTCCTCCCACTGACACCAATGATGGGGCACTATTCCTCCCACTGACGCCAATGATGGGGCACTATTCCTCCCACTTATGCCAATGATGAGGCAATATTCCTCCCACTGACACCGTCAATGGTGTCAGTGCAGTGGGAGGAATAGTGTCCCAAAATTGGTTTCAGTGACGGGAATAGTGCCCCATCATTGGTGTCAATGGGAGGAATAGTGCCCCATCATTGGTATCAGTGACGGGAATAGTGCCCCATCATTGGTATCAGTGACAGGAATAGTGCCCCATCATTGGTGTCAGTGGGAGGAATAGTGCCAAATCATTGGTGTCAGTGGGAGGAATAGTGCCCCATCATTGGTGTCAGTGGGAGGAGAAGTGCCCCATCATTGGTATCAGTGGGAGGAATAGTGCCCCATCATTGGTGTCAGTGGGAGGAGAAGTGCCCCATCATTGGTGTCAGTGGGAGGAATAGTGTCCCATCATTGGTGTCAGTGGGAGGAATAGTGCCCCATCATTGGTATCAGTGGGATAAATAGTGCCCCATCATTGGTATCAGTGGGAGGAATATTGCCCCATCATTGGTATTAGTGGGAGGAATAGTGCCCCATCATTGGTGTCAGTGGGAGGAATAGTGCCCCATCATTGGTATCAGTGGGAGGAATAGTGCCCCATCATTGGTGTCCGTAGGAGGAATAGTGCCCCATCATTGGTGTCCGTAGGAGGAATAGTGCCCCATCATTGGTGTCAGTGGGAGGAATAGTGCCCCATCATTGGTATCAGTGGGAGGAATAGTGCCCCATCATTGGTGTCCGTAGGAGGAATAGTGCCCCCATCATTGGTGTCCGTAGGAGGAATAGTGCCCCATCATTGGTGTCAGTGGGAGGAATAGTGCCCCATCATTGGTGTCAGTGGGAGGAATAGTGCCCCATCATTGGTGTCAGTGGGAGGAATAGTGCCCCATCATTGGTGTCAGTGGGGGAGGAATAGTGCCCCATCATTGGCATCAGTGGGAGGAATAGTGTCCCATCATTGGCATCAGTGGGAGGAATAGTGCCCCATCATTTATGTCAGTGGGAGGAAAAGCGCCCCATCATTGGTATCAGTGGGAGGAATAGCGTCCCATCATTGGTGTCAGTGGGAGGAATAGTGCCCCCTCATTGGTGTCAGTGGGAGGAATAGTGCCCCATCATTGGTGTCAGTGGGAGGAATAGTGCCCCATCATTGGTGTCAGTGGGAGGAATAGTGCCCCATCATTGGTATCAGTGGGATGAATAGTGCCCCATCATTGGCATCAGTGGGAGGAATAGTGCCCCATCATTGGTGTCATTGGAAGGAATAGTGCCCCATCATTGGTGTCAGTGGGAGGAATAGTGCCCCATCATTGGTGTCAGTGGGAGGATAAAGGCAAGCACAAGGCTGCACCCAGGCCGCAGTTTGGAGACCACTGATGTAGATAGTAAGGTGGTTCTCCTTTGAGGAGGCCAACTTAGGTGGAGGTACAATGTATAGATGTATCTCAGAGATCTTTGGTGGGTCATAGGCTGGACACGGTGAGGGCACCATACAGCAGATGATCCATTTTTCGAGGTTAGGGGCCCCCAGAACAGTCATGTTTGTGAGTAATGTGACCGTTCTTACGAGGGGCCCCTAACCATGTGCTCAAAAATGGTGAAGGGGCTCCAGGCAGATAAGGATATCCGGTACTGATTATTATAATATATTATTCCCCATGTAAGATAACGTCTTCCTCTGCTATAACCAAGGATTTTTTAATTCTTTTTTTTTTTTTTTTTTTTTTTTAGCCCAGACATGTTTTGTAAAATATGAAAATTTATGGTTGAGAACATCTTTTCGGGCTGATCGCGGCCCCACAATGGAGCATTGAGCTGGAGCCCTCTGGAGAAATGAGATTACGTTCTGTCAGCTCGTCACCGAGACGCCCGATTAACCCCCGGCGGTCAGGGGGGACGCGCCGGATCAGAATGTGGCATTCGAAGGGTAAACCAGCCCAGGGCTATCGCCTCTCGGTCAGAAGCTGCCCTGTAATTGCTGAGCTTAAGCAGAGCCTTAATTACCCTTAATGTGGCATGTCACCCCTCCCCTCCCCCGTAATTGTATGGAATTTTGCTGCTAACAGACTGACAAATGAGGAAGTGCAGCAAATCAAGTCACTGGCTCTTGACCCGCAAGCTCTGCCACCGCCAGTAATTAACAATGGGGGCCACCCTGTGATTAAATGAGTTGGCACAGCTGAGTGACAGGAGGTCGGATCGGGGTTGGCCCCTTCCAAGAGGAGCTCGTCATCGATTTGGACAAGCTAGTTAAAGCTCAGGAGAAATCAACACATCTATTCAACATAAACGGTCCCGCGATCCATGAGGAGGAGACGGTGAAGGTCCACCTGGAAACGCGTAGACCATAAAATGCAGGCTCTTGATGGGAGCAATTTTTTTAGCTTGGGCTTTATTACTACCATGGTAACACGAACTCCACCGACTCCGAGGCTGGAACTGTGCATGATGGTCCAACTGACCACAAGAAAGGGCGACCGAAGTAATGCCGAGGAGGCTATAAATACACAAGAGCCGGTGTAGGAACAAACCCGCCCATTAATCCTGATTGGACGAGCATCACCCATTGGGTGTTCCACCATCCACCTGATGTAGGGTGACTTTGAAGCACCAGATTTCAGGAGTGAGAGAGATTTTCATGAGCCTTTGCCACTGTGAGATATTACAAGGTGTATCCCTGCCAGGGCCGGGACAAGGGGTGGGCAGGAGGGGCGGCTGCCCCTGGCGCAATGGTATATTGCAGGGGTAGGGGGCACCCTGAGCCTAACCCTAAGGGAAAGGGGGGCACAGTTTGGCATCTTTGCCCTGGGCACTGGATGACCTTGTCCCGGCACTGATCCCCGCCATGAGTCTAGGTTAGGAGTTTACAGTTATAAATCGTTGAGAGGAGCTTCCAAACAACGACTTCTTGGTTCTCTACGTTTTATGACAGACGTCGCTCTCTGCAATTCAAAAGGGTTTTTTTGAAACTTGGCATTATCCGTTACCACTCCTCTAGTGAATGGATAGGCTGCGTTCTCAGTGATGTCACCGCTCTCTAGTGAATGGATAGGCTGCATTCTCAGTGATGTCACCGGTCTCTAGTGAAGGGATAGGCTGCATTCTCAGTGATGTCACCGCTCTCTAGTGATTGGATAGGCTGCATTCTCAGTGATGTCACCGCTCTCTAGTGATTGGATAGGCTGCATTCTCAGTGATGTCACCGCTCTCTAGTGAAGGGATAGGCTGCATTCTCAGTGATGTCACCGCTCTCTAGTGAATGGATAGGCTGCGTTCTCAGTGATGTCACCGCTCTCTAGTGAATGGATAGGCTGCATTCTCAGTGATGTCACCGCTCTCTAGTGAAGGGATAGGCTGCATTCTCAGTGATGTCACCGCTCTCTAGTGAATGGATAGGCTGCATTCTCAGTGATGTCACCGCTCTCTAGTGATTGGATAGGCTGCATTCTCAGTGATGTCACCGCTCTCTAGTGAATGGATAGGCTGCATTCTCAGTGATGTCACCGGTCTCTAGTGAATGGATAGGCTGCATTCTCAGTGATGTCACCGGTGTCGCTAGTGATTGGATAGGCTGCATTCTCAGTGATGTCACCGCTCTCTAGTGAAGGGATAGGCTGCACTCTCAGTGATGTCACCACTCTCTAATGATTGGATAGGCTGCACTCTCAGTGATGTCACCGCTCTCTAGTGATTGGATAGGCTGCATTTTCAGTGATGTCACCGGTCTCTAGTGAATGGATAGGCTGCATTCTCAGTGATGTCACCGCTCTCTAGTGAAGGGATAGGCTGCATTCTCAGTGATGTCACTGCTCTCTAGTGAAGGGATAGGCTGCATTCTCAGTGATGTCACCGCTCTCTAGTTAATGGATAGGCTGCATTCTCAGTGATGTCACCGGTCTCTAATGAATGGATAGGCTGCATTCTCAGTGATGTCACCGCTCTCTAGTGATTGGATAGGCTGCGTTCTCAGTGATGTCACCGCTCTCTAGTGAAGGGATAGGCTGCATTCTCAGTGATGTCACCGGTCTCTAGTGAATGGATAGGCTGCATTCTCAGTGATGTCACCAATCTCGAGTGAATGGATAGGCTGCTTTCTCAGTGATGTCACCGGTCTCTAGTGAATGGATAGGCTGCATTCTCAGTGATGTAGTGGAACAGCATGCAGGATCTGGAGCCAGAAGGGATGTCAGCGAAGAAAGTCTTGAACAGGAACACAGGAGATAGTCTCTGTGATGTTGACCAAGGCGAAGGCAGAGATCCTCTGGACTGGATGGCTTAAGTAGGCAGGACTGACGAGCAGGATATCATCAACAGCTGAGTAACTGTGGAGAGAGATGGGAGCTGGCAATTAGCCAACAGCTGAGCAGCCAGCTCAGAGAAGGAAGGGCTGAGCCCAACCCTGACACAATGTTACATGACCGCACAATTGTTATTCAAAGCGCAACATCACTGAAAGCTGAAAATTGGCGTGGGCAGGAATGGGGTGAAAGTGCGGCCGGTATTTAATTGGTTAACCACATGCCAACCGGGCCATAGCCGAAAGACGGCTACAGCGCGGTCGGCTTATTCTGGGTGGACGTCCGCACTCGGTAACATCCGTGATCACGGATCCGCATCACGGATCACGGTAAACGGCTGCTGATAGCGGCCGTTTGCCATGTGATCGCTCCATCAAATGACGGAGCGATCACATGTAAACAAACCGGCGTAACGTCATGACGCCAGTTCCTCCCTCCCCTCTCTGTACCGATTGGTACAGTGAGAGGGGAGAAGCCGAGAGGGGGAGAGAAGTCAGCAGCGCTGTGGGCTGGATGTGTAGTGCCCACAGCGCTGCTCAATGACTGTGCAATACTCTGCCAACACTGCAATACTGTGCAATAATCTGCCAACACTGTACAATACTCTGCCAACACTGCAATACTCTGCCAACACTGTGCAATACTCTGCCAACACTGCAATACTGTGCAATACTCTGCCAACACTGTGCAATACTCTGCCAACACTGTACAATACTCTGCCAACACTGTGCAATACTCTGCCAACACTGTACAATACTCTGCCAACACTGTGCAATACTCTGCCAACACTGTGCAATACTCTGCCAACAATGCAATACTCTGCCAACACTGTGCAATATTCTGCCAACACTGCAATACTCTGCCAACACTGTGCAATACACTACCAACACTGTGCAATACAATCTGCCAACACTGTGCAATACTCTGCCAACACTGTGCAACACTGCAATACTCTGCCAACACTGTGCAATACTCTGCCAACACTGTGCAATACTCTGCCAACACTGTACAATACTCTGCCAATACTGTGCAATACTCTGCCAACACTGTGCAATACTCTGCCAACACTGCAATACTCTGCAAATACTCTGCCAACACTGCAATACTCTGCCAATATTATGCAATACTCTGCCAATACTCTGCAACACTGCAATACTCTGCCAACACTGCAATACTCTGCCAACACTGTGCAATATTCTGCCAACACTGCAATACTCTGCCAACACTGTGCAATATTCTGCCAACACTGCAATACTCTGCCAACACTGTGCAATACACTGCCAACACTGTGCAATACTCTGCCAACACTGTGCAATACTCTGCCAACAACACTGTGCAATACTCTGCCAACACTGTACAATACTCTACCAATACTATGCAATACTCTGCCAATACTCTGCAACACTGCAATACTCGCCAATACTCTGCAATAAAGTTTAATAGAAACAAAGAATTTTTTTTTTGTTTTACTGAATTTTCAGTCTTTTTTGATTTATAGCGCAAAAATTAAAAAACCCAGCTGTGATTAAATACCACCAAAAGAAAGCTCTATTTGTGTGAAAAAAAAAAAATATATTAATATGGGTACAGTGTTGCATGACTGAGTAATTGTCATTCAAAGTGTGAGAGCCCCGTAAGCTGAAAATTGGTCTGGTTAGAAAGGGGGTTTAAGTGCCCCGGTGGTCAAGTGGTTAAAAAAGGTGTTTTATTGGTTTTCGTAGAAAAGTTGCGCAAAAGAAAAAAAAAAAACATTATTAGGAAAGAAAAGAAAAAATCGAAACCTAATCCGGCGTACACACGGTCGGAATTTCCGATGGAAACAGTCCGATGGGAGCTTTTCATCGGATTTTCCAACCGTGTGTATACCCATCGGTCTTTTTCTGTCGAAATTTCCAACGGACTTTGAATTGAGAACCTGTTATCAATTTTTCCGACGGAAAACCTTTCTATCGGATTTTCCGATCGTGTGTATGCAATTCCGACGCGCAAAATTCCGACGCATGCTCGGAAACAATTAGACGCATGCTCGGAAGCATTAAACTTCCCTTTTATAGTGCTGTTGAACGTGTTTTTATGCCGCTGTGTTACTGGCCGTCGGAATTTGGTGTGACCGTGTGTAGGCAACACAGCTTGAGCGAAATTCCGTCGGAATTCTGTCGGAAAAATCATCAGAGTTTTTTCCGACGAGAATTCCGATCGTGTGTACGCTGCATTAACCGCTTCCCGACCGCCTAACGCAGATATACTGCGGCAAAATGGCACGGGCATGCAAAATCACGTGCCTGTACGTGATCCTATAAATGCCTGCCCGTGGGTCGCGCGCGCGCCGCCAGCGGCGCGCTCGCGACCCGGTCGGGAGCTCCGTGACCCCGGCCGTGGGACCAGCGGACCCGATCGCCGCTGGTGTCCCGCCATCGGGTTACGGAGCTGAAGAACGGGGAGAGGTCTGTGTAAACAAACCTCTCCCCGCGCTTCCTGTCTGTCATTGATTGGCTGTTCCCGGTCATCGGGAAAGCCGATCAATGACGTCAGACGTCAGCCCCGCCCCCTAATGTAAAAAAACACACATGTCACAGCCCATAACCCCTCCCCTCCCCCTAGTGGTTAACCCCTTCACTACAACTGTCATTTATACAGGAATCAGTGCATTTAAATAGCATTGATTGCTGTATAAATGACAATGGTCCCAAAAATGTGTAAAAAATGTCCGATGTGTCCGCCATAATGTCGCATTTACAAAAAAAATCGCTGATCGCCGACATTACTAGTAAAAAAAAAAATATTAATAAAAATGCTATAAAACTATCCCCTATTTTGTAAACGCTATAACTTTTGCGCAAACCGATCAATAATCGATAATTGCGATTTTTTTTTACCAAAAATATGTAGAAGAATACGTATCGGACTAAACTGAGGAAAAAAAACGTTTTTTTTATATATTTTTTGGGAGATATTTATTATGGCAAAAAGCAAAAAATATTGCATTTTTTTTCAAAATTGTCGCTCTATTTTTGTTTATAGCGCAAAAAAATAAAAACCGCAGGGGCGATCAAATACCACCAAAAGAAAGCTCTATTTGTGGGAAAAAAAGGACGCCAATTTTGTCTTGGAGCCACGTCGCACGACCGCGCAATTGTCAGTTAAAGCGACGCAGTGCTGAATCGCAAAAAGGGGCCTGGTCCTTTGGCTGCCAATTGGTCCGGGGCTGAAGTGGTTAAAGGCTCACAGGTTCCCTCCAACCATCGTTGTGTTTTTTTTTTTAGTGGTTGAGTGTTTGTTGAAGCTGCTACAATTACTTCCCGGAATGAAACCATCACATTGGCCAAGCTGTCACTCCATCTCCAAGCGGTCAATTAGGAGATCTCACGGGGTGACGGCTTTTTTAATGAATTATCTGTTTCGTAGAGTTAGAAGAAGATGAATCTCCTCACCATCCCATCCCCCAGACAGGCTGTAAACATCGTGTCTATTTAACCAGATGAGCCGTTTTTTTTTTTTTTTTTGCTCCAGCAATTAATAGTATTCGGCATCTTCCCGGTTTATAATGGAGAGGTCTTTGAGTAATGGCCGGGCCCATCCATGGGAAGGGGGGGGGGAGGGGAGGGTCTTCCTGCCGTCCCATCCATCTTCCCGGTTTTGTAATCACAGCTTTTAATATTTGCTGATGGTGAAACCACAGGACGGTCCATTAGCCGAATACAAACAACCCGACCAACGCCCAAGTTGCCATTTTTTTTAATTGAACTTTTTTTTATAAAATTGATATGCTTTTCCAGCGCGCTAAATCTTCTCACGCGGCTAAATTAATGAGGTTACGGCCGTTTCACCGATCTTAATCGCCCCGTAAAAAAATAATAATGGAGGGAACAAAAATGACTTTATTTATGGCGGAAGTCTTGCAGAGTAGCATATGCGGTGTCCAAATTGTCATTAACAGATTACTATAAATTAAAGTAATGTATCAATGTGTGACTTTATTGCGTTATCCTCGCCGGCTGCTGGCCTGTTGTGTTAATGTAATTTTATGCTGTTATTACTGTTTATGTTGTTGTAGCTGTCCTTGTTGGGATCCATTTATTTTTGTTGTTGTTGTTGTTGTTGTTGTTGTTGTTTAATATTGGAAGCTGAACTCCAGGTGAGCGGCTAAATGTCATCTTACCTGACAAAGGAAATGCAACAAGTGTTCTGTTCAGATAGTCCTGTGATCTTTGCACCCCTGCCAGACAGCACAGGACTGTCCTTGACCTCCACTCCCAGTGGTGACTTATATTTCCAATAGTCTGAGCAATACAGGCACATGTATTGGATGCTCCCAACACCGAAATCTCCCTGCCATCATTCTCGACTGTTCCTGTCCTCCTTGGAGTTTTTGCTGTCCCCACTTTGGGACAGTCCTGATTTTTTTTCTCCATGATATATAATGCATTTAAAATGCAACAGGAAGTGTTAATGGGCACAGCAGGTGTACAGACCAGGGAACTCAGCACAGGGATGGTGGGAACCCCTCATAATGGGCACAGTAGGTGTACAGACCAGGGAACTCAGTGCAGGGATGGTGGGAACTCCTCATAATGGGCACAGCAGGTGTACAGACCAGGGAACTCAGTGCAGGGATGGTGGGAACTCCTCATAATGGGCACAGCAGGTGTACAGACCCAGGTACTCAGCACAGGGATGGTGGGAACCTCTCTTAATGGGCACAGCAGGTGTACAGACCTTGGGACTCAGCACAGGGATGGTGGGAACCCCTCATAATGGGCACAGCAGGTGTACAGACCTTGGGACTCAGCACAGGGATGGTGGGAACCCCTCATAATGGGCACAGAAGATGTATAGACCCAGAAGCTCAGCACAGGGATGGTGGGAACCCCTCATAATAAGGCACAGCAGGTGTGCAAACCTGGGAACTCAGCACAGGGATGGTGAGGACCCCTCATAATGGGCACAGCAGGTGTACAGACCCGGGAACTCCACACAGGGATGGTGGGAACCCCTCATAATGGGAACAGCAGGTGTACAGACCTGGGAACTCAGCACAGGGATGGTGGGAGCTTCTCATAATGAGAACAGTAGGTGTACAGACATGGGAACTCAGGACAGGGATGGTGGGAACCCCTCATAATGAGCACAGAGGGTGTACAGACCTGGACACTCAGTACAGGGATAGTGTATAGGCCCAGGAACTCAGCACAGGTATGATGAGAGCTCCTCATAATGGGCACAGTAGGTGTACAGACCTGGGAACTCAGCACAGAGATGGTTTGTGGAGCTACCTGAAGCTATAGGGTTTCTGAAACCACCTGAAGTTAAAGGTTTTCTGGACCACCTGGAGCTGATGGGTTTGGAAATCTGCCTGGAGTTGAGGGGTTCCTGGAGCCTCATGGAGCTCAAGGGTTTGAGGATCCACTTAGAGCTGTATGGAGCTGATGGGTTTGGAAATCTGCCTGGAGTTGAGGGGTTCCTGGAGCCTCATGGAGCTCAAGGGTTTGAGAATCCACTTAGAGCTGTATGGAGCTGAAGGGCTTCTGGAGCTTCCTGGAACTGAAGTGTTTGGGGATTCACCTGAAGCTGTATAGAGCTGAAGCTGAACAGATTTGTGAAGCTGCCTAGAGCTGGATTTGTGGAGCCACCTTGAGGGAAAGGTTTTTTTGAGCTTCCTGGGGCTGAATGATAATATAGGTTCTAGATACTGGTGCAGCTAGTCCAGAATTGGAGCTGACAAACACAGCACAATGTGAGCCATACTCTAGAGCAGGGTTTCTCAAAGAACCTTAGGGTTCCTCTATAGGCTGTTCAAAAGGTTCCTTGAGCAACAGACAATTCCTGACTCTCAGATAAGTTCCCACTGACATCATGGATCTTTTTAGCCATCTGTAAGGGGGTTATTCTTCCCAATGACCACAAGTTTAAGGAGCATTCTTCCCACTGACCATCACATAATGTACAATGAGTTGTAGATACAGATACTTTTAGCAGAGGGTTCCCTGAGAATGTGTATTTCCCTGGTTTCCCTGAGACCGGAAAGTTATTTTAATGCCGCGTACACACGTTCGGACTTTGTCCGCCAGACCTAGTCCGGCGGACTTTCCGAGAGGAGACTTGCCCACACACGCCCGGACTTCCGAGCGTTTGACTTGCCCACACACGCCCGGACTTCTCCGGCGGACAATCCGCGGGAAAAAGTCCGCGGGACTTTTGGAAATGAACGGACTTGCCCACACACGGAGCAGTCCGTTCATTTAGAATGTAACTGCAGGTAGACGGAGCTAGCGAAGGCAGTGAATGCCGCCGCACTAGCCCCGTCACCTGGTATGGATTTAAAGGGACTCCCCACGCCGAAAAAAAAACGGCGTGGGGGTCCCCCCCAAATCCATCTCAGACCCTTATCCGAGCACGCAGCCCGGCAGGCCAGGAAAGGGGTGGGGACGAGCGAGCGCCCCCCCCTCCTGAGCCATACCAGGCCGCGTGCCCTCAACATGGGGGTGCCCTGGGGGAAGGGGGGTCGTGCGGCCCCCCCCCACCCCAAAGCACCTTGTCCCCATGTTGATGAGGACAAGGGCCTCTTCCCGACAACCCTGGCCGTTGGTTGTCGGGGTCTGCGGGCGGGGGGCTTATCGGAATCTGGGAGCCCCCTTTTATAAGGGGGCCCTCAGATCCCGGCCCCCACCCTATGTGAATGAGTATGGGGTACGATGTACCCCTACCCATTCACCTAAGGTGTAAAATGTAAAGTAAAAAACCACACAATTTTGAAAAAATATTTTATTGCACTGCTCCGGGGGTCTTCTTCCATCTTGGGGGTCTTCTCGCCGGACTCCTCCGCCATTTACCTTGCTCTTTTACCGAGCGGAGGAGGCCGGCTACCTTCTTCGTCGTCGACGCCGTCGTCTGGGGGTCTCGATCCGCCTTCGGAGGTCTTCCGGGGTCTCTTCTGTTCGTTTTCCGCGCCTTCTTCTTCTTCTTTTTCTTCCGATGTTGACCCCTCGCTCTCTCTGGCCGGAATGCCAGAGCCGCGCTGTGCTGGGACTTATATAGGGACAAGGGGACAGGGTCACATGCTCATGTCACATGGTGACCCCGCCCCCTTGTGATGTCACAGTCCCGGAGGATGCTGGGACTGTGACATCACAGGGGGGCGGGGTCACCATGTGACATGAGCATGTGACCCTGTCCCCTTGTCCCTATATAAGTCCCAGCACAGCGCGGCTCTGGCATTCCGGCCAGAGAGAGCGACGGGTCAACATCCGAAGAAGAAGAAGAAGGTGGCTCCGGCGGCGCGGAAATCGACGACCGCGGCAAGAACAGAAGAGACCCCGGAAGACCCCGGAAGACCCCCGAAGGCGGATCGAGACCCCCAGACGACGGCGTAGACGACGAAGAAGGTAGCCGGCCTCCTCCGCTCGGTAAAAGAGCTTGGTAAATGGCGGAGGAGTCCGGCGAGAAGACCCCCAAGATGGAAGAAGACCCCGGAGCAGTGCAATAAAATATTTTTTCAAAATTGTGTGTTTTTTTTACTTTACATTTTACACCTTAGGTGAATGGGTAGGGGTACATCGTACCCCATACTCATTCACATTGGGTGGGGGGCCGGGATCTGAGGGCCCCCTTAGAAAAGGGGGCTCCCAGATTCTGATAAGCCCCTGCCCGCAGACCCCGACAACCAACGGCCAGGGTTGTCGGGAAGAGGCCCTTGTCCTCATCAACATGGGGACAAGGTGCTTTGGGGTGGGGGGGGCGCACGGCCCCCCTTCCCCCAGGGCACCCCCATGTTGAGGGCACGCGGCCTGGTATGGCTCAGGAGAGGGGGGGGGGCGCTCGCTCGTCCCCACCCCTTTCCTGGCCTGCCGGGCTGCGTGCTCGGATAAGGGTCTGAGATGGATTTGGGGGGGACCCCATGCCGTTTTTGCAGCGTGGGGAGTCCCTTTAAATCCATGCCAGGTGACGGGGCTAGCGCGGCGGCATTCACTGCCTTCGCTAGCTCCGTCTACCTGAGGTCACGTGCTAAATGAACGGACTTTCCGATGAGCGGCAAGTCCGTTCATTTCAAAAGTCCGGCGGACTAGCCTACTAACGGCGGGAATTTTAAAACAAAACTTAAAACCTAGTCCGCCGGACTTTTGGCGCCAAAAAATCCGCCGGCGCCCACACACGAGGGGATTGTCCGGTGGACTTGAGTCCAGCGGACAATCCCGCGGGATAGTCCCTTCGTGTGTACGCGGCATAACATAGACAGAGGTACAGTGTATAGATGCATCTCAGAGATCTTTGGTGTGTTCTAGGCTTGCTACCTCTCTAATCATGGTGAGGGCACCATACAACAGATAATACATTTTTTTAAGGTTGGGTGCTCCTAACCCTATGCTCAATAACGGTGAAGAGGGCACCAAGCCAGGGGTTTCCCTGAGACTGGAAAGTTATTTTAAGGGTTCCTCTGTGTTAAGGTTGAGAAAGGCTGATCTAGATAGAAAGGGGGGGCTTTCTAACATAGATGGGGGTACAGTGTATAGATGCATCTCAGAGATCTTTGGTGTGTCCTAGGCTTGCTACCAGGGGCGTAACTATAGGGGGTGCAGCAGTTGCGAGCGCAACTGGGCCCTGTGCTGCAAGGGGCCCATGCCGCCCCCTCTACATATGGCCGATGGCAGCATAGGCAGTTAGGCACCGGGCACACGGGTGGCTGGAGGTGGGGGGTGACTAGCAGAGCTCCCCCTCTCCTGCTCCATGCAGTGCTGCTCAGTCCGGTGTCTGTCCTCCCCATCCAGAGTCCCGCCCCCTGATTCTGGCTCACACTGCACTGCATGCTTCTCCCGGGCAAACAAACTTTAAGCACACAAATGCAGTGCAGCCCTATGAGAGCCGGCTCCCCAAAGGACACCGCAGGCTTGTCTGCCAGCACCCCCCCCCCTCCTCCCCGTCATACACAGATGTTGACAGGTCTTTCTGGGAGATATGTCCCCTAAGGACAGGGACCCATTTCCCCTGGGGACAGGGCCCAGTTCTTCCTAAAGGACAGGGACCCCATCTCCTCTAGGGACAGAGCCAACTTCTCTCCAGAGGACAGGGACCTAATTTTCCATGAGGACAGGGACCCCTTCTCACCTGAGGACAGGGACCCCTTCTCACCTGGGGACAGGGACCCCATCTCCAATGGGCACCCCATCTCCCCTGGGAACAGGGCCCACTTCTCCCCAGAGGACAAGGAACCTATTTCCCTTGGGGGCAGGAACCCCTTCTCACATGGGGACAGGACACCATCTCCCCTAAGGACAGGGACACCATCTCCCCTGGGGACAGGACCCACTTCTCCCCAGAGGAAAGGGACCCCTTCTCACATGGGGACAGGAACCCCTTCTCCCATGGGGACAGGACCCACATCTCCCCAGAGGACAGGGACCCCATCTCCCTTGGGGACAGGAACCCCTTCTCCACAGGGGACAGGGACCCCATCTCCCCTGGGGGCAGGACCCACTTCTCACATGAGGACAGGGACCCCATCATCTCCCCTGGGGACATGACCCCATCTCCCCTAAGGACAGGGACCCCATCTCTCACCTGGGGACAGGGACCCCATTTCCCTTGGGGACAGGGACTCCTACTTACATGGGGACAGGGACCCCATCTCCCCTAAGGACAAGGACCCAATCTCTCCTGGGGACAGGGCCCACTTCTCCCCAGAGGAAAGGGTCCCAATTTCCCTTTCCCTCCTTCCTCTTTGTCTCAAAGGTGTAACATCATAGGTCTGTTTAGACCTCTGATATCTCACCAAAGTCCCCCAATGGGACTCCTAAAAAATTGTAAAAAATAATTTTAAAAAAACTGCTGATACCAGTGGTGGAACTACAGGGCTCACAAAAGTCGTACCTGTGACCGAGCCATGGAGTTCCACCACCGGACTTGGAGGGAAGGGCCTCCGCTGGGGTTCAGGGGGGCCCTTCATGATTTCTTGCACCGGAGCCCTGAAGGTTCTAGTTACACCACTGCTTGCTACCTCTCTGGTCATGATGAGGGCACCATACAACAGATGATCCATTTTTTTAAGGTTGGGAGCAGAACAGTCGTGTTTTTGAGCAAAGTGACCATTCTTATTAGGTGCTCCTAACCCTATGCTCAATAACGTTGAAGAGGGCACCAAGCCAGGGGTTTCCCTGAGACCGGAAAGTTATTTCAGGGGTTCCTCTGTGTTGCAAAGGTCCAGCGAGGTTGCTGTAGAGACCCAAGGATTTACAGAATAGATTTTTTTTTTTTTCTCCAAGGTCTCTGCCCCAAAAAAAGACAATATCTTTTCATTTTATCTGCTTTAAAAGGTGCATTGTCAGACCATCTCAATAAGCTTTTGTTCTCGGAGAAGATTCAGAAAAAAAAAAAAACTGTCTATTAAGCAGAAGCTATTTTGGTGTCAAGTTTAACAAAATCAGATTGCTTCTCCTCCTGCATCAGCATCTACCGCGGCTCTATAGAAATCTAGTTATTGAGCGCGGTGCTGGGGCCGCTGCGCGCAGGGACGCGGACATTTCAATTTGCCTCTGGTCTTTCTATTTGGACAGTGAATTTTGTGCTGCTTTCATGGTGTCTTTGGAAATATGGCTTTCGACAGATATTGTAACAACGCTGAAGCTGACAAATAGGGAAAAGCAGAAGGACTTTTGACTCCGGCTATTGTCTGAACGTGTTACAAAGGCTCAGCACTTTATAATATAATAGTAATAATAAAAAAATAAGTTAAAAGGCGAGCCGCAGTGCAGCTTTACCGAGCGCATTTTTTTATTGCTGCATTGCTGTTTTTATCATAAAGCCCAAATTCACTTCCAAAAAAAAATAATAATCAGCCCAGCAGTGCTTTCAGACCGGACCATTTTGCTGGTTTAAGACCAGACAACTTTTTGCGATTCGGCACTGCGTCGCTTTAACTGACAATTGCGCGGTCGTGCGACGTGGCTCCCAAACAAAACTGGCGTCTTTTTTTTCCCACAAATAGAGCTTTCTTTTGGTGGTATTTGATCGCCCCTGCGGTTTTTATTTTTTGCGCTATAAACAAAAAAAGAGCGACAATTTTGTAAAAAACACATTCTTTTTTACTTTTTGCTATAATAAATATCCCCAAAAAAGATATAAAAAAAACGTTTTTTTCCTCAGTTTGGACCGATACGCATTCTTCTACATATTTTTGGTAAAAAAATCGCAATAAGCGATTATTGAGAAGTTATAGCATTTACAAAATAGGGGATAGTTTTATAGCATTTTTATTAATAATTTTTTTTTTACTAGTAATGGCGGCGATCAGCGATTTTTATTGTGACTGCGACATAATGGCGGACACATCGGACATTTTTTGACACATTTTTGGGACTATTGACCAGCAATCAGTGCTATTTAAATTCACTGATTCCTGTGTTAATGACACTGGCAGTGAAGGGGTTAACCAGGGGGTGGCAGTGTAGGGGTTAAGTGTTAAGTGGCTGTGTTTTAGTGAACACTGATCTCTGCTCCAATCACGGGAAGCAGAGATCAGTGTCACTAGTTGCTAGGCAGAACGGGGAGATGCTGTTTACTTCCGCATCTCCCCATTCAGCCTTCCCATGAGACGATCGTGGGTATCCCCGTGGCGATTGAGTCCGCGGGAACCGCGACCGCACTCACGGGGGTCCCGACCGGCACGCAATGGCACAGCGGCAATATTAAAGGGACGTACCTGTACGCCCTTTTGCCTGTCCGTGCCATTCTGCCGATGTACATCGTCGTGCGCCGGTTGGGAAGTGGTTAAAGACTAGCCTCGTTTTGAGATTTTGGTGTTTACAAGTTTAAAACAGTTTTTTTTTTCTAGAAAATTAATTAGAACCCCAAAACATTGTAGATTGTTTTTTTTTCTAACACCCTAGAGAATAAAATGGCGATCATTGCAATACTTTGTCACACCGTATTAGCGCAGTGGTCTTACAATCCCACTTTGTTTGGAAAAAAAAATCACTTTTTTGCATAAAAAAATAAGACAACAGTAAAGTTAGCCCAATTTTTTTTATATTGTGAAAGATAATGTTATGCCAAGTAAATTGAGACCCAACATGTCACGCTTCAAAATTGCACCCGCTCGTGGAATGGCGTCAAACTTTTACTCTTAAAAATCTCCATAGGCGACGTTTAAAAAAATTCTACAGGTTGCATGTTTAGAGTTACAGAGGAGGTCTAGAGCTAGAATTATTGCTCTCGCTCTACCGATCACGGCGATATCTCACATGTGTGGTTTGACCACCGTTTTCATATGCGGGCGCTACTCACATATGCGTCCGCTTCTGCGCGTGAGCTCGTCGGGACGGGGCGCTTTATACAAATTTTTATTTTTTCATATTTATTTTATTTTATTTTTTCACTGTTTTTAATTTTTTTTTATTTTGGGTCACTTTTATGCCTCATACACACGTTTTCACAGCCGCTTTTTTGAGCGTTTTTTGCATCTTAAAAACGCATTTCCATGTTAGTCTATGGCTTCATTTGAGCTGCAAATGGCATAGGCGTTTTTAAGCTGTAAAAAAAAACCCAGGACCAGTGCGTTCTGAGGCTCCAGCGTTAGAGCTGTAAAAATGCCAGACGTCGGCAAAAGGTGTTAAGGGGTCCCCCCCCACTATCCATACCAGACCCTTATCCGAGCACACAGCCCGGCCAGTCAGTGCCCCCCCTCTTGAGCCGTACCAGGCTGCATGCCCTCAACATGGGTGGCCCCCCACCCCAAAGCACCTTGTTCCCATGTTGATGAGGACAAGGGCCTCTTCCGGACAACCCTGGACGTTGGTTGTTGGGGTCTGCGGGCAGGGGGCTTATTGGAATCTGGGAGCCCCCTTTAATAAGGGGGCCACCAGATCCTGGCCCCCCCACCCTATGTGAATGAGTAAGGGGTACATCGTACTCCTACCCATTCACCTGGGGGAAAAGTGTCAATAAAAAAAAACACACTACACAGGTTTTCAAAGTAATTTATTAGGCAGCTCCGGGGGTCTTCTTCCGACTTCGGGGGTCTTCTTCCGACTTCTCAGGCTTCCTCTTCCGCTCTCCGGTGTCTTCTCCCGCTCTCTGGTGCCTTCTACCGGGCTCCTCCGCTATCTTCTTCCAGCTCTTTTACTAGCGTTGTCCCCAGTGGCGGCTGGTGCTCAAAATTTTTGGGGGGGCGCAAATAATTCTGAAAAAAAAGCCCATTAAAACGCAGCCACTGTGCCCATCAAAAACGCAGCCACTGTGCCCATCAAAACGCAGCCACTTTGCCCATCAAAACGCAGCCACTGTGCCCATCAAAACGCAGCCACTTTGCCCATCAAAACGCAGCCACTTTGCCCATCAAAACGCAGCCACTTTGCCCATCAAAACGCAGCCACTTTGCCCATCAAAACGCAGCCACTTTGCCCATCAAAACGCAGGAGCGCCATGTTGGCACCTCTTAAGGCTTAGTTTGCACCTATGCAGGTGTGACAGCATGAATGGGCCATTCATTTCAATAGGCTGCCCTACACATGACAAATTGCAGAAAAGAATTGCAAACAGTTTTTTTTTTTTTTCTTTTAAATTTGCACCACACTGAAACAAGTGGCACTTTTGTTAACATGATGATGGAGGACTGCCCTACCCACCTAATCCAGTATTCCAACTGCCACAGGGCAGTTGGGCAGTGCAAAGGATGCACCCTTTTGCATCCTTTGCTGTGGATCTCCTCCAGCCTCTTTGCATCCACTTCTTGTTTACATGTGCCCATCAAAACGCAGCATTATTGACCACACCATCTGTGTGCTGGCACAACTGTCCAATGGTGACACGATTGATAGATCGGTGGAATTGTCAGTTTGTATTTAAAAAAAAAAAAAAAAAACCTGTTATACTATCTCCTCCCCCCCCCCCCCCCCCCCCCTTCCCCCTTCCCCTCCTCTGCTCTTCCAGCAACCACAGGAAATACACCTGTTACTGTTACCTGCAAGATCACCAGCCGGTGACATGTCTTGGAGCCCCCCCCCCTCGCCCTGCACTTACCTTGTCTCAGATGACGGCGGCATCGTGTCCTCCATTTCCTCTTCTGCCCGCTCCTCCTCTCATCCTCTGCTATGATTGGACGCCTGATAGGCGCCCAATCACAGCGCCTGTCGTTTCAGCCAATCAGGGCACAGGTCACACGGACCTGTGCTCCTGATTGGCTAAGGGGCAGTACAATGTTAGCAAACCGAATTCCTTCGGTTTGCTAACATCAGTGCTGAGTGACAAGGAACGCACAGCGTTGCGCCCGCTTGTCACCTTTTTGGACGCCTATTAGCGCCTACAGCGCTAATCAGGTGTTTCCAAAAAACACCCCCACCACTGTAATTCAGGCGCCCGGTGACCGCAAAGGGGCCGGACACCTGACTAGGGGGTGTCAGCAGAGACCATAGATAGATTCATGCAATGCATGAATCTATCTATGGTATATAGAAAGTGACAGGAGAGGGGGGGCGAGTGCACATAAAGACTTAAAAAAAATGTTTTATTTTTTTTAAAGGGACAGGTTTAAATATATTATTTTTTTTTTAACATTTTTTTTTTTTTTAACATTTTTTTTTTTTTTTTAAACATTTTTTTTTTTTTACTGCATGGGGGGGGGGGCGGCGCCCGGGCGCCCCCTATGGACGGGCCGCCACTGGTTGTCCCGGTCTTCTCCCTTGCTCTTTTATTGACACTTTTCCCCCAGGTGAATGGGTAGGGGTACGATTTACCCATTACTCATTCACATAGGGTGGGGTGCCAGGATCTGGGGGCTCCCCAGCAGACCCCGACAACCAACGGCCAGGGTTGTCGGGAAGAGGCCCTTGTCCTCGTTAACATGGGGACAAGGTGCTTTGGGGTGGGGGCCCGCAGGGCGCGCCCCTTCCCCAATGCACCCACACCCCATGTTGAGGGCATGCGGCCTGGTACGGCTGACGGGGGGGGGGTGGGCGCTCGCTCGTCCCCACCCCTTTTCCTGACCATCCGGGCTGCATGCTCGGATAAGGGTCTGGTATGGATCGTTGGGGGGACCCCATGCCATTTTTTTTGTGTGGGGGGTTCCCCTTAAGATCCATACCAGACCGAAGGGTCTGGGATCGTTTTGGGGGGAACCTCACGCAAATATTTTTTTTTTTGCGGGGTTCCCCTTCAAGATTCTCAGCACACAAGTCGCAGCGCAAGTCGGATCATCCTGATCCGACTTCTGGTACGACTTATATTCAAATCAACGGGCTCCCATAGGGAACCATTGATTTTTGAATAGAGACAGAGAAAGCGCGACTTAACATGCATTGAATTCAATGCAAAACGTGAAAAAAATCGTGTTTTTAACGCTGCTTTTTTCCTGGCTTCTTTACTAGCTTTACAGCCCATTTTTTAAAATGTCCGTGTGCATGAGGACTTATTCCTATTACAAGGAATGTTAACATCCCTTGCAATAGAAAAAAGCATGACAGGTCCTCTTAACCGCTTCCCGACCGGCGCACGATGATATACGTCGGCAGAATAGCACGGACAGGCATAAGGGCGTATATATACGTCCCCTTTAAGATGCCGCCGTGCCATCGGGCGCACCCCGGGAGCGGCGCACGCTCGCGCTGGTCGGGACCCCCGTGAGGCCGGTCGCGGGTCCCGTGGACTCGATCACGCGGGTACACCCGCGATCGTCTCACGGGAAGGCTGAACGGGGAGATGCGGAAATAAACAGCATCTCCCCGTTCTGCCTAGCAACTAGTGACGCCGATCTCTGCTCCCTGTGATTGGAGCAGAGATCAGCATTCACTAGCTGACAGCCACGCCCCCCCACAGTAAAAAAACACACCCCTAGGCACACTTAACCCCTACCCTGCCCCCTAGTGGTTAACCCCTTCACTGCCAGTGTAATTTATACAGGAATCAATGCATTTAAATAGCACTGATCGCTGTATAAATGACAATGGTCCCAAAAATGTCCGATGTGTCCGCCATAATGTCGCAGTCACAATAAAAATCGCTGATCGCCGCCATTACTAATAAAAAAATCAATTATTAATAAAAATGCTATAAAACTATCCCCTATTTTGTAGACGCTATAACTTCTGCGCAAACCAATCAATAATCGCTTATTGCGATTTTTCTTACCAAAAATATGTAGTAGAATACGTATCGGCCTAAACTGAGGAAAAAAAATGTTTTTTTATATATTTTTGGGGGATATTTATTATAGCAAAAAAGAATGCGTTTTTTTCAAAATTGACGCTCTATTTTTGTTTATAGCGCAAAAAATAAATCAAATACCACCAAAAGAAAGCTCTATTTGTGGGAAAAAAAGGACGTCAATTTTGTTTGGGAGCCACGTCGCACGACCGCGCAATTGTCAGTTAAAGCGACGCAGTGCCGAATCGCAAAAAGGGGCCTGGTCCTTTGGCTGCAAATTGGTCCGGGGCTGAAAGTGGTTAAATATGAGATCTGGGGGGTCAAAAAGTCCTCACATCTCATATTTACACTAAGATGCAATAATAAAAAAATAAATAAAAATGTTATCATTTGAAAAAATGTCCCTTTAAGAGCTATGGGCGGACGTGACATTTTGACGTCGCTTCCGCCCTGCTATGGTATGGAGACAGGTGGGGGCCATCTTCCTCTCCTCACTTGTCTCCATACCCAGCCACGACAAGGACCCGATCACCACCGCCGCTGCCGACAGCTCCGGTAAGCGGCGGAGGGCCGCGGGAGTGCGGCGGGAGGGGGGTGGCACCTCTCCCGCCGACAATAAAGGTGATCTCGTGGAGAATCCCTTGCAGTGACCACCATTATTGTAAACGCAACCGGCTCCTGAAGAGATGGATACATCGGTTGTGGCAGCAGCTTCTGCCGTTACCGAGATATCCATCTTCAAAGTGCCGACGTATATGTACAGGAGCCGGTCCGGAAGTGGTTAAAACAAAAAAAAAGCCTTTTGCTGCAATGCTCACCTCCTCTCTGGCACTGTTCCCCTCAGAAACTCCTCCCCGTCCTGCTGCTGTTGAATGATCATTCAGCCCATTTCTTGTGAGCCCAGAGCATCAAGGATCCGCCTTCTAGGGGGTGTGTCAGCACTCCACCCTCTGCTCACATTACTGCGACATGCCAGCCTCTTTCGACAAGTAAATATTTATATATTAAAAATGTTGGTTTTATTCATAGAAAAAGTTTTTATACATACAAAAAAGTACCAAAAAGTTACACATAATCAAAGTGAGGTACAATAAAGCTCATGGCAGATCACACTATCTTAGCCCCCCGTACACACGGTCGGAAATTCCGACCACAAAATCCGTCAGATTTTCTCTGACGGATTTTGTCCGACACTGGTGTTGCATACACATAGTCGGACAAAGTTGTCGGAAAATCCGATCATCCTGAACGTGGTGACGTTCGTTGCGTACGACGGGACTACGTAGAGGCTGGTAGCCAATAGCTTTGGTCTCGTAATTTGATCTGAGCATGCGTGGCACTTTGTCCGTCGGAATTCTCTACACGCGATCGGAAAAAGTCCGATCGGATTTTGTTGTCGGAAAATTTGAGAGCAGGATCCGACGGAAAAAGTCAGATGGAGCCCACACACGGTCGGATTTTCCAACAACATGGTCCGATCGGACATTTTCCGTCAGAATTTCCGACCATGTGTACGGGGCATAATACAGTGATCAGTGCTAAAAATATGTACTGTCACTGTACTAATGACACTGGCTGGGAAGGGGATAACATCTAGGGCAATCAATGGGTTAAATGTATGCCTAACAAGTTTTTTCTCACTGTGGGAGAGGTGCTTTTACTAAGGGAAGACATAGATCAGGGATTTGCAGGAACACAGGATCGATGTCTTGCACACTGACAGAATGGCGAACTGCTTTGTTTACACTAGGCGAGTCCGCCGGATCCGCTGATTGGCTCTGATACCTAGAAATGCAGGATCACATATATAAGTGATCCTGCGCAGCGCAACCGCCTAGACATGGGAACTGTCAAAAAATTTGTTTTGTTTCGTTTCGTTCCGTTCCGTATATTCAAAAATTCGTAATTCGTGTACGAAATTCCGTTCGAATTCGTACGAAATACGAATTTCGTACGAATCGTAAAAAAAATTTTGAATCGTTACGAATCGTTAGTAAAGTTACGCTTTGTTACGAATCGTTACGAATCGTTAGTAAAGTTACTATTTGTTACGAATCGTTACGAATTGTTAACGCGGCTAATGAATTGTCGGTTCCCGTAACACAGAGAACAATTCGAATGGAGCCCACACACGGGCGGATTTTCCGACAACATGGTCCGATCAGACATTTTCCGTCGGAATTTCCGACCGTGTGTACGGGGGCTAACTGTCAAAGTCAGCATGCAGAGGTTGCAAATTCCAACGCGTTTCAGGGTTCTAAGGCTCCTTCCTCAGGGTCTTAGACATGTGCCGTTCGGACGAATTTTAGTTTTTTGGAAATTTGGATGTATCCAAATCTCCGAATTACAATAGTACCGAATTTAAACGAATCCGAAATAATGAAAAAAAAAATGGAGCTGAAGGGCTTCTGGAGCCTCTTGGAGCTGAAGGGTTTGGGGATCCACCTGAAGCTGTATAGAGCTGAAGCTGAACAGATTTGTGGAGCCACCTTGATGGAAAGGGTTTTTTGAGCTTCCTGAGGCTGAATGATAATATATATAATATACGAATCCGAAATACCAAAAAAATAAATAAATTCAAACAAAATTCGAATCGTTTTGAATACTTTTCGAATTCAAATAATTTTCAAATTCAAATTCAAAAAGTTTTCTAATTCAAATAGTTTTCCGATTTCCAAAGATAATAAAATAGAATAGAAACGTGATACTGATAGACATGTGCAGAACAAAAAAAATGTGGTTTGTTTCGATTTGGTATTTATATAAATTTGTTTAGTTGAATTTGTTTCATTCGTTTAATTCGTTTTCAGAATTCGTTACCCAATCGATTCATATTTTTCGAATTAGAATTCGGATCGATTTGAAAAGTTTTCAAATCAAGTTTGAATACTTATTTAATCAATTTTGAATAGTTTTCAAATTTGAAAAGTTTTCAAATTTGAAAAGTTTTCAAATTCGAAAAAAAAATTTGAATTTGAAAAGTTTTGTCATTTTCAAAGAGAATAAAATAGAATAGAAAATAAAGAAATAGAATAAAAAAAAATAAGACTAGAAAAGAATATAACAGAAAATAAAAGAATAGGATATAATAGAGTAAAACAGAACAAAATAGAATAGAAAATAAAAGAACAGAATAGATTAGCATATAATAGCAACAAATAGAATAGAATAACGTAGAATATAACCATCTTCTAAAATTCGAATTTCAAATAGAATATATTTGAATTTGAATACATAAGAAAAGAATAGAATGGAAAAGAATAGAACAGAAAATAAAATAAAAAAATACGATAGAATAGACTATAACGGAATAGAAAAGAATATAATTAAAAAACAATAGAATAGAAAGAATTTAACCATTTCCCAAAATTCAAATAGAATCATTGCGAATTGGAATAGAATAGAAAAGAATAGATTAGCACAGAATAGAAAATAACAGAATAGTATAGAAAAAAGCAGAATAGAATAGAATATAACCGTTTGAATAGAAAATAATAGAATAGAAAAGAAAATAATAGAATAGAAAAGAACAGAATAAACAAAAGAAATAAAAAAAGAATATAATTAAAAAAAAAAACAATAGATTAGAATAGAACATAACCATTTCACAAATTTCAAATAGAATCAATTTGAATTTGAATAGAAAAGAATAGATTAGAATATATTCGTCCTATTATATTCTATTCTGTTGTTTTTTTTCTATTCTATTGTGTTATTTTCTATTCTATTCTACTCCATTCTTTTCTATTTTTATTCAAATTCAAATTCATTCTATGTAAAATTTGGAAAATGGTTATATTATTTATATTCTATTTTATTCTATTGTTTTCTTTTTAATTCTATTATTTTATATAATATTCAAATTTCAGAAGATAGCTATAATCTTTCTATTTTATTATTTATTATTTATTTATTATTATTATTCTATTTTTTTTTTACTCTATTATTTTCCTTTCTATTCTATTCTGTTCTTTTCCAGCCCTGGAGGGGCTTTGTCCCAAATCAGGGACAGTCCCTCGAAATCAGGAACAGTTGGGAGCTCTGGTTTTTGTGTTTATGGGTTTTTTTGTTTTTTTGGGGGTGTTTTTCCTAATTTTCTGGACTGTATTTTTATGTAATATGATCTAGTCTTATTATACTCACTTCATGTTTTGTTTATTTTTAGTTCCATGTGGCATTGTGGCTGCATGGCAATATATACACAAGGTCCGTAGGGTCCTGAGGAAGTGGGCTTTTCCACGAAACACGTCGTCTGTAGATTCTAATACAGTGACCATTGTGTACCCAAAGTTGGGCATTTATGAATCGGTTGTTGATTGTGGCCTCAAAAATCCAGCATTGTAACAATGATTTTACCCAGGCTTCCATTGTTTGTAATATTGTATCAATAAAATTTGATGGTATTTTTAAACAAGTCTAGTTGTTTTATTGGAGGCATATGTCCATTGATTATGGTCTTTAAGCTTCTGTGGATATTTTTTTATGAGGATTATGCCTCCTTTGGTAAGTTGATATGCATAAATGTTGGATTTATGTTGAACAAAGCCTGCTGTGTATAGAGCCCAGTAGCTAAAGCTGATGTTTACATATGCAAGTGAACTAGTCAGAACAGTGACTCCTCAGTGCAAATATTACTTCCAGCTTTGGTTGTGTCCATTTTGTAGGGAACCTGTGCAGAGATAAGTATGAGGGCTGTCACCGATTATCTCTGGCCTTTTGAAAATACTAGTTGCCTGGCTATTATGCTGATCCAATGACTTCACTATCTGTTCAGTCAGAGACATCAGAAGGACCATAGGACTCAGAATCTATTTTGTTCCGGATCAGTGACTCAAGAACTACTGAAAGCCATTGGATCAGCATGGTGGTCAGGCTAGCTTCTTCAGGTGTCGGGGGTCAGCAGCGGGAGACTCTGTATGTAAACCGGCAGCTTCTCAAAAGAAGAATATATTACCGTAAGTCTCTTCTGTTTTGTTCCAGCTGGGAATGTCTTTTCTTCTGGACGGCTTCCTGCATGGCGACATATCGGTCCGGCTTCACGATAATCGAACTGGCAGGGCAAAATACAGAACTCTCTGGCATTTCACCAATGGGGAGGGACTGAAAGTCTGGCAGCATTTGGTGCTCCCCCTGCAGGATGTAATGGAGAGGTGCGTGTCATTGTGCCCACCTGCCGGATGAGTACAGAAAATAGTCAGCAAGTTCCAGATAAAAAGGTTCTCTTGCTGGACATCAATGGTCACCAATGTCCCCAGGTGGACGGAGGAGGGGGACAGGAATAAGTAAAAAGTTATTACAGTCTTTAATTGTAGATGATTGATGCCGCCCCCACTGACCGTGCCACCCTAGGCACTGGTTTACATGCCACTATGGTACACACAGCTGATATTACCCAGGGTTTAAGCTCTAAGAAGGTGTTGACTATTTCGTAGATACAATCAAAGGGCATTATGGGTAGTGAATGATGAGCAGAGAAGATTGTACCAGTACTAAACATCGATTTGCAGTGAATTTGTCCAACATGGGTTCCTTCACCATCCCCAGCACAGGCCTATTCTCAGCATGGGTCCCCTCCCCATCCTCATTATGGGTCCCCTCCCCATCATGAGTCCCCTCCTCATCCTCATTATGGGTCCCCTCCCCATCCTCATTATGGGTCCCCTCCCCATCCTCACCATGAGTCCCCTCCCCATCTTCATTATGGGTCCCCTCCCCATCCTCAGCATGAGTCTCCTCCCCATCCTCAGCACAGGTCTCCTGCCTATTCTCAGCATGGGTCCCCTCCCCACCCTCAGCATGAGTCCCCTCCCCATCCTCATTATGGGTCCCCTCCCCATCCTCACCATGAGTCCCCTCCCCATCTTCATTATGGGTCCCCTCCCCATCCTCACCATGAGTCCCCTCCCCATCTTCATTATGGGTCCCCTCCCCATCCTCAGCATGAGTCTCCTCCCCATCCTCAGCACAGGTCTCCTGCCTATTCTCAGCATGGGTCCCCTCCCCATCCTCAGCATGAGTCCCCACCCTATCCTCACCAAGGGTGCCCCCTACTTATCCTCAGCACAATCCACCCTCCATTCTCAGCACTGGTCCCCACCTTATCCTCAGCAAGAACCCCATCCTCAGCATGGGTCCCCACCCCACGTTCTGCACTGGGCCCCATCCCATACCAAAAATGGATCCCCATCCCACCCTCTGCACTGGGCCCCTTCCCATACTAAGCATGGGTCCCCACCCCACCCTCTGCACTGGGCCCCTTCCCATACCAAGAATGGGTCCCCACCCCACCCTCTGCACTGGGCCCCTTCCCATACCAAGAATGGGTTCCCATCCCACTCTCTGCACTGGGCCCCTTCCCATACTAAGCATGGGTCCCTACTCCACCCTCTGCACTTGACCCCTTCTCATACTGAGCATGGGTCCCCACCTCACTCTCTGCACTGGGCCCCTTACCATACTAAGCATGGGTCCCCATCCCACTCTCTGCACTGGGCCCCTTCCCATACTAAGGATAGGTCCCCACCCCACTCTCTTCACTGGGCCCCATCCCATACTAAGCATGGGTCCCCACCCCACCCTCTGCACTGGGCCCCATCCCATACTAAGCATGGGTCCCCACCCCACCCTCTGCACTGGGCCCCTTCCCATACCAATAATGGGTCCCCACCCCACCCTCTGCACTGGGCCCCTTCCCATACTAAGCATGGGTCCCTACTCCGCCCTCTGCACTGGACCCCTTCTCATACTAAGCATGGGTCCCCACCTCACTCTCTGCACTGGGCCCCTTACCATACTAAGCATGGGTCCCCATCCCACTCTCTGCACTGGGCCCCTTCCCATACTAAGGATAGGTCCCCACCCCACCCTCTTCACTGGGCCCCATCCCATACTAAGCATGGGTCCCCACCTCACCCTCTGCACTGGGCCCCATCCCATACTAAGCATGGGTCCCCACTCCACCCTCTGCACTGGGCCCCTTTCCATACTAAGTATGGGTCCTCACCCCACTCTCTGTACTGGGCCCCTTCCCATACTAAGCATGAGTCCCCACCCCACTCTCTGCACTGGGCCCCTTCCCATACTAAGCATGGGTCCCCACCCCACCCTCTGCACTGGGCCCCTTCTCATACTAAGCATGGGTCCTCACCTCACTCTCTGCACTGGGCCCCTTCTCATACTAAGCATGGGTCCTCACCTCACTCTCTGCACTGGGCCTCTTCCCATACTAAGCATGGGTCCCCATCCCACCCTTTGCACTGGTCCCCTCCCCAAACTAAGAATGGGTCCCCACCCCACTCTCGGCACTGGGCGCCTTCCCATACTAAGGATGGGTCCCCACCCCACCCTCTTCACTGGGCCCCATCTCATAATAAGCATGGGTCCCCACCCCACCCTCTGCACTGGGCCCCTTACCATACTAAGTATGGGTCCCCACCCCACTCTCTGTACTGGACCCCATCCCATACTAAGGATGGGTCCCACCCCACCCTCTGCACTGGGCCCCATCTTACACTAAGCATGGGTCCCCACCCCACTCTCTGCACTGGGCCCCTTCCCATACTAAGAATGGGTCCCACCCCACTCTCTGTACTGGGCCCCTTCCCATACTAAGGATGGGTTCCCACCCCACCCTCTGCACTGGGCCCCATCTCATACTAAGCATGGGTCCCCACCCCACTCTCTGCACTGGGACGCTTCCCATACTAAGAATGGATGCCCACCCCACTCTCTGTACTGGGCCCCTTCCCATACTAAGGATGGGTTCCCACCCCACCCTCCACTGGGCCCCTTCCCATACTAAGAATGGGTCCCCATCCCACCCTTTGCACTGGTCCCCTCCCCAAACTAAGAATGGGTCCCCATACCACCCTCTGCACTGGGCCCCTTCCCATACTAAGGATGCGTCCCCAACCTCTGCACTGGGTCCCCACCCCACCCTCTGTACTGGGTCCCATCCCATACTAAGTATGAGTTCCCATCCCACCCTTTGCACTGGTCCCCTCCCCAAACTAAGAATGGGTCCTCACCCCACCCTCTGCACTGGGCCCCATCCCGTATTAAGCATGGGTTCTTACCCCACCCTCTGCACTGGGCCCCTTTCCATACTAAGTATGAGTCCCCACCCCACCCTCTGCACTGGGCAACATCCCATGCTAAGCATAGGTCCCTGCCCCATCCTTAACACGAGTACCCACGCTATCCACAGAAGGGTCCCCTCCCCATCCTCATGATGGGTCCACAGTAGGGATGAGTCAAGTAGTTAAGCAAAATTGATTCCACCAAGAAAGTACTGATTAAGTCACCAGTATACTTTTGTTAAAGTATAAACCCCCAATATGGCTGCTTGGGTGAAATTTGCTTGAAAAGAAAATCTTCAACTACTAAAATTAGTTTCTGTGTACCTTAGAGTCATTTAAAGCCCATTGTACCCTTACAAACCAACAAAACCCACTTTAATATCACCTTTCCCATTGCCTCTTATGTATTTTACTAAAATTAATACACTTTGTCAAAATGTTAATGATCCGTGGATTTAGAAGCTCAAAGTTTTGCTCATTTCTAGTCTTTGCCACATCCTGAGGACAGCTTCCATACCTATGCTCAACACGGTTCCCCAGCCCAGTCTCAGCATGCGTCTCCTCCCCGTCCTCGGGGTCCAATTCCCATTCTCATTGACCAACAGGGGCCAACATCCCAGCAAGGACCCGGAACAAAATCTGTTTTTCTGGATTGGGTGGCAAGAGAGGGTTGAGGACAACCGGACCATATATATAAGGGGCATGTGAGGGGAATGTTGGAATGATAGGAATATGGATGGAAATATGGAGGGTTCGGTTTTGCCTTTACAGAGCAGCCAACTCTGTTCACCTTTTTACCTAGTCTTTCTGGTCCCTTCACACAGGTTCTGGTTGGAAATCCGTGCCTCCTGGTCCAAGGACTCAGACTCCATCATTGCATTTGACAATGTGTCCCTCAGCTTGGGCTGTTATCTAACAAGTAAGTGCTTCATTTTTTGTATGAACATGTTTGTATGTATATCTATCTATCTGTCTAGCTATTTATCTATCTTTCATTAAAAAATATGATAATATAGATAAAAATCAAGAAAAAAAATTGCGTGCCGTTCCCCCCAGTCCACACCAGGCCCTTTGGGTCTGGTATTGATATTAAGGGGAACGCCACGCCAATTTTTTTTTTTTTTAAACTGCGTGGGGTCCCCCCCTCAAAATCCATACCAGGCCCTTCGGGTCTGGTTTGGATTTTAAGTGGAACTCCGAGACAAAAAATTGAATAAAAAACTTACAAGTTAGGCACTGCAAACCCCAGTCCACACCAGGCCCTTTGGGTCTGGTATTGATATTAAGGGGAACGCCACGCCAATTTTTTTTTTTTTAAACTGCGTGGGGTCCCCCCCCTCAAAATCCATACCAGGCCCTTCGGGTCTGGTTTGGATTTTAAGTGGAACTCCGAGACAAAATAAAAAAAAAATTGGCGTGGGGGTCCCCCCCAATATCCATACAATGCCCTATCCGAGCATGCAGCCTGGAGGACAGGATGGGGGTGGAGGGCGAGCGAGCGCCCCCCCCCCTCCTCCTGTACCATTCCAGGCCACATGCCCTTAACATGGGGAGGGTGCTTTGGGTCCCCCCAAAGCACCTTGGCCCCATGTTGATGGGGACAAGGGCCTCATCCCCACAACCCTGGCCCGGTGGTTGTGGGGGTCTGCAGATGGGGGGCTTATTGGAATCTGGAAGCTCCCTTTAACAAGGGGGCCCCCAGATTCCACCTTATATGAATCGGTATTGGGTAGATTTTATCCCTACCCATTCACCAAAAAAAAAGTGTCAAAAAGTAAAAAACACAAAAGACATTTTTTTTTTTTACAATTCCTTTATTAAATACTTCCCACCCGGCCACTGTATATATACGGCCAGTTGGGAGCCGTCTACTTCTGATAGGACGTTCCTGAACGTCCTTCAGAAGTAGGGGGATCGCGCGCGTGCCCGCGCAGCAGCGCGATCCCGATGCGCTCGTGTCACCCGGACACGGCGCATCTCGGAGCGGCAGGAGTGCTCTGTGATTGGCCCTTCTGATCACATGACGGCCGTGTCGAATCACCGCCGTCATGTGATGTAAGCAAACAGCCGTTTGCTAGGCAATCGGCTCTCCTCTCCTCACACGGAAGTCGTCGCTGAGGAGAGGAGAGCGGATCGCTGCAGCCGGCTGGTGATCAGTGAGTATAAACAGTTTTTTTACAGCTTTTTACTCACTGATCACCAGTCTAGTGTAAACACACAACACACCACACATGTCCCCAAAACACACATGTCCCCAAATAATAAAAACACATGTCCCCAAATAATAAAAACACATGTCCCTCACATATGTCCCAGTAAAATAACATGTGCCAATGATTATCTGCACACATATGTCCGTGATCACCTGCACACATCTGTACATGATCATTTGCGTACATCTGTCCGTGATCACGCAAACCAATTTTTATTCACTTAACGGAATTTTTTTTACTAAAAACATGTAGCAGAATACATTTTGGCTTAAATTTATGACAAAATTTGATGTTATTGGATTTCTTTTAAAAAAGAAAGGAGAAATATTTTTTTTTTTTCAAAATTTCCACAATTTTTTCGCTTATATCGCAAAAAATAAAAAACGGAGTGGTGAATAAATACCACCAAACTAAAGCTCTATTTGTGCAAACAAAATGATACAAATTTCATTTGGTTACAGCATTGCATGACCGCGCAATTGTCATTGAAAGTGCGAGAGCGCTGAAAGCTGAAAATTGGCCTGGGAAGGAAGGGGGCGAAAGTGCCCGGTATTGATGTGGTTAAAAAAGGAAAGAGGTCAGCTGCATACTTTGGCCAATCATCAGCCATCAATGCACTGCGATCTCTCACTGTAGTATCATACAAGGGGGCGTGTCCAAAAAAAACAAATGCTCCCTTTCAGCCCAGCCCTCTTAAAGTGGAATTTTTTTTAAAAAAAAATAATTAAATTAAATTAAAAAATTAAAAGTCAGCAGCTACAAATACTGCAGCTGCTGACTTTTAATAATCGGACACTTACCTGTCCCGGGGTCCAGCGATGGGGGGGAACGAGACCCCCCCTCGTTCCCCGCTTCCCTCGCGGCGCTGGCATTCTTAATGTGGGAACCCGGCTGTGGCTTCACAGCCGGGCACCCACTGCGCTTGCGCGAGTGGCGCTGTGCGCCGTGATTCGACGCTCACTCATCTGGGACACATCACAGGTCCCAGATGACTGTGCGGCGCCTAGGGGAAGTGATGTCAGTGCCCGGGCAATGAAGGTGGCAGACTACGAGGGACCCCCTAGCAACAGGCATTTAGAGGTGAGTAAAAAATTTTTTTTTTTTCCAATTTTTTATTTTATTTATTTTTCTGATTTTTAAGCCAAATTATTTTTTTTGGTGGCAACACCACTTTAATTACTAGGAAATACATGGGTTTATGGTTATAAGGTTTACCCATAATCCCATATTTTTCTCACAGTTAAGAGGGAGGATGAGAATCGGCTGCTGCAAACTTTTTTAATCAAGCTAAATCATATATTATTATACTATATGTTATAACATAATAATTTATTATTTATCTATTTACTGTGAAATTACTGGTTGGAAGTTATAACTTCAAACTTCAGTAATTTGTCCGTTAAGCCACCTGCTTGAGTACAGATTTTGAAAATATAGTAAATTACCTTAAATATATGATAATTTGTTGTATATTACTTATGGTAATTAACCCCTTGCCACTCAGACAAGTTCTGACACTTCTTCCCTACGTGTAAAAATCATCATTTGTATTGTAGCATGTATACAATAAGTCAGCGATGGCCGTGGGTGACGTCATGTGGCTTCCGTCCGGCCGCGTTACGTCCCAGTGGGCGGGACGGACGTAAGTCACGTGACGTCACCCGCGGCCATCGCTGACTTATTGTATACACTCTGGAATACCAGGCACTGGGTTTGCAGTGCCTGACTTGTAAGTTTTATTCTATTTTTTTTAAAAATAAAAGACAATGCTTGCAGAGAGCACTAGACATGTGCAATTTGTTTCGTTTTTCGTTTTATTCGTTATTTTCGTTCATTTGTTATCGTACAAATGAATGAACGATTCGCTAAAAATTTTAACGAATAACGAATCGTAGAACGAATCCGAAAACAAAGAAAATACGAAAAAAAATAATTAGAAACAACGAATCTACAAAAGAAGAAAATCCGAAAAACGAAAACAGGAACAACGAAAATCAAAATGAACGAAAAAGTTCGTACATTCGTAACTTTTTTTTTTTTTGTTGAATTGGTAATTTTCCGTGTCCCTTACAATGGCGCTGCTTAACATGCTTCGAATGGATTGAACGGAAAAATTCGTAACTTTTTTATTTTTTTTTCGATTCGTAATTTTCCGTGTCTCTTACAATGGCGCTGCTTAACGTGCTTTGAATGGATTGAACGAAAAAATTCGTACATCAGTAACTTTTTTTTTTCCATTCGTAATTTTCCGTGTCTCTTACAATGGCGCTGCTTAACGTGCTTCGAATGGATTGAACGAAAAAATTCGTACATTCGTAACTTTTTTTTTTTTTCGATTCGTAATTTTCCGTGTCTCTTACAATGGCGCTGCTTAACGTGCTTCGAATGGATTGAACGAAAAAATTCATACATTCGTAACTTTTTTTTTTTTTTTCGATTCGTAATTTTCCGTGTCTCTTACAATGGCGCTGCTTAACGTGCTTCGAATGGATTGAACGAAAAAATTCGTACATTCGTAACTTTTTTTTTCGATTCGGAATTTTCCGTGTCTCTTAAAATGTAATAATAGCATACACATTACATAAAATTATGAATTATGCTCCGATTACGAATCTACGAATGTTACGAATGTTACGAAAGTACGAATAAATACGAATGCGTCCGAATTTCGAATAAACGAAAATTAAACTAACGGAAAACGAATCAACGAAAAAATAACTCTTACGAAAATACGAATCGTTACGAATACGAACACCGACGACTTACGAATTTACGAATCGTTAAACGGAAACGAAAAAAACTAACCGAAAATAAACAAATTTTTTTGTTGTGCACATGTCTAGAGAGCACTATATATGTTTTTATTTACATGCTCAATGTGGCTCTGGAGTTTCGTCAGCGGATACGGAAATGACGTCGACACCCGATTTATATAGCGTAAGCTGATTGCCATAACAAGCATCACATGATACAACACCTCCCCGGACTAATCCCGCAAGTATATCCCAATAAAGATATTGTGCCCGCTGCCGAACGGCCTGCAAAGACACCTCGCTTAGTAGATCGATTGACAATCAAAAATTAAAATGAAGATAAAACAACAGGATTTTCCTTTGTTCACAGAATAACCAAAACCCAATATTAATAAAAAGAAAATTGTCATAATTAATAACAAAGGACATGTATATTTATAATTATAAATATAATAATATAAAATCACACATGACGTAATCCGCGGCCATCCTTTACAATCCAATCATTTTTAAATTACCAGCGATCAGAAATGAAACAATTAATGTCAAAATCAACATTCAGTCCCTGTAGGAGTTAAAACCTAATGCCACGTACACACGATCCGGAATTTCGGCCAGCAAAAGACCGATGAGAGCTTTTCATCGGAAGATGCGACCGTGTGTAGGCTCCATCGGAATTTAGCTGGCCGAATTTCCGCCAACAAAAATTTGATAGCGTGTTCTCAGTTTTTCAGATGGAAAAAGTTTCTATCGGAAATTCCGATCGTCTGTAGCAATTCTGACGCGCAAAATTCCTACGCATGCTCGGAAACAATTCGACGCATGCTCGGAAGCATTGAACTTCATTTTTTCTCGGCTCGTCGTAGTGTTGTACATCACCGCGTTCTTGACGGTCGGAATTTGGTGTGACCGTGTGTAGGCAAGACAGTTTGAGCGGAATTCCATCGGGTAAATCTTCAGAGCTTTTTCCGACGAGAATTCCGATCATGTGTACGCGGCATTAGTCTCATGTATCCAGTACGATTCCCTACGGCTCAACTGGCCAGTAAAATTCCCCCCTCCAATGTTTGGTGACCCTCTCAATACCCTGAACTCCAAGGCCCTTGGGATTCTGGTTGTGGAACAATTTAAAATGTTGTGATGCATTATGGGTTTTTAAACCTTTTTTGATATTATTAACATGTTCTCCTAAGCGGACATGTAAAGATGTGGAAGTCCCCCCAATGTACTGCAGCCCACAATCGCATTCCAGCATGTAAACCACCCCAACAGTATCACACGTGGTCAACTGTTGGATGGTGTACTGATTGCTGGTAGCTGACGCTAAGAACTTTTTCCGCTTCTTGATCTTAACCTTGGAATGCTTGCAGGCTGTGCATCGTCCACAAGCATAAAAGCCACCAAGAAATGAAAAAAGTGTAAATGAGCCCAGGGGCGGACTGACAACTAATGGGGCCCCCGGGCAATAGGAGATTATGGGGCCCCCAGGCAATCAGAGATTATGGGGCCCACACAGTATACACACACACAGTATACACCTCCTCGAGGCGATTCAGTTCGCAGTTGCAGCGCTATACAAATCATTCATTCATTCATTCATTCATACAATCACACAGTATACAATCACACAGTATACACATACATGTACACATAGTATACACAGACATGTTTCTATTGGCTGAGAAGGTACTGGAGACTGGAGAGGTGGGGCAGCTATAATCTCAGGATTTTTAAACCAAAAGGATGTCGGAAAGGGACATTTCAGAGACAGATGCAAAAAAAAAAACACATTTTACATACTGTCCCTGGTTTTACTGAGGCTGGTAACCCTGATGGGGCCCCCTAGTGGCCCGGGGCCCTCGGGCAGTGCCCAAGTGGCCGAATGGTCAGTCCGCCCCTGAATGAGCCCTAAAAGTATATTTACTGGTTTTGCCAGAGGACGCAATATACTGGATTAAATAAATGGTGCATTTATTTTTAATCTTCTTGTTCTCTGACACTGCAGGTAACAGCGACTTGGCCACACAGACAGTGTCGTATCTGTCCAGCAATCTTTTAATGGAGAGCAGCAGCCACAGGAGGAACGAGACGGGACATCAGCACCTGGAGGAAGAGTTTTCCACAGTCCAACCTGCCAAGTCAGGTACTCGCACTCATCACCACTGGGATTTATCGTTAATGGATCCTTGGCCAGTCTAGATAACGTTTTTTTCAGCTGGTAGAGTTAGGCTACAATTTATACAGCTCCCTAAGAAGCACAAAATACAGCGGGATGGGCAGAGATACTTTGGTTGGTTAATGTTCAATCAACTGAGTTTTTGGGGGATATGGAGTCTTGCCATTGAGACACTGCTTGCCCATGACCATGACCCTGGACAACTACTCACAAACCAAGCTTAGGGTGCAAAGTGGGCAACTCTTTTGAAGCCCATTTAAGTTTGGGGACTTGACTCCCTGCCCACGGCTATGTGCCAGCTATGTGCTCACAATCCATTCTATTCTCCAATTTTCTAGACATGTGCACAACAAAAAAATGTGTTTATTTTCGTTTCGTTTTTTTTGGTTTCCGAAAAAAATTTGTTTATTTTCGTTTCGTTTTTTTCATTTCCGTTGATTCGTAATGATTCGTAAATCCGTAAGTCGTCGGTGTTCGTATTCGTAACGATTTGTACATTCGGAAGTCGTCGGTGTTCGTATTCGTAACAATTCGTACATTCGTAAGAGTTATTTTTTCGTTGATTCGTTTTTTCGTTAGTTTAATTTTCGTTTATTCGTTTATTCGAAATTCGGACGCATTCGTAGTTATTCGTACATTCGTAACATTCGTAACATTCGTAGATTCGTAATCGGAGCATAATTCATAATTTTATGTAATGTGTATGCTATTATTACATTTTATCAATTTACGAATCGAAAAAAAAAAGTTACGAATCGAAAAAAAAAGTTACGAATGTACGAATTTTTTTGTTCAATCCATTTGAAGCACGTTAAGCAACGCCATTGTAAGAGACACGGAAAATTACGAATCGAAAAAAAAAAGTTACGAATCGAAAAAAAAAGTTACAAATCGAAAAAAAAAGTTACGAATGTACGATTTTTTTTGTTCAATCCATTCGAAGCACGTTAAGCAGCACCATTGTAAGAGACACGGAAAATTACCAATTCAACAAAAAAAAAAAGTTACGAATGTACAAATTCGTTGTTTCTAATTAGTTTTTTTCGGATTTTCGTTGTTTTTCGGATTCGTTCGATTCAAATGATTCGTTAATCGGTTTCGTACGATTCAAACGATTTGTTATTTGGATTCGTTCGATTCGAACGATTCGTTCATTCGTACGAAAACGAACGACCGACAAAAACGAAATAAAACGAAAAAAAAAAACGAAAAAAAAAAAAAAACGAATTGCACATGTCTACCATTTTCCATTAAACTGCATCCCTTTTTTATCCTCTTAAAGCGGTTCTGCACTCTGTAAAAAAAATTTTTTTTAAGGACGTAATATAAAGTGTGCTTACCTTTATTAGGGGACTCACCTGTTCCATCTTCCATCTCGATCGCCGCCGGTTTTCGTCCGATGAAGTTCCTCATCTTCTTCTTGTCTTCTTCTTTAGTGCTGGGGGCCATCTTGCCTGTGGGCATGTGAAACCCCACAGGCACTGTTGATGGCCCAGCATGCACCGCCGTTACTCGCGCGTGCGCAGTAACGGCACATCTGCCGACATCTCACGAGATTTCGGCAGATGCGGCCGAAATCTCGGGAGATTTCGGAAGATGTGGCCGAAATCTCGCGAGATTTCGGAAGATGCCCGCACTGACTCCTGGGATCAATGACACCAGATCCCAGGAGACAGTGCGGCGTGACGACGATCGACGCAGAGACCCCGCCCGCCGCCGCAGAGGGAGAAGACCGGAAGTCTTCAATTACAAGGTAAGTAAAAAAAAAAAAAAAAAAAAACATTTCATTTAGTACTCTTTGCCTGATTTGGAAGGCAAAGAGATTTACTAAATGAAATGAGTGCAGAACCACTTTAACTTCATTTTCAAATTGTAGTAGGCTTGTTGAAAGAGTGAACATTTTTTTTTTTAAAACAAAACTGAAGGGTTCAGTGGGTCAGCCAATACTAACGTTCTAGGCCAATACCTGGCCAGCATCTCCAAAGCATCCATAGAAGTCTATGACAACACTTGCTAACGGCACCTGAAGCTTTTGAGGGGCTTTTATTTTTAGCTTTGCTTTGTTATGGAGGTATCGCAGGTATGGAATATCCCAGGATGCACTGGGAAACCAACAAGCGAACCGGAAAGATGTCATCAGCAATCACTTCTGCTTCATGTGTATAAATTCTGGAAGTGTCTTGTGCAGATGTCACATCTGGTGTGGAGCAGCAGGAAGGTGAAGGAACTGGTGAGCAGGTCCGGAGCGGAGCAACTAGCAGATGGCACACCTGGTGTGCAACATGGGAATACTATAGCAGAGGATGAGCGGAGACCAGAGAGAGTGGACTAAGCAGCAGAGGATCAGCAGAGCTGGGGGACCAGAGCAGGAGAAACTAGTGTGGTGCAGCATGGGAGCAATTTAGTCGGAGGTATGCGGGGACCAAAAGAGGAGGATCAGCAGACCAGAGAATCAGCAGTGCTGTGGGTTACTACTGAGTGGAGGATCAGCAGAGCTGTGGGTTACTACTAAGTGAGGGATCAGCAAAAATGGGGGTTATTACTGAGCAAGGGGATCTGCATAACAAGAGTACTAATAAGCTAGGGTTCTGCTTAACAAGGGTACTAGTAAGCTGGGGATCTTCTGAACAGGGGTACTAATGAGCTGGGGATCTGCTGAGTGGGGGTACTTTTGGGCTCCTTTAAAACAAATAGAAAATCAACACACAGAGGGCATTTGCCAAGCTTCATTAAAGCTTCAAAAAAGCATCACGATGCCTGTTGAAGAGGTAGGTACTGTGTTTCCCCAAAAATAAGACCTACCCTGAAAATAAGACCTACTCTGATATTCGGGGAGACCTGCAATATAAGCCCTACCCCGAAAATAAGCCCTAGTTCCTCTCTATTAGCCCCCGTACACATGGTCGGAAATTCCGACCACAAAATCCGTCTGATTTTTTCCGACACTGGTGTTGCATACACACGGTCAGACAAAGTTGTCGGAAAATCCGATCATTTTGAACGTGGTGACGGAACTACGTAGAGGCTAGTAGCCAATAGCTTTGGTCTTGTAATTTGATCTGAGCATGCGTGGCACTTTGTCCGTCGGAATTCTCTACACACGATCGGAAAAAGTCTAATTGGATTTTGTTGTCGGAAAATTTGAGAGCAGGATCTCAAATTTTTTCCATCGGAAATTCCGACGGAAAAAGTCCGATGGAGCCCACACACGGGCGGATTTTCCGACAACATGGTCCGATCGGACATTTTCCGTCGGAATTTCCGACCGTGTGTACGGGGCTTACAGTATTATATATGTAAACTCTGTGTGTTTCTGTAATCTAATCTGAAGTCAAATACCTTTGGTACAGCGCCGTGCGGCGCTCGGCTGATCTCCTCCTCTTCTTTTGCCTATCAGCGGGGGATCTCGGCCCACCTCCCTCTCCAATGCTCGGAACGCGGCGGGCTATGGAAGCGTTGAGAATATAGCACATTAAATGGCAAGCCCTACCCCGAAAATAAGCCCTACTGTGTTTTTGGTTGCCAAAATTTTATATGAGACCCAGACTTATTTTCGGGGGAAACACAGTACTTTAATGCGAGTTAAAGTCAAAGTAAGTGTAAATGAGCCCTAAGAGTAAAAAAAACGTTATTTACTTCGGGGAAAATGCTGGAAAGAATGTGTGATTGTGCAGGAAGGAGGGGGAGGAAGAATATTAGAGGATGTTAATTTATTGATGAAGGGTCTGCTTTAATGTATCACAGAGATTAGTCAGGAGATTTCAGGAAAAAGTTCCTTTATTGTTTTAATTGTTTTAATACAATAAAGAAACTTTTTCTGAAGATGTGAAATCTCCTGACTAATCTTTTCGACACATTAATGCCGGGGGCCTCTGCAACACAAAGCCACCTGGGATTTTCGAGATACTTCCCTGACAATAAATGTGTGGATGGTTGGCAGCTTTGCTGCTCAATCTTGCTTGAACCTGACAGGCTGGATTTAGGCCAGGAAAAGCTCACTTACAGTAACAATAATATTGTTACAACAAAGTAACATAGGAAACCCATATTGTTACGAGAATTCTTTGTCTGGGAAGCATCCTATATCATGGATGAGCTGAACCTAGTTACTAAAATCTCATATAAACGTTAATATATGTAATGCTACACCCTTAGAAGCACACGGCAGCAGCCCTGGAGCCCTGTCCCACGGCTCTGCACCCTCTAGAAGCTCTGTCAGTCCTGTGGGAAGGACTACAGTGCCTGCCATGTGATGGCCAATCAGAATCCTCCTGGGGGCCGGCTTCCTCCTTAGGCTGCATCTGCAGCCAATCACAGTTTCTCCCTGTACTACCATCATTGCAAGGAGCAATAATTTAGAGCCGTGGCAAACGTCCTGCCAGGCTGCTTAAAGGGATGCCTGGCAAGTGCTACACTCTCCCACCCACCATAAATCTTTGGTCCTCAAAATACAAGTTTGTAAATACAAATTTAATTATACAGGAATTAACATCTGCATAGAGCTAAGTAAAACACAATTCAGCCACCCTTTTTGTGAAACTAGACTTAAAGCGGAGCTCCACCCGCACCAAAATTATTAAAGTCAGCAGCTACAAATACTGCAGCTGCTGACTTTTAATAAATGGAAACTTACCTGTTCCAGGTTCCAGCGGTGTCGGCAGAATGTGATGAGCGATCGCTCGTCTCTCGGCTGCCCCGCCGCCATCCTCTGTCAGGGAATCAGGAAGTGAAGACGCAACGTCTTCACTGCCCGGTTCCCTACTGCGCATGCGTGAGTCGCGCTGCGCGTCCCTATTGGTCCTCGTTGTGTCCTGGGAACTGTGTTTCCCAAGACACAACGGGGCATCTCTGGATAGGAGCGGGGCAGCCCCGGATAATTCGTCACGGAAGTGGGTGCAGATACCTGTATTATACAGGTATCTGCACCCCCCTCCCTCCTGAAAGGTGCCAATTGTGGCACCGGAGGGGGGGAGGAATCCGATAAGCAGAAGTTCCACTTTAGGGTGGAACTCTGCTTTAATTTGAAAAATGGTCTAACGCAAGATACAGGCAGTGGAACTTGCCACCTTGGTGTACAGGGCAGGAGGTTTCTCTCACGGTATGTTTTTTTGCAGTACCGCAGTGGTGATACTCTCTGGAGTTACACTTTAATCACCATTTTCAGGGGTGATATTGTGTGTAATGCTACACCCTTAGAAGCACACGGCAGCAGCCCTGGAGCCCTGTCCCACGGCTCTGCACCCTCTTGAAGCTCTGTCAGTCCTGTGGGAAGGACTACAGTGCCTGCCATGTGGTGGCCAATCAGGATCCTCCTGCCTCCCCTTTTCTGGTAGCTGGCTTCCTCCCTAGGTTGCATCGGCAGCCAATCACAGTCCTACTTGGGTCTCCTTCCTCCCTGTACTGCCATTGTGGCAAGGAGCAATAATTTGGGCAATAAAGGGCAGATTTGTGGATAACACGACTAATAGTTGTCCTGTGGACAGATTCTCCCACCTGAGCTGTGGATCTCTGCAGCTCCTCCAGAGTTACCATGGTCCTCTTGGCTCTTCTCTGATGAATGCTCTCCTTGCCCGGCCGGTCAGTTTAGGTGGACGGCCATGTCTTGGTAGGTTTGCAATTGTGCCATACTCTTTCCATTTTCCGATGATGGATTGAACAGAGCTCCGTGAGATGTTCAAAGCTTGGGAGATTTTTTATAACCTAACCCTGCTTTATACTTCTCCACAACTTTATCCCTGACCTGTCTGGTGTGTTCCTTGGCCTTCATGATACTGTTTGTTCACTAAGGTTCTCTAGCAAACCTCTGAGGACTTCACAGAACAGCTGTATTTATACTGAGATTAAATTGCACACAGGTGGACTCTATTTACTAATTAGGTGACTTCTGAAGGCAATTGGTTCCACCAGATTTTAGTTAGGGGTATCAGAGTAAAGGGGGCTGAATACAAATGCCCCCCCCCCCCCCCCCCACCCCCACACTTTTCACATATTTATTTGTAAAAAAATGTTAAAAACCATTTATCATTTTTGTTCCACTTCACAATTTTGTGCCACTTTGTGTTGGTCTATCATATAAAATCCCAATAAAATACATTTATGTTTTTGGTTGTAACATGACAAAATGTGGAAAATTTCAAGGGGTGTGAATAATTTTTCAAGGCACTGTATGTGAGGCCTTAAAGGGGGTCAGGACCTACCATATAACACTGCCAGGGGATGATTTTTTTCATATAATGCAGGGCCGGATCTAGCCTGTCTGATGCATAGTTTGTAGGGCAGTGAACAGGAGTCCACTGGGTGGAGGATAGGGGTCAGGAGATGTGAGGATAGGGGTCAGGAGATGTGAGGATAGGGGTCAGGAGATGTGAGGATAGGGGTCAGGAGATGTGAGGATAGGAGTCAGGAGATGTGAGGATAGGGGTCAGGAGATGTGAGGATAGGGGTCAGGAGATGTGAGGATAGGGGTCAGAAGGTGTGAGGATAGGGGTCAGGAGATGTGAGGATAGGGGTCAGCAGATGTGAGTATAGGGGTCAGGAGGTTTGAGGCTAGGGGTCAGGAGATGTGAGCATAGGGGTCAGCAGATGTGAGGATAGGAGTCGGCAGATGTGAGGATAGGGGTCAGCAGATGTGAGGATAGAGGTCAGAAGATGTGAGGACAGGGGTCAGGAGATGTGAGGATAGGGGTCAGGAGATGTGAGCATAGGGGTCAGCAGATGTGAGGATAGGGGTCAGCATATGTGAGGATAGGGGTCAGCAGATGTGAGGATAGGAGTCGGCAGATGTGAGGATAGGGGTCAGGAGATGTGAGTATAGGGTTCAGGAGGTGTGAGGATAGGGGTCAGGAGATGTGAGGATAGGGGTCAGCAGATGTGAGGATAGGGGTCAGGAGATGTGAGGATTGAGGACAGGGGTCAGGAGATGTGAGGACAGGGGTCAGGAGATGTGAGGATAGGGGTCAGAAGATGTGAGGATAGGGGTCAGGAGATGTGAGGATAGGGGTCGGGAGATGTGAGGATAGAGGTCAGGAGATGTGAGGATAGGGGTCGGGAGATGTGAGGAGAGGGGTCAGGAGATGTGAGGATAGGGGTCAGGAGATGTGAGGATAGGGGTCAGGAGATGTGAGGATGGGGATCAGGAGATGTGAGGATGGGGGTCAGCAGATGTGAGGATAGGGGTCAGCAGATGTGAGTATAGGGGTCAGGAGATGTGAGGATAGGGGTCAGGAGATGTGAGGATAGGGGTCAGGAGATGTGAGGATAGGGGTCAGCAGGTGTGAGGATAGGGGTCAGCAGATGTGAGGATTGAGGACAGGGGTCAGGAGATGTGAGGATAGGGGTCAGCAGATGTGAGGATAGGGGTCAGGAGATGTGAGGATAGGGGTCAGGAGATGTGAGGATAGGGGTCAGATGTGAGGATAGGGGTCAGGAGATGTGAGGATAGGGGTCAGCAGATGTGAGGATAGGGGTCAGAAGGTGTGAGTATAGGGGTCAGAAGGTGTGAGGATAGGGGTCAGGAGATGTGAGGATAGGGGTCAGCAGATGTGAGTATAGGGGTCAGGAGGTTTGAGGCTAGGGGTCACGAGATGTGAGCATAGGGGTCAGCAGATGTAAGGATAGGGGTCGGCAGATGTGAGGATAGGGGTCAGCATATGTGAGGATAGGGGTCAGCAGATGTGAGTATAGGGTTCAGGAGGTGTGAGGATAGGGGTCAGGAGATGTGAGGATAGGGGTCAGCAGATGTGAGGATTGAGGACAGGGGTCAGGAGATGTGAGGACAGGGGTCAGGACATGTGAGGATAGGGGTCAGAAGATGTGAGGACAGGGGTCAGGAGATGTAAAGATAGGGGTGAGGAGATGTGAGGGCAGGGGTCAGGAGATGTGAGGATAGGGGTCAGGAGATGTGAGGATAGGGGTCAGGAGATGTGAGGATAGGGGTCAGGAGATGTGAGGATAGGGGTCAGGAGATGTGAGGATAGGGGTCAGGAGATGTGAGGATAGGGGTCAGGAGATGTGAGGATAGGGGTCAGCAGATGTGAGGATTGAGGACAGGGGTCAGGAGATGTGAGGATAGAGGTCAGGAGATGTGAGGATAGGGGTCAGGAGATGTGAGGACAAGGGTCAGGAGATGTGAGGATAAGGGGCAGGAGATGTGAGGATGGGGGTCAGGAGATGTGAGGATGGGGGTCAGCAGGTGTGAGGATAGGGGTCAGGAGATGTGAGGATAGGGGTCAGGAGATGTGAGGACAGGGGTCAGGAGATGTGAGGACAGGGGTCAGGAGATGTGAGGATAGAGGTCAGGAGATGTGAGGATAGGGGTCAGGAGATGTGAGGATAGGGGTCAGGAGATGTGAGGACAGGGGTCAGGAGATGTGAGGATAAGGGGCAGGAGATGTGAGGATGGGGGTCAGGAGATGTGAGGATGGGGGTCAGCAGGTGTGAGGATAGGGGTCAGGAGATGTGAGGATAGGGGTCAGGAGATGTGAGGATAGGGGTCAGGAGATGTGAGGACAGGGGTCAGGAGATGTGAGGATAGGGGTCAGGAGATGTGAGGATAGGGGTCAGGAGATGTGAGGACAGGGGTCAGGAGATGTGAGGATAAGGGGCAGGAGATGTGAGGATGGGGGTCAGGAGATGTGAGGATGGGGGTCAGGAGATGTGAGGACAGGGGTCGCTGCTGGCAGGGCAGAGGACAGGGGTCGCTGCTGGCAGGGCAGAGGACAGGGGTCGCTCCTGGCAGAGCAGAGCACAGGGGTCGCTCCTGGCAGGGCAGAGGACAGGGGTCGCTCCTGGCAGGGCAGAGCACAGGGGTCGCTCCTGGCAGGGCAGAGCACAGGGGTCGCTCCTGGCAGGGCAGAGCACAGGGGTCGCTCCAGGCAGGGCAGAGCACAGGGGTCGCTCCTGGCAGGGCAGAGCACAGGGGTCGCTCCTGGCAGGGCAGAGCACAGGGGTCGCTCCAGGCAGGGCAGAGCACAGGGGTCGCTCCTGGCAGGGCCGAGCACAGGGGTCGCTCCTGGCAGGGCAGAGCACAGGGGTCGCTCCAGGCAGGGCAGAGCACAGGGGTCGCTCCTGGCAGGGCAGAGCACAGGGGTCGCTCCTGGCAGGGCAGAGGACAGGGGTCGCTCCTGGCAGGGCAGAGGACAGGGGTCGCTCCTGGCAGGGCAGAGGACAGGGGGTGCTCCTGGCAGGGCAGAGCACAGGGGTCGCTCCTGGCAGGGCAGAGCACAGGGGTCGCTCCTGGCAGGGCAGAGCACAGGGGTCGCTCCAGGCAGGGCAGAGCACAGGGGTCGCTGTGCTCCCACTGCTGCCAATAGCCAATCAGGAGTGTGAATCCCCAGAGAGGCAAGGCTCTCGCAGACATCCCTGGATCAAGAGGGGGCTCAGGTGAGTATTGGGGGAGGGGATGCTGCAAACAGAAGTTTTTTTTATCATCATACATAGAATGCAATCTTCTGCGTTTACAACCCCACTAATACGAGTGACAGATCGCCTCATGTATGTAATATTTCTTTTTGCCCGGAGTTCCACTTATAAATTACAACGTGGAAAGATATACTTTGTTTCTTTCTGCGTGTTTTACAATCAGTTTGCCGCGTTGCTTCCCCCGTTGACGAGCCGAGCGTCCGTCCTGCGTGCACCGCGGCCCCTCCTCCAACTCCTCAGAATAGATTGTGGACGGGTTATTAACTCCCCGTCCTGTTTTATTATTAATCGTTCGACATCAGCCGCCGCCGCCGCCGCCGCACAGTGCGCTGCGACTCCGGAGTCCCCGCATACGCTCGCTTAGCCCATATGGCCGATGCATTAAATATTTATTAGGAAAGCGGCGGGAGCAGGACCGAGCGTAATGACTGCAGGTTTACAGCGGGACGCACGGCGACAATTAGCGTTGGATGTATCTCCGCGATGTGCATATGTTTATCCGGGACGGCGAGCTCCTGATGGATCGCATGCGCGGGTCGGTCACGCAGGAGCCCCTTGGCCTGTTTTTACATTTCTTAGTCGCCCGTAATTAATTATGTTTAGAGCGCAACGGGATGATCTGGTTATCGTAAAGTTGCAGCGGATACGAGGACGTGCCAAGCGGTTTATACCGCGATTATCGCTCGGCTGGAAATGGATTTAAAAGGCTGCGACGTAGATTATCGCTGCGGCCTGGCGCCAAAACCACTTGTCTTTTCGCAGTTGGCTTTTTCGAGGAGCATTTTTAATTAGCTGGCGCGACAAATTGGAGGTTAACGGGGATCATCGGAGCGCAGTTATTGGTTCATTTATGAAAAAGTGTTGCAATAACCAAAAAAAATACAAAAATGTCTTATTATTTCATCTTATCAGTTCATAAATGTGGTGGCTGCTTTAGTTTTCTTTTTTTCAGGTTTCTTTTTCCCTTTATTGTTACCCAGCAGACGGTGTTAATTTCGTCGACTAAAATGTTTTAGTCAACTAGATCAGTGGTCTCCAAACTGTGGCCCGGGGGCCAGATGCGGCCCTTTGCTTACTTTTATATGGCCCTCAGGGTGCTATTTTATTCACTGACACCAATGAAGGGCACAATTCCTCCCAATGACACCAACAATGGGGCCCAATTACACCAACAATGGGGCTTTTCAAACACTGAACTGCCTCTCCACCAATCAGGTGCTAGGATCTGATACCCATCACCTGATTGGCTGAAACGACAGGCACTGTGATTGGACGCCTAACAGGCGCCTATAAGGGGGGACGGGAGGAGAGGGTGGGAGAAGACATGGAGGACACCGCCATCACCCGCTGCCCCACCGAGACAAGGTAAGTGCCAGGCAGACGAGCGGGCGGTCACAATGGCAGCATTTGATGGGCACAGTGGCAGCATTTGATGGGCACAGTGGCAGCATTTGATGGGCACAGTGGCTGCATTTGATGGGCGCAGTGGCTGCATTCGATGGGCGCAGTGGCTGCATTCGATGGGCGCAGTGGCTGCATTCGATGGGCGCAGTGGCTGCATTTGATGGGCACAGTGGAATTATTTGATGACACAGTGGGAGCATTTGATGGGCACAGTGGGATTATTTGATGACACAGTGGGAGCATTTGATGGGCACAGTGGGATTATTTGATGGCACAGTGGGAGCATTTGATGGGCACAGTGGGAGCATTTGATGGGCACAGTGGGATTATTTGATGACACAGTGGGAGCATTTGCTGAGCACAGTGGTCACAATGCTGCCATTGTGACCTCCCTACCCGCTCGTCTGCCCGGCACTTATCCTGTCTCGGTGGGGCAGCGGGTGGCAGCACAGTGGGAGCATTTGATGGGCACAGTGGCAGCATTTGATGGGCACAGTGGGAGCATTTGATGGGCACGATGGGATTATTTGATGGCACAGTGAGAGCATAGAAGGAGAATCCACCTAGTGTAGCATTCTTTCTGTTCTTCACACAACCTGGTGGCAGTGACTGGGTCCATGATGGATACTTGACTCCTCCATGTGGCCATTAGCCTGCTAAAGGGTCAGAGGGAATCCCGGATGAGCCCCCTATTGTACCACTACCCCCCCTGGAGAAGCTGCTGGTGCTCTAAACCCAAGTGATACTAACAAACCCTGCACTTTTTAGAATGGGTTTTGTGACGGACCTAGCCGGGACACGGGCTGTTGGAGGGGACTGAGTGCGAGCCTGTTGCCTTGCGACTATGGGCCCTGGCATTTGGGGGAACAGTGCTCTTTGAGCTGCAAGCCTGGGACCCCTGAGCTGGTGATACTTGGATTCAGGTCCATGCTGGCCCCCCAATACACATAGAATCTGTATGTGTATTTGGCATATTAGCAAGAGACGCTAATGTGATGACTCATGAACTCCAGCCACCTGTCTGTTGGGTTAATGAGTATAGTCTGGCTTGTAGAAGCTTTTCACCTATTGTTGTGTGTGCTAATTAACCCTGCAATTGAATGAAGGAGTCCAGTGTTTATTAAGATAATTAGCTCATGCTAATTAGGTTAGGTGTGAGTCATCTAGCTGTATATAAGTGTGACATGTCAAATAAAGATTCATTCCTGATGTACCCTACACTGGTGTTGTCTGGTGACTGGGTAAGCTAAGGGGGTCTTGGATTGTGTGGTACCGGACAGAGGAAGCAGTTACGGCGGACATCTTGGGTACGAGGTCCGTCACAATTGGCTGGCAGCGGTGGGATCGTGCTTCCTTGTCGTGAACACATCCAAACCATCACCTGGATCCAAGGCCCGGATAGCAGAGGTACAGATACGTCATGGAAGAGGAATTCGGAAGGAGGTTGCGAGAGATGCGGATACAGCACAGAGGACCAGTATCGGTGCAGGTCCTGCTGGGATGGTACGATTCTGTTCGCCTACAACTCTGGAAAGAAGCGCTAGCCTGTGAGCAGCGACACCAGGGAAAAGTTCTCCCCTCCATCCATGTAAGGTACTGGTCGCAGTATGAAGTACGATTGCTGTTATTGGGGGAACAACCGGAGCAGGAGTGGACAGCTGAGTTAAGCAGGCTGATCCGGGCAGAAATGCGTTTGGACGAGAGCTACAGAGCCCTCCGGTGGTATGTAGCCCAAGTGTGCCCGTGGACAGCGGATGACAGGCCCACGGAAGGCTTTGATTATAATGGCCTGGGATTGTTGTACTGGAGGCTGTCCGAGGACCCCGACTTTGGGAGTAATCTGGAGTGGCGTTTGGAGGAAATAATGGAGCACAGAGAGCAAAGATTGAACGTCTCGGAAGTGCTCTGGGCACAGGAAGATTTGGAGTTCCTGGCCGCTCAGGAATGGGAGCTTGAGATCGCCTACATACAGCTGCTAGACACTGCTCAGCAGCAGGGTGGGGCTCCCTTTGCCTGGGACTATCAGGAAATACCAGTGGACAACTCTGAAATCCTGGCTGAAGAGTCGGCAATGTGGCATAGTAACAGAGTGCTTTGCCCACCTGCCCCCGCAGCTATGGACGCAGAGGTCTTATGGCGGATGCAGCAAGTGCTGACTGACCTTGACAAACCTGTTACTGCACAAAACGAGGTTGGATGGAGGAATATGCCTGTCCAGCAGCATGCAAGAGAATCAGCAGTGGAAACTCTGGAGATTGCTGTCCCCAAACCTGAAGTGCTGACAACAGGGCAGAGCTCTGCTAACTTCTGCCCAGCATCAACAGCAGTATCTGGGGAGTTACAAGGAACTTCCCCAGCTGAAGCGCTGGTCACCGGACAGAGGGTCCAAGACCTCTGCCCCACACCTGTGTCAGTTTTGGAGGCCCAGGGTGAGAAGGTGGCGATCACTTCCCAGCAGCAGATACAGGGGGAGAAGGGAGAGGAGGTGTTTGTTGTCCCTCCTCAACAGTCGGCCAGGGGGGAGAAAGCGGTCTTTCCTCCCCAGCAAAGATCCGTGCACCTGGGAGACAATACCAGAGACATGTCATCCCAGCAGCCAGATGAGGGAATGGAAAAGGAAGCAGCCGGCTCCCCTTCCCAATGGCAGCTACACAATTTGGGAGTGGAGGAAGCCAGCCTCCTGCCCCAACGGTTAACCAGAGCGGAGGATGTGGAGTCCCCAGCAGAAGTGCTGGCAACAGGGCAGAGTGCTACCCACCTCTGTCCAGCACCAGCAACAGCTGCGGAGTCCCAGGGAGCTGGGGCAGTCGGCCTCTCTCCCCAACAGTTAGCTGGAGGAGATGATGTAGGGAAGCTCCTACACCCACCTGAACTGCTGGCAACGGAACAGAGCGCTGCTGGCCTCTGCCCGCAACTAAAACAGGACAGATTCCCTGTAAAGGTGGATAGGAATGCAGTCTCCACCAGTATAACCCAGGGATGCTGGGTGGTCGGCCCAGATCCCCAACAGCAGGATGGAGTGAGCCCAGTCACCCTGTCTTCTCTCCAGCGGCTGAAAAGACTCCAGGGAGAAGGGCCAGTCCAGGCCTCTCCCCAGCGGCAGATATGTTCTTTAAGAGAGGCAGAGGTTGGCTGGGTGAGTGCTCTGTTTGAAACAATTTGTTTGGGGTACTGTGTGTGTACAGGCATTAGAGGACTGGAACCACTGACTAACTTCGGAGTCAACCCGTCTGGGGTCTCCTCCTGTGTTAGTCTCCTGCCGAAAGGGGAGAAATGTGACGGACCTAGCCGGGACACGGGCTGTTGGAGGGGACTGAGTGCGAGCCTGTTGCCTTGCGACTATGGGCCCTGGCATTTGGGGGAACAGTGCTCTTTGAGCTGCAAGCCTGGGACCCCTGAGCTGGTGATACTTGGATTCAGGTCCATGCTGGCCCCCCAATACACATAGAATCTGTATGTGTATTTGGCATATTAGCAAGAGACGCTAATGTGATGACTCATGAACTCCAGCCACCTGTCTGTTGGGTTAATGAGTATAGTCTGGCTTGTAGAAGCTTTTCACCTATTGTTGTGTGTGCTAATTAACCCTGCAATTGAATGAAGGAGTCCAGTGTTTATTAAGATAATTAGCTCATGCTAATTAGGTTAGGTGTGAGTCATCTAGCTGTATATAAGTGTGACATGTCAAATAAAGATTCATTCCTGATGTACCCTACACTGGTGTTGTCTGGTGACTGGGTAAGCTAAGGGGGTCTTGGATTGTGTGGTACCGGACAGAGGAAGCAGTTACGGCGGACATCTTGGGTACGAGGTCCGTCACAGGTTTTATAGAAGAAAATAAAAAGCCCCGTGAAAGAAATTAGGCAACAAATGCAATGATGTTTTGAATAGTTTACAATGTGAAAACACACTGGCATAAAGATTTATCATCACTTCTTTCCTTTATTTCGTCTTTCTTCTGTCTTCTTGTTCTTCCTTCATTCCTTCATTCCTTTCTACAACTCCCTTTTCTTTTCCCTTTCCTTTCCTCCTCCCATTTATCTTGCCTTCCTCCTGCCCTACCTTTCTCTTTCCTTTCTCCCACCCACCATTGCCTTCTTTTTTTCTACCCTTTCTTCCTTCTTTCATTCCTGTCCTTGCTTTCATCTTTCCTTTAGGACACAGTTTATTCCTTCCATCCTCTAGTCTTTAGTTCTTTCCTCCTTCCGTCCGTCCTTCCTTCCTTCCTTCCTTCCTTCCTTCCTTCCTTCCGTCCGTCCTTCCTTCCTTCCTTCCTTCCTTCCGTCCGTCCGTCCTTCCTTCCTTCCTTCCTTCCTGTCTTCCGTCCTTCCTTCCATCCTTCCTTCCTGTCTTCCTCCTGCCCTTCCTTTCTCTTTTCTTTCTCCCACCCTTTATTTCTTATGTGTTTTTTTTTCCTTTTTCTTTTTTCCTTTTTCTTTTTCCTTTTTCTTTTTCCTTTTTCTTTTTCCTTTTTCTTTTTCCTTTTTCTTTTTCTTTTTCCTTTTCCTTTTCTTCTTTTTTTTTTCTTCCAAGTGGAAGATAATTGTATTGCTGCATTGGGGGGGGGGGGGGGGGGGGGGGGGGGGGTGGCGGGGGGGGGGGGGGGGGGTCAGGTGGAGCTGAAGTCATTTTCTCTCTGTAGATTCACTTTTAAAAAATAAATAAAAAAAATATATAAAATCACAATTTTATAAAGTTTTAATCTTTATTGTAAAATGAAATTGACCAAAAACAATTAGAGTTTCCTTTTACCTTGGGCGTAATCCATCACAGATCTCTGTGTGGCCGGTGGCTGAGCTGAAGAAGGTCTAATGCAGTGCTGGCGAACCTATGGCACGCGTGCCACAGCTGGCATGTAGAGCCATTTCTGTGGGCACACAAGAGGGTCCAGGACAGAGCTAGAGGTCTCTCTCTCCTCTCAGCCCCCCATCCCTCTCTTTCAACCCCCTTCTTTGTGTCCCCCTCTCTCTGTTCCCCCTCTCTCTCAGCTCACCCCTCTCTCAGCATCTCTCTCGCACCCCTCTCTATCTGCCCCTCTTCTCTCTCTCTGTCCCTCTTCTCTCTCTCTGTCCCTCTTCTCTCTCTCTGTCCCCCTTCTCTTTCTGTTCCCCCTCCCTCTCTCTGTTCCTCCTCTCTCTCAGCTCACCTCTCTCACACCCCACTCTCTCAGCCCCTCTCCTTCTCTCTGTTGCCCCTCTCTCTCACACCCCCTCCCTCTCTCTCAGCCCCCCTCCCTCTCTCTGTTCCCCCTCTCTCTCAGCATATCTCTCACACCCCTCTCTCTCTCTGCCCCCCTCTCGCTCTCTCTCAGCCCCCCTCCCTCTCTCTCAGCCCCCCTCCCTCTCTGTTCCCCCTCTCTCTCAGCATCTCTCTCACACCCCTCTCTCTCTCTCTCTGTCCCCCCTCCCTCTCTCTCAGCCCCCTCCCTCTCTCTGTTCCCTCCTCTCTCAGCATATCTCTCACACCCCTCCCTCTCTCTCTGCCCCCCCCTCTCTCTCTCAGCCCCTCTCCCCCTCTCTCTGTTCCCTCTCTCTTTCAGCATATCTCTGCTCCCCTCTCTCTTTGCCCCCCCCCCTGCCCCCTCTCTGCCCCTCTCTCTCGCAAATTGCTGTGTTGGCACTTTGCAACACAAAACCAATGTATTTATTTCAGTTTGGGCACTCGGGCTCAAAAAGGTTCACCATCACTGGTCTAAAGGGACAAAGAAACTGATTTTCTTCCTTTATTTTGCTCCTCTGTGATGAGGATCAGTCGGGCCGGCGACATATTTTGGTGGAATTATCAGGATCTTGTCCTGAATTAATGAAGAACCTTTTTTTTTTCTAGTAGTGATGCTCCTCAGGGCAGAGATAGAGATGGATATTAATCCTTAATTAACATGATGTCAAATCTTCAGCCTGAGATCACTCAGCCGTATAATTCAGACACAGGTACCTGGCTTCCGTCCAATGGCTGATGAGTGACAAGTCCTACTGTGCCACCCGCCGCCTCCTGAGGTTAATCAGCAATTAAAGTGATCAAACACAGTATATCAGGAGCCTTAGCTAGAGGAAGGAGCCGAGTCCTCCAGGAGAGGAGAGTTATAGAGAAAGGAGCCGAGTCCTCCAGGAGAGGAGAGTTATAGAGGAAGGAGCCGAGTCCTCCAGGAGAGGAGAGTTATAGAGGAAGGAGCCGAGTCCTCCAGGAGAGGAGAGTTATAGAGGAAGGAGCCGAGTCCTCCAGGAGAGGAGAGTTATAGAGGGAGGAGCAGAGTCCTCCAGGAGAGGAGAGTTATAGAGGAAGGAGCAGAGTCCTCCAGGAGAGGAGAGTTATAGAGGAAGGAGCCAAGTCCTCCAGGAGAGGAGAGTTATAGAGGAAGGAGCAGAGTCCTCCAGGAGAGGAGAGTTATAGAAGGAGCCGAGTCCTCCAGGAGAGGAGAGTTGTAGAGGGAGGAGCAGAGTCCTCCAGGAGAGGAGAGTTATAGAGGAGAGCAGAGTCCTCCAGGAGAGGAGAGTTATAGAGGAAGGAGCAGAGTCCTCCAGGAGAGGAGAGTTAAAGAGGAAGGAGCAGAGGAAGGAGCAGAGTCCTCCAGGAGAGTATTTCAGAGAGGAGAGTTATAGAGGAAGGAGCAGAGTCCTCCAGAGTATTTCAGCAGATTGCAGAGTATTTCAGGAGAGGAGAGTTATAGAGGAAGGAGCAGAGTCCTCCAGCAGTGCAGAGTATTTCAGGAGAGGAGAGTTATAGAGGAAGGAGCAGAGTCCTCCAGCAGAGCAGAGTATTTCAGGAGAGGAGAGTTATCCTCCAGCAGGAGTATTTCAGGAGAGGAGAGAGAGGAAGGAGCAGAGTCCTCCAGCAGTGCAGAGTATTTCAGGAGGAGAGTTATAGAGGAAGGAGCAGAGTCCTCCATAGCAGGGAGGAGCAGAGGAAGGAGCAGAGTCCTCCAGCAGTGCAGAGTATTTCAGGAGAGGAGAGTTATAGAGGAAGGCGCAGAGTCCTCCAGCCGAGTATTTTTAGGAGAGGAGAGTTATAGAGGAGGAGCAGAGTCCTCCAGCAGAGCAGAGTATTTCAGGAGAGAAGAGTTATAGAGGAAGGAGCAGAGTCCTCCAGCAGAGCAGAGTATTTCAGGAGAGGAGAGTTATAGAGGAAGGAGCAGAGTCCTCCAGCAGAGCAGAGTATTTCAGGAGAGGAGAGTTATAGAGGAAGGAGCAGAGTCCTCCAGCAGAGCAGAGTATTTCAGGTAGACATTTGCAATTTGTTTCAGTCCAAATAAAAATTTAGACAAATTTTTGGTTATTCAGAGATTTGTATGTATCCGAATCTTCAAATAAAATAGTAACAAACTTTGTTGAAATGTAAAGAAGAATGGCAGCAATGAAAAATTCAGAAAAAAATCAGGTCCGCCTGTCTATTTTGCATGCAGACCCAAACGGACCCTCCATTCACCTCTATATGTCATTTTACACTTGCCTATCTCCAATCCGATCTGCTTAAATAAACAAATGTCTGGGCGGATAGGAGTGGAGGGCCCATAGAGTAGAGCGGGCTGTGTCCGTGTCTGCTCTGCATATGCAGAATGGACAGAGACCTGTCATCCGCCCACTACGCTGATTGTGGCCCGGGGGCCGGTTACCAAGTCGCTAAAGTGGCCCCTCGCTCCTCAAAATGTTGGGCACCCCGCTGATCCCTAGGTGGTTTCTACATGATGGAATTAGCGTTATGTCGACTTTACCTCGCTGTCCAACCATTAGACATGTGCAATTCGTTTCGTTTTTATTAATTTTCCGTTAAAATTCGTTATATTCGTTCATTCGTTATCGTACGAATGAACGAATGATTCGCAAAAAATTTTAACGAATAACGAATGTTCGAATCGAACGAATATGAAAAACAATGAAAATCCGAAATAACCAAATTAGAAACAACGAAACTACGAAAGAAGAAAATCCGAAAAACGAAAACAGGAACAACGAAAGTCAAAATGAACAAAAAAAATCGTACATTCGTAACTTTTAAATTTTTTTTGTTGAATTGGTAATTTTCCGTGTCCCTTACAATGGCGTTGCTTAAAATGCTTCGAATGGATTGAACGAAAAAAATTCGTACATTCGTAACTTTTTTTTTGCGAATTGTAATTTTCCGTGTCCCTTACAATGGCGTTGCTTAACGTGCTTCGAATGGATTGAACGAAAAAAATTCGTACATTCGTAACTTTTTTTTTTTTTTTCGATTCGTAATTTTCCGTGTCTCTTACAATGGCGCTGCTTAACGTGCTTCGAATGGATTGAACGAAAAAATTCGTACATTCGTAACTTTTTTTTTTCGATTCGTAATTTTCCGTGTCTCTTAAGCCCCATACACACGGTCGCATTTTCCGATGGATTCTGTCCTATCGGACAATGTTGTCGGAAATTCCGACCGTGTGTAGGCTCCATCGGACATTTTCCATCGGTTTGTCCGACGGACTGATCCGAAAACAAAGTCCGATCACACCAAATCGTATG